>JAQQAC010003639.1:4389100-4630191 GCA_029783875.1 Phataginus tricuspis | reverse complement strand
TGGGGGACCTTTTCTTTTTTCCTTAAAGGAAGGCCAAACTGGGAACCCTGATGACTTATAAAAACTGGGTGACCCACTTAATTCAGGTAATGATAATGATAGTTTCTTAGAAACAGTAGATATAACCTGTATCACAAGACTCTTCTTGATTATAAGTTTGTTTAGTGGTCTTAATCCTGCACGTACACCCTTAAGGAGAATCTTTACACAAGTTCTTTCTGCTGGCCCATTGCCGGTCCCTCACACACACTGCCCTTCTCCACCCATCCTCTGGCCTCCTCTCCTGAGAGACTTTTGGAACATATTATTTTACCTGGCTTTTCATTTGCTTCTCACATTGCTCTAAAATATATCCCTGTACAACTCCAGCTTTTTCATGAATGCTGCTGGTTCATCTCCCTGGTCATCTATAAATGGGTAATTTTATAAGGCAGCCTGTTTTCCTTTTCTGCTTTGTCTAGTGAGAATATAAAATAACCTCCTTTCCCTTTTTTATTCTTTCCTTCAGAGGCAGCTTTGAAGATAATGATCCTTTACTCACTTCTTTCAAAAGGTTTCAGATTTATTACTTCCCTTTGTTCCTCACACACATACAAGCCAAACCACTGTGTGGCAGATAAGTTGGATATTTATATCCCTGTTTTACTGTTGAGGGCATAACAGATGGCTGGAAAAGACTTGCACAGAGTCACACAGCTAGTCAGTCATGGAACCAGGTCACCAACCAGATAATTTTATTCCAAAACCAATGCCTTTTATACTGTACTGTACTGTCTACTGTATTTTATATATATATAATTTATTTTGGTATCATTAATCTACAATTACATGTGCAATATTATGGTTATTAAACTACCCCCTTCATCAGGTCCCCCCCCACCAACCCCATTACAGTCACTGTCCATCAGCGTAGTGAGATGCTATAGAATCACTACTTGTCTTCTCTGAGTTGTACAGCCCTCCCTGCGCCCCCCCAACATTACGTCTGCTAATCATACTGCTCCTTTTTCCCCCTTGTACCTCCCTTCCCACCCATCCTCCCCAGTCCCTTTCCCTTTGGTAACTGTTAGTCCATTTTTGGGTTCTGTGAGTCTTCTTGTTTACTGTATTTTTAAAAGTTTTTTCCTAAACAAAGATAGTTCCTTTCTATTAGAGGAATTTGTAGTAAATATCATTTTTGCTACATCTAAAATATTTTTAAATATTTTTTTCAGCTGTTCCCAGTTGCTGAAGATTTAGATTTTCCCAGTTTGCTGCTGTGAAAATAACACTGAATGGACAAATTTTTGTCTTTTCTTTTGAGTAAATTCCTAGAAAACATAAGCATTTTAAAGACTCTTGAACACTGACTGCACAATTGTTTAACTTGAGGGGGTGTTCCGATTTCATTATTTATTCATATTAACCAGATATAGGCAAACCTCAGAGATTTTGCCATTCCATTGAAATTCCAGACCATTGAAAGAATGTGAATATTGCAGTAAAGCAAGTGAAGTGAATTATTTTTGGTTTCTCAGTACATATAAAAGTTACACTATACTGTAGTCTATTAAGTGTGTGGTAGCATTATATCTAAAAAAACATTCATGCTTTAAAAAATACATTAGTGTTAAGATATGCCAGCCATCATCCGAGCTCTCAGTGAGTGTGATCTTTTTGCTGGGGAAGGTCTTGCCTCCATGTCACTGGCTCTGATTGGCCAGGATGATGGGTGCTGAAGGTGGGGGTGGCCGTGGCAATTTCTTAGAAGACAGCATGAAGTTTGCCTCATCAGTTGACTCTTCCTTTCACTTGTACACTTAGAGGCCATTTTAGGGTTATCAGCTGGCCTAGTTTCAATATTGTTGTCTCAGGGATAAGGAGGCCTGAGGAGAGGGAGGGAGACGGGGGAATGGCCAGAGGGTGGAACAGTTAGAAAACACACAGAATTTTATCAGTTAAGTTCACTGTCTTATATGGGCATGGTTACATATGTTTATGTTTACATGGTTACATACCCCAATTACAATAGTAACATCAAAGATCATTGATCACAAATCATCATAACAAACATAATAAGAAAAAAGTTTGAAATATTGAGAATTACCAAAATATGACACAGAGATGCAAGTGAGCAAAAGCTGTTGGGAAAATGGTGCTGATAGACCTGCTTAATGTAGGGTTGCCACAAACCTTCAATTGGTTAAAAACACAGTATCTGCAAAGCGCAATAAAACGAGGCATGCCTGTATCCATATAACATAGAAGCTTGGCAGGATGTAATTATAGCCTTTGCCTAGGGAGATTGGAGTCACTCCATCGTTATTTATTAATTTTACTGTTATCATCAACACCATTTCTGCAAAAATTACCTGTTTTCTGTGATGGCTGTAGGAGATTTTGAGATTATGATCTTTTGTATTGTTTTGTTCTTTTCCTGGTCATGTAATTTATGACAGCATTTCTGTGAGGACATCCGTATTTACATTCAAATTCAACTGCTTCCATTTCCTGCAGCTCAGCTGAACAGGAAAAAATTGAAATATTGGGAACCTTTGTTTTTAATTAGTGAGCCACCTCAAATGGCTGGGAGATGGTGTCAGTTCATAGAACTAGAAAGCTATTTTCATGATGGTTAGTAGATTAACATTTACTCAGGGTAGGAGACAAGTAAATTCAAGAATCATATATGTTTGAATTAAGTATATCTCTGCCCCTCAGTTTTGTATATACAACCAGGAAAATTAATGTAGACATCTTTTGATGTTACAAATGATTTCTACCCTTTGGCCTCTGCTAGCTTGTATCTGATGTGCAAAATATTTTCTTAAAATTTACTGTTTAATTATTAGCAGCATTAAGACTAAAATAAGTTGATTGCTATTCTCCACAGAAAACCATTGTTGTATTGTGGGTAAATGTGGATGTAAATAACACTTTACAATTGAGAAAAACAAATCTCCTTGTTATCAGTCCCAGACTAGATGTGCTTCCTATGCAGGGAACAGCCTAATAGCAGTGTAGCAGAGATCTGCTCCCTGGAAGCCACAGGCTGGAACAGGCCTGACAGAGGAGCAAGGAGGCTGGGCCCCTGGAAGCCTGGCCTGGCATTAGCTGCCCAAGGGTTCACTTCTTTCCCTTCTTTGGATAATTCAGGAAGACATTTACCTGTCTGTTTAGATAGCCATTTTAATTAATTACTTGTTAAATTGGTGGCATACTTTAAAAGATGTTGTATAAAATCCAGGTATTCCTATTTTCTTTACCAACATCCCCTCAGAAAATTATTTTCCGAAGACAAGTGTTTGGGAGAAGCCTTATGGTTGCTTTTAGTGTTAAAGCTTAAACATATTTATATTTCTCAGTTCATTGATTTGCATAGCTGTTTCCTCTTCCTGGAAGACTCCTACTGGAAAGCTCTTCCCAAGGTGTCTCTATGTCTGACTCCTGCTTTTGCTCAAATTTCACATTCTCCAATGACTTCCACTTGATATCCTATTTAATAAGATAGCCTGCCTCCTGTACCTGAATCCCCCACACCTGCTCTCCTTTTTCTAACTTTTTCTTTTGTGGTAGCACTTTCCACCTTCTGACATTCTATGTAATTCATCTACTTGTTAAGTTTATGGGTACTGTTTTGTCTCTTCTTAGGTTGTAAGCTCCACAAGGGAATCTTTGTCTGCTCTGGCACTCCCCAAGTGCCTACACCAGTGCCTGATTCCTGGCAGGCGTCCACACTGGCTGAATGAGAGTTTAGTAACATGTATGTGCATGCTTATGTATGTTTATGTCGACAGTACAAAATGTTTGGAATAGGCTGACCAGAGAGAGCCTTTTAATTTAAAAGTATGTTTGTGTTTTATATTTTATGTAAAATATTTCATGATTTTATATATTTGGTTTTTATATCTTAGCCAGTTCAGTAAGCACTTCCCTTTGTTTCTGTTGCTCTTCATAATGTTTCTATGTATTCTTATTGGATCTTACTTCACATTTAACCTGTTGTTTTTATTCTAGCACTTAAATCTTACCCAATCTCATGTCAAATCTCTAAAGAACCCAAATCTGTTTACGTATGATTTTGGTGGTAGGCACCGTTTTCACTTTGTTCTCTGCTCTATCCTATCCTGGTTTGCCACTGATATTGCTCCTATTATATAATTTAACGTTTTGATCCTGTGATCAGAGAGCAAAAATCCTCTCACTCTTGTTATTAGTCACTCAGGGCTGGGTCACAGTGGGGCTCTTGGGTTCTGGGAATTCCCCTGGTCAGCCTTGAGCAGGTTCATGTATTTTCAACTTGAAGTTTGTGTATTAATTTTCTGAAGTATTTCCCACTTTTCCCTCTTAGGAATCTTTTAGTAGGAAAACATGAGGCAGAAATAGAGCAAGACTTTGAACACCAACAAATAGTTCGATAGTACTAAAATTTATATAATTTAATACATATGTATCTTGGCAATATAAATGGTATCTAAGTTAAAATTCAACATTTAACTTAATATTTATAATAACTATTTTTCTCAAAGAAATGATGTCAATTTAGAGAAAAAAAAAGCAAGGGTATGCCTTTTTACTAATTAGCAAAGAATATTGCGTTGCCTTTGCTATGTCCAGGTCTGAAAAGAGGAGTAGGCAGAGTGGGGGAGCTAGGAAGAGAGAAATTAAGCAAGAAATGGATGCTTAATTTTGTCTCTGATGACTGCCTAGGCTAATAAAAAACAAGTAAAGTAGTTGGGAACTGGGTCTTAAAAAAGGCTTACACTGGTCAGTGACATTTAGCTTGGAAAGAAGAGGGGAGAGCCATGACTTGGTATGCTATTTTAGTGATGAGGAAGATTATTGGCTGTGTCTTCAAGATTTTTAAGATAGATAGTTGGTTACCTCACATGATCAAATCCTGGTCCCATTTTTCTACTGGGACAGGACCCAGTGGAGCTGGGTCTCAGGAACTGCTCAAGGATAAGTCCACAATGATGATAAAACTGGACTGGTTCCAGGCCTTGGCTTGCTGAATTAGAACACTTTGGGGAAATGTTGACCTTGGCACTGACCAGAGCACCACATTCCTTTCTCTGCATTGTTTTGCATCTCGTGCAAGCTCCTGATGGATCGTACTCTACCAATAGTCATAGTACACTGAATATTCTGCTAAGTACAGAATAAGCTTTTGAAATAATTAAATGCAGTGAATTAGGCAATAATTATTTATAGTTTAAAAAGATTTATTCCATGAATTCTTTAAATAGCAAATTCCCTAATGCTCCTAAATATGATTGATTATATATACTTTTGGGAAAACAAGTGTTTTGATAAAACAAGGAAATCTGTTGGCAGTATGTGAACATACCTCCAATCTCAGTCCATTTCCTTGTGAGCTAACATCAAGTGGCCCAGTATACATGTGTTACATGCATAGCAGTAATACAAGTAAATGGTACAGTAGTAGACTATTTTTATTTTTAATGGGTAGCCTTTAAAAAAAGCTTTTTACTGATTTATAATTTGTACTGTTGACAGATGAAGTAGTCTGTGTGATACCAGTTCTTTCAACTTTTATAATTTGTTTTATGGCCTGGTATGTGGTCAATTTTCATAAATGTTCTGTTTGTTCAAAAAGAATATATATCAGTTTGAGCTCCACAAGAGAATTAAGCTCTACAAAAAACTGAGTGGCTCTTCACAGTTCTTCCAAGTATGGTCCAGTGAGTTTAGATGCTCAGGAGATAGGGCGTCCGTTATATGTAATAAGTAGAAAGAAAGAAACATGGTGATCTGCTAAGGAGTCTCATAAGTGAGTTAGAAGTGTATATACACATACCCACAATGTAGTCTGTTTTCTAGATGACAGTGTATTTTTGAATAGCTTTTATTTGATTTTATTAAATTTTAGAGGTTTTTTTAAATCTTTATTGAGGTATATAGTCCACATGCCATGTGATTTACCATTTAAAGTGTACAAGTCAGTGTTGTTTAGTAAGTTCATAGTGTGTTGCAACCGTCACTATGGTCTAATCTTAGAACATTTTCATCCCCCCCCAAAAGAAACACCATGCCCATTAACAGTCATTTCCATTCCCCCGCTATTCTGGGCATTTCGTATAAGTGGAATCATACAAAATGTGTTTTTTTGTGAATGGTTTCTTTAGCATAGTGTTTTCAAGATTCGTCCATGTTGTGGCATGTATTTGTACTTCATTCCTTTTTATGGCTGGATAATAATACATTTTAGGGATAGATCAGATTTTGTTTATCCATTTATTGGTTGATGAACATTTGAGTCATTTTACACATTCTGGTTATTAATAATGCTGTAAACAAAGTGTACAAATTTTTGTATGAATGTGTGTATTCATCCAGTAAATGTTCTTAGCTGATCTTCCACACAAATATTACCTGTTGCAAAGAGGTATACAACCCACCTCAGAACCCTTTTGCTTGTAATTTTTTTTTTTTTTGCTATTATTAATATACAATTACTTTTGCTTGTAATTTATTCTGAGATTTTGGTGGTCAGTGGTAAGGACAGAGTGGGAGGAGAGGGAAAGTAACATTTATTGAGGGTCTACTCTGGACTAAGCACTCTGCTAGGAACTTTTGCTTACATTATCTCACTTAATCCTGTGAACAGTTCTGTGAGACAAGTAGTCTCCTCAATTTACAGATGGAAAAAACAAGGACCTAGGAACCTCAAGTAACTTGTCCAAAGAGGCACAGCTGGTAAATGAAGAGCCAGGCTTAGAACCTAGATCTGTCTGACTCCCAGAATAGCACACAGAAGTGAAAGATCCAGAAAATTTTAAACATTAAAAAATTTTTTTTAAAGGAAATCACATTACTTCTTTTCATTCAGTCAGGTCTTTCCAATAATTTATCTTTCTTCTTTTCCTTTATCTGACAGCATTTCTTTTCTATTACTGAAAAGAAGGCCTTGTGCCATGCTTGTTAGCTATATGTTCAGTAGTTTTAAAATGTTTTGACTAAGGTGAGGGTCTTTTGTTCAAACACAGTCTTACACTGAAATATGATAAAGAATAACTGGTAAAAGCAGAGTTGTTCTGGTGAAAGCTTGGAGAGTTTCCTGGAATTACTTAAGGCTCTACAGCAAGCTTTTTAGCATGAAAACAGAGGAAAAGCATAATTCTTCACACAGCTTGCTTATTTCCAGGCTATAGTCCTTCAACAATTGGCAGATTAGTAATTGGAATTTGTGCTCACTCATCTATTTTTAACTGATAGTTTATTTAGATACTCTTTTGATGGGGAACTCTTAGCATATCAAATAGTTGGTGTTTTCACTTCAAGAATAAAAATAAAAAGAACAGTGTATGTCGAATTGCCATTTTGAGTGTGATAAAACCTTTCACAGAAATAGCTCTATCAGAAGTAGCACAATATATTGATGAACCCAGTTCAAGACTCTTTAATATGTGTACTTAGATAATTTGACATTAGTTTAAGAATTGCTTTGCAGTATTCTGATTTCAAATAAGCAAATCAGATTTATTTTGTAGGAATTCAGCTTAGGTCAAAATCTCATTGATCTAAGACTGGGTGTGAAAAAGATTTATCAAGGGGATTAACAGTAAAAAGTTAATGAGGGTATATACCTCACCTGTGTAACTGTTAAATTAGGTTTAAAAAATTTTAGCACCATGGTTTGTGGTTCTGGTGGGGACATCAGGTAGCAGCAATTATTTGCCGCCACTGATTGGAAGTTATCTCATTTACTATTATTTCTCAGGTTATTGGTTTAACTATATGTAACCATGACCCCAAATAACGGGAGGTTAAACAAGATAGAAGTTGATTTCTATATCATAGTCTAGCAACATAGTCTGTACTAGTATAGCAACTCTGCTTCATGAAGTAGTCAGGCTTCAGGATCTTCCTGTCCTGTTTGCTCAGCACCCTTGGACCTGGCTGTCAGCACATGGTCTGAGATGACTGATTACCGCAGTCCTGTTTCAGCCATCAGGAAAGAGGAAAAGGGAGGACATGTCCTTTCTCTTTAGAGCAGGACCTGGAAGTTGCCCAGTCTTTATTTCCATACCACATTGGCCAGAACTTCGTTATTTGACCACACCTAGCTTTGAGGGCACTGGGAAATGTGGTCTTTATCCTGAGTGGTTGTTTCGCCCAGCTAAGCATTCTACTACGGAAGACAAAAGAAGGGATGATGGGGACATTTGTCTTTCCTTAAACCTTTTGGCACACAAACTGCTAATGCTCAGCTTTTTTCTCTTTCATGCTCGGCTTTTATAATGATGCTTCCTCATCTTTCATGTTCTGTTAAAACATCATAATTACATTCTTAAAAAAGCTTCATTCTGAAAAAACTGTATTACAAAAGCACTTGTTTCAAATGGGAAAGGGATAAGGATTTGATAGGGAATATTTCAAATTCACAGTGACAAAGTATGTTTAATGCAAGAGTTTTAAGTTTTAAAAAATTCTAAGTATATAGCTATAAAACCTAAGCATAATGTAACAAATCCAACATTTGATTATTTCTAGCTTTTATTCTGGAATAATGGCTTGTTACTACCACCACTCATTATGAGGAATGTTAGCCTGCCTAATATTCACATTTCCATATATTAACAGGATTCAAAGTTTATATTTTCATAATACTATATTCAGACATGTGATAGTGCCTTTTTTGAGGGATGAGAATAGGGAAAGAATGGTATACTGGTTTTTTTTTCTTTTCTTGTTGATGAGGGTGGGTAGCAGTAATGAAGGGTTTTTTTCCCCTTTTAATTCCTAATTTCGATTGTGATTAATACATGCAGTGAAATACAGGAAGTATCTGTTCAGACTCCAAGTACTATTCCTTTCATTGTTGTCTTTGCTATTTTGGGAAGGAATTTGTTATTGTTTTGGTTTTTTTTTTTCCTCCAAATGAAACTGCAGGAAAGAAGTCGATTTTTTGGTAATGGTATTGGAGATTTAAATATTTCTAGGGGAACAATAGACACACATGGAAAAAGAGAAAACATACTATACCAGCCAAGCCAAAAAGTATAGCTCCTCAACTTTTGATAGGTAGTGATAGGTGTTTATAAAATTACATAAAATCGTTTATAAAAATCTTTAAGCAGTTCATCATATTTCTTTCACTCTACATTTTTATCTCCTAAGTTTATCAGATCTTGGATTATCAAAATGGACAGCTTTCTTACAAATTACATAGCTAGAAGATCATTTTTATTTTTTTTGTTTCCCCACTCTTGCTCAGGGAACCTCTATCCCTAAGAGAATTTTTAACATTTAACTTGTATTCTTTTGCTGAGGCTTCATTGAATGGTGTGGGGTTGTTTTTATTTAATCTTTCAAAATAGTGACCACCAACTAGTTATTTTAGCTTTTACCATGGTAAAAGAGGAACAAGCAGTGGCATTGGGCTGACTTTTATGAATATCTGATCCCCCTGCTGGGTTTAGGAACTCCCTTTCCCTCCCCACCGGTGCCCCTGTTGGTTTCCTTCCCTTCCTTTCCCTCTTCACCTAGTAACCCATCTGTTCAGTCATTCTTTGAACAGATCTGATCCCTCCCCTCCAGTCTCCACCACCCGGTCTCCCCAAGCTGCTCACTGCACCTGCAGTGACCTTTCATTTCCAGTCTCTTCCGCTCCCCTGGGCCTTAATGAAGAAATGCCTAAGAAAATTTCAGTTTTTAGTGTTTCCTCTAAAACATAAAACCATTCTTCAATCTTCTCTATTCTTTTTCTTCTTTGTGGCTTTTGTTTTTAATGGTATATATGTATTCTTGTCTTTAATAGGTTCAAAGTGAGAACAGAAGAGCAGGTATGGGAAGTAGGAAAGGAGAGTAAACCTACCAGGAACCTGTGTACTTCCTGCTGAACTCCTTTCCCCGGTTCCTTTCAGCTTTCTCTCCCTTTGGAATCCTGTTATTTCTTCCTGAGTATGATATATTCTCCCATCCCCAAATGAATCCTGAGTGTATGTCCCATAGAAATTTTAAACAGTTATAGCAGTTAGGTTGGTAGTACCACAAATTATTTATTCAACAAGTGTTTATTATTGAGTGATTGTTATTGATCAGTAAATACTTGTTAGCTTGGATCCCACAATCCTACCTTCCTTCCGTCCTTCTTTCATATTAAACTCCAGCTCTAAGTTATTCAAACCATCAGCCTTCTCCCAGGGACTTCTCGCAGGGAGAAAATCACAAAACTGGAAATTGGAGTCCCTAAAAGTTCTGTTCTTCTGTCTCCCTGGACCCTCAGTAGTGCCTGACAGAGTCCACATTTCTTTAGTTACCTTCCTCTGCCATTAGAGTAGATGTCATGAGTGCTTACTCTGTGCTAGGAACTAAGTACTTTGTATGTATTATCTCTTTCATTTCATGACAATATATAGGTTCTATTGTCTTTGTTTTACAGTTGAGGAAATTGAGGCTTAGAGAGGTTAACTTTTTCAGACACAACTGGCTAACATCTGGCAGAGCTGGGATTACAGACTGTATCAGCTTCAGAGTATGTGCTTCCCATTCTTCTAGTAGCAACTTGATGTCTTTACTAAAACCCTTTCTTCTAGCTCTTTCATCCCTCTCAGCAGAGAGCCTTAGAGAGGCAGTTTTGAGTAATGGTTGAGAGCTTGACCTGGAGCCAGACAATCTGGTTGAAAGCTGGCTCTCCCACAGTGTTGTGTCCTTGTGCAGGTCACTTAATCTCCCTAGACCCCTATTTCTCACCTGAAAACTGGGACTAATAATAGTCATACCCCCATGGGATTGTTTTGAAGATTAAATGAGTTAATACATGTGAATACTTAAATGAATGGCGCTTGGCATGAGATAAGTACTAAGTAAACGAAGAGCGGAAAATAGAGCAAAATACTTTATTCTGACTCCACTGCAGAAATTTACAGTCTTCTGCCCTGCTGCCAGTGCTCCCTCAATATCTGTACTTACTTATCCATCCTTATTATCTCCTTTCTTGGAGAAAGATATATCACTGAAGTCCTTCAGTGCTCCCAATATTTTATACATCTTAGGAAACACAGAAAAGGATAATATTTGTTCGATACTGTGGGGTAAAAAGGCTGTTTGCCTCCTGGGGCGACTGACTGCTCCAGGGTTTCCAGCTCCTCCAAGCTCTGCCAGGCTGCTCTAGGGGCTGAGGACAGGCATCTCTACACCCATAAAGCCTCACAGATCGAGGACACATACCACCTTCCCAGCATAGGCCGAGAAACCCTGGAGCTAACCCATGAGGCCGCCCTTGCCCCAGTGCTGGACCTTACCCCTTCTAATCTCTTCGGGAACTTCAGTCTTTATCAGTTACCCTGTTCCTTTGTTGTATTTGTTGGTGTTACTCTCCTGTTTAAAATCCTTCAATGGTTTTCTGTCATTTACAGGAAAACCCCAAATCCTTCAAATGGTCTCCAAGGCCCTGCGGGGCCTGCTGCCTCCTCAGCCTCATCTCACCCCACTTGCTGCACTGGCTTTCAGCTGCACCCCCGCCCAGACTCTTCCCACCCAGGGTCTTCACAGGGTTTCTACTTAGCATACCACCGCAGGCCCCAGCCTTCTGCCCCCAGCGCCTGTTTCATTTTCAAAATACATAAATATGTTCATTTTTTTTTAGATCTCAGCTTAAATGCCACTTCCTCAGAGCAGCCTTGCCCTACTGCCCAGACTGGGTTAGGTCTGGGGTTTGAACCTGGCAGGTTTATGCTGAGCAGTGAACTGTTGAAGTCTCTGCCAGAGCTCTCTCAGCCCCCTGGACAACTTCTGTGTGGCCCTTACCAAACTTACATATTAATTATATAATTGTTTTTGGATATGTGTCTGTGCTGGAGGAGACTGTAAACTTCATCACCATGACCATAAATTTCTGGGCCATGCCCACCTTCCATCTATACCTCTGAAGTAGTGCTTTGCAGGTAGGAGTTCTTAGTGTTGGTTGGTTGAATCCGGGTTCCAGCCTCTTTCTGATAGCTCCTTGTCTGTAACATACACCTAAGATTCACTCTCCTGTAATCTGTAGGCTTCTGTAGATACTACCACATTTCTTGTTCACTTCAGAACAAAACATATTGAAAGAAGAACATCTGTTCTTCTCACTTGGCCTCATACCCACTCTTCAGTACCTAAATCCTCTTCTTCCTTCGCTGTTCCTTTACAATTGTTCTTACCTGGGTTCACGGGGATCTAGTGGCCAAATCGGGCAGGTATTTTTTATCCTTTTTTAATGTTTGTAACAGTGCGCCTTATTCAGCTCTCTTTCTTCTCCCTCCCCTCTCCCTATCCTGTCCCCCACCCCATCCCCTTCTGGTCTGCTCTGTCCCAGGACCATGTCTTTTGCCACTGCCCATTCTTGAAGTGTTAGTTTTCTCCAGGATTCCTTTTATGTCCTCCTCCTCTCTCATGTTGCCCTCCTTCTGATGACGTCCTTCACACCCAAGTCTTTAGTGACCACCTCCTGCACCAGAGGTGAAAATCTCTATGTCTATCCCAGAGCTCATCTGCCCTGTTGCCTACTGGATATTTTCCCTTGGTTTTAGTTTGCCACACAAAACAGTGCCAGGCAAGTGACATTCGTTGCACATTGACCAAAAACAGCCTTAGAGCTCATTTGATACTCATCCTACAGACAAGAGAACTGAGGCCCAGAGAACTATAGTGGCTCACCCAGGGTCAGAGAGCTAGTAGAGCAAAAGAGGGAGGGAAACAAAAACCCTGGAATCCGAGATCATATAACTATGCTGAACACATAAAGATAATCTGCTTTCTGTCTCACGGGAAAGGCTTTTCCACTCTAACCTAAACGAGCTGCTTGCTTTGTGATCCACAGACAGTAGCAATGGCGATAGTCTCTCTACTTATGTTTTCCCCTGTGCGTCTTTGGTCTACCAACAAAATTCCTTTATCTGTACACATATTTTCTCTTTATTTCTTCACTAGCAAGTGGACGTATTTTGATTTTGATCAGTTAAGTTTTTCTATATCATTGATAAAGAATGCCTGTCACTTGCACTCCTCAATTCAGGTTCAGTGATGGTATTACTTATTGCCTTGTTTTTAAAAATTATCCTGATGGATGCCAGAATAAAGACAGAGTAATCAATGTACCTAGTTGTTCTCATAAGAAACAGTTTTCTGCTTTTCTGAGGAAAATTAAAAATAAAAGTCAGGTAAAAGAAAAGGCTGAAGAAAATTACTTCTCCCCTGACTTTTTTCTAGGAGTTCTTTTTCTAGGTATTTGTGGGTTTTAGCCCTAAATTAAAATTTCAGTGTCCATAGTTAGATGCAGGTAATCCTGTTCTGTGCACAGTGGCACTGTTTATTGACATGCATTTACCTATATTCATTTAAGCTCATCTCTGCTCATTTCTGATTTAAATATTTGTACCTGCTCTTGATGTCAATTCTCCCTTTTTTAGATAGTTAGCACCCAAAGGCCCTGTTGTTTGCTCTTCTTGCCTGGGTCTTGCTCCATGAAGTGTCATTAGAGAAACGGGATGCACCCCCTCTTCATTCTCTTTTTCTTCTTAAAGAGAACCTACCACCCAGAATTTTTTAAATAACCCTTTTAAGGATAAAGTTGTTAACACTTAAGGGTGGAGCTGGGGCTGGAGTGGTGTCAACTAAAACTAGTTGAATGTGTGCTATGTGCCAAGAACTTTTGCATTTATTCTCCTACTTAAGACTCACCATAAGCTCTCCAAGTAGGAGATATTTCCAGTTTTACCTATTATGAAACTGAGGCAGAGTTCTTCAGGAACTTGTCAAGGAGCCAATAAATCAGCCGATTCAAGGTCCAAACCCAGGTCTGCCTCATGCTAGAACCTGTGCTTTTTATACCAGCTGAACCATCGCAGGATTTCTCCTGTTCCATTTAGGCATTCAGGTCATTTATATAGCAGATTTCTTATTTGCAGACATAGTGTTTCTATGGACAGATGAACTTACCTTTTGCATTAGGTGGGTTAATTTAGCCAGCTGCCTGATGATGTAGTCAGAGTAGAGTTCAGTTTCTCAGTGTGTTTCAAGTGTTTTACTCTGTTGCTTTTTATTTGTTTGAACTTGCCTTGTGCCTTAGGTGAAATACCATCTGTAAGAAGTCATATATATTTGACCTAGAAAATTGAACTGTGCAGCCAAAATAATTCCATGATTTGAGTTTTGGGAGAAAGCAATCTGGGCTTATTCTCAAATTCTTGACATGGAAAATGTCTAGTTATTGTTCTAAATGAGGTGAGAGGACATCTACTGAGAATGGAAATTTGAATATCCTGAAGTTAATTTCCTTGAAATTCTTTTTTAAGATTAGCAAGGTTGAGTTAAAATAAGACTGTAGCTTTTATAGTCTTTTATATGCTGATTTTTTTTCCCAAAAAAAAGTTAGAGAAAATGAAAGTTCTAAACTTCGCAACAGATTGAAATATTTTAACAGAGGTTTATTTCTGGCTAAACTGAAAATATTATATGTCTTTTCAGCCTCATTTCAATGTAAGTGTAATTCTACCTATCTAGAAAGAAACTATGGGGAGTTTTTAAAATAATTCAAGGTTTTTAATTTTTTGAATTCCTGCTAGCTACTTTCAGTTCAGATATGACAAGAAAAATAGACAGGGGCCAAAATGCCTGTAACTGGCTTAAGGGGTAAGACCACAGTTTTTGTGTGACTCTGAACCTCTTCACTCTTACCACTGAAGTGATTAGGGCTCAACATAAATAAAACTTTGGAAGTGCTTTGGAAGGAAAGCACATGTGTTTGTGAGCCTTTGTGTATCACCTTTAGAAGGAAGATGTTTGGAGGCTGGGTGGCTTGGTGTATGTAATCCAATGAGTGGAATTACCATTGTAAGGAGAATATGATGAAATTTAATAATAAAACATTTTTCTTTGTCTTCTAGCCAGCATCTGCTGGCTAGGATCCACATTCTCTGCCTTTTGCAGTTTTGCTAAGATTGACCTCATTCACATTCTCAGCTATATTTTTGGCTTTTTCTCTGTGTGTGTCTACTTACATCCTTATATGTGAACAGCCTTAACCCTAGTCCTACTCTTCATCTCCAGCCGCACCCAACAAGTACCACCTTCCTGACCTAGGATTTACATGTAAAGAATAGAAAAGGTTTATTAAAAACAGATGTAATACTTACCTGGCAGGGGAGGTGCCATGGTCACGAGGGTGGCCTTCTCTGGGCAAGGCTTATTCATTGCACTCCGGATGTGCTGACCCCTACGGTTTCCCCAAGTGTGGGAAACTCGACTGCACAATTTGTGGTAGTGGGGGACTGCGTTCGCGCTTTCCCCTGGTAAAAAAAAATAAAAAAATAAAAAATAAAAAAATAAAAACAGGTGTAGATTTGAAGTTGATGACTCTAGAACTTTTTCTTCTTAGTTTCTCTTTTCTTTCCCTCCTAATTACTCCTTAGCCAAAAAGAAAGGCCACATTCTCTGTTACCTGAATATTAGTAATGATGTATAATGACTTCTCTGACTGTTTTTTGACTGCATTTGGACATAGTTTTCACAGTTGGCTGTCTCACTTAAAAGGTGATTAGAAGAGGCAATTCTCATAGGGTCCTGTTTGGGAGGGGAGGGGTATTTTTCATGCCTTCTAGAAAAGTCGTCTATATTTTGGAGTGAGTCACAAAAATTGTTTATCCCATGTTGTTCATTTTAGGAACAATAGGTTAATTTTGTACTTTCATTGCATCTCATTGGGGGCCACCTACAAATAAACAGTGGACAAAGAAAGCAAGAAAAGGTAGAAACCCAGATTCTAGTCTACTGTTTTTCTTTAAGTGAGATGTTTACTTTTTCATGTCTCAGTTTCTTGTTGTCTCATAAAGGTGATGTCTTTCCTGTTTATTTAAGAGGATTTTTAGGGAAATCAAATGAACTGATATCAGAATATTTTGAAAAGTTAGAATGATGGTTGTGTTATATAGAGGCATTTAATGAAGAGGGAGTAAATTGATGACATATGATTTAAATATCAGCCCTTAAACTTCAAGTGTCTGAAGATTCCATGTGCATGTTGAGGCAGAAATGGTGGCGACCTCACCTCTGGCCGGGCCTGCAGGAGCAGCAGTGGGGCCAGTGTCCTGTTCATCAGAGACTGAATTACAGCTTTTATATTCTCTGTGTTCAAGCATTCCACTGTCTTCCATAGCTGCGGGTTTGAGAAACTGTGTCTTCACCTTCAGTTCTGTGTCTCCTGACAGTCATCCTCCAAGACCCAACCTAAGGGCAACTCCTGCAAAGCCTTCCTGGTGTTTCTGGGAATTTGGGCTTCTCTCTGAAAATGAATAGAGGGTAGTATTTAAGAGATGGGGCCCTGGAGCCAGGTCTGCTTGGGTTCAGATCCTGATCATAGCACTTAGTGGGTATGACTGTGGCACATAGCTTAAACTGTATCTCAGCAGCCTCATCTGTAAAGTGGGGTGATAATAGCACCTTATAGGACTATAAGGTTGTGAGGCTCTGGAAACAGAGACTGGTTCATTGTAAGCCCTCTGTAAGTGGTGTTATTACTTATTCTTGAGTATTACAATTCTTTTTTATCACCATTGCTTCTTTTATACTCCCCATAACACTTGGTACTATTCTCTAGAGTAGCACTTGCCACTTTTATTGTCATTTGTGTAGACTGAGAACTTCTTGAAGACATATTGTTTCATCTTTGCTGAACACTCTGCATACCGTCATTAGGTGCTCAAAAATGTTTTCCATGGCAACCCCACAGTCGCCCAAGCCATAGCTGCATCTGACTGAGTCACTGTGACTTTGAGGCAGGGCTGTAGTGGCACATACCTTTTTATTTCCATTGAGACAGAGAGGATTTATGCAGCTGAAATTCTTGCTTTCTGGTCATCAAGATTTTCCTTACGTATGACTTGGTGACCCTCCAGAATTTCCCAAGCCCTGTGTTTGTTTAGCACCTAATTGCTCAGAGTTCTTACAAGGTCATCTATGAAAATTGCTTAGCATTGCCCTTCTCTCTGGGAGATCAGAATTCTGAAGGCCCATTCAAACATGGTCATGCTAAACAGAGCCAGTTGGCACCAGTAAACTGCTAAGTGACTGCGTCAGGAGGAGTTTATGTCATATTTCTGATATAGAATGAAAGGCCAGCCCCAAATCAAAATGTCACCCTTTCTGTAAAGGTTTCCTTTCCCGATCCAGGCATAGATCATGCTGCTTCCTTTGGGTTCCGTATTGCATTTGATGGCATCTCTCTCAGGGTGCTTAATTATGGAGTATTAGTAATGCTGTTTGCATTCGTCTTCTCTTTTTGGGACATAGTTGCCTACCTCTACCCACACTTGGCCAGTAGGCTTCAGTAAAAGTTTATTGATATTGATTGGTACTTTCTATAGCCCTAACCCCATACTAAATACTTGTAATCACAATAAAAACTCTGCAGGTATGTATGGAAACCATTTACAGATATGGAAACCAAGATTTATCAAGAGGTTAAGTAAAACTTATCTAGACTCAGATAGTCAGGAAGTAGCAAGGCTGTGCTCCAGATATGGTTCTGTCCAGCTCAGACTTTAAAGTGCTTAATTAAGCATAGCAGAGTGCCACCATACCAGTGTCAGTGTGCACACCCAGTGGCTAACCGATCTGTAGGACTGCTCATCCTCTCACTGTTGACCTTTAGGAGGTTTGGATTGGCTGACAGGCTCACACACACCTCCTCCTCTGGCCTGCTCTATTAGTCAATTTGAAGATAATTTGTGAACTACTTGGGCCAAGCTGCTTTCATTGATCCAGGTGGTGGGGAGAGAAGTTAGGAATATATTTGCTTTCTGTTGCACCCCATACGTGAATCTTTCCCTATGTCCAGTGTTGGCTATTCAGGGTTGCGGTGGTGCCCAAGCAACTGGACAGTCCTAAGTCCTGTGGGTCCGTGACTGCTTGGGGCTTGTCTTTTGGTAGTTTGGGTTGTTATCTTTTTATCAGGCTAGGTGCTTCCACACCTGCCAGCTGCTGCAGACCCTTGGAATTGGCTGCTCTTTTGAGCGTGCTTGTGGGTGGAGAAATACGTTACACTAGTGTGAGGGGAAGGCTAATCCTCCCTTTATTTGTTTAGTTCTCAAAAAACTTGAACAACAGGTTTAACTTAGATCTATGCCATTTTAATGCAAATTTTATACAGGTATGGTTATGGCACTCCTTTTTGTTTTATATGCCAGATGGCAAAAATCTGTTCTGAGTAAGAATGCCTGTGATGTGACTTAGTGTCTGTGAGCTCCCAAGGTTCCTCGAGGCTGTATCTGCCAAGACAACATTCTGCGCTTCTTCTTGTACCCTCCTTGCATTAAGTCAGCAGAACCACCCAACACACTCCAGACATGATTCTTCAGTGCAGCAGTTTCCAAACTTGCCTGAATTTTAAGACTCATTGGAAAGCACTTGTCAGAAATACAGGTGTCTGAGTCTTAATCCAGATTTAGTGAATCAGAATCTTCATGGGAGGAGCCTGGGAATTTATATTTTTACAAGTACCTCAGGTGATTTTTATAAATTGGGCAAGTTTAGAAAATACTGCTTTAGTGCAGCAAAAACTGCTTACCTACAGGTAGTGAGAAGGCTAAGAGCACACCCTGCAAGTGGGCAGTGATAGAAATGTGGAGTGACAAATGCAGTTTGTGGGATAACTGAGTTCCTTCTGCCTGGTCTTGCTCTCTGGTTAAGGGGCACGTCGCTCTCTGCTTGAGTTCCTTCGGTGTCTAGTGCCCAGTGATTTATGTACTATTCCTCTCCTGAGACAGGCTAAGTGTTGCTTTTACAGCTATCTTTGAGGCCTGGCTGTCAAGTTTCACTAAACTTTTGGTTGGGCCTTTGAGCTCCTGCTTATGTAAAGACCTCTTTTTCTTACATGTCCCATTTTCCCCCTAAGTACACTTTGATTTATTCATTGTAGTTACATATAATATGAATATAAATATTTATGTATTTGATTTATTTATTGTTCTCTCACTGTTCCTATTTTATTAATTCATTCAGTCACTCACTCAACAAGTGGCTATTGTGCCAGGCTGTGGGCAGGCTCCAAAGATGAGCAGGACACAACCCTTGCCCTTCAGGGCACAATCTAGTAGAGACACAGATGTGAAACCAAATAATTAAGATACCAGTGATATGCTAAGTGCTATCCTAGAAGTGTGTGCAGAGCTGGAGGGGCACCAGGAGGACAGGTGTCACAGAGGAATTGACTTTTGAGCAGGGTCTTGTGGTCCTAGAGAAAGGGGGAGGGAGTTTTTAAGTTATTATTATGGCTGACCACCATGGTCCTTGCATTCTCAGTACAGTTCATCTTCTCCTAGGTCTCCTTGAAGTTCTGCGCATTTATGGATCTAATGGAGTAATTGGCATTGCTGAAGTAGACTCTCTTGATTGACTTTTTAAAAAACCTGAGACAGTTAGTAGTTGATTAATGTTCAAGATATCATGTCTAACAGTTTGTCTCACAGTCATTACTGACAATGAATGAGACTAAGCACTAAAGAAAGCTTTTAAAGGCTTTATCAGATATGTTCTGAGCCAGCAGAAACGGTCTTTGTGCCCTTTAAGGAGTGGGGTATGTGTATGCATGTGTCTGTGTGTGCGTATAGAGGAGGTAGGGGAGCTTGTGAGTGGGAAATGGAACAGAAGAATGCTCCATTATTTCTTCTGCAAGAAATGACATGATTTCCTGCTTCTAGGGAAGGTTTCCTTTGTAGTCTCCCACATCTGTTAGCTGTATGTATGGTTGGAGATTACCTAAACTCTTTGGTCTGCTAATTTGACAGGATTTGGATTTTATTTCCAAAAAATACACTGTGGGTTTCCCTTAATTTCACTAGAGAAATAGAGATGAAGGGCCATTGTGATTAAATTTGCACAGTCTAATAAGTAGTCATGATTCCAGTTGTTAAATATTTGTTTTTAAATAATGGATGTTCATTGTAGAAAAATTAGAAAAAACAGCCAAAAAAGGAGTAAAACTAAAACCAATCCATAATCTTTCCAGCCATAGCTATCCATTGTTAATATTTTGGTATATAAAAATTTAGACTTTGTTCCATCCATACATGTATGTGTGTGAAAATATTGTTATTCAAAAATTGAATATACTGTGTAAACTGTTTAGTATCTCTTCTTTTTTCTATTATATACTGTGAGCATCTTACTGTATTAGCAAATATCTACAGAATTACTTATTCTTAGTGAAAAAATATTTATTTTTTGAGATTATGCAAATCTTTCAGGCTTTTTAAATAAAACAAAACTCTGTTAAAATGTATAAAACAAGTGAAAATCCCCCATAATCCCATTCCTCCAGGATAAACATTAATTTAGCATAGAGAGCCTTCTGTACTATTTTATGTATATATGCAAACCTATCCATAACTGTTTTTTTATGACTCAATACTATTACATCTACTATTCTGCAACCTTAATATATTTTAGACATCTTCTGTGCTAGAATGTTTGGAATACTGCATATTATTATGTAGATCGGGGTTTCTTACCCTCATCACTATAGGCATTTTGGACTGGGTAATTCTTGTTGAGGGCTGTCCTGTGCACTGCACGGTGCTGAGCAGCGTCCCTGGCCCCTATCCCTTAGTTATCAGTAGCACCCTTTCCTCTGGCTGTGATGAAAATGTCTGCAGACATTTTCTCCCGGGGTGGAGGGCAAAATCACCCCTTGTTGAAAGATGGCCTATAATATAAACATCTAGAGTCTTTGCAGTATTTTTCATTACAAAGAATGAGTCAGGGAATTATCTTACATTGATTTTTTTTGGTATACCTGTGTGATGAATATTGTCATGAATAGATTCCTAGAAGTGCAGGTGCTGAATCAAAATTTTGATAGAAATTGCCAAATTATTCCAAAGAAATTGTATCAGCTTATTTTTCACCAATCTCCTGGTGATTCCAGATCTATGTCTTTTTTACCTGAGTTCTAGGTCCATATATCCAACTGTTGAATGGACGTCTCTTCTGTTGTGTTTCTCACAGGCCTTTCCTAAGTTCAGCTCTTCTTCAGCCTGCCAGACACATACTTCTTGCTGCATTTCTGTCAAAGACTATCACCACCATCTGCCTGGCTGCTCAGGCCAGCAGCCCCCTTCACCCTACCTCCAGCCAGTCATCAAATCCTAGACAGTCTTCCTTCCTAATGTCTCTCTTAATCATTCACTTCTTTTCATCCCTTCTGTGTTATTCCCCTGCTTAAGCCCTTCAGTTAGGCCTGCTAGCTCTCCATCATCTATTCTGTCAGCCACATGCTGAGGCCAACAGCAGCTGACATTCCTTACCCTTGCTTTCAAATCTGTGTCCATCAAAATATGCTTCTCCCCCAAATTCATTGTATAATAAGTAAATATTATAAATTTGAATATGCAAATTACTTCTTTTATTAAATTTAAACTTTTAAAGTTTTCTTTGAATAAAAAATAATTATTTTTGGGGAAACAATGCTGTCATGTCTCCTCGCCACATATATTTATTCCTCCAGCTTTGAGTTACTCATTCTTTCTTGAATGTCCTTTTGTTCTCTATTTCCTGTTCCTTTGAACCCTGCTCTACGTTTGCTACCCTTCCTTTAGTACCTAGCATATTTCTTGACACTTCAACAACACATTTTCTCTACTGGTCAGTTTATATTTATTATATTTATTGTATACATACTTTGTGCTTCATGTATTCTTTTTAACTTAACCTTGTGAAAAAGACATATACATGTATATAAATAATACAAACCAATGAAAGTGAACCAAGGGGAATAGATGTGGGAATTCCAAACCCAGGTTCTAGCCACAGGTATTAGGGTACAGAAGGGCCTTTCAAATTTCCCATCTTAGTGCCTAAATCTTGACTTCTTCCCTTAACTAGACTTTTGATTTTATGTGGTTCTATGTGGCAGTGTACTTGAATACCTCCCCAATCAATTGCATTCATTTGATGAAACTGACACTTTTGAGAGACCAGTCTGCCAGCCTTGCAGCATTCCATTTTGGTATATGTTAAATACCAAGGAAACTCGGGGTGCCTAGGAACTTGGCAGTCTCTGACATGGTGTGCGGCTTATTGCTATGCTTGATTAGTTTAGGGACAAGCCCTACAATTTTCCACAAGAAGTCAGCTCCCAACCTGTGGGAAATCACACATATAAAAATCCCTGGCAAAGAACTATATACATTTTTTCCTACTCTTCATGTGGTAATTCTATAATACTCTGTAATTAATTTTATTTTTACAGGAACAACCACAGAGTAAGAATAATGCATAACCTATTTCTGTTTCTTGCTATTTTAGGGGACATCACCCAGAAAGGATATGAAAAGAAAAGGTCAAAACTCCTCTCACCTTACATCCCACAGACACAAGGTAGGTAATAAGAAATGGTTTAAACCTTTTCAGCATTTTTGTACTGAAGAATGCTGTCTTACAAGAGATCTGTCTTTTGTTGGTTTCTGTTTCTTCCCTCCCTTCCTCACCGAAGGAGAGAAAAAAACAGAAGGAAAGAAAGGAGGAAATGAATCTTAACTGATCATCTGCTGTGTGCTAGGCACTTTTAAAATGCCCACGGTCATCAAATCATTCACACAAAGCTGGGGTGATAGTCTGTGCATAGCTGACATGATTCAATGGCATAAAATTCCAGGTCATGGAGAAACTGCATCTTATTTTTGCCTGAGCACAGACTGTGATGGAGAGGCAAGAAGCAAGGACAGATCAGTTTTTCCAGGCAACTCAAGGATTGCAGAACCTGAGAATTTGAGGGTAAGAACCCTCAGTAATCTTTTAAGTTAATCCACAGCCTGACTTACTCCTTCTGCATAGAGACTGTGTTCTTTGTGGATCAGAAAGTCCTGAGTCACGTTTGTGCTTAATTCTAGAGCAGTTGGTTGCTGGAAACTTTGTTTCTAGGCAACACTGTCTGTGTCTAAGTCGTCATATTTTTAGTTACTCAGATTGCAGGATTTCCTTTGATAGCCTATTTCTGCTTTCATCACTTTTACTATAAAGAATTTTTTTCTTTATTTCTAATTTCCCCCTGCATGCAAATTCTGTTTCCATAGGCCTGGCTGTTTGTGGAGCCAATTGCTTTTAGTTCTGGACTGTAAATTCCTTGAGGACTTTGTACTCCCCACAGTACTAATATCAAGCCTTGCACAGGGTATATAGTCTGTAAACATTTGTTGAATGAATAATGGAATAAATAAATGAATAATGGTTTCATACCAATATATTTCATTGAGGTCGTGTTTTATTTCTTGCATTATTCTTGGAAATTCTTCCCTACAAAAACTAGAAGGTCAGTGCAGCAATGGCTAATTTAAAATATTTTAAGTAAACCAGATGGATATAGAAATGAATTGAGAGAGAAGTAAAAATTGGGCCAGCGGCAGCTAGTGAAAAGCCAGCTTTTGCTGAGCAAGGCGTGACAGAGAAAGGGAGGGCTCTGGCTGCTTAACTGTGGATCATGCCTCTCTGTAGGCCCAGAGATTTACTTTAGTAACTTTGTGCAAAAGCAATTAAATCCTGAAAAAATAACTCGATGAGAAATGTAACTATAAAAAGGACCAATGTCTGTTCATTATCTGTTCAGCTATATAGAAACCAAATCATGTTCAAGAACCAGTTCATCAGTTTCTCCTGAGAAACCTCTGAGACATACTCAGGCTGTGTGGTCAGCACCTTCTTGTCCCATGGGCAGGCCTACAAGGGAAGCCAAATCACTAAAGAAGTTGGCTTAGTGACAAATCAGACATTTAATCACAATAGGCCAAGAAATGTGACAGCGCCATCTCACAGGCGGGATGGTCTTGCACATGACTTCACAGGGGAAATAGAAGCCATTCGAGCTCCTGCATCTTCCTGCTACCACCCTTCACACTTCCTCATCTGTGCCCCTTATGTTTACAAACTCCTTTTGGTTAAAAAGATGACCCAACCCTCTAATCCAAGAACAGTCCTTCCACCTGTGCTTTGGATCCCATCCCCTGCTCCCTTTTCAGAAACCTTATTCTGTCATCCAGTGACACCAAGGACGTCGCAGTGGGAGTGGGCCACCCCTGGTACAGGCAATGAGGGGTGCAGTATCTGTAGAAACTAAAAAAGCATTAATAAAACCAACAAAAAGTTGGTTTGCTTATTATTATCACAATGTCTAGCAATTCTAAACAGTGTAAGTAATAAAACGCTCCTCCTGCTGTTACAGACAGCTGCATTGCCCCCTTGGCGGGCCATTGCTGTCAGCTCCCTGCCTCTCATACAGCCGTGCTCTCCTTCTCAACCAGATGCTTCCCTCAGCAGTTCGTCATGCTCATTACTGTTCTGTTAAAAAAAAATCCTCCCTTGTCAGCCTCTCCTATCTCTGTATCTCCCCTTTATGACCAAACTGCTCAGAACTGTCTATACTTACTGTCTCTGTGTTCTCCACTCCTGCTCGCTGCTCAGCCCATTCCAGTCCTTTCTGGAGCTATCTTAAGTGGTATAGCAGTAGTAGTCACCACTCTGCCTCTTGAAACACTTGAAACACTCCTCTTTTTTTTACCCACCTCTTCCTTTTGCTCCTAGTCACCCTTGCAGGTTTATCCTCCCCTGTTAAATGTTGAAATTTTCAAGGCAGGGCCCAAGCCCTCATGACTTCTTGCTCAATACTGGTGGTTTGCAAATTAGAGCCTGCATCAGAATCACTGGAGGTCTTGTTAATTGATTGTAGGACCCCATTCTCAGGGTTTCTGATTCAGTAGGTCCAGGGTGGGGCCTGAGAATTTGCATTTCTATCAGGTTTCCAAGGGCTTCTGAGGTTGCTGGTCCAGGGACCACACTTAGAAAATCAATATTCTATCTCTCTAGGGTATTTCAGACATACCAGTGGCTTTAGTTTTTGTTTAAATAGGGTAACTCCCAAATATGTTTCTTCAACCCAGATCTTTCCTGAGCTCCAGATCCATAGATCCAGCTACATACTTAACATCTCCATTTGAATATATCCATTAAATTTCGGTCTTCTGCACACCATCCCTACACCATCAACCCCTCCATACACACACACACACATAAAACAAAAAATAAAAGACAAAAATCCAGCTCTAAGGACATCCAACCTACTTCTGTGATTCTAGTTTTCCTCCTTGGAGTGAATAGAACTCACTTCTTAAATCCAATTTGGAGACTTAAAAGTCATCCTCAGCATCTCCTTCATTCCTCATCACTTGTCTGTTACCAAGTTCTATCAGTTTTCTCTTTCTTCATTTTTGGTAGGTTTAATTTTTCTAGGAAATGGTCTGTTTTTATAAATACTCAAATTTATGAAGTTATTCACAATATTCTATTTTTAAAGCCCCTGCTTTGTTTATATTGTTTACTTATATCTCTTTTCTTGTGATCTGTCTTCCCAGAGCTCTGTTTGTCTGTTCAAAGAGCAAGCTTTTGATTCTGTTGATCTTTTTTTAGTATGGCGTTGTTTTCTGATATATTATTTTCAGCTCCCATATGTATTTCCTTCCTTGTACTCTTTTTGCTGACTCTTTTGTACTCTAATTCCTGAGTTGGGTGCTTAGATTTTCTGCCTTCTTTCCTAAGAAAAGTGTTACTTGATTTCACTGTGGTCAAAGAACATGCCTGTACAAAATCTATTCTTTGTGATTTGTTAAGACATGCATAGTATTTAGTAAATTTCTATAACTCACCTATTCCTGTTTGTTGAGTGGATGGTTCTGGTCCATTAATTCAAGGTAGTTAATTGTGTTGTTCAGCTCTTACTTATTCTTAGTAACTTTTCTGTCATTTCTGGTAGAAGTGTGTTGAAAAACCTGCACCTTGACTATGGGTTTGTCAGTTTTCCTTGTGGTTCTGTCAACTTTGGCTTTATATGTTTTAAAGCTATGTCACTAGGTATAGGCAAATTAATTATGTCTTCTTTGTGAATTGTTCCTTTTATCATAACTGTCCCTGTAGTGTTTTTAATCCTAAGGCTTTAAAAAAAATCTCAACTGTCTAGAGTTATTAGACATCTTTATTCTCCTCCCAACCAGCACAAGTATGTTAAAAATGCTTTAATGTCAGCTAACATCACTCCCCATGTAAATTTACTATTATTGTTTACATACCACCTCAATCATGAATTATTGTTATTATTATTGTTTTTTGTAGCCAATAGTGAATATCTGCTTCTTTCCTATTCCTCTATATTTCATTCCTTCCTCTAACTTCAGTTTCTTTCTTCCCAAAGTTCATTCTATACTAGTTAGATTTTTTAGTGAGGGTGTCTTAGTGGTAAATAGTCTAATTCACGTTGATCATTTTCTTTACCCACTTTTGATCTTGAATCTATTTGTCTTTCCCCAAAAAAGAGATCAGTTGTGAGGCTGGGTCATCTAAGGTATATAGGTTCTCTAGCTAAAGAAGAGACCACCCCTTAGCATATTTACCCCATTTGTCTTTTTTTTTATGTTATGCTATTTTATTTATTTATTTATTTATTTATCTATTTATTTGATTTAATTAATTTGTTTGTTTCATTTTATTTTATTTTAATTTCATTAATATATACTTATATGAAAAACATTGTGGTTACTAGATTCCCCCCATTATCAAGTCCCCCACCACATACCCCATTACAGTCACTGTCCATCAGCGGAGTAAGATACTATAGAATCACTACTTGTCTTCTCTGTGCTATACTGCCTTCCCCATATGCTGCCCCCCCTACATTATGTGTGCTAATCATAATGCCCCTTTTTCCTCTTATCCCTTCTTTCCCTCCCATCCTCCCCAGTCCCTTTCTCTTTGATAATTGTTAGTCCATTCTTGGGTTCTGTGAGTCTGCTGATGTTTTGTTTCTTCAGTTTTTTTCTTCGTTCTTATACTCCACAGATGAGTGAAATCATTTGATACTTGTCTTTCTCTGCCTGGCTTATTTCACAGAGCATAATACCCTCTAGCTCCATCCATGTTGTTGCAAATGGTAGGATTTGTTTTCTTCTTATGGCTGAATAATATTCCATTGTGTATATGTACCACATCTTCTTTATCCATTAATCTACTGATGGACACTTAGGTTGCTTCCATTTCTTGGCTATTGTAAATAGTGCTGTGATAAACATAGGGGTGCATATGTCTTTTTCAAACTGGGCTGCTGCATTGTTAGGGTAAATTCCAAGGAGTGGAATTCCTGTGTCAAATGGTATTTCCATTTTTAGTTTTCTGAGGAACCTCCATACTGCTTTCCACAAAAGTTGAATTAATTTACATTCCCACCAGCAGTATAGTAAGGTTCCCCTTTCTCCACATCCTTGCCAACATTTGTTGTTGTTTGTGTTTTGGATGGTGGCCATCCTACCTGGTGTGAGGTGATATCTCATTGTGGTTTTAATTTGCATTTCCCTGATGATTAGCAATGTGGAGCATCTTTTCATGTGTGTGTTGACCGTCTGAATTTCTTCTTTGGAAAAGTTGTCTGTTCAGATCCTCTGCCCATTTTTTAATTGGCTTATTTCCTGTTTGTTTGTTGAGGTGCATGAGCTCTTTGTATATTTTGGATGTTAACACCTTGTCGGATATGTCGTTTACAAATATATTCTCCCATACTGTAAGATGCCTTTTTGTTCTATTGATGGTGTCCTTTCCTGTGCAGAAGCTTTTTAGTTTGAAGTAATCCCATGTGTTCATTTTTGCTTTTGTTTCCCTTTCCCAGGGAGATATGTTCTTGAAGAAGTTGCTCATATTTGTGTCCAAGAGATTTTTGCCTATGTTTTTTTTTTCTAAGAGTTTTATGCTTTCATGACTTGCATTCAGGTATTTGATCCATTTAGAGTTTACTTTTGTGTATGGGGTTAGACAATGATGCAGTTTCATTCTCTTGCATGTAGCTATCCAGTTTTACCAACACCAGCTGTTGAAGAGGCTGTCATTTCCCCATTGTATATCCATGGCTCCTTTATCGTATATTAATTGACCATATATGCTTGGGTTTATATCTGGGTTCTGTAGTCTGTTCCATTGGTCTATGGGTCTGTTCTTCTGCCGGTACCAAATTGTCTTGATTACTGTGGCTTTGTAATAGAGCTTGAAGTCGGGGAGGATAATCTCCCCTGCTTTATTCTTTTTTTTTTTTTTTTTTAACAATTTATTTTATTTTAGTATCATTAACCTACAATTACATGGGCAATATTGTGATGATTAAACTACCTGCTTCATCAGGTCCCCCCCACCAACCCTATTACAGTCACTGTCCATCAGTGTAGTGAGATGAGAATCACTACTTGTCTTCTCTGAGCTGTACAGTCCCCCCCGTGCCCCCCCACCCTATGTCTGCCAATCTAATGCCCCTTTTACCCTCTTATCCCTCCCTTCCCACCCATCTCCCCAGTCCCTTTCCCTTTGGTAACTGTTAGTCCATTCGTGGGTTCTGTGAGTCTGCTGCTGTTTTGTTCCTTCATTTTTTTTTTTTTTTCTTTGTTCTTATACTCCACATATGAGTGAGATCATTTGGTACTTGTCTTTTTCGGCCTGGCTTATTTCACTGAGCATAATACCCTCCAACTCCATCCATGTTGTTGCAAATGGTAGGATTTGTTTTTTTCTTATTGCTGCGTAATATTCCATTGTGTATATGTACCACATCTTCTTAATCCATTCATCTACTGATGGACACTTAGGTTGCTTCCATTTCTTGGCTATTGTAAATAGTGCTGCAATAAACATAGGGGTGCATCTGTCTTTCTCAAACTGGGCTGCTGCATTCTTGGGGTAAATTCCTAGGAGTGGGATTCCTGGGTTAAATGGTATTTCTATTTTGAGTTTTTTGAGGAACCTCCATACTGCTTTCCACAATGGTTGAACTAATTTGCATTCCCACTAGCAATGGAGGAGGGTTCCCCTTTCTCCACATCCTCGCCAACATTTGGTGTTGTTTGTGTTTTGGATGTTGGCCATCCTCACTGGTGTGAGGTGATATCTCATTGTGGTTTTAATTTGCATTTCTCTGATGATTAGCGATGTGGAGCATCTTTTCGTGTGCCTGTTGGCCATCTGAATTTCTTCTTTAGAGAAGTGTCTATTCATGTCCTGTGCCCATTTCTTAATTGGGTTATTTGCTTTTTGTTTGTTAAGGTGCGTGAGTTCTTTGTATATTTTGGATGTCAACCCCTTATCAGATACATCATTTATGAATATATTTTCCCATATTGTAGGATGTCTTTTTGTTCTACTAATGGTGTCCTTTGCTGTACAGAAGCTTTTCAACTTGATATAGTCCCATTTGTTCATTTTTGCTTTTGTTTCCCTTGCCCGGGGGGATATGTTCATGAAGAAGTCACTCATGTTTATGTCCATGAGATTTTTGCCTATGTTTTTTTCTAAGAGATTTATGGTTTCATGACTTACATTCTCCCCTGCTTTATTCTTCCTTCTCAGGATAGCTTTGGCTATTCGGGGTCTTTTGTTATTCCATATGAATTTTTGTTTTAATTTTTTATTAGGGTATTATTGATATACACGCTTATGAAGGTTTCACATGAAAAAACAATTTGGTTACTACATTTACCCATATTATCAAGACCCCACCCATACCCCAGTGCAGTCACTGTCCTTCAGTGTAGTAAGATGCCACAGATTCACTATTTGCCTTCTCTGTGCTACACTGTTTTCCCGATGACCCCCCACACCATGTGTACCAAACATAATATCCCTCAATCCCCTTCTCCCACCCTCCCCACCCGCCCTCCCACAACCCTCCCCTTTGGTAACCACTAGTTTCTTCTTGTAGTCTCCGAGTCTGCTGCTATTTTCTTCCTTCAGTTTTACTTCATCGTTATACTCCACAAATGAGGGAAATCACTTGGCACTTGTCTTTCTCTGCCTGGCTTATTTCACTGAGCATAACAGCCTCCAGATCCATCCATGTTGTTGCAAATGACAGGTTTGTTTCTTTCTTATGGTTGAATAGTATTCCATTGTGTATATGTACCACCTCTTCTTTATCCATTCATCTATTGATGGACACTTAGGTTGCTTCCATATGTTGGCTATTGTAAAAAGTGCTGCAATAAATATAGGAATGCATATGTCTTTTTGAATCTGAGAAGTTGTATTCTTTGGGTAAATTACAAGGAGTGGGATTCCCAGATCAAATGGTATTTCTATTTTTAGTTTTTTGAGGAACCTCCATATTGTTTTCCACAATGGTTGAACTAGCTTACATTCCCACCAGCAGCGTAGGAGGGTTCCCCTTTCTCCACATCCTCACCAGCATTTATTGTTCTTAGTCTTTTGGATGGTGGCCATCCTTACTGGTGTGAGGTGATATCTCATTGTGGTTTTAATTTGCATTTCCCTGATGATTAGTGATGTGGAGCATCTTTTCATGTGTCTGTTGGCCATCTGAATTTCTTCTTTGTAAAACTGTCTCTTCATATCCTCTGCCCATTTTTTAATCAGGTTATATGTTTTTTGGGTGTTGCATGTAAGTTCTTTATATATTTTGGATGTTAACCCCTTGTCGGACATGTCATTTACAAATATATTCTCCTATAGTGTAGGATGCCTTTTTGTTCTGTTGACTGTGTCCTTTACCGTACCGAAACTTTTTAGTTTGATGTAGTCCCATGATTTCATTTTTGCTTTTGTTTGCTCAAGGAGATGTGTTCAGGAAGAAGTTGCTCATGCTTATACTCAGGAGATTTTTGCCTATGTTGTCTTCTAAGAGTTTTATTGTTTCATCACTTATATTCAGGTCTTTGATCCATTTCGAGTTTACTTTTGTGTATGGTGTTAAACAATAATCCAGTTTCATTCTCTTGCATGTAGCTGTCCAGTATTACCAACACCAGCTATTGAAGAGGTGGCCATTTCCCCATTGTATGTCCATGGCTCCTTTATCATATATTAATTGACTGTATATGGTTGGGTTTATATCAGGGCTCTCTAGTCTGTTCCATTGGTCTATGGGTCTGTTCTATTGCCAGTACCAAATTGTCTTGATTACTGTGCCTTTTTAATAGAGCTTGAAGTCGGAGAGCGTAATTCCCCCCTGCTTTATTCTTCCTTCTCCAGACTGCTTTGGCTATTCGGGGTCTTTTGTGGTTCCATATGAATTTTAGAACTATTTCTCTAGTTCGTTGAAGAATGCTGTTGGTATTTTGATAGGGATTGCATTGAATCTGTAGATTACTTTAGGCAGGATGGCCATTTTGACAATATTAATTCTTCCTAGCCAAGAGCATGGGATGAATTTCCATTTATTAGTGTCCTCTTTAATTTCTCTTAAGAGTGTCTTGTAGTTTTCAGGGTATAGGTCTTTCACATCCTTGGTTAGGTTTATTCCTAGGTATTTTATTCTTTTTGATGTGATTGTGAATGGAATTGTTTTTCTGATTTCTCTTTCTGCTAGTTCACCATTAGTGTATAGGAATGCAACAGATTTCTGTGTATTAATTTTGTATCCCACAACTTTGCTGAATTCAGATATTAGATCTAGTAGTTTTGGAGTGAATTCTTTAGGGTTTTTTATGTACAATATCATGTCATCTGCAAACAGGGACAGTTTGACTTCTTCCTTGCCAATCTAGATGCCTTTTATTTCTTTGTGTTGTCTGATTGCCATGGCTAGGACCTCCAGAACTATGTTGAGTAACAGTGGGGAGAGTGGACATCCTTGTCTTGTTCCCGATCTTAAAGGAAAAGCTTTCAGCTTCTTGCTGTTAAGTATAATATTGGCTGTGGGTTTGTCATATATGGCCTTTATTATGTTGAGGTATCTGCTCTCTATACCCATTTTATTGAGAGTTTTTATCATGAATGGATGTTGAATTTTGTCAAATGCTTTTTCAGCATCTATGGAGATGATCATGTGGTTTTTGTCCTTCTTTTTGTTGATGTAGTGAATGATGTTAATGGATTTTCGAATTTTGTACCATCCTTGCATCCCTGGAATAAATCGTACTTGATCATGATGGATGATCTTTTTGATGTATTTTTGAATTCAGTTTGCTAATATTTTGTTGAGTATTTTGCATCTATATTTATCAGGTATATTGGTCTGTAATTTTCTTTTTTTGTAGTGTTTTTGCCTGGTTTTGGTATTAGAGTGATGCTGGCCTCTTAGAATGAGTTTGGAAGTATTCCCTCTTCCACTTTTTGTAAAACTTTAAGGAGAATGGGTATTAGGTCTTCACTAAATGGTAAAATTCAGCAGTGAAACCATCTCGTCCAGGAGTTTTGTTCTTAGGTAGTTTTTTGATTACCAATTCAATTTCTTTGCTGGTAATTGGTGTATTCAGATTTTCTGTTTCTTCCTGGATCATCCTTGGAAGGTTGTATTTTTCTGGAAAGTTGTCTATTTCTTCTAGGTTATCCAGTTTGTTAGCATATAATTTTTCATAGTATTCTCTCATAATTTGTATTTCTGTGGTGTCTGCCATGATTTTTCCTTTCTCATTTGTGATTCTGTTTATGTGTGTAGACTCTCTTTTTTTCTTGAAAAATGTGGCTAGAGGGTTATGTGTTTTGTTTACTTTCTTGAAGAACCTGCTCCTGCTTTCATTGATTCTTTCTATTGTTTTATTCTTCTTGATTTTATTTATTTCTGCTTTGATCTTTATTATGTCCCTCCTTCTACTGACTTTGGGCCTTATTTGTTCTTCTTTTTCTAGTTTCGTTAATTGTGAATTTAGACTGTTCATATGGGATTGTTCCTCTTTCCTGAGGTGGGCCTGTATTGCAATATACTTCCCTCTTAGCATGGCTTTTGCTGCGTCCTACAGATTTTGCGATGTTGAATTATTGTTGTCATTTGTCTCTATATATTGCTTGATCTCTGTTTTTATTTCGTCATTGATCCATTTAGGAGCATGTTATTAACTCTCCATGTGTTTGTGGGCTTTTTCATTTTCTTTGTAATTTTTTCTAGTTTCATATCTTTGTGGTCTGAGAAATTGGTTGGTACAATTTCAATCTTTCTTTGTGTAATTTATTTCTAGTTTCATATCTTTGTGGTTAGAGAAATTGGTTGGTAGAATTTCAATCTTTTTTAATTTACCGAGGTCCTTTTTGTGGCCTAGTCTATGATCTCTTCTTGAAAATGTTCCATGTGCACTTGAGAAGAATGTGTATCCTGTTGCTTTTGTATGGAGTGTTCTGTAGATGTCCGTTAGGTCCATCTGTTCTAATACGTTGTTCAGTGCCTCTGTGTCCTTACTTATTTTCTGTCTAGTTGATCTGTCCTTTGGAGTGAGTGGTGTGTTGAAGTCTCCCCAAATGAATGCATTGCATTCTATTTCCCCCTTTAATTCTGTTAGTATTTGTTTCGCATATTTACGTGATCCTGTGTTGGGTGCATAGATATTTGTAATAGTTATATCCTCTTGTTGGACTGACCCCTTTATCATTATGTAATGTCCTTCTTTGTCTCTTGTTACTTTCCTTGTTTTGAAGTCTATTTTGTCTGATACAAGTACTGCAACTCCTGCTTTTTTCTCCCTATTAGTTGCATGAAATATCTTTTTCCATCTTTCATCCCTTTACTTTCAGTCTGTGTATGTCTTTGGGTTTGAATGAGTCTCTTGTAGGCAACATATATTTGGGTCTTGTTTTTCTTATCCATTCAGTGACTCTATGTCTTTTGATTGGTGCATTCAGACCATTTACATTATCAGTGGGTACTTACTTATTGCCATTGCAGGCTTTAGATTTGTGATTACCAAAGGTTCAAGGGTAAATCCCTTACTATCAACAGTCTAATTTAACTCACTTCCTATGCTATTCCAAACACAACCTAAGGGTTCTTTTTTTTTCCCTCCTTTTTCTTTCTCCTCCATTCTTTATATGTTAGGTATCATATTCTGTACTCTTAAATATTACATAAATTTTTAATATAAGACTTCAGAAGAAAATTTTAACAGTGTAGCAGGGGAATGGGGAAATATGGAAGAGAACACAAGGTTGCAGAAAATACTTAGAAATTAAGTGGTGGAAATTGAGTAAGGACAATTTTGGCTAATAATAAGCATAGCTTAATTCAGTAGTATCACAGGGATTAGGTTTTAAAGTCACTCTATGACAAAAATTCAGTGTGTCAAATTATCCTTGAAATCATTTAAACTTCCCAAGTTTGTTGTTTCTTCAGGTAAACAAAAACCATGCTTTATCTCATATGCTATATGAAAAATATGTATCTTAATAAACGTTAAAGTCATAGGGACTCAGAAAGCTCTCACTGTGAGAGGCACAGGAGAAATTAAAGTATGGTAGGTTCTGTCTAATCCTTCTGAGCCATATCCTCTTCAAAAGGAATGGCCCATAGAACATCTTTCAATACTTGGAAACTACCAGGGCCTCGATATAAAGCTTCCCACACACTCAGTTAGCAGCTATCCAGAGAGAAGGAGCCAAAAAGGAACACTTTTTTAGCATGGCCCAAGTAGTTGAATTTTCAAGCCATACATCTTCTCACTCCTCTGTATATGAGTCACTCTTGGCCACATTCTTGGGTGGAGTTGCAGAAAAATGGAAGGTTTTGTATAGAGAGGCAACTTCCTTGTGCTGTTGCTGTGTCTGATATTTAAGTTACTTTGGATGCAAGTGACTGATAATTGCAGCTAGCTTTAAAAGAAAAGAGTTTATTCTAATGATATAGGGGTCACTGACAGAACCTCAGGGCAGTACATTAAGTGTGTCTGGTGTTCCAAGTACTATTGAGAGGCTGGGAGATGACAGAACGCATCGGACAATGCTGATGAGTCCTCCTGGAGCCCTCCCGCTTGCTCCCTCACTCTGCTAGAGGCTTGCTCAACTAGGACTTCCACAGAGAAGCTCTTCCATGACCAGCCCTATAAAAAACGGTTCTTACTCCAGTTTTCTGAGCTGCATTTTTAAAAAGCTGTCTCTAACTGTCCCATCAATTATGGTTTGTTCATGTATGTTACTCCCCTATTGGACTCCTAAGGTCTTTAAAATCAAGAACATTCTTTTCTCACTTTGTTTTTATTCTTCATGTCCCCATTTTCTAGCATTAGTGCTTCACATATAGTAGATATTCTGTAAATGTTTGTGGAGCTGAACAGAGAGGGCATTTAGAATTTCTGTTATCTCCTGTGGTTAAGTCTGAAGCTAAGTAAGCATCTGGTAACGAAGGAGCAGGTCACTGTACACATTGGAGAGTGATTGGTCCTGGCAGCTTGTCTCTGCCCTCAGTGAATCTATTAACTTAGACCTACTAAAACCCCAAGAGACTGTGCAGAGTATGTTGACTCTCAGTTGAGATTTAGCATTTTTCTTTAACTTTTATTCTTCAATGAAATTAATGCATCTACTTAATTTTTAAAAGGAACAAAATTTATTTTTATTTTAATTAATTAATTAATTAACACAGTCTTATGCTCAGGTTTCACATGAGCAACATTGTGGTTACTACACCCCCCTATTATGAAGTCCCCACCACATACCCTATTACAGTCACTCTCCATCCGCATAATAAGGAATAAAATTTATTTTAATAATAAATTGATTTAACTTAGTCAATGTAATGAAATAATATATCAGTATTGAAAACATTATTATCTCACATAATGCATCTGTTTTAAATAGTTAAATAGCACCGCAGAGTGTATATCAACAACAAAATGGGCAGTGTCTTCTTCTTCCCAGAGACAGATTCTTTCATCTCTTAAAACTTTCTTCTGGCAGTTACCTCTGTATTTCTAATTAACATTTTAATGCTGTCTCTTGATCTTTTTTCAATTCGAGACATAATTTCTTGATTTTTCTACTGTAAAAGATTAGACTTTTTCTCTTACATATTCCTCCCTTAACCATATGGTCACCACACTCTCTCTCCTCCCCTTTTCCCCATGATTCACATCTCCTATCTCATACATTTAGGACTGTATGCTTCATATATTACTTTTGTGTTGCTAAGTCAACATTCAGTGCTTACATTATTATGATTATGTAAATATTGTTTCCAGCTAAGCCATTTGTTTTTTTTTCATAGTTAATCCATCAATTTTATTTTCGTAGAGACAAATCTTGATGTCATCTATCTTCCTGCATATATCTGAGTTGACTATTTTCTTGTCCTGCCACATGCCTTCATTATCATTCTAGTGGCATTTTGAGAAGTTGTGGGGATAGATAGAAGTGTTTATCGTGCCATGCTTAATCAGAATTTTTTATCCTAACTTTTCTATTTAAGGGTTGTTCCAAATTTGTACAAAGATAATTTCTATGAATCTAAAAGATCTCAGAGACCCTAGTACTTTATTTTGGCCTTTCTCCAGTAAGCTGCTCGTATGGTCTCCACAACAGCCTCATGAAGTATTGAAACTGGGGGCCTCCTTCCTCTGGGTGTGTCTGGGAAGAGCTCTGCCTCAGCTCTGTTGGCAACTCTCCACTCTTTAAAAGTGCCCTTAGAGGTCAGTAGTGCCATCTTTTCTTGGACCCACATCTTTTGCTTTAGGACATTATTACAGCCTCTGTTTTTGATGGCATCGGTATAAACATTCCATTCTGCCTTCGTGTGTTTGAGATTATTTGTGACCTTTGTGTATTTGTTTTCCTTCCTTCATCCTTTGATTTTGTTCTACTTTCTCTACATTTAATTCTTTTTGTCTCCTGCTTCAGAATAGGATCTCACCTTTCATGTATTCCCTCTTGGCCTAGGTTTCCATATTAATTTTCCCCAGACCCTCACCTACTGCCCTTCTAGGGATAAGACCTATTAGTTTATGAATATGGTTATGTGTTGACCTTCTCCACCTTGTCATGGTAAGAAGTTGTGGTGACCCAAAGGCTTTTCCCAGACTTGGGTTTCTTTTGTAATTGCTGCTTATTTTGCTAGAGGGTATTTGCTCCCCAGTATTCCAGTAGCGATACATACACTGCATGTGCCAGCTGCTCCACAACCCTGTCGTCATAGTTCTAAGCTCAGTCATGCCTTTGAGCTTGTGCAAGCATATATGTGCAAGTGAGATTGGACAAGTGTATATGACTGAGCTAAAATGAAACAAAAGAAAACCTTGGGTTTTATCTGCTCTTTAAAGCCTCTGATAACTCCTCTTGAGGATAGCCTATGACCCTATTTTTCTTAATGACCTTGTGTAGATGTATGAAAATCATGAAAGGCAAAGGCACACAGTTTCATATAAAACTGTATGGATTAGAGATACAGAAATAAGCAGGCTTTTCAAATTAACATTAAACCATATCCTTGAAATTGGTATCTCTTCATTTTTGTCTTTGTTTTTTGCAGCTATTCACTATCATTAGTGGAGGTGACAAGATCTCATTTATTTATTTATTTTAACCAAAATTGGGTGCCTGCAGTATATGAGACTCAGAGCCAATTACTGCAGGAAATACAAGATACATTAAGAACAGACTCTGATTTCAAGTTATATATATGCTGTAGTAGAAGAGATAAGACAGATACACAAATGAGGATCATAACAGATAGAGTTAAATAAGCACTACAAGAGAGTTCTAAACAAAGTACTGTGGAAATTCAAAGGGATGTGAATATAAAACCAGCTATTGAAATCAGGAATGCTATAGAACATTTCCAACTATATAAATATGAAATAGGCAGTGTGCCTCTCTATGTAAGGGTATAGTGAGGAGGGAGGTGGGATCTACTTTATCTACCGCATTTTGATTTAAAAGTTCTTTCCCAAGTGAGGATCACAACATAATGGAAAGAACATGGTATTTTTTACTCCAGTCCCAGTTCTGCTCTTTCATTTCCTAGGTTTGGATAGTATTTCTATGACTGTGAACTGGAGCACACCCTGCAGTTAAATCTGTCCCCACAAACCTTATCAGAAGGAAGTCCATTATCTTTCTCTTGGGGCTTCTCTTTCCTCTTGAATTGTCCAAGAACCTCCTGGGAAATAGGTAGTGCAGAAGGAGAGGTGTTCAGTGCAGCTTCCACACCCAAAAGAGAAGAGCCCCATAGACTGCTGCTGGTTCTTAGTGCTTTTTGGGGTGTTACTGAAAACTGGTTCTTGCCTTGTGAACAGTAATGCTGACCTACAGGTAAGCCACGCTGGTGGAGGAACCCATTCTGCTCAGTTCAGCAAAGGTATCGCATTGGATTCACAGGACAGAGTTCTTGTACTGTGCTCTTCAGTGTCACATACAGCAATTTTCTTGGGAAGCTCTGGGTCAGGGTCTGTTCATACACCCACCGTTTCAGAACCAGAGCTCCTAACTCCCAGATGCACCTCTAGCAATCAGGCAGGTGGCCCCTTTCCTGACACCAAATGCAAACACCGTCATTCCTCCTCTCCCCAGGCAGTGAGGTTAATCACCTCTCCTTCCAAGGATGACTGTCCTCAATGACTCCGTGACTTTAGCTCCCACGGAAATTCCCCAAGTGATTCAAAATACCCTTCCATGGGGTGGGAGTAAGAGTAGAGGTTCTGTTTATAATGATTCAAGGTGATTATTGACATAGTCTCTATAGAAAAGCAGAGTTAACCTGTGATGTCCTACTTCCTTAGTTGTATCTATCAAATAGTGTTAGTGTGAAGATAAAAAGAGATGGTGTTATGGAAGTTTAAAGAGCCTAAAAATGTTATTATTGTTACTCTGTTGTTTTCCTGTTTAAATCCCTTCAAAGGCTGCTCCTTTGGCTTAAGACAAGTGACCTGACCCCACTTTTCTTCTCCAGCTTCATTTTGTATCACTCCCTCTCTCCACTGTGCTTTAACCCCACCAGTCTTTCTCAGACTTGTCAAGGTTTTTCCCCCTCACTGGACTTCTACAAATACCATGCTTTTGTGTAAAGTGGCTTTTCCCCCTCTGTCTGGCTAAAGCCTACATCAATGTCTCCCTTGAACAAACCTTCCCTGAAACTCACATACAAATTGAATTCCCCATTATTTGAACTGAGGGCTTGTTCCTTTGAGGAGACTTGGGGACATTGTTTCCTGCCTTCTTCCAATGTGAAAGATCTACATGAGCTGGTGATCACTTATTTAATTTATTTCTTCTCTGGACACCAGCACCAAGACTTGTGAGCATGTCTGCTCTGCTCACTCTAAAAGTTGAGTTATTATGTTACTTGATTCTCAGAGCACTTCCTGTTTCACTCTAATGCTCTTACAGGTGAGACTATCTGTTAAATCATAGGTAGAGTTGAAAGCTTGGCTCTGTTCCATCTTCCTGAATGGAAGTTTTGCATAGTTTTATACTACCAAATATCAGCGTTTTCAGGTTATCATTGTTATTGTGTTCAAACAGTAGAATCATAGAAGTCTCTGATGTCTTTCTCTGTATGTACATATAGATCATTGAGAAGGAAGACTTTGTGTTGTAGAAGAAATTAAAAGTTGTGGTTTGTCTTAAACTTACTGGTTATAGACCTGTAGCATCATCACTATTTAAACATAATGGTGACCCCTAGTGGATATTCGGTACAACAGACCAGAAGATCAGGAACCCCCAAACTGGCGCTGTCACTGTGTAATAATCAGCAAGGAATCATTTTCTTTGGATCTCAAGTATGTTTCACACTAGAATTTAGAAGTTTTGAAGATGACTTGATTTGTGAGGTTAGCAGTGCTCATTCCAGCAGTTAGCTGTATTTAGTGTCTTTTAAGATTGCTTTGATTAATGCGTAACTCTTTCTACAGACAAAAGAAATAGTAAAGAACTACAAAATACCTCGTCATTACCTCATTCCAGCTACTTAGGGATTTTATGTTCTATTTGATCCTTGTGATTGTATATAAACAGTTTATATATATATAGTTGCAGTCATTATGTGCATAATATTTTATTCTTTTATCACTTGACATTATTTCATTCAAACTGTTTCGTGTGTCTGCATAGTCAACATATTTTTCATTTTTTGTGGCATGTAGTATCTCATGTTGGTACATATATTAATTCTGTCTTTGCTTTTAGTTTCTTGGTAGTAAAACTGCGTGTCTACTCAGAATATAGAAATCTCTATTTTGGGGCTCCAGGTGATTCCTGAGATCTGGTTGGAGTGTGAAACCCAGGCCAGGGAATGATTCATCTTTAAGCAGCATCTTGCCTGCCCATCTGACATTGGACATGCTGTTAAATAACGTCCTGCTGTGCTCCTGTGTCCCCATACCATGCCATCCTCTCTTTGAGGAGACTTGGGGTACATTGTTTCCTGCCCTTTTCCATGATGAATTGCCTTGCCTGGCAAGTAAGCTAAGGTGGAAATAGCGTTCCAAAATTCTTTTAATCCATCCAGGACATAGTTTTCTCCCTCTCACCTCCAGATACGCATTGATTTGCCAATTACTTTTGGTCAAAGATAAAGGAGACAATTGATTTTAGAAGATTGGGAAATCCTGGTCATCAAGTCATGGTTTATTTAGGGAGCTGAAAACTGAATATTATTTAAATTTATTTTGGTAAGCAACTGCTCTATGAAGTATGACCTTCAAAGTAAGAAAATCCAGTATCATTTTTATTTTCTTCTTTACATTTAACTATGTCCTTGGTGTTCTGTAATGAACATGTATTATTTTTATATTCTGAAAATAGAACTTTCTAAATTATGGAAACCCAGTAAAGCCTATGCAAAAACATGAAACATCCAAATCTGATCACTTAGAGATGGTTGTTATTAACATTTTACATTTTACTGTATTGCTTCCAGTTTTTTCCAGTGCACATATAAAATGTAATTGTAAATCTTATCTCTTAAAACATAAACTCTAATACACGGAAATAAAAATTTATAGAATTCATATGAGTTGGAGAGTGATTATTCACATTCAAAAAAATAATCTACAGGGTTTCACTATTAAGAACACCCCCTCCAATTCTACTTAAAGTGATTTAATTCCTAAGAATTCATTGTACTTTTTTTCCTTTTGCATATCTTTTAGACAGACTCTTGAATCAGAAGCAGGTATACTGCACATTTGGACCAAGGCTGTCCTCTCATAAATCCGTGTTGTTGCAGCGCTGTTCTTTGGGCGCCTGAGGAATGTCCACTGAACAAACCTGTCGCCAGCCACTTACTGAAACTGCAAATCAATCTTTTGTTTTCACTTCTGGCAAGTCACAGTGAAATGTTTTTCATGATTGTAGACCCCAAAGTGACCTGGTCTGCTTGGACAGCTAAATTCCCGAGGGGACTGAGAGAAACACTGCAGGGCATCATGCAAATAAATGTGGCTTGGTGAACAGCGTGCAGTGAGGTGTTTTTTGTTTTTTGTCTTCAGTACCAGTTCAGTAGATCTCTTCGCTTTTGTCTGAATCTTAATTCTCATCAGATGTCTGTATTTGTGTTAACATTGCCTTTTGGCTTGATCTCTGATAACCTCTAGGTAATCCTGAGTGGAAATGTTCATTTTCTCTAATTCTTCCTCAAACAAATGTGTCAACTCCCAGTTCCCCTGCTCCCTGTCATGTCACTGTAACCACTTTAATTCTTTAGCCTACATTATCTTCTTTCTCTTAATTAATTACATTGAAAAATACAAAATAAAAGCATAATTAGAGAGGAATGGTAAAGCATACGTAAACCTTTTGTGTCCATATTATGTGAAATGAGAATCCATATTCATTCTTTTCATCCTTTGGATTACTAGCTAGCTAATTCAGAAGTACCATGTTTCTTAGGGTGGTTTGGTCTATCCTAGCAAATCTGCTTATTTAATTAAAAAATAATCAGTGATGGATAATTCAGTTATATATTCATTATAACCCCCCCACACACACACACAAGGAATACAGTGCTAATGTTTTAAACTTGGTACTAAGTCAAACCATTTTCTCTGTGCATAGTTACAAGCAAAGTAACTCATGTGTGCTAATCTGATTTCCTTCCTGTATTTATCATCTGACCGTGCAAATAAAAATAGCCCCTTTCTATTTTTTGTTCTCTATTTAAAGTTAATTGGAATATGTTTTAAATAATTTCTCTGGCTGAATGGCTGACAACTTTATTTGGAGGGGCTTTTTGCAGAATCTTTCACATGAAGGCAGGTGGGTTTTTTTTTTCAAACTGTTATCTGTTCACTGTAAATCCTGAAGCATTTAGAAACTCCTAAACTAACTTATTAATTCTGACTGCTTTCTTCTTAAAAGTCTTAGGAGAATTTATTTCAGGTTGAGAACTGGTGAAGTTAGACAGACCTGGGTTAAAATTGTGGCTCTGTCATTCCCTGGCTCTGTGACTTTGGATAAAGTAACCCATGTTTCTGATTCCTTTTCTGTATTGACAGTGCTGACTGGTAGAGTTGTTGTAAGAAATAAGTGAGATACAATGTGAAAACTTCTATATGCACAGTGCCCAGCACAAAGCAAACACCTAAATGTTAGCTTTTATAATTACAGTTGGGTTGGTAAGCTTTTTCTGTACAGGGCCACGTAGTAATTATTTTAGGTTTGGAGGACCATACAGTCTGTTGGAACTACTGAGCTCTGCCTCTGTAGTGTGAAAGTTCCCATACACAATATGTAAACAGATGAGCGTGGCTGTGTTCTAATAAGATATGGGCTATAGTTTGTTGATTCGTGTTTTAGAGTAGTAAAACTAACAAATGGAGCAAGGTATGAAAATATTAAGAATTCAGTATAGCTCTTCTGTGAAATGAATTATCAAGAGAATCAAGTTGATTAAAGACTTACATTTACAATTCCAGACATTACATTTCAGTCTCTGTGTTAAAATGTTCTGCTCAGTTAATATATTTTATAAGAAAAATATCAGTTACCAAAACCCTCAAAAACAAACATTTCTAGATCCATAAAAACACTTCAGTGGAGAGTGTCCTAAAATACACTCTTCCTTGCTTTCTTAAAAACAGTATATAAAAAATAACCTAACCACTAAAAAGAAACAGCCTTTTAAATTGTGTCATGATTTTGAGGGGTCAGGAATTTGGCAGGGCTCTGTTGGGAGAGTCTTACACTCCACTTGGTGCCAACCGGATTCGTCAAGTGCTCTTCACCTGGTGGACGGGCTGGTGCAAAGGGTGCAGGATGGCGTCACTCTGATGCCTTGGCAGGTGCAGGACTCAGCAGGGACTGTGGACTGGAGCTCTCACTCATGGACTCTCCAGCATGCTGACCATTTTCTGAATGCTCTAATGTCATGATGAGTCTCAGTTCCTGTAGTACTGTGATGTCCTCAGCCATTATTGGAGTATTGCTTGCACTCCCCAAATCACTGTGCTTTCAGTCTGCTTTTTAACTTTTTGGCTTTATAAGCTGATTGTCAGCTGTGGTCTGGAGCAGTGCATTTGCTGGATAGGTGACATCTTACTACAGCAGGCACTTAATTTGGTGTGTGTAAACTGCCTTGCTTGCCACAACTAAGTGCTATTTGAGAAACAAAATACTCCTTAAAAAAGAAAATCTTGTAATATGGATGTGACAACATGGACGAATCTGGAGGATATGATGCTCAGTGAAATAAGTCACAGCACAAATCCTGTATGATTCCATTTATATGTGGAATCTAAAATAGTCATACTAAGAGTAGCAGAGAGTAGAATGCTGATTGCCAGAGGCTGGGAGAAGCGGAAAATGGGGAGTTGCTACTCAAAGTGTAGAAAGTTTTAGTTGCAAGTTGAGTACATTCTGGAGCTCTGCTGTACATCATGCCTATAATTTACAATACTGTATTATACAGTTAAAATTTTGTTTAAAGGGTGTATTTTATGTTAAATGTTCTTACTACAGTTAAAAAAAATGACTTAGCTATCACCATTTGGAAAAAAAGGCAGTAAAATATTCAGGAGTGTTTCTTCTGCTTATTTACCGCTTTCCCATATTCTTGAGAAAACTGAATTTTTGGGAGGGCAGAATAGGGGGTCATTCCAGGGACTGGACAAGGACAGGTTCAGTGGCAGTTCCAGTTAGAAGAGGGCTCATAGACTCTACTTGATGCTGTGTTTCGTAAGATGCACACTAGTTCTGCTGAAATGATATGCTTATTTGGAATAACTTATGATTGGGAGGCTAAAACTGCCCAAACTATTCTTTGTACCACTGTGTAGGATTAGGGGATCAAATCCACCCCCATTCCCCTGTGCTGCCCGTTCTTGCAGTCTCTGGAAGGGCATTTTCACTTTACATAAATCTTCTTGCTATTTCTCTCCTATCACCTGTTGACAGTCATGGTTCTAAGGTGATTTTTTTTTAGCCTGGATATCTTTGCATGTATATTAAAGTTCTGTAACCCTTTACTATAGATAGGGGTAATAGTACCTACCTCAAAGTATGGGAATGCTGGAAAGTGCTTAGAAAACATTAGCTATTACTTTTATTATATAACCATCTTCCAAACTTTCTTTTTTAGAAACTGATTCAGCAGTACAGAAAGAACATAGAAACCAGACACCTGCTCCATCTGCAACTCAGACTTCCGCTCCTTCTAAGTACCACCGAACTCGATCTGGGGGAGCCAGGGATGAGCGATATCGATCAGGTGAGAAGGAACTGAAAATTACCAATGGAATAGTTTCTACTGACCTGTGATGCAAACTGTGTATCCAGAGAACTTCCAGTGTTTGAAGTGCCAACAGGTCTATAGTAATTGATTCATCAGCCATTTATTGAGTATCTATGATGTGCCAGGTGTAGTAGATACTCAATATTTGCTTGGGATATATCAGCAATTAAGAGATATCTGCCCACAAGGACAGAAGGAGAGCCAGACAAGTACAAAGGCAATGTGCACAACTAAGAAAGAAAGGGCGGTACTGGGAGGAGCTCAGTGGACACTGTTGGAAGAGGCTGGTCTTTCTGTGTATTTGCCAGAGCTGTTGATAAACTAGTTTCTTGGTACTGGGACAAAAAGTCAACAATGAAATTTCAAATTAGTAAACCCTTAAACTTTATTTCTTCAGGCCCAAAGTGTACCCCTGGGAAGGGACAGGCAACATGCTGTGGCTGGCAAAGGGAGCATGCTTATGCCATACCCTGGCCGGGACTGATGAGCAGAGAAACAAATTACAGGCCCTCAGGAGGGTGTATGATATAGAAAGCCTGACCCATGCCCATCTGCTGTCCACTGCATTAAGTCTGGATGACACATTTATTGTTTTAAGAAGTAGCAGAATTAAGTCAGGAGACTAACTGGAATGCTATTTTACTGCTCCAGATTTTTTACTCCCTTGTGCTTGCCAAGGTTACCTTAACCTTTCACTGAATAGAAAAGCATATATCACATCTTCTCATAAACTACTTTAGAGAATATGAAGAAAGGACATGGCTGCAGAACCGCGTCAGTCTTTTTGTGAGCTGATTTTATTAAATATATATTTTTACAAGTTGGAAGGAGAAAATGAGAAGTGTTTGATCAAAAAAAAGAAGTTGTATGGCATACCAAATTTCCCCCTTATACTTAACCTGGGCTTGTGTGGTCAGGGGAGGCTTTCCCACAGAGTAAGACAGCTAACCCATGTCATGGCAGACAGACAGAGTTAGGGAAATGGCATCAGATAGAAGACCTGAAATGAGTTCATTATGGCTAGAACTTAGAATGCAATGGCTTATTCAGCCATAAGAAGAAAACAAATCCTACCATTTGCAACAACATGGATGGAGCTAGAGGGTATTATGCTCAGTGAAATAAGCCAAGCCGAAAAAGACAGGTATCAAATGATCTCACTCATATGTGGAGTATAAGAACAAAGAAAAAAAACTGAAGGAACAAAACAGCAGCAGACTCACAGAACCCAAGAACGGACTAATAGTTACCAAAGGGAAAGGGACTGGGGAAGAAGGGTGGGAAGGGAGGGATAAGAGGGTAAAAGGGGCATTACGATTAGCAGACATAAGGTGGGGGGGCACGGGGAGGGCTGTACAACTCAGAGAAGACAAGTAGTGATTCTCATCTCACTACACTGATGGACAGTGACTGTAATAGGGTTGGTGGGGGGGACCTGATGAAGGGGGTAGTTTAATCACCACAATATTACTCATGTAATTGTAGGTTAATGATACCAAAATAAATTGTAAAAAAAAAAAAGAATGCAATGGCCCAGAAAGATATGATGGATGAGGCTGGAAAAACTACTAGGGACCAAACCTTGAGGAATGTTGAATACCACTGAAGGATTTTTGGCAGAGCAGTAACATCGATCTGAGTTTCTTCTAGGAACTTGCTCCAGCTGCAGACTCCACACTACCACTACTGTGTCCTAGTGCCTACCACTGGGCCTACTATATATAGGAAGTAAATAGGTATTTTGGAGAAAGGAAGGAATAAATGTAATTTATTTGTTAATGAATGAATTAGAGGGAGGTAAGGGTAGATGTGAAAAAGTGTATCAGGAGCTCCTATTTGTTGCTAAGACCCAAACTCAGTTTCCCTGGCACATAGTGTTGCCTTTTGAGGCTGGTGTCCAGGTACAGCAGCAACAGGTTCCAAGTAGTCCAGAGAGGTTTAAGCCTCTACAGTTCTCATCCCTGGCCTTCTGGGAGTTGTTTTTTTGTTCGTTTGTTTTTACAGCATATAATAAAATGATTAGGAAGGAACCAAAAAGATGATTCTCTACATCCTAGGTCCAGGTTTACCACATACAGAATAAAGCTTTATGAGCTCAGTCAGTGGTGTGAAATTTTGACCTTCACCTACTAAAACTCAACTGTGATATCCAGCCCCTGTTCTTTTACACTAATTCTTTCAGATTTACCCACATAGCAGAAAGTATATCACATACCTGATATGTGAATCAGATACTGTTTATCAGACTGGATTTTCTTGGTTAGGTTGCATGGGTGTTGAATAAGGTTTAATAGTTGGGTTTTGGATATTTATCTCACTGGGACTTTTTTTTTAGGGTAGTAGCAAAAAGGCCAGAGATAAAAGTAAGGAAGAAAAGGTGATTTAAACACTGTAAAGATATTTAAAGCTATGCAAGTGTTGAAATACTGTCATGAGGGGAAACATGAAAGAGGAGGCATGCAAGCATGGATTTGGGTGAAAAATCAGTTTTCAATACATTAGGAATTGCCCAACTCAGTAGCAAAGGAAAGCTCACCACATTCTGAGAATTGTAGCTTCCATAAATAAGAAGAAACCAACAATAGTAGCAGAAGTAGAGCAAATAAGTTGGAGAAATTTAGGAAAGTCGAACTTCACCTTTTTGCCATTCCATTCATTTCAGGAAGGGTTCTGTTTACATGTCACATGAAAACTAGATTAAGAATGTAGGGTATGTTTAGTAAAAATTACAAGCATTCAGAATAAAGTGATGGGTACACAGAAAGGATTTAATATGGATGTCAGTGAGTATAACTGGAAAATTCTCCCTTACTTGGTGGAAGGTTATTAACACCTATGATATTTCTGCCAATCATAATCAACTCTAAATAGGCTTATTGTTTCATGTTTCAGACACGGTGCAAAGAATTTATATTTATTCAGAGTTCAGACCATCTGACCTGATTCTGTTGTTTGAGCTTAGCCAAGAATGTCTGACATTTCAAATACACTTTTTCATTACCTCGTTTTCCTGCACATCAAGGCATGCTATACCTTTCTACACACAAGTGTTGTGGTCACATTTGTAGAAAGTACACAGTTGATGCCTAAGTTGGAAAGTGATCTGACTGATGATAAGTCATTCTGACAACTCCTTTAATGTTAATCTTTTGAGCAATTAGCTACTTCAGACAACAACAAAAACAAAACAGGACTTTTAAAAGGAGTATTTGTATCACTTCACTCAGCTCAAACATTAGTGCTGGGAAATGACACCCAGCCTTCATGTGTTTTGGCAGAGATGTCCAGTGTCAGCCGTGTCAGGGGACTGAACTTTCAAAGTGATTTCTTTATCAAAAATCAAGATGAATTGTATGCTGGTGAATGAGTCAAATCCTGTTAAGAGAGGTGCCTGTTCTTATCAATACAGTAACTGTGAACACCTCCTTTTGAAATGGGCCAGAGCTTATCGTGTTGGAAAATAGATGGGCGGTTTGATTAGTTTTATGGTCTGATGCTGTGAATTCTTATGGCAAAGAACAACATGACATGCTCCATAATTATTAATTATCCAAATGTTATGGGCCTTCTAAAGCATGATTAAACACGAATAATTTCCTAGTTTAGCAAGGTTTCTATCACGTTTCATATCTCATGCAAGAATACTTTTGGAGATGTAGTATTTTTTGATCAGTAACTGTGAGTATTTGATTTGCTGCTGTTCTGTTGTTGAGAAAGTGCTTTTCCTCAGTATAAGCAGTTAATCATTTGTTTTCAAGACTCCTAAGAACCATAATTCCATCTAACATAAGAAGGACACTTTCCACATTTTAACTATCTGAAATAAGGATATGTTCTAATATATGAAGACATCATAGGTTCAATAAAATGTGACAGTCTTCCTTCAAATAAATAAACCTCAGGGACATTATAATTGCATAATAAAAATACAGGAAGTATGAAATTATTTCATTTCAGGCCCACAAGTAAGTTGTACTGTGGTCTTAAAAGTAACAGCACAACAGTTCGGCAGTATCTTTTTATTTTCGTATAATTAATCTACAATTACATGAGCAACATTATGTTTACTAGTCTCCCCCATCATCAAGTCCTCACCACACAACCCTTTACAGTCACTGTCCATCGGCATAGTAAGATGCTATAGAATCACTACTTGTCTTCTCTGTGTTGTACAGCCCTCCCTGTGCCCCCCCACACACATTATGTCTGCTAATCGTAATGCTCCCTTTTTTTCTCCTTATCCCTCCATTCCCGCCCATCCTTCCCAGTCCCTTTCCCTTTGGTAACTGTTAGTCCATTCTTGGGTTCTGTGAGTCTGCTGCTGTTTTGTTCCTTCACTTTTTTTCTTTGTTCTTACGCTCCACAGACGAGTGAAATCATTTGATACTTGTCTTTCTCCACCTGGCTTATTTCACTGAGCATAATACCCTCTAGCTCCATCCATGTTGTTGCAAATGGTAGGATTTCTTTTCTTCTTATGGCTGAATAATATTCCATTGTGTATATATACCACATCTTCTTTATCCATTCATCTACTGATGGACACTTAGGTTGATTCCATTTCTTGGCTATTGTAAATAGTGCTGCGATAAACATAGGGGTGCATGTCTTTTTCAAACTGCGCTGCTGCATTCTTAGGGTAAATTCCTAGGAGTGGGATTCCTGTGTCAAATGGTATTTCTGTTTTGAGTTTTTTGAGGAACCTCCATACTGCTTTCCACAATGGTTGAACTAACTTGCATTCCCACCAGCAGTGGAGGAGGGTTCCCTTTTCTCCACATCCTTGCCAACATTTGTTGTTGTTTGTGTTTTGGATGTTGGCCATCCTCACTGGTGTGAGGTGATATCTCATTGTGGTTTTAATCTGCATTTGTCTGATAATTAGCGATGTGGAACATCTTTTCATGTGCCTGTTGGCCATCTGAATTTCTTCTTTGGAGAAGTGTCTGTTCAGATCCTCTGCTTATTTCTTAATTAGATTATTTCTTTTTTGATTGTTCAGGTGCACAAGTTCTTTATTTTTTGGATGTCATCCCCTTATAGGGTATATCATTTATGAATATATTCTCCCATACTGTAGGATGTCTTTTTGTTCTACTGATGGTGTCCTTTGCTGTACAGAAGCTTTTCAGCTTGATATAGTTCCACTTGTTCATGAAGAAGTCGCTCATGTTTATGTCCGAGATATTTTTGCCTATGTTTTTTTCTAAGAGTTTTATGGTTTCATGACTTACATTCAAGTCTTTTTTTTTTATTTTAGTATCATTAATCTACAATTACATGTGCAATATTATGGTGATTAAACTACCCCCTTCATCAGGTCCCCACCACCAACCCCATTACAGTCACTGTCCATCAGCATAGTGAGATCCTATAGAATCACTACTTGTCTTCTCTGAGTTGTACAGCCCTCCCCATGCCCCCCCAAGATTACGTCTGCTAATCGTAATGCCCCTTTTACCCTCTTATCCCTCCCTTCCCACCCATCTTCCCCAGTGCCTTTCCCTTTGGCAACCATTAGTCCGTTCTTGGGTTCTGTGGGTCTGCGGATGTTTTGTTCCTTCAGTTTTTTTTTCTTTGTTCTTATACTCCACATATGAGTGAAATCATTTGATGCTTGTCTTTTTCGGCTTGCCTTATTTCACTGAGCATAATACCCTCTAGCTCCATCCATGTTGTTGCAAATGGTAAGATTTGTTTTCTTCTTATGGCTGAATAATATTCCATTGTGTATATGTACCACATCTTCTTTACCCATTCATCTACTGATGGACACTTAGGTTGCTTCCATTTCTTGGCTATTGTAAATAGTGCTGCAATAAACATAGGGGTGCATATGTCTTTTTCAAACTGGGCTGCTGCATTCTTAGGGTAAATTCCTAGGAGTGGGATTCTTGGGTCAAATGGCATTTCTATTTTGAGTTTTTTGAGGAACCTCCATACTGCTTTCGACAATGGTTGAACTAACTTGCATTCCCACCAGCAGTGTAGGAGGGTTCCCTTTTCTCCACATCCTCGCCAACATTTGTTGTTGTTTGTGTTTTGGATGTTGGCCATCCTCACTGGTGTGAAGTGATATCTCATTGTGGTTTTAATCTGCGTTTCTCTGATGATTAGCAATATGGAGCATCTTTTCATGTGCCTGTTGGCCATCTGAATTTCTTCTTTAGAGAAGTGTCTATTCATGTCCTCTGCCCATTTCTTAATTGGATTATTTGCTTTTTGTTTGTTAAGGTGCGTGAGTTCTTTATATATTTTGGATGTCAAGCCCTTATCAGATACATCATTTATGAATACATTTTTCCATACTGTAGGATGTCTTTTTGTTCTACTGATGGTGTCCTTTGCTGTACAGAAGCTCTTCAGCTTGATATAGTCCCACTTGTTCATTTTTGCTTTTGTTTCCCTTGCCGGGGGGGATGTGTTCATGAAGAATTCGCTCATGTTTAGGTCCAAGAGATTTTTGCCTATGTTTTTTTCTAAGAGTTTTATGGTTTCATGACTTACATTCAGGTCTTTGATCCACCTTGAGTTTACCTTTGTGTATGGGGCTAGACAGTAGTCCAGTTTCATTCTCTTACATGTAGCTGTCCAGTTTTTCCAACACCAGCTGCTGAAGAGGCTGTCATCTCCCCATTGTATATCCAAGGCTCCTTTATCAAATATTAATTGGCTGTAAATGTTTGGGTTAATGTCTGGATTTTCTATACTGTTCCACCTGTCTGTGGGTCTGCTCTTGTGCCAATACCAAACTGTCTTGATTACTATAGCTTTGTAGTAGAGCTTGAAGTCTGGAAGCATAATTCCCCATTTTATTCTTCCTTCTCAGGGTTGCTTTGGCTATTAGGGGTCTTCTGTGGTTCCATATGAATGTTAGAATTATTTGTTCCAGTTCATTGAAGAATGCTGTTGGTATTTTGATAGGGATTGCATTGAATCTGTAGATTGCTTTAGGTAGTATAGCCATTTTGACAGTATTTGTTCTTCCTAGCCAAGAACATGGGATGCATTTCCATTTGCTAGTGTCCTCTTTAATTTCTCTTAGGAGTGTCTTGTAGTTCTCAAGGTATAGGTCTTTCACTTCTTTCATTAGGTTTATTCCTAGGTATTTTATTCTTTTTGATGCGATTGTGAATGGGATTGTTTTCCTGATTTCTCTTTCTGTTAGCTCGTCGTTAGTTTATAGGAAAGCAACAGATTTCTGTGTGTTAATTTTCTATCCTGCAACTTTGCTGAATTCAGATAGTAGTTCCAGTAGTTTTGGAGTGGAGTCTTTAGTCTTTTTATGTACAATATCATGTCATCTGCAAGTAGTGACAATTTGACTTCTTTACCAATCTGGATGCCTTGCATTTCTTTGTTTTGTCTGATTGCTGTGGGCAGGACCTCCAGTACTATGTTGAATAACAGTGGAGAGAGTGGGCATCCCTGTCTTCTTCCTGATCTTAGATGAAAAGCTTTTAGCTTCTCGTTGTTAAGTATGATGTTGGCTGTGGGTTTGTCATATATGGCCTTTATGATGTTGAGGTACTTGCCATCTATACCCATTTTGTTGAGAGTTTTTATGATGAATGGATGTTGAATTTTGTCAAATGCTTTTTCAGCATCTATGGAGATGATCATGTGGTTTTTGTTTTGGTTTTTGTTGATGTGGTGGATGATGTTGATGGATTTTCAAATGTTGTAACATCCTTGCATCCCTGGGATGAATCCCACTTGATCATGATGGATGATCTTTTTGATGTATATTTGAATTTGGTTTGCTAATATTTTATTGAGTATTTTTGCATCTATGTTCATCAGGGATATTGGTCTGTAATTTTCTTTTTTGGTGGGTATTATGGAATGGGTATTATGTCTTCTCTATATGTCTGGGAAAATTCAGAGGTGAATCCATGTGACCCGGAGGTTTTGTTCTTAGGTAGCTTTTTGATTACCGATTCAATTTCGTTGCTGGTAATTGGTCTGTTTAGGTTTTCCATTTCTTGCTTACTCAGTCTTGGAAGGTTGTATTTTTCTAAGAAGTTTTCCATTTCTTCTAGGTTTTCCAGCTTGTTAGCATATAGATTTTCATAGTATTCTCTAATAATTCTTTGTATTTCTGTGAGGTTCGTTGTGATTTTTCCTTTCTCATTTCTGATTCGGCTTATGTGTGTAGATTCTCTTTTTCTCTTAATAAGTCTGGCTAGGGGTATATCTATTTTGTTTATTTTTTCAAAGAACCAGCTCTTGGTTTCATTGATTTTTTTTCTGTTGTTTTATGCTTCTCAATTTTATTTATTTCTTCTGTAATCTTTATTATGTCCCTCCTTCTAGTGAGTTTGGGCCTCATTTGTTCTTCTTTTCCCAGTTTCAATAATTCCATCTTTAGACTATTCATTTGGGATTGTTCTTCCTTCTTTAAATAGGCCTGGATTGCAATATACTTTCCTCTTAGAACTGCCTTTGCTGTGTCCCACAGAAGTTGCGGCTTTGTGTTGTTGTTGTCATTCGTCTCCATATATTGTTTGATCTCTGTTTTAATTTGGTCATTGATCCATTGATTCTTTAGGAGCATGTTGTTAAGTCTCCATGTATTTGTGAGCCTTTTTGTTTTCTTTGTACAATTTATTTCTAGTTTTATACCTTTGTGATCTGAGAATTTGGATGGTAGAATTTCAATATTTTTGAATTTCTAAGGTTCTTTTTGTGGCGTAGCATGTGGTCTATTCTGGAAAATGTTCCATGTGCACTTGAGAAGAACATGTATCCTGTTGCTTTTGGGTGTAGAGTTCTGAAGATGTCTGTTAGGTCCATCTGTTGTAGTGTGTTGTTCAGTGCCTCTGTGTCTTTACTTATTTTCTGTCTGGTTGATCTGTTCTTTGAAGTGAGTGGTGTGTTGAAGTCTCCTAAAATGAATGCATTGCTTTCTATTTCCTCCTTTAATTTTGTTAGTATTTGTTTCACAAATGTTGGCGCCCCTGTGTTGGGTGCATATATATTTATAATGGTTATATCCTCTTGTCGGACTGACCTCTATCATTATGTAATGTCCGTCTTTATCTCTGGCTTCCCTCTTCGTTTTGAAGTCTATTTTGTCTGATATAGTACTGCAACACCTGCTTTTTTCTCCTTGTTGTTTGCATGAAATATCTTTTTCCATCCCTTCACCTTTAGTCTGCGTATATCTTTGGGTTTGAGGTGAGTCTCTTGTAAACAGAATATAGATCGGCTTGCTTTTTTATCCATTCTATTACTCTTTGTCTTTTTATTGGTGCATTCAGTCCATTTACATTTAGGGTGATTATCGATAGATATGTACTTACTGCCATTGCTGGCTTTAGATTTGTGGTTACCAAAGGTTCAGGGGTAGTTTCTTTACTGTCTAAGAGTCTAACTTAACTCTCCTGTTAAGCTATTATAAACACAGTCTGAAGATTCTTTATTTCTCTCCCTTCTTATTCTTCCTCCTCCATTCTTTATATACTAGGTGTTTTATTCTGTACTCTTTTACATTTCCTTTGACTGTTTTTGCAGATAGTTGATTTTACTTTTGCCTTTAGTTAGTATTTGGATATTCTGTTTTCTTTGCTGTGAGTTTGTTTTCTCCGGTGATGTCTTTTTCGCCTTTGGAGTGCTTCCATGTAGAGCAGTCCCTTTAAGATATCCTGTAGAGGTGGGTTGTGGGAGGCAACTTCCCTCAGCTTTCGCTTGTCTGGGAATTCACAATCCCTCCCTCAGATTTATGTGATAATTTTGCTGGATACAGTATTCTTGATTCAAGGCCCTTCTGTTTCATTACGTTAAATATATCATGCCATTCTCTTCTGGCCTGTAAGGTTTTTCTTGAGAAGTCTGTTGATAGCCTGATGGGTTTTCCTTTGTAGGTGATCTTTTGTCTCTCTGGCTGTCTTTAATACCCTGTCCTTTTCTTTGATGTTTGCCATTTTAATTATTATGTGTCTTGGTGGTGTCTTCCTTGAGTCTCTTGTGTTGGGAGATCTGTGGGCTTCTGTGGTCTGAGAAACCATTTCATTCTTCAAAGACACTTTCTATCCCTTTTTCTCTCTCTTCTTCCACTGGTACTCCTATAATGCGAATATTGTTCCGTTTGGATTGGTCACACAGTTCTCTTAATATTCTTTCATTCCTAGAAATCCGTTTATCTCTGTGTCTCAGCTTCTCTGTATTCCTGTTCTGTGATTTCTATTCCATTAATAGTCTCTTGCACCTCTTCCAGTCTGCTCTTAAGCCCATCGATCGCTTGTCTAATTTCTGCATTGTCTTTCCTCACTTCCTCCCTTAGCTCTTGCATATTTCTCTATAGATCTATCAGCATGGTTATTACTTTTATTCTTAATTCTTTTTCAGCAAGATTGTGTAAGTGTATCCCATCAAGCCCTCTCTCTGGGGTTGTCTGTGTGATCCTTGTCTGGACCATATTCTTCTGTGTTTTCATGGCGATAGAAGTGGTCACTGGTAGGTGCCACGTGTGTCAGCTGGGAGAACAAAGTGCCTTTCTGCTTGTTGTTCTCCTTGCCCTTCTCCGGGGCCTGCGCTGGTTACCTGCACACCGGGAGGCAGTCTCTGGGATAATCCCCTGAACTGCCTTGTGCAGTACTGCCTCAGCCTAGCTTAGAGCACTGCAGGAGTTTGAAGTCTCACGGGTGCGTTCTGGTCCCCTTGGTGCCTTCCAGCCCTTGTTCTGGGTTCTGGGGCCCTTCCTGCTTAGCTGCATGCACCGGGAGTAGATTCTGTGTGGTTGGTGTGGGCGGGGCCGTTTCTCCGCTGTTCCGCAGCTGTGGCGGATCCACCGGACCCTTTCCGGAGCTGGCCGGGGGAACGAATGGCAGGCTGCTGGTCTCTGTGGGAAGCTTTGGCGTGGCTGCTTTGCCTGGCTGCCGGCCAGGGAGTCCGAAATTCCCCAAGACTCCCAGCCCGCTGAGCTGAGTATGCTGGGATGATTTTGTTCTGCTGTTGGCCCTTGTCTCTTTAAGACTTTTAAAAAGCACCCGCTTTTCTTTTGTCCTGGGGAGCCGGCTGAGGGGACCGGCTTGCAGTCCCTGTCTCGGAACCTGCCCTTCTGTTTCTCTAATCTCTGATACACCACTCGATGTGTGTCTGTGCTCCCAGTGCAGATCACCAGGGGTGTTTATTTGGCGGGCCTGTGCTTCCACTCCCTCCACACTCTGATTCTTTTCCTCCCGCTGGTGCGCTGGGGTGGGGGAGTGTTCACGTCCCACGGGTTGCGGCTTTGTATCTTACCCGCTTCGTGAGCTGCTGAGTTCTCGCAGATGTAGCTGTAGCCTGGCTGTTCTACTGTATCTTCTTGTCTCTCTTTTAGGAATAGTTGTATCTGTTGTATTTTCACAAATATGTATGGTTTTGGGAGGAGATTTCCACCACCCTGCTCACGTCACCATCTTCCCAGAAGTCAGTCGCTTTAATTACTCTTAAGAGTGTCTTGTAGTTTTCAGGTATAGGTCTTTCACTTCCTTGGTTAGGTTTATTCCTAGGTTTATTCTTTTTGGTGCAATTGTGAATGGAATTGTTTTCTTGATTTCTCTTTCTGCTAGTTCATCGTTAGTGTATAGGAAAGCAACAGATCTCTGTGTATTAATTTTATATCCTGCAACTTTGCTGAATTCAGATATTAGATCTAGTAGTTTTGGAGTGGATTCTATAGTGTTTTTTATGTACAATATCATGTCATCTACAAATAGTAACAGTTTGACTTCTTCTTTACCAATCTGGATGCCTTGTATTTCTTTGTTTTGTCTGATTGCCATGGCTAGGACCTCCAGTACTATGTTGAATAACAGTGGGGAGAGTGGGCATCCCTATCTTGTTCCTGATCTTAGTTGAAAAGCTTCCAGCTCTTCGCTGTTAAGTATAATGTTTGCTGTGGGTTTGTCAGTTTGTCATATATGACCTTTATTATGTTGAGGTACTTGCCCTCTATACCCATTTTGTTGAGAGTTTTTATCATGAATGGATGTTGAATTTTGTTGAATTCTTTTTCAGTATCTATGGAGATGATCATGTGGTCTCTGTCCTTTTTGTTGATGTGGTGGATGATGTTGATGGGTTTTCAAATATTGTACCATCCTTGCATCCCTGGGATGAATCCCACTTGATCATGGTGTATGATCTTCTTGATGTATTTTTGAATTCGGTTTGCTAATATTTTGTTGAGTATTTTTGCATCTATGTTCATCAGGGATATTGGTCCGTAATTTTGTTTTTTGTGGGGTCTTTGCCTGGTTTTGGTATTAGAATGATGCTGGATTCATAGAATGAGTTTAGAAGTATTCCCTTCTTTTCTATTTTTTGGAAAACTTTAAGGAGAATGGGTATTATTTGTTCTCTACATGTCTGATAAAATTCAGCGGTGAATCCATCTGGCCCTAGGGTTTTGTTCTTGGGTAGTTTTTTGATTACCAATTCAATTTTGTTGATAGTAGTTGGTCTGTTTAGATTTTCTGTTTCTTCCTTGGTCAGCCTTGGGAGGTTGTATTTTTCTAGGAAGTTGTCCATTTCGTCTACGTTATCCAGTTTGTTAGCATATTGATTTTCCTAGAATTCTCTAATAATTCTTTGTATTTTTGTGGTGTCCGTTATGATTTTTCCTTTCTTATTTCTGATTATGTTTATGTGTGTCGATTTTCTTTTTCTCTTAATAAGTCTGGCGAGGGGTTTATCTATTTTGTTTATTTTTTCAAAGAACCAGCTCTTGGTTACATTGATTTTTTTCTATTGTTTTATTCTTTTCAATTTTATTTATTTCTTCTCTGATCTTTATCATGTCCCTCCTTCTGCTGACTTTGGGCCTCATTTATTCTTCTTTTTCCAGTTTCAATAATTGTGACTTTAGACTATTCATTTGGGATTGTTCTTCCCTCTTTAAATAAGTCTGGATTGCTATATACTTTCCTCTTAGAACTTGGCAGTATCTTTTCAACTTCAAATATTCATACACTTTGACCCAGAAATTCCACTTCTAGGAATTTATTTTTTACATACACCTAACAGATGTACACAAAGATACATGTACAAAAATGTTTTTTGTTGTATTGTTCATAATAATACAGTGGTTAAATAAGTTATGGTACATCTACACAATGGAATTTTATGAAAACTGATTTAAAAATTCTGTGAAGGTTCATAGAAAGCAATTAGTAGATTCATTTATGCAGGTATGGAGACATGTACAAAATATATTTTTAGGAAATAAATGCAAGACAATATGTAGCATATAATGCAATTTTTGTAAATTATTAATAATAGTTACATATATTGTTATGTTTACAAATACAGAAACCTATGTTTAGTATGTACTAAAGTATTGAGGCGGGATTATTTTTGGGAAATGGGTCTGGGGAAAATTTTCACTTCATCATTATGTGTTTAGATGTTTTTTTCAATATGTACGTTAATTTTTTTTCCTTTGGTGGTAAAATACAAAATACACATAACAAAATGCATGTTAATTTTAAAGAAAAATAACAAAAGTTTCTTTTTTATTGAAGAATAATTACATAATTTAATTTTATAACATAATTTTAGTTTCAGGTGTATAACATGATTTCAATGTTTGTATATACTGTGAAATGATCACAATTACTCCATCTCCACATACAGTTACAAAAAAATTTGTGTGTGTGATGAGGACTTAAGATTTACTCTCCTAACAACTTTCAAATGTGTAATACAATATTATTAACAATAGTCATCATACTGTCATTACATCTTCATGACTTATTTTATGATTCGAAATTTGTAAAGCATAGTTTTTAAAGTGATAGTCCTGGATAAATGATTTAAAGCCTTAAATCATTATTGTTCTGAATGATTTTTACTCTTAAGTATGGTTTTCTTTTTAATTTTTTTATCATTAATATACAACTACATGAGCAACATATTGTGGTTACTAGTTCCCCCCATCATCAAGTCCCCACCACAAACCCCATTACAGTCACTGTCCATCAGCGGAGTAAGTTGCTGTAGAATCACTCCCTGTCTTCTCTGTGGTATACTGCCTTCCCCGTGGGCCCCCCCACCCTGCTACATTACGTGTGCTAATCGTAATGCCCCTTTTCCCCTTATCCTTCTCTTCCACCCCATCTTCCCCAGTTCCTTTCCCTTTGGTAACTGTTAGTCCATTCTTGGGGTCTGTGAGTCTGCGGATGTTTTGTTCCTTCAGTTTTTCTTTGTTCTTATACTCCACAGGTGAGTGAAATCATTTGATACTTGTCTTTCTCTGCCTGGCTTATTTCACTGAGCATAGTACCCTCTAGCTCCATCATGTTGTTGCAAATGATAGGATTTGTTTTATTCTTATGGCTAAATAATATTCCATTGTGTATATGTACCACATCTTCTTTATCCATTCATCTACTGATAGACACTTAGGTTGCTTCCATTTCTTGGCTATTGTAAATAGTGCTGCGATAAACATAGGGGTGCATCTGTCTTTTTCAACTGTGCTGCTGCATTCTTAGGGTAAATTCCTCAGAGTGAGATTCCTGGGTCAAATGGTATTTCTATTTTGAGTTTTTTGAAGTACCTCCATGCTGCTTTCCACAATGGTTGAACTAATTTAGATTCCCACCAGCAGTGTAGGAGGGTTCCCTTTTCTCCACATCCTCACCAACATATGTTGTTTGTGTTTTGGATGTTGGCCATCCTCACTGGTGTGAGGTGATATCTCATTGTGGTTTTAATCTGCATTTCTCTGATGATTAGCGATGTGGAGCATCTTTTCATGTGCCTGTTGGCCATCTGAATTTCTTCTTTGGAGAAGTGTCTGTTCAGATCCTCTGCCCATTTTTTAATTTGATTATTTGGTTTTTGTTTGTTGAGGTGCGTGAACTCTTTGTATATTTTGGATGTCAACCCCTTATCGGATATGTCGTTTATGAATATATTCTCCAAGTATGAATTTTTTTTAATGTAATGCTGGGACCTAAACACAGTGCTAACTCCCTGTCAACTTAATTGAGAATTTTTTCTGTCTAAGTATGGTATAGTGGCATTTGTTAAGGTGACTGTCACTGGTGTGCCACAATCATTTCATTTCTATATTAATACTCTTCCTCGTACCATAGAACATAGATTCATGTCAGTTTTGTTCAGCAAGCATTTCTTGTTAGCCTCCTATGAGTTTAGCATAATTTAGATGCTAGCGAAACACAGATAAAACACCGGAATTCTTTATGTCAGATGGTGCAGCATGGAAGAGCGGGTGACAGGAAAGAGCCTGGGCATTGGCACTGTCAAGGGTGGTACTTTACATGGTGAAGTCTGAGCCATTTTGAGGAATGAATAGCTATTTGCTACAGAGATATTTTTGGCTAAAGAAATATAATTTGTAAAGGCAGAGGAATGTGAAATGCAAAACTAAATTTTCCTCATCTGCACACAGGGTAGTGCCAAAATTAATGTGTTACCCTAATGTTCCAGAACTTAAGAGTTGCTGACTCTCCCATATTGAAAAACGTTAAGGTGGTGGTTGGTACCTTACATATTGGTAAAATGGCGTGACTACTTGTTGGCTTAGCGGTAGCTCCTTTAATTGTACGTCTCTGCTTAATTAACTCAACCTACCCAGACATTTGCTTTTCAGTCTGTCTCTGTCTACCTGTCTTTCTATCGTTCTTCCGTCTTTTTATCCTAACAGGTAAGGGCACTTGGTATCTGCACCCCTGGTCTTTAAAGCCCAGCTGTACCACTTATGTACCATGTCTTAACTAGTTCATAAAAACAATCTAAAAATAGGAGCAGCTACTTTAAAACTGTAAAATAACATTTTCCACATATCTTTTTGGGAAAGATGAAAAAATGGTCCATTGTTGTCCATAGATGTGGGGAATTGGATACTCTTCCTACCTTGTTGGTAGAAGTGTTATTTTTTTTTTTATTACTAATGCAGTTGGATATTTTGGAGTATATTTATTGACCATATGTGCTTCTTCTGTAAACTACGTGTCCATTGCCTAGGCCTATTTTCTTTTATTGGGTTGTTTGTTCTTTGTTTTTTCTTATTTATTTGCAGGAGTTTTTTTAATCCTAAGGATGTTAATATTAAATCATATTAGAGGTGTTAGTCAGTGCAAATAGACGAGAAATCAATTCTAGATGTAAGAATTAGAAAAGATACATATACAGTTGATATGATTATTTAGAAAACCCAAGAAAATGGGATGTAGGTCCATTTTTCTATTTTTTGCTTTTGTACCTGTGCTTTTGGTGTCATATGCAAAAAATCAGTGCCTTGTTCCAAGGATGTGAAGCCTTTTCCTCTTGTTTTCTTCTAGGAGTTCTATAGTTTCAGGTTTTTTGTTTAGGTTTTAATACATTTTGAGTTTATTTTTGTATGTAGTGTAAGATAGGGGTCCAACTTCATTCTTCCAGATGTGGATATTCTAGTTTCCCCAACACCATTTGTTAGTTAAAGAGACTATCATTTCCCCATTGTGTAGTCTTGACACCCTTGCCAAATACCATGTAACTTTATACATGAGAGTTAATTTCTGAGCTATCTGTTTTGTTGCATTGGTCTATACATCTGTCTTTATGCCAATATTATACTGTTATGGTTACTGTAGCTTTGCAATATGCTTGGAAATCAGGACATGTGAGGCCTCTAGCTTTGTTCTTCTTTCTCAAGATTGTTTTGGCTATTTGGGGTCCTTTGAGATTACATACGATTTTAGGATTGTTTTTACATTTCTTGAAATAGTGCCATTGGGATTTTGGTAGGGATTGCACCACATCTGTAGATCGTGTGGGTAGTATGGACATTTAAATAATATTAGGTTTTCTGATCTATGAACATGGGATATTTTTCCATTTATTTGTGTCATCTTTAATTTCTTTCAGCAATGTTTCATAAGATGCAAGTCTTTCACCTCCTTGGTTATGTTTATTCCATTAAGTATTCTTTTTGATGCTATAGTAAATTTTCTTTCTTTCTTTTACTTTTCAGATGGTTCATTGTTAGTGTTGAAAAATAAAACTGTTTGTATGTTGATTTTCTGTCCTGCGATTACTGAATTTGTTTATTGGTTCTAACAGGTTTTTTTTTGTGTGTGTGTGTGGAATCATTAGGGTTTTTGACATATAAGATCATGTCATCTACAAACAGAGTTTTAGTTTTACTTTTTCCTTTCCAATTTGGATGCTTTTTTTTCTTTTTCTTGCCTAATTGCTCTGGTTAGAACATCCGGTATTATGTTGAATAGAAGTGGTGAGAATGGACATCCTTGCCTTTTTCCTGATGTTAGGAGGAAAAGCTTTCAGTTTTTGACTGTTAAGTATGATGCTGTTTGTGGGCTTTTCATATATGATATTTATTATGTTGAGGTAATTCCCTTCTATTTCTAGTTTGTGTCATGTTATGAAAATGTATTGAATTTTGTCAAATGCTTTTTATACATCTATTGAGATGATCCTATGATTTTTGTCTTTTGTTCTGTTGATGAAGAGTATTACATTTATTGATTTTCCTATGTTGAACCATCCTTACAGCCCTTGGTCATGGTATATGGTCCTTTTAATGTGCTGTTGAATTTTCTTTGTTAGTACTTTGTTCAAGATTTTTGCATCAGTATTAATCAAGGATACTGGTCTGTTGTTTTTTTTTGTAGTATCTTTGTCTGGCTTAGGTATCAGGATAAGCTGGCCTCATAAAATGAGTTTAGAAATGTTCCCTCCTCTTCAGTTTTTTGGAGGAGTTTGAGAAGGATTGGTTTAATTTTTCTTTATTTTGTAGAGTTCTCCAGTGAAACCTGGGCTTTTGTTGGGAGGTTTTTAATTATTAATTCAGTTTCCTTATTAGTAATTGGTCTGTTCTGATTTTATATTTCTTTATGATTCAGTCATGGTAAGTTGTATATTTCTAGGAATTTATCCATTTCTTTTAGGTCATACAATTTGTGGTGCACAGTTATTCAGAGTGGTCTCTCATAATCTTTTTTCATTTCTGTGTCATCAAATAAAATATTTCCTCTTTTAGTACTGATTTTAGTTACTTGGGTCTTCTCTTTTTCTTAATTAATCTAGCTAAAGTTTGTCAGTTTTGTTCATTTTTTCAAAAAAAACTTTTTGTTGTTTTCTGTTGCTTTTTAAAAATTCTGTATTTTGTTTATTTGTGCTGTAACCCTTATAATTTCCTCCTTTTGCTAACTTTGATTTTAGTTTGTTGTTTTTTGAGTTCCTTCAGGTGTAAAGTTTGATTATTGACTAGAGATCTTCCATAAAAATTAAAAAAACAAAACAAACAAAAAAACCTTTTGCAACAAGTGTGGGAAGATGGTAGAGCCGGTGCCCAAGTCCGTGCCATTCGTGTGTCTGGGTGACATCTGTCAATCACCTATTGAAGGAGCAGTTTTCAGAAACTTGTAACTGACCAAAACATTTCAGTTAATTGTTTCAGTGCAGTGATATCCATGTATGAAACAGGAAACCCTCCAGATTACTGAGGGCAGACTTGCAAGAGGAAGCATGGCATTCCCATGGATCACATTGCCTGGCACGTTACCAAAGAAGACTTTGCTACATTTGATTATATACTATGTAATGATGAAAGCAATCTGAGAGATTTGACTAGAAAAAGGTAATCAAGTTAAAAACTGCAAAGCTAAAATCGAACTATTTGGGAGCTATTATCCGCAAAAACAACTTACTATTGAAGACCCCTATTATGGAAATGACTCTGACTTTGAGATAGTGTACCAGCGGCATATGAGGTGATGGAGATCCTTCCTGGAGAAGATTCACTAGGCAGGCAGTCCCCACGGACTCTGTGCTTCCTGGTCAAGTGTCAAAGTGTAATAACTTCTGTGGCTCAAGGCCGTGGCTGTTTCTTCAGTGACTTAGTGTTTCTTATCTTAAAAAATAATTGTAGTTGGAACTCAGTTGTTTGTCGAAGAATAAATAAAACTTTTTGTTTCAGACAGTTTATGGGAACATTAAATGTTCTTAGACTAGCTGAGCCTTCCACTTTGCCCCAGTTACAAAAATAGTTGAGCAAGTGAAATAGAACAATAAAATAGAGCATAATGAAGTAGAACATTACCTTAAGGCCCAGGTCAGCATCTCAGCCCATTGAGACTTAAAAGAAATCTGCTTCTCTTCTTCCCTAAATTTGTGGATGTAACAACAATGAATGCCTCTACTCCCTGCACTACCTCTGTGCCACACCTTTCCTTGGACATGCTAGATGGAAAGTGTTAATTCACACTCATAGTGCATACGTGTATATTAAAGAGCTAGGAAAGATTTATGGAATTTAATCTTTAGCATCTGTAATACTTCCTCATTTTTGTCTGTCTAGTTTATTTCTTAAGGAAGTCAGCTTAATTGCTCCCAATTGAACCACCTTGCCTCTGGAAATTTAATTATATCCAGAAAGAAGGACACTTGTATGCTGGTTTATGGTCAGTTTGAGGAATATGTCTGCTTTTATATGCATATATACCCCAAATGTTAAATATAGATTAGCCAAGGTAGAAAAAAATGTAAAAGTTGGAAAAAGTTCTTTTATGTTGGAAAGCTTAAGTGTTAATATGTTAAATATTCCTCTTTCCATCTTAATTTTAGGCAAGTATTGGTGATTTCTGTACAGTTTGAGATGACTAATCAAAAATTCGTATGGATGCATGTCAGAAAGGATTGTTTTCAAAATAAGATGGGTAAATAATATAAATTCAACTAAGATACACACAGAAAACCCTTTTGCTTGTCAATAAACCACCACAAACAATGTCAAAAGACAAATGACAGACTGAAAGAAAATATTTCTATGTATCTCAGAGATAAAGGGCTAATATCCCTTACATTGGAGGAATTCTTAAAAATTAAGAGAAAATAGACAAACAACAACAAATGTGGGCGAGGATGTGGAGAAAGGGGAACCCTCCTACACTGCTGGTGGGAATGTAAAATAGTTCAACCATTGTGGAAAGCAATATGGAGGTTCCTTAAAAAACTTAAAATAGAAATACCATTTGACCCAGGAATCCCACTCCGAGGAATTTACCCTAAGAATGCAGCAGCTCATTTTGAAAAAGACAGAAGCACCCCTATGTTTATCGCAGCACTATTTACAATAGCCAAGAAATGGAAGCAACCTAAGTGTCCATCAATAGATGAATGGATAAGGATGTGGTACATATACACAATGGAATACTATTCAGCCATAAAAAGAAAACAAATCCTACCATTTGCAACAACATGGATGGAGCTAGAGGGTATTACGCTCAGTGAAATAAGCCAGGCAGAGAAAGACAAGTATCAAATAATTTCACTCATCTGAGGAGTATAAGAACAAAGGAAAAACTGAAGAAACACAACAACAGCAGACTCACAGAACCCAAGAATGGACTAACAGTTACCAAAGGGAAAGGGACTGGGGAGGATGGGTGGGAAGGGAGGGATAAGGGGGAAAGGGGGCATTATGATTAGCACACGTAATGCAGCAGCGGAGGGGTGGGACACAGGAAAGGAAGTATTTACAGAGAAGAAAAGTAATGATTCTATAGCATCTTACTATGCTGATGAACAGTGACTGTAGTGGGGTATGTTGAGGGGACTTGATAATAAGGGGTCTAGTAACCATAATGTTTTTAAGTGATTGTACATTAACAATACCAAAATAAAAATAAAATAAAAAATTTTTTTAATTATGAGAAAATAAATTCAGAAACCCAGTGGTAAAATAGTCAAGTGACATTAACATTCATTTCACTTACACACAAGTGTTAAATGGCCCTTAAATCCTCTATAAAAATGTTTAATCTCACTAATGATAAAAGTACAAGTTAAAAGTATACTGAGATCCCATTTCTCAGCTACTGAACTGGCAACAATAAAAGCTAGATAACACTCTGAAGGTGAGGTTATGGGGAAATTGGCACATCTATACATTGCTGATAGTAATACAATATGATAAAGTTCTTGGAGGGAATTTGGCAAGATGTAACAAAATTAAAAATATATCCACCTTTTGGTTTAAGAGGTTCACTTGTAGGAATTTACCCTGAAGATGTACTCTCATCAGTATGTAAGTATATTTGCACAAGGCTGTTGTATCATTATTTGTAATTGTAAAATACCAGAAACACTTAAATGTCCACATGTAGGGTAAATGAACTATGGTAAGCAATAAACTTCCATGCAGCTTTAAAAGTGGATGAAGATCTCTGATATCTGAGACAGAATGGTTTCCAGGATATATTGTTAAGTGAAAAAAGCATAGTGTAAAAAAGTATGTATTATATGCTACCTTTCGATGAAAGACAGGGAAAACAGACAAGTATCTGGTTAGCAGAAGGATAAACTGATAACTAAGGGGATTGGTTGCGTATAGGGAGTGGGTGGAATTGGGGGCAGTGACACATTTTTAAGTTTACCCTTTGGTATATAATTTTGGCTTTTGGAACCATGTTAAAGGAAAACTGTTTCTCATCGCACACTATGTCTGACACCAAATCTGTGCATTTTCCTCACCAAGTAAGTCTTCATTTCTCTGCAGACACAAATTAGGTTTCATATAAGTTAACTTATTCTTGACCTTACCTGGAATTAGTGCAGACCCCATAGATTAAGGGCATATTCCCACAAGACTGCCCCCACCTTCAGACACCAATCATAAGTAGTGAATTAACACATTACCCACACTTGTGTTCAACTTGGCTATATCAGGGTTCTCACAACTCCCCTCCTTAGGTTCAGTAATTTGCTATTATGAGTTACAGAACCTAGGGAAATACTTCCCTTACTATTAGCAGTTATTTTAATGGTTATTATAAAAGATACAAATGATTTCCCAATGAAGGGGTACATAGGGTGAAGTCCAGAAGAGTCCAAAGTCCAGGAAGTTCTGTCCCTATGGAGTTTGGGATTTACCACCTGGCTGTGGCATGTGGATGTGTTCACCAACACAGAAGCTCTCCAAACTCATTTATTTTGGGTTTTATGGAGGCTCCATTAAATAGAGGTACTTGCTTAAATCATTGGCCCTTGGGGATTAGCTCAATGCCCAACCACTTTCCTTTCCCTGAAGGATGGAAGGGTATGGCTAAAAGTTCCAATCTTCTAATCATGCATTGGACTTTCTGGTAACCAGTGCCTATCCCAAAGCCCAGGAGGCCCACCAAGAGTTGCCTCCTTAGAACAATAGGCACTCCTGTCACTCAGAAAATTACAAGGAGCTCAATGCCAAGAACCAAGGCAGAGACCAAATGTACATTTCTTATTATGTCATATAATGTTTATTCTGCAGTGTTGGGAGAGACCTATGAAATATGAAGAAAAACAAATGAATATAACTGTATTATTCAATAGAATAATACAGCCACCAAAGGGGGAAGGAGGAAGAACTAACCCAGATAGCTTTTTAACATAATACTTTAACTCAGTTTAAAGGCATAAAGAACTGCAAACAAATATTGACCTCTAGTTAGATTTATTTTTCATTATAATATAGGATAGCAATTTTGAAACTATTTTCTATGTTTTGTAGGATTGAGTCAGTGAATGAGTAAAACATATTGAGGATATTGTGAACCAGGTTTCTTACTGGTAGAGGGAGTTACAAATGGAAAAGGGGAAGATTAGAATGAATTCTGTGGTGTTGAATAGGAGGTATTAATGCAAACTCCTGGTTTTTAATATACATAGAGATAATGTGTGTGAATGTTTATGTTTATATTTGTATTCTTTTATTCACTGAAAGGGCTTAGAAGAAAGATACCCCAACAACACTGAGTACTCCTAGTTCTAAGATCTTAGTTTCTAAATACCATTCTCCACTAAGAGGAGGCAGGGCTCCTTGGAGAAATGTATAATTCCAGTGCTGGAGCAAGGAATATACAAGATGAGACTGGAACATCTTGTAACAGAAAACAAAGAACTTCTCAAAATGACAGGAATGTGTCACAAGGACATAAGAGCCATTTGGAAGGGCCTCCTGTTGGAATCTGGAATACTATGAGCATCAAAATAAGAAATGGTAGCAGAATACTCATGGAATAAAATGAGAATCAATAGGGCCATACTAATATAAGTAAATAAAGGGGGGAAAGAAAAGCCTTTTCTTAGGATACAAGTTAATAAATACAGAAGGACTGATAGAGTTGTAAAATCACCTTTTTGGTAACCATTATAATAGTAATTGATTCAGCCAAGAATCACAGATGGATGCTAAAACTAATGGCTGAAAGTTTAATGATAAATATAACATTTAAATAGTCTCAAAAGTATTTACCCACAAATTATTTACTAATTAAACAAAAGGAAGAATAGTATCTTTATAATGGATTATCTTAGCAGAGACTATGTTAACCAAGTAATCAAAGTTACTATCACCAGTAATGGGGCAGATGCATCCTAAAATTATGTTTTGAGAAGATAACATTACTTCTGTGGTATTCCTGCTGTAATGCATTGTCTGACTCTAATTATGTGAAAATATCAAAAAATCAAAATTGAGGCACAGTCTACAATGTAGCTAGTCTGTCCAAAAGTGTCAAGGTAATGAAAGACAAAGGTTGAGAAAGTAACTCTTCCAGATTATAGGACCATAAAGAGACATGACAATTAAGTATAATGTGTGATTCTGTATTGGGTCCTGGATCAGGAACAGAGGGGAAAACTGTAAAAGACAATATTGGGACAATTGACTAAGTTGGAATATGGATTATGGGTTAGGTAATTTTTTTTATTAAGGTATTATTTTCACATGAAAAAACAATGTGGCCACTACGTTCACCCATGTCATTGTGTCCCCTCCATACCCCATTGCAGTCACTTCCCAACGGTATAGTAAGATGCCGCAGTCACTACTATTTGTCTTCTGTGTGCTACACTGTCTTCCCCTTGATCCCCACCACATCATGAGTGCCAATCATAATACCCCTAAATCCCCTTCTCCCTTCTGTCCCACTCGCCCTTCCCTGCCCCTCCCCTTTGATAACCACTAGGCCCTTCTTGGAGTCTGTGAGCCTGTTGCTGTTTTGTTCCTTCAGTTTTGCTTCATTGTTATATTCCACAAATGAGGGAAATCATTTGGTACTTGTCTTTCTCTGCCTGGCTTATTTCACTGAGCATAATATCCTCCAGCTCAATGCATGTTGTTGCAAATGGTAGGATTTGTTTCTTTCTTATGGCTGAATAGTATTCCATTGTGTATATGTACCACATCTTCTTTATCCATTCATCCTCTGATGGACACTTAGGTTGCTTCCATTTCTTGGCTATTGTAAATAGTGCTGCGATAAACATGGGGGTGCATATGTCTTTTTGAATCTGAATTGTTTCCTTGGGTAAATTCCTAGGAATGGAATTCCTGGGTCAAATGGTATTTCTGTTTTTAGTGTTTTGAGGAACCTCCATATTGCTTTCCACAATTGTTGAACTAGCTTACATTCCCACCAGCAGTGTAGGAAGGTTCCCCTTTCTCCACATGCTCACCAGCATTTGTTGTTCTTAGTCTTAATACTGGCCATCCTAACTGGTGTGAGGTGATATCTCATTGTGGTTTTTATTTGCATTTCCCTGATATTTAGTGATGTGCAGCATCTTTTCATGTGCCTGTTGGCCATCTGAATTTCTTCTTTGGAGAAGTGTCTCTACAATCCTCTGCCCATTTTTTAATCAGGTTATTTGCTTTTGGGGTGTTGAGGTGTGTAAGTTCTTTATATATTTTGGATGTTAACCCCTTGTTGGATATGTCATTTACAGATATATTTTCCCATACTGTAAGATGCCTTGTCGTTCTGTTGATGGTGTCCTTTGCTGTACAGAAGCTTTTTTGTTGATGTAGTCCTATGTGTTCATTTTTGCTTTTGTTTCCCTTGCTCAAGGAGGTACATTCAGAGAAAAATCGCTCATGTTTATATTCAGGAGATTTTTGCCTGGGTTGTCTTCTAAGAGTTTTATGGTTTCATGACTTACATTCAGGTCTTTGATTCATTTTGAGTTTGCTTTTGTGTATGGGGATAGACAATAATCCAGTTTCATTCTCTTGCATGTAGCTGTCCAGTATTGCTAACACCAGTTGTTGAAGAGGCTGTCATTTCCCCATTGCATGTTTCTTTATTGTATATTAATTGACCATATATGCTTGGGTTCATATCTGGGCTCTCTAGTCTGTTCCATTGGTCTGTGGGTCTGTTCTTGTGCCAGTACCAAACTGTCTTGATTACTGTGGCTTTCTAGTAGACCTTGAAGTCACGGAGCATAATCCCCCCACTTTATTCTTCCTTCTCAGGATTGGATTTTTTTGGCTATTCGGGGTCTTTTGTGGTTCCATATGAATTTTAGAATTATTTCCTCTAGTTCATTGAAGAATGCTGTTGGTATTTTGATAGGGATTGCATTGAATCTGTAGATTGCTCTAGGCAGGATGGCCATTTTGACAATATTAATTCTTCCTATCCATGAGCATGAGATGGGTTTCCCATTTATTGGTATCTTCTTTAATTTCTCTCATGAGTGTTTTGTAGTTTTCAGGGTATAGGTCTTTTACTTCCTTGGTTAGGTTTATTCCTAGGTATTCTTTTTGATGCAATTGTGAATGGAATTGTTTTCCTGATTTCTCTTTCTGCTAGTTCAGCATTAGTATATAGGAATGCAACAGCTATCTGTGTATAAATTTTCTATCCTGCAGCTTTGCTGAATTCAGGTATTAGATCTAGTAGTTTTGGAGTGGATTCTATAGTGTTTTTTTGTACAATATCATGTCATCTGCAACAGTGACAGTTTAACTTCTTCTTTACCAATCTGGATGCCTTTTATTTCTTTGTGTTGTCTGATTTTCGTGGCTAGGACCTCCAGAACTATGTTGAATAAAAGTGAAGAGAGTGGGCATCCTTGTCTTGTTACCGATCTTAAAGGAAAGGCTTTCAGCTTCTCGCTGTTAAGTATAATGTTGGCAGTGGGTTTGTCATATATGGCCTTTATTATGTTGAGGTACTTGCCGTCTTTACCCATTTTGTTGAGAGTTTTTATCATGGATAAATGTTGAATTTTGTCAAATGCTTTTTCCGCATCTATGGAGATGATCATGTGGTTTTTGTCCTTTTTGTTGATGTAGTGTATGATGTTGGATTTTCTAATACTATACCATCCTTGCATCTCTGGAATAAATCCTACTTGATCATGGTGGATGATCCTTTTGATGTATTTTTGAATTCAGTTTGCTAATATTTTGTTGAGTGTTTTTGCATCTATATTCATTAGGAATATTGGTCTGTAATTTTCTTTTTTTGTGGATTGTTTGCCTGGTTTTGGTATTAGAGTGATGGTGCCCTCATAGAATGAGTTTGGGAATATTCCCTCCTCTTCTACTTTTTGGAAGACTTTAAGGAGAATGGGTATGAGGTCTTCACTAAATGTTTGATAAAATTCAGCAGTGGAACCATTTGGTCCAGGATTTTGTTCTTAGGTAGTTTTTTGATTACCAATTCAATTTCCTTGCTGGTAATTGTTCTGTTCAGATTTTGTTTCTTTCTGGGTCAGTCGTGGAAGGTTGTATTTTTCTAGAAAGTCATACATTTCTTCTAGGTTATCCAGTTTGCCAGTATATAATTTTTCATAGTATTCTCTAATAATTCTTTGTATTTCTGTGGTGTCTGTAGTGATTTTTCCCTTCTCATTTCTGATTCTGTTTATGTGTGTAGACTCTCTTTTTTTCTTGATAAGTCTGGCTAGGGGTTTATCTATTTTGTTTATTTTCTCGAAGAACCAGCTCCTGCTTTCATTGATTCTTTCTATTGTTTTATTCTTCTCGATTTTATTTATTTCTGCTCTAATCTTTATTATGTCCCTCCTTCTGGTGACTTTGGGCCTCATTTGTTCTTCTTTTTCTAGTTATGTTAGTTGTGAGTTTAGACTGTTCATATGGGATTGTTCTTCTTTCCTGAGGTAGGCCTGTATTGCAATATACTTCCCTCTTAGCACGGCCTTCGCTGCATCCCATAGATTTTGTAGTGTTGAATTATTGTTGTCATTTGTTTCTATATATTGCTTGATCTCTGTTTTTATTTGGTCACTGATCCTTTTGGTTATGTAGGAGTATATTGTTAAGCCTCCATGTGTTTGTTGGATTTTTCATTTTCCTTGTGTAGTTTATTTCTAATTTCATACCTTTGTGGTCTTGAGAGGCTGGTTGGTACAATTTCAATCTTTGAGATTTCAGTGGGTCTCTTTTTGTGGCCTAGTATATGATTTATTCTTGAAAATGTTCCATATGCAGTTGAGAAGAATGTGTATCCTGCTGCTTTTGGGTGCAGAGTTCTGTAGATGTCATTTAGGTCCATCTGTTCTAATGTGTTGTTCAGTGCCTCTGTCTCTGTACTTATTTTCTGTCTGGTTGATCTGTCCTTTGGAGTGAGTTGAGTGTTGAAGTCTCCTAGAATGTGTGAATTGCATTCTGTTTCTCTTTTTAATTCTGTTAGTATTTGTTTCACATATGTGTGTGCTTCTGTGTTGGGTGCATAGATATTTATAATGGTTATATCCTCTTTTGGATTGACCCCTTTATCATTATGTAATGTCCTTCTTTCTCTCTTGTGACTTCCTTTTTTTAAAGTCTATTTTGTCTGATACAAGTACTGCAACACCTGCTTTTTCTCCCTATTAGTTGCATGAAATATCTTTTTCCATCCCTTCACTTTTAGTCTGTGTATGTCTTTGGGGTTGAAGTGAGTCTCTTGCAGGCAGCATATAGTTGGGTCTTGTTTTTTTATCCTTTCAGTGACTGTATGTCTTTTGATTGGTGCATTCAGACCATTTACATTTAGGGTGATTATCGATAGGTATGTACTTATTGCCATTGCTGTCTTTAGATTCGTGGTTACCAAGGGTTCAAGGGAACTTCCTTACTATCTAAGAGTCTAACTTAACTCACTTAGTATGCTATTACAAGCATAATCTAAAGGTTCTTTTTTTTCCCCTCTTTTTCTTCCTTCTCCATTCTTTCTATATTAGATATCATATTTTGTTCTTTTTGTCTATCCCTTTTTATTACCTCTAGTGACAGTTGTTTATCCTTAGGAATATTTCCATCTATAGAAGTCCCTCCAAAATACACTTTAGAGATGGTTTGTGGGAGGTAAATTCTCTCAGCTTTTGCTTATCTAGAAATTGTTTAATCCCTCCTTCAAATTTAAACGATAATCTTGCCAGATAAAGTATTCTTGGTTCGAGGCCCTTCTGCTTCATTGCATTAAATATATCATGTCACTCCCTTCTGGCCTGTAAGGTTTCTGCTGAGAAGTCTGATAATAGCCTGATGAGTTTTCCTTTGTATGTGATTTTTTTTTCTCTCTGGCTGCTTTTAGTAGTCTGTCCTTATCGTTGATTTTTGCCATTTTAATTATTACATGTTTTGGTGTTGTCCTCCTTGGGTCCTGTGCATTTCCATGGCCTGAGAGACTATCTCCTTCCTCAGATTGGGGAAGTTTTCAGCAATTACTTAATCAAAGACACTTTCTATCCCTTTTTCTCTCTCTTCTTCTTCTGGTTCCCCTATAATATGAATATTGTTCCATTTGGATTGGTCACCCAGTTCTCTCAGTATTCTTTCATTCCTGGAGATCCTTTTTTCTCTCTGTGCCTCAGCTTCTTTGTATTCCTCTTCTCTAATTTCTATTTCATTTATTGTCTCCTCCACCATATATAATCTGCTTTTAATGCCCTTCATTTTTTTCCTCAACAATTTGATCTCTGTTCTAAATTCATTCCTGCATTCTTGAATATTTTTCTGTTCCTCCATGAGCATGTTTATGATTTTTATTTTGAAATCTCTTTCAGGAAGATTGATTAGTTCAGTCTCACTTGACTCTTTTTTTGGTGGTGGTGAGATTTTGCTTTGAACCAGGTTCCTTTGACATGTGGTTTTAGGAGGAGGTCTCTGTCTCATCTCTCACGCCACCATCTTTAATCCTCTTGCTGAACACAGCTTTTACAATATTGGCTCTGTTAATCAGCATGTCAGAGCGGTGTGTCAGGGATACATTTGCTTAGGGTCTTAAAAGAACAGCTGGGTTAGGTAATATTTTGTTTCAATTTGGAATTTCTGGATTTTGATGAACAGACTGGCTGGGTAAGAGACATCCTTGTTCTTAGGAAATGCATTTCCACAATTGTTGGAATTAATCCTGCGGACTAGGGTGAGATATGTGTGCTAAGATAAAAATGCTAAATTCTTGCTGTCGGTAGATGCTGTGAATAGTAACAAAAATGTGGAAACAAGGTTGCTTAAATAATTTATGGCACATTCATAGAGTGAAATACTATGCAGCCCTTTAAAGTTATGTTGTAGGTCTCTATGTAAATAGAGAAATGTTTCTAGTTACATTATATTAGATATATAATATAATAATATATGCAATACATTATACATTATAATGATATATAAAATATATATATTATATTACATACATTATATGTATTAGACTTTTTGGTTACATGAAACAAGCTGAGGTAGGTCTTAGAAATAAGGGAATGGCTGGGAAATCCCTAGAAAAGGAGAGACAGCTCTGGGGATCTCAGCCTTAAAGTTCAAGAATGTTCCTTCTTTCTAGGGCACTGTGATCAGTGTGACTCCCTGTAGACTCTACAGTTTCTTGATTCGGAGCTGAATTTCCCTCCAGAGAAAGGATCTGAGTGGTCCTGCTTCTCCAAGGGGCACATTTACATAGCACAGACAGGCCTTTAAGGATAGTTTGCCATTGATGGGGCCCAGTCCTTGAGAAGAGGAGACTTTGAACTAGGAAGCCACCTCAGTTGTTATCTACCTTGGTAGGATTTCATAAGTTTTAACAAAAAGCAGAACACAAAATACTGTGTATATATGCCCCCCTATATTGTACAAATGTAGAGTAAGTTTTGTGGTGGGAATGGAGAATCAAGAGTTCTGGTTGGGTATGTTAATTTTGAGATTCCTATTAGGCATTCAGGCAGAGAACTAAATTATTTTGTGGCCAAAGTAGCAAACAAGTACCATCAACTCTTACATTTTTCTAGGTCAAAATCAGCTCTTCTGTTTTTTGCATGGAGGGGCCCCAACCCATTTTACACAGTCAAGCAAATCCTAAGCTGCTTTCCTGGAAGAATAGTGTCCTCTCGGTACCTGTTCAGCATTCATTCCATTTTAGGTGGGATTCCCTGCCTGGCACAGATGCCTGCCAAACTCATTACTCTCCCACACCTATTGCCCCACTACCCCCACCTCCATCAACCCCTTGCTGTTGGCTTAAACAGTCATATCATCTTTCTGGGCTTCATTTTCCTCCTCTGTAAAATTATCCTTGATGACTTCATTTGTCTCTATTTTTCATTTTTATTTTTAATTGTTATAAATGATAAAAATCACCTAAACACCCCTTTTTCAACGATTGTGACAGTAATAGTTTAGCCCACAGAAGTAAACGTTTTAAGAGCCAGGAGCTAATAAGTGCAAATGTTTACTCTTTCAGATATCCACACAGAAGCAGTTCAAGCTGCACTGGCAAAGCATAAAGAACAGAAAATGGCTTTGCCCATGCCAACCAAGAGGCGGTCCACGTTTGTGCAGTCTCCTGCAGATGCCTGCACACCCCCTGGTAGGTTTATCAGAACCTTTCTCTCTGACAGTTACTACTTTGATGTGCCTGAAGTAAGATCTACTTTCTTGTTTCTGAAATAGGAGCTGGAACTCTTTTATCATCATCAGAGGTATAAAAGAATACTCATTGAAGGTGACAGGGTTTTATTGTTGCATTATAAACACACAAAAAGAAGCTTAAGAGTATAGCTATGTCTTTTTAAGTTTACTTCTGATTTTCTAGCATTTCGTTGATATAACCCCCAAACTCATGTAGTCTTAAATAAACACAAGCCAAAGCTTAGGGTCTCAAAAAATACCCTTCTGCAGTTAAATAGCTGTTTTCATTGACATCCAAAATATAACCCATAGACATATATTTCTTTAACAAATTTATGCTCCTAAATCAGATGCTTTGTCTCTGTAACACAGGTATAAGTGGACTTGGGACACAATTTTGTGTGTTGTTAAAGATGATTGGAGAGCAGCAATGCAAAATTGTAATAGATGTGAAAAATGTATATTAGTGTGTTTATGTGTGTGGTGTGTGTGTGTGTGTGTGTGAATATAGTTTGTATACATTTATTTATTTTTAAAAATCCATTTTTTGAAATGGGATCGGATCCTGAGATCAGTGGGACCTAAGCATTTTCATTCTACCCCATTTCCCAGACTTGGAATCCTTACCCCATCTAAAGTAAATTTAAGAGTTAAAATTTCGTGTTTGAGAACAACTGAAACACCTTTAAGTTGTCTCTTCAGAATGTTTCCCAATGTTTTTAAAAACCCTAAAAAAAATTTTTTTAGCTGAAATCCCAGACAAGATCTCCATCTAGGCCTCTGAGACTAAACATAGTAAATCTATTTCAGAGCCTCAATTCGGTGTCTGTCTCTCTACTGCCATGTGACCAGTAATGAAATCTTTGGGGAAAAAATTCTTCCCCGGATTGTTTTGGTCTAAACGACTTGCCATTTCTTTTGGGGAAGAGTCCCAGGAAGGTTACATTTGGCTTTGGTCCAGAGCTATCAAGTTGAACTATTCACACTGATCCTGTTCCCTGGTCCAGGTTCATGTTAATTGTTTTCTCCTAGGTTTTGGCTAACTTCTCCAAGCATTGGGTGTGCTGTGGGCTCATTAACTGAGTGTGCTTTTTTCTTTATATCTGTGGTGTCAATATGTTTGAAAGAGAAATAGCTCTGTGGCTTCAAGTGTTTTTCAAAATGTAACACAGGATACCTCTAGCAGACAGATCATCACAGTAAGACATTTTGTGTCTACAATGGCACATATTTCCAGCCCACTCATTCAAGGTCTTGGATGGGTTCCCTTCCGCTTAGTATACAGCATCGGTTGGGCCCTCACAGACAAAGGGGGCTCTCAGTTTAGTAGCTGTTCCTTGTTGGCAGATCCTGCTGAGGCACGGCTGAGGGTTCAGTTGTAGTAAATGGCAAAGGGTAGGGAGCAGTGTGACTTGCAGTTCTTAGAAACAATCCTCTCCATAGCTGTATTACAGAGATGCAGTTTCAGAGAAAATAGTCTGCTCTTATGGCCTCGGGTTAAATATGAGAGTGCAGCAGGGGATCTTGAGAATGCTCTGAAGGAATGGAAACCTTTTTTATCCCCTTACAAAAGTCACTGCCTAAGGATAATTAACCAACTCTAGAAACAAACCGTGGCTGTTCGTTGCTGAATGAGATCATAGTCCTCTGGAATTCACTACAGGCCTCTGTATTTCCAAACAGTAATGTTCTACTCTGTCTGCAGCCTTAAAGATGTGGCATAATGTTCCTGACCACCTTGCTATTTTAGTAATTTTGTGATTATAAAGATACAATATTCTCTCCTAAGACTTTTATGCAGCAGAGCAGAGTGATAAAAAGTTTCCTATCCATGTATCTCCTGTCCAGGGATCTCTGACTAGTGTATGAGAAACCTCAATGTGCTATTAGGGATACCAGTGTTGTCAGACAGAAGTCTGTCCCATCATGAAGAAACACTGAGAGCATCCTACATAGTGACTTCTCACAGGGCCCCACATGAAGCCAGGTCTCTGTGCTCTCATTCCATAGTTATGCACATCCCTAACACTGTGTGTGCTCGTGGGAGGGGGTGAGGGAGGCAGTGCGTGACAAGGTGTCCATGAGTGCCTTTCAGTTCAGGGAATGCAGTTTCTTGTTCCCAAGTTAGGGTTTGGATTCCGTTCTCTCTAAGCTGCTGAGAGCCACATTAGAGACTTGGCTGTCTCCTTTTCCTATTGCACTTTAATCCTGTATCCCTCTCTCAGAACCTGTGACAGCCTGAGGCAGGGATAGCAGGTATGTTATGTCTCGCATATTTACTCTGATCCCCCGTGAAACACTGGTATTTAGAAGAATATTGAGGCTGCACTAACGGGATGGAAAGGAGGAAGATAATGACATTAATTTTTGCTGGTTATAGGCTGTTTATAAAAGTAACCTTGCTATGACTCTTTCTAGAGAAGTTGTACCACTCTTGTAGAGCAGAATTACCCCCCTACCCCATTTCACAGTATTGTAGTCGTGTTGTCCTTTGTGCATTATCTGGGAGGTCGTACCCCAGCATGGCCCCAGTCAGAGCCCTCACTCTGCATGCACTGTCCTGTGTGAACCTAGATTCTGGGATGCCTGTAGAAATGCACTGGCCAGTCAGCCTTGGGAGGCACCCAACACATAACTGTTGGAATTGCTGAACTGATGAAAATTTAGAGTTATTTTTGGAAGGATTTCATAAAGAGAGCTTAAGGAGTAAATATGTCATAAATCTTGGCTTTATTCATAGTATCATATAGTCTGGAAAATACAGTAAATAGTTGGCATGGGAAATGATTCATCTTTTGTCATAAATCATTCTCAAATAATAAAATATCAATCAATCTAAACTTTGCTTACTGCTATGTATGCTAATTTCTGTCTTGTGGATTGGAAATTTTAAGTTCTCCAGTCGGTAGCAATCTGTGGTTCTTTTAGTGCCTGTGGCCTTTTTCAGAGTCTTTTAGACTGCTTGAATTACTGCCATCCAGTTCCCTTTATGTGCTGAAATCATTTACTAATGTCATGAGGCAATTACCTCAGCCTGTTCTTTGTAGGCATTCTTTGTGTAATGCTGTTTCTCATTCATATGGATAAACACAGTGCAAAAACCACAGCCTGTATTTCTCTCTGCTCTAAGCTTTTTCTGCACCCATGTGGCCTTAACCCTACACTGCATTCTGAGGGTGCACAGGTGACCATATAGACCACATAATGACCCAAAAGCACCATAAGCTCTTTTGATTGGCTGGGGTGGAATGAAGCTTAAACTTAGACGTCTGTCTTACACAGGCCTTGCTGGACTGTAGTAGTAGTTCATAGGGCCAGGCAAGGAGACATTTACCTTTCTGTATTTCTATATATGAAAGTGTTGCCCATGAACAGACCTTGGGATGTTGTTGTACTATAAACATCCTTTTGTAATGCTTTACAGAATTGTGGCGCATTACAGTTGATAAAGGACTTGTGCATACCAGTGGCTGCCTGGCCTCATTTGTTCCTCTTTGCCTTTATGCCACAGTGCCACACTGTGAAGTAGGAAGGGCAGATTTCATTAGAGATGAGAAAATAAACAGGGACATAGTCACTAAGTGATTTGCCCCAGGTCAAACTCAAGTCTTCTTGATTTTGTTTTTTATTCTACTATAGCATCATATTTGAGAAATCCTTTTTTACTTAATAGATACTCCTCTGTGTGCATGGTACTGGAATGGGTATTATTGCAGACAAATTGAATAGCTCTTGTCTTCTGAGAGCTTATAGCCCAAAACAGGTCATTGAATTTAAAAGAGAATACCTGTCTGAATTACCAACTTGGAGAGTTTTTCCCAAGTGTTCTAATTTTATTCAAGACCACAAAGTAAACAAAATCGACATATCAGACCTCTATAAGCGTGCTCTAATTAATAGATTTGGATCATTGTAGTAACATACTTCCATTCTTGGTATGGTTATGAGGAACAGTCACTTGGGAGACTAGTATTCAATATTCTTTAAGTCAAAGCACAGTAAAAACCCACATTGTCAGATTGAATTCATTTATTTCAATAGCTGATTGCAAAACTTAAGGTTTGCTAATAAAAATAAGTTCATAGTTACCATTATTGAGTACCCTTTGTGTACTAGTCAGAGGGCTAAATGCTTTTAATACATACTTTTCACTTTCTGTTCCCTTGACAACCCTCTGTCCCATTTTACCAGTGAGAAAACAGGTTTAGAGATGTTCAATAACTTGCCCAGATTTTTGTTTCTAGCTGCTATAGTCAGTTAGATAACCTGAAAATTCTCTTCTAGCAATGCAGGTAAGAAAACTTCCCTTAAGAAATGCTGGGTAGAATATAATCAGCTTCCCTTTAAATACATACAGGAGCAAGACAGGGAGAGAATGCTCACTGAAAATCAGAACAGTGAAATGGGGCTCACTTTGGCTGTCCTGGGGAGAGGGGAGGCAGTACGCAGGGGGCCTAATTTTAATTACTGTAAGGGTAGAAAAGATAAAAACCTTGGACCCATATAAGGTTGGGATTGAAATCCCTGGAGAGGTTCACTTCTTCAGCAGAAGACTGAACTAGAGAAAATTAACCTGCCAACAAAAGAAGATGTCAAGAAAGCTTGCCTTGAGCCTGGCCTTGGGAAAATGGAGGCAGGGACCTTCCCTAAGAATTTGTGGTCAGTGGGTTCAAGGTTTGGATTTCATTATCCTGCCTGGTAAGAACCAACATTAAAAAGTGGTTCTAATGATCATCCCCATAGATGCTGAAAAAGCATTTGACAAAATTCAGCATCCATTCATGATTACAACTCTCAACAAAATGGGTATAGAGGGCAAGTACTTCAACATCATAAAGGCCATATATGACAAACCCACAGCCAACACCATACTTAACAGCGAGAAGCTGAAAGCTTTTCATCTAAGATCGGAAACAAGACAGGGATGCCCACTCTCTCAACTGTTATTCAACATAGTACTGGAGGTCCTAGCCACGACAATCAGACAAAACAAAGAAATACAAGGCATCCAGATTGGTAAAGAAGTCAAATTGTCACTATTTGCAGATGACATGATACTGTACATAAAAAACCCTAAAGACGCCACTCCAAAACTATTAGAACTAATATCTGAATTCAGCAAAGTTGCAGGATACAAAATTAACACACAGAAATCTGTTGCTTTCCTATACACTAACGATGAACTAACAGAAAGAGAAATCAGAAAAACAATTCCATTCACAATTGCATCAAAAAGAATAAAATAAATAGGAATAAACCTAACAAAGGAAGTGAAAGACCTATACCCTGAGAACTACAAGACACTCCTAAGAGAAATTAAAGAGGACACTAACAAATGGAAATGCATCCCATGCTCTTGGCTAGGAAGAATAAATATTGTCAAAATGGCTATACTACCTAAAGCACTCTACAGATTCAACGCAATCCCTATCAAAATACCAACAGCCTTCTTCAATGACCTGGAACAAATAATTCTAAAATTCATATGGAACCACAAAAGACCCCAAATAGCCAGAGCAATCCTGCGAAGGAGGAATAAAGCAGGGGGAATTATGCTCCCTGACTTCAAGCTCTACTACAAAGCCACAGTAATCAAGACAATTTGGTATTGGCACAAAAACAGACCCACAGACCAGTGGAACAGAATAGAAAATCCAAACATTACAGTCAATTAAAATATGATAAAGGAGCCTTAGATATACAATGGGGAGATGACAGCCTCTTCAGCAGTTGGTGTTGGCAAAACTGGACAGCTACATGCAAGAGAATGAAACTGGACTACTGTCTAACCCCATACACAAAAGTCAACTCAAAATGGATCAAAGACCTGAATGTAAGTCATGAAACCATAAAACTCTTAGAAAAAAACATAGGCAAAAATCTCTTGGACGTAAACATGAGCGACTTCTTCATGAACATATCTCCCCAGGCAAGGGAAACAAAAGCAAAAATGAACAAGTGGGACTATATCAAGCTAAAAAGCTTCTGTACAGCAAAGGACACCATCAGTAGAACAAAAAGACATCCTACAGTATGGGAGAATATATTCATAAATGACATATCCAATAAGAGATTGACATCCAAAATATATATAGGAACTCACGCACCTCAACAAACAAAAAGCAAATAATCCAATTAAGAAATGGGCAGAGGACATGAATAGACACTTCTCCAAAGAAGAAATTCAGATGGCCAACAGGCACATGAAAAGATGCTCCACATTGCTGGTCATCAGAGAAATGCAAATTAAAACCACAATGAGATATCACCTCACACCAGTGAGGATGGCCAACACCCAAAACACAAACAACAACAAATGTTGGCGAGGATGTGGAGAAAGGGGAACCCTCCTGCACTGCTGGTGGGAATGCAAGTTAGTTCAACCATTGTGGAAAACAGTATAGAGGTTCCTCAAAAAATTCAAAATAGAAATACCATTTGTCCCAGGAATCCCACTCTTAGGAATTTACCCTAAGAATGCAGCAGCCCAGTTAGAAAAAGACATATGCACCCCTATGTTTATCGCAGCACTATTTACAATAGCCAAGAAATGGAAGCAACCTAAGTGTCCATCAGTAGATGAATGGATAAAGAAGATGTGGTACATATACACAATGGAATATTATTCAGCCATAAGAAGAAAACAAATCCTACCATTTGCAACAACGTGGATGGAGCTAGAGGGTATTATGCTCAGTGAAGTAAGCCAAGCGTAAAAAGACAAATATCAAATGATCTCACTCATATGTGGAGTATAAGAACAAAGAAAAAAAATGAAGGAACAAAACAGCAGCAAACTTATAGAACCCAAGAACGGACTAATAGTTACCAAAGGGAAGGAACTGAGGAGGATGGGTGGGAAGGGAGGGACAAGGGGGAAAAAGGGGCAGTATGACAAGCAGACATAAGGTAGGGGGGGCATGGGGAGGGCTGTACGACTCAGAGAAGACAAGTAGTGATTCTATAGTATCTCACTGCGCTGATGGACAGTGACTGTAATGGGGTTGGTGGGGGGACCTGATGAAGGGGGTAGTTTAATAACCATAATATTGCACATGTAATTGTACATTAATGATACCAAAATAAATTATATATTAAAAAAAGTGGTTCTAGGCTGATGATAACCCTGGGGCACAAATGGTTTTCGGAAGGTACAGCCTCAACCCAGGGACTTAGAGGAGTCCCATAGATAAAGATCCAATGGATTCTATAAGCAAACAATCCAAAAATAGAAAACACTCACCCTGAGAGAGAATCAATATGAAAAGAACAACAGCAAACAGCAGAATTAAGACCCTTAGAATAGATATGCCCAACAGGTATCAGTGGCAGAGCTAAGATTGGAATTTAGAGCAGTCTGACTTTAAAACGCCCATTCTCTAAACCACTTGGCATAGTGCCGCTCCTTCTACCACACTGTCAATTAAATGTTTCTGGTTAATTTGCAGCCTAACAGTTGTGGCGTGTTTGATCTAACTTTTCAGAAGGGCAATAAGTTAAAAAGAAATCTCTCTTCTTACTCCAATATTAATTGTAATATTAATTCGTTTTGTGAACTTTTTTCATAGACATGGGAAAATATCTAGAAAAACAGTGTTTGGAGATCTCTTCTAGGTAAAGTCACCCTGGAGTAATTATTAATAGTGAGTGCCTCTTCACTCACAAGTATCCCTGTTTGGATATTAATGTTCAAGGAATCATGGATTTCTGTTAATTAGGCTCTCCTTCATGATTTTCAGGCTCAGCCAGCTCTCTCTACACATAAATTGATTATTGCGGGATGCTGAAAATTTCTTGGTAGTTCTGAAAGTCTCCCTAACCCTTGTCTGGTTAATCACTTGACAGGTGGTTACTCACCCTGATTGGGTTTAGTTCTAGATTAAGCTGCTCAGAATTTGTAGCCCAGTATAGGTTCAGAATGGCCTGCTTCCAGAATTAACCTTTTAATCTTCTCTTCCATATATGCTTTTACGCCTAGGCTACCTCCTCTTGGCTCTTTAAAGATTTTACTTCCTAAGTTTCAAACTCTTCCCTTGCCTACATAGAAAGTTCCCTTGCCTCTCGTGAAGGTTCTGAAGTCCTTAATTCCCCCAGTGCAAGAGAACATGACACCAGTTATAAACTGAAGAGCAAACTACGTTTTCAAAATTGTTTTCTGTTGTGTAAACCATTGTATCTATCATATACAAGTGCTTAAGCCAGGGACTTTAGTTACAATGTATAAGAGTGTGAGTTCTTGTTCAACCAGAGCAGAATCCGTGGGGAAATGATAGCTTTATATTTACTAATATCAGTTAAATGTTATCATTAATTATAATATAATTTTATCAACATTTAATGTTGCTGCCAATAAAATAATTAAATTAATATTAATTAATATTAATCTTGCCCAGATTTCTACTGATCCATAGTAATTTCTTGGGTGACAGTTACTTAAAAAAAAAAGTTACTAGATAAACATATAAATATGTAAGGGAGGTTTTTTTATTTTTCTTTAAATGTAGTTCCAGAGCTTCTTACATTTTGTGTGATCGTAACGCATGATCAGCTCTCAGCTTTGCACAGCTGCAGTTTTGTGTCTGTGAGCGAACGTAGGGTAGGTTCTTTGGGGAGGAGGGGGAACCAATGTTAATTGGCCAGCTGCTCTGTGCTGGCACTGCTGGGGTGCATACTGCGCGGTCTCGTTTTGGGATCTCCCACCGCCTACGCATAAAGGCTCTTTAGCAACCCAGTGGTGTCCTGTCTGCTTGTCCAGCCTCACCTTTCATCAGAATTTCATCAGTTTTGCATCCTGTGCTTCTGCTAGTCTCCTTTCTTTCGGATCTTCATATGTGCCACCTTTCTTCTCCCTCTCCCCTCCGAGCTTTCTCCCATGCCCTCCCTCTACCTGAGTCCACTCTCCCGACTCTGTGCCACTCACAGTGTATTCCTACTTACCCTTCTGGCCTGGGTTTAGGGCTCACTACTCGGGTGCCTGCCCTGAACTATAAGGCTCTAAGTCCTGTAGAGTAGGGACTGTATGTTCTTGCTCACCATTTTATTCCTACTAACTCGTGTAATGCTTGGTAATATTTGTTGACTAGATGAACAAGCAAACAACCTTCTCACATGGGTAATTCTATCCCCAAGTTGCATAGTTAGTAAGGGGCAGACATCAGAGTTCAAAGGGAAGATGGACACCAAAGCCATGTTTTTTTCCACTACACTAAAGCCACCCCACAGTTATAATCACTAAACACTCTGAGGAGGACTGGCAGGATAATGAGGTAATTGAATTGTAACAATACACCTAATGACATAACTGTGATCCAATATAGAAACATAATGAAACCAATTTTCCATAAACCTAATCATGAAAATACTGGTTTTACTCTTTTTTGAAAATTGGGTTATTTTGATTTTAGATTTACAAGATTAAAATAAATGATGTAATAAAGACAGCCTGCAAATTCAACAGAGTTTGTGGGATCCTGAGATTTATTCAGGATGGGATCCTGAAAATACTTTATTCTTAGGGTCAGACTCACCTGTCCCACCCTCCCTGACCCCCACCTTTTTTCTTTAGTATATTTTCAAAGACACAAATCTCTGCTTCTCAAGGTACAGTTGAAATGCTAGAATATTTTCTGGAAATTGTGTAAAACACTTTCCTTAAATAAAAAGTTACAGATGCTGTTACTTTTCTTTCTCTATATTTCCCTTAAATCAATCTCCTCCCCTTTACAGAACTCTCTCCCCTTTAAAGAACCTCGTGGTATTATCCATTTGGGATCTGGTCAGTATTTGGCTCAAAACTTAATACATCTCAGAATCCCTGGAGCCTGACTGTTTCTGGCACATGTTGCAGTTGTGTAATACATAAAAATAAAAAAAAACAATCAGTCTTGGGCCTTATATCTCCTTCAATATGAGATGATAAGTTGGAGATAGTTCAGAGCAGGAAGCAAGGATATAGTCATTATTTTAACTTACTTTCTTGTTCTGGACCTGCAAAATTTGACTTCTAGATTCGGTCAGTCCTTTGTGTTCAAGTTTCCATTGGCGGGTGCAAGCAGTGTTCTAGCCCTACTGATTATCTCTTTGGTTCTTTGAACCAAAATAGAACACAGACCTACAGGTTCACCTGAGTTAGGGGACAGTGTTTGGCAGGACTAACCACAGAATATATAACTTAAAACATTGAATGAAATTCACTTCACAGGCCATAAATTATAACCCCCCAAATCATAATAACCCGAGGGTTTGTCTCACATAGACCAAATGCCCCTTTAACTTGTAGCCTCTTAAGCTTAGAGCCTTGAAATAAATTCCTGAGTTCTGCCTCCCTTGGCTATCCTATATTTGGTTAAACTTTTTTTCAACATCCTTTTCTAATTTGGGCCTTATTTTCCTGAAGTCAGAGCCAGGCTAAATACAGACATAGGGTATACAATTCTTCCCTGAGAATTAAGGAGAGAGATACAGAACAATGCTTTCTTTTGCCCTGTTTGGAGAGCTTACCTGTGCTGAGTGACCAGCTGGCTTTCCCACTAAAACCACGAATGCCTCCAGGCTAATTACTGTTTCTGTTCCCCAGCCTAGCTCACTGACTCTCAGGTGGTTATCAAAAATAAGTTTTTGTATTGCCTTATCAAGACCATTTCCTTTTAGGTAGACACTAATTAATAAATAATTGTTAAAAATCAGTGTAGCACACTGTCACAAGGTTCTCTAATTAAGAGATAGAGGAAGATAAAACACTTCAGTATTATCTGAACATAAGTAGCTAGAAGAATTTAGATACTGACTAAGCTCAGAACAGAAAAAGAGTGAAATGTAGCTTAAATGTTCTAAAAGGGTTTTTTTTTTTTTCCAAAGAACATAAAATTACCTATAGATTTAGGCTGTTTCATTTGTGCAGGCTTTGGTCCATAGACCTTTCCTTGAGATTCTTGAGAAACTTTACATATTAATCTACTTTGAGAATGCGAATGTTTTGCTGGTGTCAAAATTGAATGTGTGATCAATGAGCAGGAGCTGAAAGGTTTCTGTTCTAGGCAGGCTCGAGAACTTCTTTTTTTCTAATTCCACACAGACACATCTTCGGCCTCTGAGGATGAGGGCTCTCTGAGACGCCAAGCTGCGCTCTCTGCTGCCTTGCAACAGAGCTTACAGAATGCTGAGTCCTGGATCAACCGTTCAATTCAGGGATCGTCCACTTCTTCATCCGCATCTTCTACGCTGTCCCATGGAGAGGTCAAAGGAACCAGTGGGTCTCTAGCTGATGTATTTGCCAGTACTCGAATAGGTAGGAGCTGGAAGAAGCCCAAATTATGTTCCCAGCTTCCAGGAAATAGTTTATGAATTGTATTAGGCTTTTCAGAGTGGCCCAAGAAATAGAATCAGAAAGAAAATAACAGTTAGTGAGGCAAAGAAGGGGACACCAGCAATACATTTGGAATGATATGTGTCATCTGCATTATTGGTACATTATACTGCCCACCTGAAGCCATAGCTATTTCCAAAGCAATACTCAAGCTGCAAGATACAACACCAGTCTTAGTGTGGATTTATACCTGTTGACGAATATGCCACATATTAAAAGGTATTAAAATATGTAACATCTTAGATTTCCTCAGGATTATTGTCTGTGATTTCTCAAACAAGAACATTAAACCTGAGCAAATTCTGCATGAAGGTAATATCGGTGAGGCCTTTTTGTCTTTAGCATAAAGACTGGATATATTGTCCTTGCTGCTGGGTTATTGCTGCAACTGGAGGGTGCAGGCTGAGGGCGCTGGTACTCTGTCAGCTGCTAGCTGCTGCCAGTGCTCACTCAGGAAGCGTAGCTTTTGTCTGTCTTTGCTTTATGTTTGTATGTGTGCTTTTTTAAGAGTTGTGACCTCTGCAAATAAAGACACAGCTCATCTCTGCATTTGCTAAATTGGTTGGCACATATTGCACTAAGTAATGTATTTGAATATCATGTGTCTGTAATACCTTTCCTTTTTTCTTGACAATCAGTTGCATTTAGTCTTCTGTTTTTCACACCAGTGACCTTTCTGTATCATATATATATATATATATATATATGATGTCATATATATATTATTTTTTGTCTATTAACTGATTTCTGAAAAGAAAAACTTACAAAATTTTCAATTCTGTCCTATAATTTTTAAAGAAAATAGCTATCTTGAAGGTATAACTGCCCACATTAAAAAGCCAAGTGCCAACAGCTAATAGCTTATCCTTCAGTCTTAGCTCTGCCCTATAATTCACCAGCCCTCCTAAAGCAGCTACAGATAAGTACGCTCACCACCTCTTCTGAAAAATATGCCTCAATATACTTGTGCTAGTATATGTAAAACTTTAAAAACTATCAAACTAGTAATTACAGACCTTTGGGGCATGGAGACCTTAACTCCTGAATTGATTTTAGATATTACTTATATTATGGTTTTTTCCTTTTTCATTGTTTTGAGTGGCTTTTTATAATTCTCATGAATCATGTATTTCATTTCCTCTAATTTTATTTTTCTTTGCAGATGTTTTCTTCTTTTAAATTTTTTGTAATATATTCCCTATTGAATGACTCTCTTCCAACTTAGGTCATTCAGTTCCTCTATATTAAGAATCCTTAGGTGAAGCGAGTACAATAACAGCGTTTAAACACACTAAAGAAGGGAAGAACCTTGTCTGTCAAGTAGATCCAAGTTTCTACCTATGGGTTATTTTACAAAAAATTAAACATGGACTTTATTTGGTTTTCTTCATCGGGAAACTTGAGCTATCTGACGTGCTCCCAAGACACTACTTCTGTCTCTAATGAAAAAGGAAACATTATAGATAAACCAACGTAAACATGAAGAAATGCTCAAGAGACTGGAATATTAGTAGCATTATAATCATACTGTGATTTCCTTTTGAAGTTACTGGAAATTTTTATTTTATTATGATTATTTTTATAACACTGAATTTCTACCAGACTTTCTGTGTAGAAAAGAATGTTTTGAGAGTGGGGACATGATAATATGGGTAAATGTAGTAACCACATTGTTTTTTCATGTGAAACCTTCATAAGAGTATATATCAATAATACCTTAATAAAAAAAAGTATGTTAAAAAAAACTCAAAATAAAAAAAAAAGAAAAGAAAAGAATGTTTTGAGAAGCATCTGATATGTGATTTGATCTTACTAAGGCTACACAAGTTTTTGAAAATAATAATTTTGGAAAGCTGATAAACCCTGGCTTAACTCTTGCCCTCTCATTATATCTTGCTAGTAGAATTTGGTTTAAAAGATTGTTTTACACAAGCTAATGCCCTATTTATGTAGTTTCTTTTCCTCAGTAAAAAACAAAAAAGAGGAAAGGTTCTTATTTTTACTGCTCATCTAATAAATTCTATATATTTTGCTTTTTTTCTTCTTAGAAAATTTCTCTGCTCCCCCTGACGTCACTACAACTACCTCTTCTTCATCATCATCTTCCTCAGTACGCCCAGCAAATATTGACCTGCCCCCCTCGGGGATAGTAAAAGGCATGCACAAAGGATCCAACAGGTCCAGCCTTATGGATACAGCTGACGGTAGGGAGTTCTAGCTAATTAGGGAATGTTTGTTAAACTGGAAAAATCCAAAGTACAAACCATAGTGCCTACCCCGTGCAGCAGTTGCAGAACTAGACTGCAGTGCTCCCAACACGAGTCATTTCGAGCTTGCTCTTCTCTACAGTTTCCACTGTGACAGCACGGACACTTGTTCAGACTTAGTCTTATTTTCAAGAGATAATTTGAGGAAAAAACTGAGTATGGAAAAAGCAAAGAATGCTATAAGTAAAAAGGGAAATTAGATGAAATCTTTAAGCAGTGTCCTAATAAAAGCACCATATTTGTTCTGTGTTGTTATAAGTCTTGTCCTGTACCTATTTGGCCCAAGTGAAATAGAATGAGACTGGGGGCAAAGGCCAACAACCATCCTTAGAAATAAAAGCTCTTAAGAGAATTGAAGAACTAGATAGTCCTAAAATCAATGAATTTTAACTTAGCATTTTTTCCCTTATAGGTGTTCCTGTCAATAGTAGAGTATCCACAAAAATCCAGCAACTTCTCAACACTCTAAAACGACCCAAAAGGCCTCCCTTAAAAGAATTTTTTGTGGATGACTCTGAAGAAATTGTGGAAGGTAGTAGTAATAATACCAAAAACTATATTCCTTAGACAAACATTTCTTAAATAATTACTGTCAGATATGGCAGGATTTAAGGATGAACACAGCATCGTTTTGGTTGAAGGAGCTCATAGTTCTCTGCTGTTTTTCCCCTAAGGATCATTTATATTTTAGATCGCAGATGAAAAATGAGGGAGGAAGGGAAGAAAAAGGCAAAGAGGTAACTAGGGAGCATAGAACTGTCTTTGGGAATAAGCTCTATGAAATTAGGAAATTTCCCAAATACATAATAATTTTAATTATTGTATTTGTCATTATCCTAGAATATGTACATCAGATTCAACCTCAGAAGTTTGCCTGGTCTTTTTACATATAACATAGTCCTTTCGTTAAATCAGCCAGTCAACACATACTTGTCTGCTTTTCACAAGACAGTGGGGTAGGTGGCGAAAAAGGTTCAAAGATTTATGAAAATACAGTCACTTCCTTCATGTCGTTTACAACTTAGACTGGTACTAAAGTATTACATGTAAAAATGTAGTTCAGCCAATACATGTGTGTCAATGAATGCAGGCAGTTTGAAAAACAGAAGAAATCAGTTCCATCTGTGTGGCAAGGGAAGGCTTTGTAGAGGAGGTGGTAAGTCAGGATTTACTAATTTAATAACTTAAAAATAAGCATGAAATCTTACGACATCTAGAATTTAATAGGAAGGTTTGGGAGCTGAATTTGTGGGAATATAGATGAAATGAGGGTGACTATTTGATAATTATTGAAGCTAGGTGACAAATAAGTCTACCTAACAAAAGCTTTTGTCAAGAGAACTAAGCCTTGGTAGCTCTGTAGACTGTTTTTATGCCCTGAGAGTAGTAACAGGCTTTGAGCACAACAGACCTGTTAATGAACTAGGCACATTAGTAAACTAGATCTGGTGCAGCCCACTTCATGCAGCCAGAAGCAACAAGCACCCTGACATAGGAGGTTGAGATGAATTTCTGTTTCTTTAAGAGTCACTAACTCATTACTGAACCATGGACATCTCTCTAGATACACTGATGCACAAGATGCACATGCCAATAATTGTCCCTCCAATCTTTCTAGCATTGTATATTGACCAGACAAATGAAGGCCAAGGTTTAACAGGAATCATCCTTGAACAGTTTTCACTGGCAGCTTTCTACTACTCACATCTTTCTACTAATTATAAACCGGGACAATTGCTTTTTTGAACAATGATTACCTTTGGAAAAGAAAAATACCCGTATATCTGGATGCCTGAAAGAGTGTGCCCCAGGGTCTGCATTGAGGCCTGGTGGGTGGCAATAATGTACAGGCTGTTATGGCCAGAAGACTATGCCTATCATATGTACAGTCTGCCCCCCAAACAAAACTATGTAGAATCACTGATGGTTTGTTTGTTTGTTTGTTTTTTACTTAATCTAGTAGTTTGGTGTCCAGGAATATACAAAGTAGAAGGGCAGTTGAAGCGTTATTTACCCAGGGCAGTGAATTGGGAAGTGAAACTATTTCATTAGTCTCATGTCACCAGAAAGGTGAATCAAGACTTTTTAAGTAACTCTTAAATTGAGCTATAAAACAAAATCTATTTCATTACCCATCTGATCCCCTCTGTGTCTCTTCTCTCATCTCCTGTTCACCTTATTTCCTACCCTTCCTTTAAGACTTAGCTTAGTTAGAGGACTCCAGCCCTTAAGCTGGGTGACGTGGCCCTCTTCTGCCCTCCCTGTAAAATTTTTGTCTTGCTCTGCCCATGTGTTCCCTTTGCACGGTAGATACTCCATGAGGGCACAGACTCTGTACTCCTTGCACATAGCACTATTAGAAACAACAAATGTTTGTGCAGCATTTATGTCCTCAGTGTTTATTATACCCCACGCACATAATTGGCACTCAGTAAATACTTGATTTTTTGCTCCATGTGCAAAGTATCTTTCCTGCTATGAAAATGTGGGGTTTTTTTCCCTTTTTACTATTTGAATAATAATTGTTTATTGTAGAAAAATTAAGAGGACTTTAGTTTTACGTGTGGGAAAGAATATGAAATATTGTTCATCTCTGATTTCTGGAATGACCATGTTAATAATGTAGTGCTACTGTTCCCCCCAAATTCAGTTCAATTTAATTAACATTGAGCAACCATTATGTATCAGGCACTATAGGCAGTAGGAGGAATAAGAAGCATGCCTTGTTTCAAGAAGCTGTCCTTCATGGGGGAGAAAAACTTGGACAGTAATAGAAACCCTTGAGGACGGTCAGTGCTTCCGTAAGGGCAGACTACCACGCCGTGTGGGGGCACTAAGGAAGGAGGGGCTGGGACGGCTCCCCAGTGAGTGTGCTGTTCATCTGCCCCCTGAGAAGGATGAGTATGATAAGGTGACTGGGAAGCAAACAGATTGGCCACATGGGATGTGGATGCATGGAACACTGTCATTTGTACCCATGATCTGTTTGAGTCTAATGACCCTGTGGTGTACCTGTTCCTATTGTCGTTTTATAGACGACAGGAAACAAGGCTCAAGTAACTCAGTTTGCTACCATCACACTAGTAAAAAATGAATGTAAACTTGGGTTTTCTGAGTTAACAGGTGAATGCTTTTTCATTAAACATAACCTGGTGAAGAGGAACCTGGCTCTCAAGCATTGGACACAAACTGCAAGAATTTAAAACCAGATTTACTAAAAGCTATAACATCGCTAAAAAGAAATTTATAGTTGTGCTTTTCTGTATGTTCAGTAATTTGCTTTGTCAGGGTCAGGATTTTTGCCTACAATATGTTAAATATGACTTTTCAGTTACATGGAAAAATGAATTAAGGCCCAGTTTGTGAATTACCATATCTATCCATCTATGTCCTTTCTTTTCTCAGAGTGAGTTTACATCAGATAAAGAGGAAGAGAAGGGGGAAATATATTTGAGATTAGAGACCTAAGGCATGTTAGTTGGTATTTGCATTTATTTCAATATATTGTACGTATTAAATATATAAATAAATTGTATTTATTTATTTCATTTATTTGTATTTGTACTTACTTTCATAACCCATTGAGGTTTTTTCTGTGGTGCAGTACCTCAGCCAGACCCCAATCAGCCCAAGCCTGAGGGACGGCAGATGACGCCTGTGAAGGGAGAGCCTCTAGGAGTCATCTGTAACTGGCCTCCTGCTCTTGAGTCTGCCCTGCAGCGCTGGGGCACCACTCAAGCAAAATGCCCCTCTCTGACTGCACTGGACGTGACAGGAAAACCAGTTTACACTCTTACCTATGGTAAGTTTACAAGAGTCTAACTCCTTCCTTTTCTACTAATAGTTCTTCAGATTTTCATGCATAGTGTTTATATCTTGATATTTAGCAGTTGCTTATCATTATGTTTCAATAAATCTCAAAATAGGATCCTAAGTTCTAAGTACAGCTATTGCCAGATGTTTGCATTTGCTAAATTGACCTTTTTGCAGGCCTGCTATTATTTAAAAGAGCAAAAAGAAGAAGGAGACTTTGTAGATGCACTGATGATTTATATTAGAAGAGGATTTGGGGGAGACATTTGGGCAGGATTAAAACTGTAGGGTAAAACTCAGGCAGTGTTATCTAAAAATTGAAACCAGCTTTTCTTTAAAGAATTGTGCAGGTTGACATGAGTTTAAACTTTAGATGATCCTCTGGATGAGTAGTATATAAGCTAACATATCTAATTCAAAATAAGATGGTTTCTCTTTTTACTTTCTTCAAAATCTAAAATCAGAATTTCTAAAGGTGTTTGTGGAGAGGGAGCAGGAAGAGGGGAAGAAGAGGCTTTTTCCTGCCAAAAAAAAAAATAGTTTTCAGCTTTCATTTCAGAAGCTGTACATTAATTTCATACAAATAATCCATAATTGGCCAAATCTTTACATGTTTATTTAACATCTATGAATATATCCAGGTTTCACCTAGTTAATTTCCATTTTATTGTTTGTTGTCACTGAAATACAGTATAATGAAATACTTAACCATTTGAGGGTTACTTCGCAGGTGACTTCAAATATCTAACACCATATATGTATGCGGTTCTACAGAAAAAGCTTAGAACAGACGTAGGGTTCTGATTTCTACTCCTGTGATAAACTATTTCCCTCCCTTTAAATGTGATCAGCTCGCACCAAATTATTTCTAAAGATGTTCAGATTACTTTATAAAAGAATTTGCAGTATTATCTAAACCAGAATGAGCATCCGGTGATGTTTTCTTTTTGTTTGGAAGCAGGGCTGGCTTTTGTAAACTAGGGTGACTGGAAAGCACTATGTTAGGGGCAGGGCCGCATGTTAGGGTGATGCTTGCCTCATGCATCGTTTGGAAGTGGCCGTTGTCTTATGAAATGTGTTGATGAACTGAATGCCCTCTTACTCTCACTGAGGTAGGTTTATGTTTTTCTATATCACTGTTTTCTTTTCTTTCTCCAGGAAAGTTGTGGAGCAGAAGTTTAAAGTTGGCCTACACACTGCTTAATAAACTGGGGACCAAAAATGAGCCTGTGTTAAAACCTGGAGACAGGGTAATTGGTTTTTTGGTTTTAAAGAAATGATGGTTTATTGTTTTCTAATATGCACATTCTGGATTTCTAATGTACAACAACTCAATTTATATAACTCTTACTCTTAGAAAATGAAACTGTTTTCGTTCCAATCCATGTTAGGCCAGTGCCAGGTGATAATTCTTGCATTATTCATAGATTGAAGAAATCCACATGTCCCTTTCTCTAGCTGCTGATCAGTAAACTTTTGAGGTACTAATAAAAAGAAAGAGAAACCTAGTCTTTCTGCAAAGAAATATTTCAATATTCAGACAACAAAAATGGCAACAAAGTTTATTTTGCTTTTTCTTTCTTTAGAAAATGCCCCATAAAACTTTTTAAAACAATTTTCTGTGGTATTATATAGAAAAGGGAAGGCGACCCTAGGTGACTTCCAAGAAGAAACAGATTGGCATCATTTAACTACTTCTTAAATTGGAAGTGACATTAAAAACATTTCTTTTTTAATTTATGGAGGTTTTTCCTCTTAATGACTTCCTATATTTGATTACTTCTTACCATCAGACTTACTTTTCATTTGGAATTTATGTAATGAAATACTAACTACCCAACAGACTTTTTTTTTTATTAAACTATCTCTATTTGCAGAGGATATGATTTTTTGTTTTACCATGTGCACCAATCATAATACCCCACAATTCCCTTCTCCCTCCTTCCCCACCCACCTTTCCCAACCCCTCCCTTTTGGTAACCACTAGTCCCTTCTTGGAATCTGTGAGTCTGCTGCAATTTTGTTCCTTCAGTTTTGCTTCATTGCTATACTCCACAAATGAGGGAAATCATTTGGTATTTGTCTTTCTCTGCCTGACTTATTTCACTGAGCATAATACCTTCTAGCTCTATCCATGTTGTTGCAAATGGTAGGATTTGTTTCTTTCTTATGGCTGAATAGTATTCCATTGTGTATATGTACCGCATCTTCTTTATCCATTCATCTACTGATGGACACTTAGGTTGCTTCCATATCTTGGCTATTGTAAATAGTGCTGCAATAAACATAGGGGTGCATATGTCTTTTTGAATCTAAGAAGTTGTTTTCTTTGGGTAAATTCCTAGGAGTGGAATTCCCGGGTCAAGTGATATTTCTATTTTTAGTTTTTTGAGGAACCTCCATATTGCTTTCCACAATGGTTGAACTAGTTTACATTCTCAGTGTAGGAGGGTTCCCCTTTCTCCGCATCCTCACTAGCATTTGCTGTTCCTAGTCTTTTTTCTATGTTGGCCATTCTAACTGGTGTGAGGTGATACCTCATTGTGGTTTTAATTTGCATTTCCCTGATGATTAGTGACGTGGAGCATGTCATGTGCCTGTTGGCCATCTGAATTTCTTCTTTGGAGAAGTGTCTGTTCATATCCTCCACCCATTTTTTAATAGGGTTATTTGATTTTTGGGTGTTGAGGCGTGTGAATTCTTTATATATTTTGGATGTAACCCCTTGTTGGATATATCATTTACAAATATATTCTCCCATACTGTAGGATGCCTTTTTGTTCTGCTGATGATGTCCTTTGCTGTACAGAAACTTTTTAGCATGATGTAGTCCTATTTGTTCATTTTTTATTGTTTCCCTTGCCCGAGGAGATGTATTCATGAAAAAGTTGCTCATGTTTATATTCAAGAGATTTTTGCCTATGTTTTCTTGTAAGAGTTTTATGGTTTCATGACTTACATTCAGGTCTTTGATCCATTTTGAGTTTACTTTTGTGTGTGGAGTTAGACAATAATCCAGTTTCATTCTCTTGCATGTAGCTGTCCAATTTTGCCAACACCAGTTGTTGAAGAGGCTGTAACAGACTTCTTTTTAGTAGGCTCTGATTACAGAATCTCCTAGACTAACTAGCCTTTTAAGAATACTTTTGCATTGTGGTAAAGGGCACCTAAGGATGGCTTTCACTTGTAAATGTAACAAGTATTTCCTAGTCCTCACGGAACCCCAAGAAGGTAATTTTGTGTCTTCCTAGCAACATGCACACTTGTGTGCAGGAAAGAAATAGGTTGTTTTAAATGTCTTGTGGAATTAATTTTTTTTTAGAATTCTAAGGAAGTTTAGCAGGTTCAGATGAACTTAACCTTGGGAGTGAGTTAAGAGGATTTGAAAATGAAAGAAAGGAAAACCAGAGTCTGGTGACGTAATTAAGTTTCAAGTGTTAATCTGAATTTCTAAGCCAAGTAACAAACTCCACAGTGATGGTGACTTTTATGTTTTTGCATTCTTTGAGTAAATTAGGAAGAGTCAGTTATCCCTGAAATGCACGACAGGTGCTATCACAGGTTTGAACATATTTTACAGGTTTCATTGTTTATCTTTTGTAAATGAATTAATTTTGTAATGGTTCCTGCCAGTATTTTTTACACCTATTACTAAATGCCTTCATGCTAGAATACTTGACTGTTGGTTAAGTGAGTGAGGATTAATGCAATTAATTCATTGAAGAGTAAGAAATCTTAGTTTGGCTCTAAGGTGTTAATCAAGGCAATAATGCTTGTAGAGTTAGAGTCTCTCTGAGAGATGTAAGGCTTATCTAATAAGCTGGCCTATCTAGAGAGATTCATTACATTAAGTAAATTGCCTTAGGCTTCACAAGTAATTAATTTACTACTTAAGGTGAGTTGCTTACTGCTCAATCACCAGTAGAATTAAGTGAAAAAATTTTATTGTGATGATGGTGGTGGAATTGCATAAATAGTTTCCAGAATGACTTTAGTACAGTCATGGGAGTGAAAGAGATCTTTTTAGATTTGTGCATTCTTCTCAGTAACTTAATTTCCTTTAGGCTATTAAATGGTTTGATTTTTTGTGTTCAGGATAAATATTAAATATAAATGTGTATCTTAGAGAGTGACATTAAAAGCATTCTTCCTTTTTTATTCCTGTTACTGAATACTGTTATGCATTTTAGGTAGCCCTGGTTTACCCCAACAATGATCCAGTCATGTTTATGGTGGCTTTTTATGGGTGTCTCCTGGCAGAAGTGATTCCAGTGCCTATAGAGGTACCTCTTACCAGAAAGGTAACATTGCTAAATTTAAGAGTCATGTAGCCTGGGGTGACATGGTGGGCATCGGGTTCTTGGGTCAGTTGACTCAGTCATGACCTATAGGAATAGTCTGAACATTTTCTTAAGTACTCAGCTTCATTTTCTAAAACCATGAAAGTTGTTAAAAAAGTTATTTATTGCTGTTTATGAAAATGAAAATAGTGTTTATGTTCATGAAAATAACATTTTTTTCAACTAAGATGGATATTACATGTGTCACTTAAAAATCATGAGGGCATACTTGACTTTTCATAATTACAATTTATAAAGAGTACCACTCTTGCTTCAGAGACTATAGATAATCCACATTAACAGTAAGTGAGACCCTCTTGTAAAGGGGTTTCCTTTAACTGTATCATCCAGCCCAGGATTCCTATAAAGTTTGAGGCAGTGCAGTGATGGCATGTTCCCACTCTCGAGAATAGGATTGTGTTCGGACAACACCTGAGCCCTAAGTGAAGCATACATAGCAGATTTCCAAGTTTAACTGAATGGTTTTTCCATGAAGTGTTTGACTCGTGCAGTCCATTATTGAGAGTTGATGGTAAAGACAAAGCTGGTGGACACTGGATTTACAAGAAAAAAACTGTTTTCTGAAGGGAATTTAAAAAATTGGTAATATCCCTGAAACGGGTTGATGGGATATAATATCCTTAGTCAGGAAATCATAGGATTGTTCTTAAATTTTTAAGTTGGCCATGTTTGAGTAGTTTCATAATAATACTTTAAAGATTACATTTTAATGAAAATTCTTTAGACTATGTTTTTTGTTGTTTACTATTGTTGAAAGGCTTAAATCTGCCTCCTTTTAAATAGAGTAAGAAGGAGTATATAATTTGGGTATACCTGTCCATTCACTTTCATAGTAAATTTGGACATTTGGTGTCCATTTACATTGTTGATTTTGTTCTGACCTGACGTGCTTTGCTTTTGGATTCAGGGGTGTGGCTAGGTCAAGACAACTTAACCATGTTTGCATTTATTTCATTTGCCTGAAATTAATAAAGGAGGAGCACTGCTCACCTTTGAATAAAATCACATTTGGCTGGTAGAGTTCATCATTAGCAATGTCAGATCAATAAAATATTTGATTTGCACTCAGGCAATCACTGTATTGTAGAAATTACTTGAAAGGACATATTGTCACGGGATTTTGACAATTGCCAGATATCAGTGGGGTTCCGTGAATGTGATCACACAAGTGCCAGAGCATCACAAGTGTTAGATTCTGGGCAAGGGTGTGCTCACGTTCACTCCCCTACCATTGCTCATTACCGTTTCTCCGCAGGATGCTGGAGGGCAGCAGATTGGCTTCTTGCTGGGAAGCTGTGGTGTTGCCTTAGCTCTTACCAGTGAGGTTTGTCTAAAGGGGCTGCCAAAAACCCAGAATGGGGAAATTGTACAGTTCAAAGGTTAGTAATATTTGTACCTGAATAATCAGTTAAAACTTAAAGCTGATTGCTTTAATTAGTGTTTTAATAATAGTTAAGTGCTTAACATAAATTTTCTTAGTTAATTCTCATGATTTTGTGAAGTCGGTACCATTATTATCCCCATTTTACAGGTGAGGAAACAAACACAGAGAGGTTAAGTAACTTGCCCAAAGTCATAGCTAACAAATGGCAGAGCAGCGGTTTAAACCCAAATCTGACTTCATAGCCCACACCCTTAACCTTTAGGGTGGTGGTTGGAAAAAGTTACCATTCTGTTCACTAAAGCTAAATGCCACATATAGAGACAGAGGATAGACCACTAACCTCAGTGGACATCCACTGCCAAAGGACCTACCAGTTGTTGAGATCATGTCAAGGCCTGGAATTAGCATGTGGAACAATTGTTCTTTTGAAAGAAGGTATAATTGCTTGGTGATTTGTCACTAAAAACTAATACAAACTATTGTACTGATTATAAGATGACCTTGGTTTGGTATCTTAATATTTAAAATGACCAGTTCAGTGTGGACTCCTTCCCTTAAGGCTTAGGCAAATCAGTTTTTATTTTGGGTTTGATTTAGGTTGGCCCCGGCTCAAATGGGTTGTAACAGACTCCAAGTATCTTTCAAAGCCACCTAAAGACTGGCAGCCCCACATCTCACCTGCTGGTGCAGAACCGGCATACATTGAGGTAAGTCCTGAGACTACAACATTTATTCTGGCTTTTCCATTGGCTTCAGTTGCTCTTGCAAAATTTTTAAACTAACTTTGCAGTTTTAGTGTTAGAAGATTCTGCTGGTTTGTTAGAATTCTATCTTTTAGTTTGTAAAATGCCTCATAGGGACAATCAATTCTAATTATTTTTAACATAAATATACATTCAAGAGAAAGACAGCAAAGAAATTGATCCATCCATGTAAGAAAGTTACAGAAGACTTAGAGAAGTACAGAGGTTTAAGACATGATGTGCTAGCAGAGAAACTGGCACATATATTTCTCTGCTGCTTGAGGTAAGGGGTGGGAAGCAAGAGAATGGACAAATGAGGAAGGCAAAGAGCTGTGCTTGAAAAGAACAAATTTAACAAATAAAAGAGAGAGAGCAAGAAGAAACAAATGGCTTGAGGGTTTGGTATTGAAAGGTTAGTGAAGGAACTTGACTGATTGATTAATAACATGATCCAGTTGAGGGTTTAATTCCTACTGCACCAGCCACCAGGCTAAGTACTTTAAACGCATTATCTCAGTCAGTTCTCACCAGTACCCTTGCAGTGGGGGCTGTTATTAAACTTGCTTTAGAGATGAAGAGACTAAGACTTAAACAAATTTGAGTAACAGATCAAAGGTCATATGACTCAAAAATGGCAGTTGGGACTCAGACTCACATCTGTTTCACTCTAAAAGCTGTGCATCCTGCTTGAGACATATTCATTAGTAAATGCTCACTGCTAAATTAATGAATTAACAAATCAGTAAACTTTTTTAAAAGGCTTGGGGAAAAACATCAACCCAACCTTGATCCCTGTGGTGATAACTTTGGCTATAAAAGAAAAGAGAATGTGTTAATAGCTTTGAGAGGTGATGTGGTATTGTTGGAAGCAAGGAGGATTGCTTTTGAAGATAGAAGAGTCAAACCTGAGTATGTTGGCAGATATGTAAGGAGGTGATTAAAATCCAAACTTAGCCGTCATCTCTTAGTGATGACATGGTTTATCACTCCATCCTCCTTAAAATTGCTCACTGTCTTCCCTGACTACTCACTCAGTTCTCCTGCCTCACTGACCACTCCTTTTCAATCTTCTTTATTGGTCATTCCTAAAAGGTAAAGGACCATTCATTACATGGCCCCTGCTTAGTTCTCTGGCCTCATGTGGAACCACTCACCTCTACGTTTCTAGATTTCTTCTGTTCTGAATTGACTTGCAGTTTTCATTTGGGACCTTCTTATTACCCACAGGACATTGCCAGTGAGCTTAAAACATCCTGGCGATACTAGAGAGTATTATAGGGTTCTCAGCAGAATAGTGACAGAAATAACTGTGCTAGAGACTTCTGGGAAGATGGCGGCATGAGCAGGGTGGCGGAAATCTCCCAAAACTATATATATTTATGAAAATAAAACAAATACAACTATTCCTAAAAGAGAGACCAGAAGATACAGTACAACAGCCAAGCTAGAGCTGCACCTGCGGGGACTCAGCACCTCACAAAGCGGGTAGGATACGGGGCCATGACCCGGGGGGACCCTAGCGCTCCCCAACCCCGCACACCGGCGGGAGGAAACGATTCAGAGCGGGGAGGGAGTGGAGACACGGGCCCGCCAAATAACTAGCACTGGTGAGCTGCGCTGGGAGCGCTGACACACATCGCACAGTGTATCGGAGATTAGAGAGACAGAGGGGCAGGATCTGAGAGGGATGGTGCAGCCGGGTCCTCTCAGCCGGCTCCCCGGGACAAAAGAAAAGCGCGCGCTTTTTTAAAACTCTTAAAGGGACAAGGGCCCAACAGCGGAACAAAACCGTCCCAGCGCACTCAGCCCAGCAGGCTGGGAGTCCTGGGGAATTTCGGACCCCTTGCCCGGATGCCAAGCAAAGGAGCCACACTGAGGCTTCCCACAGAGATCAGCAGCCTCCCATTGGTTCCCCCACCAGCTGGCGCCACAAAGGGTCTGGCGGAACGGAACAGTGGAGCAGCAGCACCACCTACAGCATCCTCACAGAATCTACTCCCGGCGGGCATTTTTTTTTCTTTCTTCTTTTTTCTTCATTCTTTTTAAAAGTCTTAAAGAGCCAAGCTGACACACATGGCGCCTACCAGCGACCACCTCTATTGACATGAAAAGACAGAAATATGGTACAAACAAAGCTTACCCAGACAACCCCGGAGAGGGAGCCTGATGGGATGGACATGCACAATCTTCGTGAAAAAGAATTAAGAATAAAAGTCATAACCATACTGATGGATCTACAGAGGAATATGCAAGAGCTGAGTGAGGGAAGTGAGGAAAAACAATTCAGAAATGAGACAACCGATCGAATGGACTTAGCAGCAGACTGGACGAGATGCAAGAGACGGTTAATGGAATAGAAATCAGAGAACAGAAAAGAGAAGCTGAGGCAGAGAGAGATAAAAGGATCTCTAGGAATGAAAGAATATTAAGAGAACTGTGTGACCAATCCAAACAGAACAATATTTGCATTATAGGACTGCCAGAAGAAGAAGAGAGAGAAAAATAGATAGAAAGTGTCTTTGAAGAAACAATTGCTGAAAACTTCCCCAAGCTGGGGAAGAAAATAGTCTCTCCAACCATGGAAGCCCACAGATCTCCCAACACAAGGGACCCAAGGAAGACAACACCAAGAAACATAATAATTAAAATGGCAAATATCAAAGATAAGGACAGATTATTAAAGGCAGCTAGAGAGAGAAAAAAGATCACCTACAAAGGAAAACCCATCAGACTATCATCAGACTTCTCAACAGAAACCTTACAGGCCAGAAGAGAATGGCATGACATATTTAATGTAATGAAACAGAAGGGCCTTGAACCAAGAATATTGTATCCAGCAAAATTATCATTTAAATATGATGGAGGGATTAAACAATTTCAAGACAAACGAAAGTTGAGAGAGTTTGCCTCTCATAAAACACCTCTACAGGATATCTTAAAGGGACTGCTCTAGACGGAAGCACTCTTAAGGCTAAAAAGATGTCACCAGAGAAAATAAAATCATAGCAAAGAAAACAGACCATCCAAATACCAACTAAAGGCAAAGAATAAAACACCTAATATATAAAGAAAGGAGGAGGAAGAATAGGAAGGGAGAGATAAAGAAACATCAGACGGCGTTCACAATAACTTAACAAGAAAGTTAAGTTAGATTCTTAGATAGTAAAGAAGCAACCCTTGAACCTTTGGTAACCATGAATCTAAAGCCTGCAATGGCAATAAGTACATATCAATAATCACCCTAAATGTAAATGGACTGAATGCACCAATCAAAAGACACAGAGTAATAGAATGGATAAAAAAGCAAGACCCATCTATATGCTGCTTACAAGAGACTCACCTCAAACCCAAAGATATACACAGAGTAAAGCTTAAGGGATGGAAAAAGATATTTCATTCAAAGAACAAGGAGAAAAAAGCAGGTGTTGCAGTACTTGTATCAGATAAAATAGACTTCAAAACGAAGAAAGTAGCAAGAGATAAAGAAGGACATTACATAATGATAAAGGGGCCAGTCCAACAAGAGGATATAACCATTTAAAATATATATGCACCCAACACATGAGCGCCAGCATATGTGAAACAAATACTAACAGAATTAAAGAACAAACTGAAAGCAATGCATTCATTTTAGGAGACTTGAACACACCACTCACTCCAAAGGACAGATCAATCAGACAGAAAATAAGTAAAGACACAGAGGCACTGAACAACACGCTAGAACAGTTGGACCTAACAGACATTTACAGAACTCTACACCCAAAAGCAACAGGATACACATTCTTCTCAAGTGCACATGTAACCTTTTCCAGAATAGACCACATACTAGGCCACAAAAAGAACGTCAGCAAATTCAAAAATATTGAAATTCTACCAACCAACTTCTCAGATCACAAAGGTATAAAACTAGAAATAAATTGTACAAACAAAGCAAAAAAGCCCACAAATACATGGAGACTTAACAACGTTCTCCTAAATAATCAATGGATAAACGACCAAATTAAAACAGAGATCAAACAATATATGGAGACTAATGACAACAATAACACAAAGCCCCAACTTCTGTGGGACGCAGCAAAGGCAGTTCTAAGAGGAAAGTATATTACAATTCGGGCCTATTTAAAGAAGGAAGAACAATCCCAAATGATAGTCTACTGACACAATTATTGAAATTGGAAAAAGAAGAACAAATGAGGCCGAAAGTCACCAGAAGCAGGGACATAATAAAGATCAGAGAAGAAATAAATAAAATTGAGAAGAATAAAACAATAGAAAAAAATCAATGAAACCAAGAGCTGGTCCTTTGAAAAAGTAAACAAAATACATAAACCCCTAGCCAGACGTATTAAAAGAAAAAGACAATCTACACACAGAAACAGAATCGAAATGAGAAAGGAAAAATCACAACGGACCCCACAGAAATACAAAGAATTATAAGAGAATACTATTAGAATCTATATGCTAACAAGCTGGAAAACCTAGAAAAAATGGACAACTTCTTAGAAAAATACAACCTTCCAAGACTGTCCAAGGAAGCAGCAGAAAAACTAAACAGATCAATTACCAGCAACAAAATTGAGTCGGTAATCAAAAAACTGCCCAAGAATAAAGCCCCCGGGCCAGATGGATTCACCTCTGAATTCTACCACATATAGAGAAGAAATAACACCCATTCTCCTTAAAGTTTTCCAAAAAATAGAAGAGGAGGGAATACTTCCAAACTCATTCTATGAAGCCAGCATCACTCTAATACCAAAACCGGGCAAAGACCTCACCAAAAAAGAAAATTACACACCAATATCCCTGATGAACGTAGATGCAAAAATACTCAACAAAATATTAGCAAACCAAATTCAAAAATACATCAAGAGGATCATACACCATGAATCAAGTGGGATTCATCTCAGGGATGCAAGGATGGTACAACATTCTAAAATCCGTCAACATAATCCACCACATCAACAAAAAGAAGAACAAAAACCACACAATCATCTCCACAGATGCTGAAAAAGCATTTGACAAAATTCAACATCCATTCATGATAAAAACTCTCAACAAAATGGTTATAGAAAGCAAGTACCTCAACATCATAAAGGCCATATATGACAAACCCATAGCTAACATCATACTTAACAGCGAGAAGCCGAAAGCTTTTCATCTAAGATCGGGAACAAGACAGGGATGCCCACTCTCTCCACTGTTATTCAACATAGTACTGGAGGTCCTAGCCACGGCAATCAGACAAAACAATGAAATACAAGGCATCCATATTGGTAAAGAAGAAAGCAAATTCTCACTGTTTGCAGATGACATGATATTGTACATAAAAAACCCTAAAGACTCTGCTCCAAAACTACTAGATCTAATATCTGAATTCAGCAAAGTTGCAGAATACAAAATTAACACACAGAAATCTGTTGCTTTCCTATACACTAATGATGAGCTAACAGAAAGAGAAATCAGGAAAACAATTCCATTCACAATTGCATCAAAAAGAATAAAATACCTAGGAATAAACCTAACGAAGGAAGTGAAAGACCTATACCCTGAGAACTACAAGACACTCCTAAGAGAAATTAAAGAGGACACTAACAAATGGAAATGCATCCCATGCTTTTGGCTAGGAAGAATAAATATTGTCAAAATGGCTATACTACCTAAAGCAGTCTATAGATTCAACGCAATTCCTATCAAAATACCAACAGCTTTCTTCAATTAACTGGAACAAATAATTCTAAAATTCATATGGAACTACACAAGACCCCGAATAGCCAAAGCAATCCTGAGAAGGAGGAATAAAACAGGGGGAATTATGCTTCCTGAGTTCAAGCTCTACTACAAAGCTACAGTAGTCAAGACAATTTGGAATTGGCACAAAAACAGACCCACAGACCAGTGGAACAGAATAGAAAATCCAAACATTAACCCAAACATATACAGTCAGTTAATATATGATAAAGGAGGCTTGGATATACAATAGGGAGATGACAACCTCTTCAGCAGCTGGTGTTGGCAAAACTGGACAGCTACATGTAAGAGAATGAAACTGGACTACTGTCTAACCCTATACACAAAAGTAAACTCAAAATGGATCATAGACCTGAATGTTAGTCATGAAACCATAAAACTCTTAGAAAAAAACATAGGCAAAAATCTCTTGGACATAAACATGAGCGACTTCTTCATGAACATATCTCCCCGGGCAAGGGAAACAAAAGCAAAAATGAACAAGTGGGACTATATCAAGCTGAAAAGCTTCTGCACAGCAAAGGACACCATCAGTAGAACAAAAAGACATCCTACAGTATGGGAAAATATATTCATAAATGATGCATCTGAGAAGGGGTTGACATCCAAAATATATAAAGAACTCACACACCTCAACAAACAAAAAGCAAATAATCCAATTAAGAAATGGGCAGAGGACATGAATAGACACTTCTGCAAAGAAGAAATTCAGACAGCCCACAGGCACATGAAAAGTTCCTCCACATCGCTAATCATTAGAGAAATGCATCTTAAAACCACAATGAGATTTCACTTCACGTCAGTAAGGATGGCTAGCATCCAAAAGGCTACGAACAACAAATGCTGGCAAGGATGCAGAGAAAGGGGAACCCTCCTACACTGCTGGTGGGAATGTAAGCTAGTTCAACCATTGTGGAAAGCAGTATGGAGGTTCCTCAAAAACTAAAAATAGAAATACCATTTGACCCTGGAATCCCACTCTTGGGAATTTACCCTAAGAATGCAGCAGCCCAGTTTGAAAAAGACAGATGCACCCCTATGTTTATCGCAGCACTATTTACAATAGCCAAGAAATGGAAGCAACCTATGTGTCCATCAGTTAGATAAATGGATAAAGAAGATGTGGTACATATACACAAGGGAATATTATTTAGCCATAAGAAGAAAACAAATCCTACCATTTGCAACACCATGGATGGAGCTGGAGGGTATTATGCTCAGTGAAATAAGCCAAGCGGAAAAAGACAAGTATCAAATGATTTCACTCATATGTGGAGCATAAGAGCAAAGAAAAAAAGTGAAAGGAATAAACAGCAGCATACTCACAGAACCCAAGAATAGACTAAAAGTTATCAAAGGAAAAGGGACTAGGGAGGATGGGCGGGAAGGGAGTGACAAGGGGGGGAAAAGGGGCATTACCATTAACAGACGTAATGTTTGGGGGGCGTGGGGAGGGCTGTACAACTCAGAGAAGACAAAGTAGTGATTCTATAGCATCTCACTATGCTTATGGACAGTGAGTGTAACGGGGTTGGTTGGGGGGACCTGATGAAGTGGGCAGTTTAATAACAATAATATTGCACATATAATTGTAGATTAATGATACCAAAATAAAGTTTAAAAAAATAACTGTGCTGTTAAAAGATTTATCTGGTTCTGTTAGATTAAGAACGGAAATAGGGAGACCATCTTTTACAGGTGAGCCCAAGCTTGTGATGGTGATAGAGAAACATGGATGGGATGGAGTTGAGAGACAGGAAGGAAGTAGAAGAGGTAGGACTTAGTGACTGACTCTGGAGAAGGAAGAGGCAAGGAAAGGCCCTCAGATTTTTGTCTTGGACCCATGGGTAGATGGAAGCATCTTCCACTAGGATAGAAAATACAGCAAGAATAATTTTCGTGGGCGAGGGGTGTTGTGAAGAATACACTGTTGGGCTCGTAGAGCCAGAGGTGAGTAGGAAGGAGACTGCCGCGCAGCCGCCTCTGGTCCACGGTAGAGGGAGCAGAGCCTGTGGCGGCGCCGCGGGACTCCGAGGCCTCGGGAGGGGGCCAGCCTGGAGTTCCAGGTCTGGGTGGAGATATTACCACCTCCATTCATTCATTCAACGCGTACTTGGGTGCCACAGTGAAAACAAAAGTCCCTAAGTAAGAGTAAAAAAACAAGCTAGTCAAGATGATGGCGTGAGAGGTGAGACAGAGAACTCCTCCCAAAACCACAAAGAGTATGAAAATATAGTTAATTAATACAACTACCCTAAAACAGCAACAGGAAAGGCTGAACCAGACTGCATACAGACATCACGAAAAGAGCAGACCTGACAAAACGGCACAAGCTCCGCTCCCCAACAACCCGCAACCTCACTCAAGGGGCTGAGCAGCTCCAGAGACTGGAGCTTCTGGGCACTAGAGGGCACCGCATAGAAATACGAAATGTCAAAAGAACCTGGTTCAGACCAAAATCTCACAAACCCCAGTAAAAGGGCTAAATGAAGCTGAACTCACCAATCTTGCTGAAAGAAAATTCAAAATAAAAATCATAAACATGTTTATGGAGGTACAGAAAAATATTCAAGAACTCAGGAATGAATTTAAGACACAGATTCAATCATTAAGAAATTCCATGTCTGAAATGCAACATACAATGGAGGGATTTAAAAGTAGATTAGATGTAGTAAAAGACACAGTAAATGGAATAGAAACTAGAGAAGAGAAATACAAAGAAACTGAGGCACAGAGAGAAAAAAAAATTTCTAAGAATGAAAGAATATTGAGAGAATTGTGTGAGCAATCCAAACGAAAAAATATTAGCATTACAGGGGTACCAGAAGAAAAGGAGAGAGAAAAAGGGATAGAAAGTGTCATTGCGGAGGTAATTGCTGAAAACTTCCCCAATCTGGGGAAGAAGACAGTCTCTCAAGCCATCAAGACGCACAGATCTCCCAACACATGGGACCCATGGAAGACAACATCAAGACATTTAATAGTTAAAATGGCAAAGATCAAGAATAAAGACAGACTTTTAAAAGCAGCTAGAGAGAGAACAAAGATCACATACAAAGGAAAACCCATCAGGCTATCATCAGACTTCTCAACAAAACCCTTACAGGCCAGAAGGGAGTGGCATGATATATTTAATGCAGTGAAGCAGAAGGGCCTTGAACCAAGAATACTCTACCCGGCAAGGTGTCATTTAAATTTAAAGGAGGGATTAAACAATTTTCAGATAAGCAAAAGCTGAGAGAATTTACTGCCCAGAAACCACCTCTACAATGCATTTTGGAGGGACTCCTATAGATTAAATGATTCCTAAGGATAAATAGATGTCACCCAAGGAATAGACAAAGAGTAAAGAATATGATTCATAACATACAAAGAATGGAGGAGGAAGAAAAAGAAAAAGGGGGAAGAAAAAGAAGCTTTAGGTCGTGTTTGTAATAGCATACGAAATGAGTTAAATTAGACTGTTAGATAGTAAGGGAATTACCCTTGAACCTTTGGTAACCACAAATCTAAAGCCTGTAATGGGAATAAGTACATGCCTGTTGATAATCCCCCTAAATGTAAGTGGTCTGAATGCACCAATCAAAAGATGTAGAGTCCCTGAATGGATAAAAAACAAGACCCATGTATATGCTGCCTACAAGAGACTCACTTCAAACCCAAAGACATACACAGACTGAAAGTAAAGGGATGGAAAAGATACTTCATGCACCTAATAGGGAGAAGAAAGCAGGAGTTGCAGTACTTGTAACAGACAAAATAGACTTCAAGACAAAGAAAGTCACAAGAGACAAAGAGGGACATAATGATAAAGGTGTCAGTCCAACAAGAGGATATAACTATTATAAATATCTATGCACCCAATACAGGATCACTGACATATGTGAAACAAATACTAACAGAATTAAAGGGAGAAATACAATGCAATGCATTCATTTGGGGAGACTTCAACACACCACTCACTCCAAAGGACAGATCAACCAGACAGAAAATAAGAGATAGAGGCACTCAACAACGTATTCAAACAGATGGACTTAACAGACATCTACAGAACACTCCATCCAAAATCAACAGGATACACATTCTTCTCAAGTGCTTCTGGAACATTTTCAAGAATAGATCATATACTAGGCCACAAAAAGAACCTCAATAAATTCAAAAATATTGAATTGTACCTACCAGCTTGTCAGATCACAAAGGTATGAAACTAGAAATAAATTACAGAAAGAAAACGAAAAAGCCCAGAAACACATGGCGGCTTAATAACATACTCCAAAATAGTCAGTGGATCAGTGAACCAATAAAAACTGATCAAGCAATATGGGGAGAAAAATGACAACAATAATTCAACACCACAAAATCTGTGGGATGCAGCAAAGGCTGTGCTAAAAGGGAAATATGTTTCAATACAGGCCTACGTAAGGAAAGAAGAACAATCCTAAATGAACAGTGTAAACTCACAATTAATGAAACTAGAAAAAGAAGGACAAATGAGGCCCAAAGTCACCAGAAGGAGGGACATAATAAAGATTAAAGCAGAAATAAATAAAATTGAGAAGAATAAAACAATTGAAAGAATCTATGAAAGCAGGGGCTAATTCTTCAAGAAAATAAACAAAATAGATAAACCCCTAGCCAGACTTATCAAGAAATAGTCTACACACATAAACAGAATCAGAAATGAGAAAGGAAAAATCCCTACAGATACCACAGAAATACAAAGAATTATGAGAATACTATGAAAAATTATATGCTAACAAACTGGATAACCGAGAAAAAATGGACAACTTTGTAGAAAAATACAACCTCCCAAGGCTGACCCATGAAGAAACAGAATATCTGAATAGACCAATTACCAGCAATGAAATTGAATTGGTAATCAAAAAACTACCTAAGAACAAAGCTCCTGTACCAGATGGCTTCACTGCTGAATTTTATCAAACATTTAGTGAAGACTTAATACCCATCCTCCTTAAAGTTTTCCAAGAAGGAGAAGAGGAGGGAATACTCCCAAACTCATTCTACGAGGCCAACATCACTCTAATACCAAACACAGGCAAAGACACCACAAAAAAAGAAAATCCAGACCAATATCCCTGATGAACATAGATGCAAAAATACTCAACAAAATATTAGCAACTGAATTCAAAAATACATCAAAAAGATCATCCATCATAATCAAGTGGGATTCATCCCAGGGATGCAAGGATGGTACAACATTCAAAAATCCATCAACATCATCCACCACATCAACAAAAAGAAGGACAAAAACCACAAGATCATCTGCATAGATGCTGAAAAAGCATTCAAGAAAATTCAACATCTATTCATGATAAAACTCTCAACAAAATGGTTAAAGACAGCAAGTACCTCAACATAATAAAGGCCATATATGACAAACCCACAGCCAACATTATACTTAACAGCGAGAAGCTGAAAGATTTTCCTTTAAGATGGGGAACAAGACAGGGATGCCCACTCTACCCACTTTTATTCAACATAGCTCTGGAGGTCCTAGCCCCGGCAATAAGGCAACACTAAGAAATAAAAGGCATCCAGAGTGGCAAGGAAGAAGTCAAACTGTCCCTGTTTTCAGATGACATGATATTGTACATAAAAACCCTAAAGAATCTACTCCAAAACCACTAGATCTAATATCTGAATTCAGCAAAGTTGCAGGATACAAAATTAATACACAGAAATCTGTTGCATTCCTATACACTAATGATGAACTAGCAGAAAGAGAAATCAGGAAAACACTTCCATTCACAGTTGCATCCAAAAGAATAAGATACCTAGGAATAAACCTAACCAAGGAAGTGAAAGACTTATACTCTGAAAACTATAAGATACTCATGAGAATAATTAAAGAAGATACCAATAAATGGAAACACATCCCATGCTCATGGATAGGAAGAATTAATATTGTCAAAAGGCCATCCTGTCTAAAGCAAACTGCACCTCCAATGCAATCCCTATCGAAATACCAACAGCATTCTTAATGATCTAGAGCAAATAGTTCTAAAATTCATATGGAACCAAAAAAGACCCGAATATCCAAAGCAATCCTGAGAAGGAAGAATAAAGCAGGTGGGATCATGCTCCCTGACTTCAAGCTTTACTACAAAACTACATTAATCAAGAAAATTTTGTACTCGCACAAGAACAGACTCATAGACCAGTGGAACAGAATAGAGAGCCCAGACATAAACCAAAACATATATGGTCAATTAATATACAATAAAGGAACCCTGGATATACAATGGGGAGGTGACAGCCTCTTCAACAGCTGGTGTTGGCAAAAGTGCACAGCTACATGTAAGAGAATGAAACTGGATTATTGTCTAACCCCATACACAAATGTAAACTGAAAATGGATCAAAGACCTGAATGTAAGTCCTGAAACCATAAAGCTCTTAGAAGAAAATGTAGGCAAAAATATCTTGGATATAAACCTGAGCAACTTCATGAACCTATCTCCCCGGGCAAGGGAAACTAAAGCAAAGATGAACATATGGGACAATATCAAACTAAAAAGCTTCTGTACAACAAAGGATACCATCAGTAGAACAAAAAGACATCGTACAGTATGGGAGAATATATTCATAAATGACATATCCAATAAAGGGTTGACATCCAAATTATATAAAGAGCTCACACACCTCAACAAACAAAAAGCAAATAAGCCAATTAAAAAATGGGCAGAGGAGCTGAACAGACACTTCTCCAAAGAAGAAATTCAGATGGCCAACAGGCACATGGAAAGATGCTCCACATCACTAGCAATCAAAGAAATGCAAATCAAAACCACAATGAGATATCATCTCATACCAGTTAGAATGGCTAACATCCAAAAGACAAACAACAACAAATGTTGGTGAGGATGTGGAGAAAGGGGAACCCTCCTACACTGCTGGTGGGAATGTAAGCTAGTTCAACCATTGTGGAAAACCGTATGGAGGTTCCTCAAAGAGCTAAAAATAGAAATACCATTTGACCCAGGAATTCTACTCCTAGGAATTTACCCTAAGAATGCAGCAGCCCAGTTTGAAAAAGACATATGCACCCCTATGTTTATCACAGCACTATTTACTATAGCCAAGAAATGGAAGCAACCTAAGTGTCCATCAGTAGATGAATGGATAAAGAAGATGTGGTACATATACACAATGGAATATTATTAGGCCAAAAGAAGAAAACAAATCCTACCATTTGCAACAACATGGATGGAGCTAGAGGGTATTATGCTCAGTGAAATAAGCCAGGCAGAGAAAGACAAGTATGAAATGATTTCCCTCATCGGTGGAGTATAAGAACAAAAAAAAATCTGAAGGAACAAAACAGCAGCAGACTCACAGAACCCAAAAATGGACTAACAGTTACCAAAGATAAAGGGACTTGGGAAGATGGCTTGGAAGGGAGGGATAAGGAGGAAAAATAGCATACGTAATGTATCAGTGTGGGGATGGGGTGTGGGTTACAGAGAAGGCAGTATAACACAGAGAAGACAAGTATTGATTCTATAACATCTTACTACGCTGATGGACAGTGACTGCAATGGGGTATGTGGTTGGGAGTTGATTATAGGGGGAGTCTAGTAATTGTATGTTAATAATAGCAAAGAAAAAAAAATCTCTTGGATATAAACATGAGCAAGTTCTTCATGAACATATTTCCCCGGGCAAGGGAAACAAAAGCAAAAATGAACAAGTGGGACTATATCAAACTAAAAGGCTTCTGTACAGCAAAGGACACCATCAGTAGAACAAAAAGACATCCTACATTATGGGAGGACATTTTCATATATGACATATCTGATAAAGGGTTGACATCCAAATTATATAAAGGACTCATGAACCTCAATAAACAAAAAGCAAATAAGCCAATTAAAAAATGGGCAGAGGAGCTAAACAGACACTCCTCCAAAGAAGAAATTCAGATGGCCAACAGACACATGAAAAGATGCTCCACATCACTAGTCATCAGAGAAATGCAAATTAAAACCACAATGAGATATCACCTCACACCAGTTAGAATGGCCGCCATCCAAAAGACAAACAACAAATGTTAGCAAGGATGTGGAGAAAGGGGAACCCTCCTACACTGATGGTGGGAACACAAACTAGTTCACCCTTTGTGGAAAGCAGTATGGAGGTTCCTCAAAAAGCCAAAAATAGAAATACCTTTTGGCCCAGGAATTCTACTCCTTGGAATTTACCCTAAGAATGCAGGAGCCCAGTTTGAAAAAGACATATGCACCCGTATGTTTATCGCAGCTCCATTTGCAATAGCCAAGAAATGGAAGCAACCTACGTGTCCATCAGTAGGTGCATGGGTAAAGAATATGTGGTACATATACACAATGGAATATTATTCAGCCATAAGAAGAAAACAAATCCTACCATTTGCAACATCATGGATGGAGCTGGAGAGTATTATGCTCAGTGAAATAAGCGAGTCGAAGAAAGATAAGTATCAAATGATTTCACTCATATGTGGAGTATAAGAACAAAAAAAAAAACTGAAGGAACAAAACAGCAGCAGACTCACAGAACCCAGGAATGGTCTAACAGTTACTAAAGGGAATGGGACTGGGGAGGATGGGTTGGAAGGGAGGGATAAGGGGGGAAAAGGGTCATTACGATTAGTGTGTGTAATGTAGGCGGCGCACTAGGGGAAGGCAGTATAGCACAGAGAAGACAAGTAGTGATTCTATAGCATCTTACTATGCTGATGGACAGTGACTGTAATGGGGTATGTGGTGGGGACTTGATAATGGGGGTAGTCTAGTAACTATAATGTTCATGTAATTGTACATTAATGATAGCAAAATTAAAAAAAAGAATACAGTGTTGGATATACTGGGTTTCACAAGACCACGGGTCACCCAAGGGGAACCATTGACTCTGTGAGTTGGATTTCTGGAGAGAGCTCTGGGTCAGAGATAGAGAATTGGGAGTCATCAGGAGTGTGGTACCCTGATTGAATAAAGCGGAGAGAGAAGAGAACAGAACTTTCAGGAATGTCAGCATTTAAGGGATGGGCAGAGAAAGGGGAGGGGAGAAAGAGTATAAATAGGAGGGAGGAGTGTCACAAAAGCTGGGAAAGGAGAAAGTATCAAGAAAGAAAGTGAGAGATGTTACAGATAGCTTTGATAAAGTATGCAGTATGACCTTTTAATTTAACAATCAAGAAGTTGCTAATCTTGGTAGAAGGCAGCTTGAATGGAACCTTGAGGCAAAAGCAAAATTATGGTGAATTGAATTATTAGGAGTGAATAGGCCATTTCTAGTTCCACTCCCCAACCTGGCTTCTGACAGAGGGACGGCCTCTTACACACCTTCAGCTTTGCAGCACCATGCTTGCCGGGTATTTGATACAGTGCTTCCATTAATGCAGAGCAAGGCACTTGTTTGTTTTAGCTTCTTTAGCAGCCACTTCACACTGATGACTAAAACTTTTAAGAATTTTTCACACATACTTCTGTTGAGCTTTGTCATTCCCCAATCCTATCTTTGTGTGATTAGAGTTTGGGGCCCAAGTGCACAGCCTCATATATTTATATGAAACATGCTAAATTCGGCCCATTATGATAACTTATCTCAGTTTCAGTTTTAGATTCTGGTTTTGTCATTTGAAATAACCCGTTTTATTGTGTTTCTTATGCTTTTATTTCTGTGGGGTTTTTTTTCTAGTATAAAACAAGCAAAGAAGGAAGTGTAATGGGAGTTACAGTGTCCCGCCTTGCCATGTTGTCTCACTGCCAAGCTCTGTCCCAGGCCTGCAATTATTCTGAAGGTCAGACCTCATCCCATGACTGCCTCATTGTGAGCTTCAGCTATATGTGACTATGCGCAGAGTACTCGATGATTGGATTCCAGTTAATAACCAAATTGAGAGTGAGATCTTCTAAGACACATTCTTGGCTTGCTTTCACTTTCTTCTTTTTCACAAATATGCTATAATTTAAGGAACTAAAATTCTGGGAAACCAAATATGTAAAGCATGGTTTCTAGAGTGCAGAAATAGAAAACTAATTGAAACCATATGTTTATTAGCTATGGAATGTTATCTATCTCCATCTTCTCGTATGTATAGAGCTGACACCAGCTGTATGTTTGGAATTAGAGTCAAAGAAATTCAGCTACCAGAAGCACAAATTAAAACACAAAAATATATTCTGTGTTTTTGAAGCTTGTGCTGATGTATTTTGTGTAATGACTAGCCTTAGAATGTACAATATTAATTTTTGAGTTTTATTTTCCTTTTATAGAATGAAACAAGTTAATACATGTTCATTATACAGCATTTTTGTTATTAAAATATATGTATATACAGCATTTTTGTTATTAAAATATATGTATATATAAAATGAAGCAATCAAAATGCCAAAAATATGACTTGATTAAATTATAATGTGTTTGTATAGTGGGTTATACCCTGAAGCCTTAAAACTCATGTTCATGATAATTAAAGATATGGGGAAATTGTTATAGTATCTCTTCCTATATTAAGATGCTTAGACATATATGTAGATACAATATAGAGATATGTATATAGCAACTATTTTTATTTTCTCTATAGTATAGCTTTCTTACATGTGTTTGTGAAACTTCCAAAGTTCCTAAAATAAACATATGTTCTTTATATAATTAGGAAAAAAATATTATCTCTCCAAAGATAGTGCATAAGTCATAAGAAATTTAGAACTCATTGTCTCTGCTGTGATTACATCCCCCTATGATCAGTCCCCCATCTAATTTGTGGGGACCTTCAAGTAATAAAAGTGATTACTTTAAAAGTACCAAATCAGTTCTTTAATAGAGGCAGGTGACGTGATTTTGCTGCCTAACACTAAAGATTTTATCCTTGTGCTGTCTCCTATTTTTTCTGTTTTAGGGGAAACAGTAGTAAATGTGTTAGATTTTAAGAAGGATGCTGGGCTGTGGCATGGCATGTTCGCGGTAAGCTACTCAGAATTAAGGCCTTTAGTGTAAATTCCGCTTATGATTTCAAGACAGTATGCATGCTGTGTAACCAGAGTATTTCTCAGTGCTTGTTTAAAAATTAAGCCCCAAAAGATCAGTCATATTTTCCAAAGGAATAAGATTTTGTAATACAAATAGTAAGGCTTTTTTGAAGGAGAATGTATTTCTCTTTTCTCTTCATTGTGTAGTTGGGCATAACCCTCACGTAATAAGTGCATGGGACAACTTAGGATCAAAAATTTTAAAGCATCTGCTATGATGGCTAAAAGTCTGAAAAATTCTACAAATGGCTATATACTTATTTGTGATTTTAAAAAATATTTTGAGACTTACCTCTTCTCTTAAGAAAAGATTACATAAATATATTTAGAACTTGGCAACTGTTGGTTAATGACATCTATCCTTTCCTTTGGACAAAATGTATTGAATAACTCAATGCTGCAATTAAGAATAGAATAACAAGTAACAAATTAAGTAACACCCACTATTGGGCTGCTTTCTATAGTAGAGGAACAGGTTATGCTATGGGAGTTAGAGAAAGGGGAGCCCCTCCCAGCTCTGGCATCAAGGCTGTTTTTATAAAAGAGGAGACAGTGAGTTGGACTTTGGAAAACTGGTAAAATTTAGCCACATAGAGAGATCTTTGGGGTGGAGGTAGAGAGGGGAGACATTTCAAGTGGGAAAAGCTCCCCTGTATATAGCATGCTGATTAGGAGGGGCGAGGGAAGAGACACAGGATCCTAGCATTAAAAAGGATCTTCAGGAATATCTTGTCCAAGTTCCTTCCATGTTGCAATAGTCTGAGAAAGAACAGAAGAGGAAGCATTAGGGAAGAGGGAGTAGATCCCTCATCACCCAGGAGCCGTCAGCTTAGTGAGAGCCTTATTCATTGCATACACATACTTCCCAGCACTTCTCTGAAGCCCTTCCCAATTTGTTTTTTATCAGAGGCTAAAAAACCTCTGTGAGAAGTTAGAAGGAATCGTCTCACATGATATAAAGAACAAGACAGGGACATGTGTCAAGAATTAGGGTTTCTTTGTAAACACCAGGCTTTCCCTGAAACCCAAAAGCTTGTTGGCATACCTAGAAGCATGGGGGAGAGAGGGAAAAGGTGTAAAAGAGGTATCTTGATTTCTTTGGGCCACTTAGGTGGTAAATAAAATGGCCAGTCTAAACACCAAGACTTAGTTACTCTACCAGGCTGGAGATATAGGGTCCTACATATGTTTAGTTTGGGTGTCTGGAGAGACACCAAATTGCATGACCCTTTCAGCTCACTCAGTTCCATCTACCCAAACACCTGACAGGTCTGGTTAAGACCTCCTATAGGCAACAGGGAACCTTGGATTTCTTGCTTTGTAATGGCAGCCCTTTGTGGTGTGTGGCCAGCATGAGCATGGTGAGAGCACCCCTTTCCTCTATCTACGCTAGAGAAACACTTGAATGTGTGCCCAGGGAAGTTAGTATACATGTGTTCCTTGGAACATTGTTTGTAATAGCAAAAAAACTTGTCAGTAACAGGGATATGCCTCAGTAGTGTGTGGTATTGTCATACTATGGAATACTGTGCAGCTATTCAAAAACAGTTATGTAGATCCCTTACACTGATGTGCATAGATTTAGCTCTAAAACAATTTAAGTGAAAAAAAAAAAGCAAGTTGCAGATGTGTGTGTGTGTGTGTGTGTGTGCATATATATATATGTGTATGTGTATATATAGTCCAATGCCTTTTGTGTTAAACATCCTTTTATGTTTCTATGGGGACAGCATATGTAAGTACAGAGGAAAAAAACTGGAAGGATACCTGCCAGATTCTTAACAGTGGCACTCTGTAAGGAGGAGAGGAGGGAACCATGTCTGAGGGTAGATAGCAAGAGACTTGAACCTTATAATTAATATTTCAGATTTTTTGCAAAGAGCATGTATTTGAGTATTACTTGTATGATTAAAATCATTAACAAACTATCAATTCAATTTTAAAATGCTAAGCATGTATTAGGTATTGATTACTTTTTATCTTTCTCTGCTTTTCAGAATGTGATGAATAAGATGCATACAATTAGCGTACCCTACTCTGTTATGAAGACCTGTCCTCTCTCTTGGGTCCAAAGAGTACATGCCCACAAAGGTAGTTATACGTAGCATCTAAGCTTTGATTATGTGACTGTTTTAACTAAGATTTCAGGGATCTTCAAATTGCCTTGTAGAGCATATTCTGTTCCTCGGAGGCTTGACAAATTGTATGTAGAGTTCAGTTACTAAAAATTAGGTATGTTGTCTGTTTCACCTCACTTGACATCCTTTCTTAAGAATTGAGATGAATTTGCCTGAATCTGAACCCTGATGTAGATTTACTGGGTACTTTCGTGTTCAAAGCTTCCTTGGCTGGGATATGTGGCCTGCCCACAGGTCATAGTGAGCAAAACAAATGGGTGTCCAGCCAGCAGCCACTGCCGCCAACATCTGGCACAATTTCTTTGAAACCCTTTTCATTTTCTCTAAGTGAAAATCATGATCCCTAAAATAAGTAAAACTCTTTTTATTACAGTATATTAAGTATCTACCAAATTTAGTGCATATATGTATGTTAACTTTATCCCTTTTGAATTTATAGCCAAGGTAGCTTTAGTAAAATGTCGAGACTTGCACTGGGCTATGATGGCACATCGGGACCAAAGAGATGTGAGCTTGAGTTCCCTCCGGATGTTAATTGTGACAGATGGAGCTAATCCCTGTGAGTATTTCTAGAGTGTGGGTCTGGAGTATCCTCTCCTTAGGTAGGTTAAGGTTTTTGCCCCCTTTCCATTAAGCACTTTTTTTAACACCTATATTGAGACATAATTCACATACAATAAAACACACACATTTGAAGTATTTGGTTCAGTGGTTTCAATATATTCACAGAATTATGCACCCGTCACCATGACCTAGTTTAGAACATCATGACCCAAAAAGAAACTCCACACCATTAGTCACTCCCCATTTAACCCCCTCTGTCCACCAGACCTAGGCCATTGCTCACCTACTTTTTGTTTCCATAGATTTACCTATTCTGGACATTACATATAAATGCCATCATACTATATGTGGTCTTTTGTGCTGGGCTTTTTTCACTTAGCATGTTTTTAGGGTTCATCTAGGTTGTAGCATGTGTCTGTACTTCATTCCTTTTTGTTGCCATATAATACTCCATTGTATAGATATACCACATTTTATTTATCCATTCATCGTTTGATGGATCCATGAACTTTTAAAACCACTCCTCGCTCATTTATTTCCTTTTCTACCATGTAACTAAAATGAGCAATCAGAAGGAGGTGACTAGATGTAACCAAGTGTCTGGACTTAATGTAAACTCCCCCATTAGCAAATCAAATCTTTTCTAGATCTTACTGCACTACCCACTTTTTCCCATAAACACAAATATCCTGAGCCTCTACTCAGCAGAATCAGGTAAAGTATTAGTGTTACTGTGCTATGTGAAATGGATTTTTGTCAGTATTCACAGTGATCATCCTGTATAAAATACAGACAGGGCTTGACCTTAGTAAGAAACAAGTCAGAGAATATCACATGGAAGAAGGTGGAACTAAGCCAGATTATTAGTACTGTACTGGCCGAAATACTTACTTTGGGAGAGTTGCTCAGTTCCAAACAAGCTGCCTATTATGTACAGTGCATTTCTGCTACTGATTGGGCAGTTTGGTGGACAGCCTTATTCCAAGTTGTAACTTAAAATTGTGTGAGTGACCTTTTTGGGCTGGATGAGCATTCATTTGTCCTTGAAATGTGTATCAGTCTTCTCATAGGTGCAATACAACGTTGTGTGGAATTAGTGATTTACAGTGAGAGCTCTCATGAGAGACAAATGTGTTGGCTTTCCGTTCTTTACCAGTTTCCTGCAGTAATGAAAATCAGTTTCAGCTTTCAAGTTGATCTGTTTCAACTCCTTAGGGTCTGTGTCATCCTGTGATGCCTTCTTGAGTCTGTTCCAAAGCCATGGACTGAAACCTGAGGCCATCTGTCCATGTGCTACTTCTGCTGAAGCCATGACTGTGGCAATCCGCAGGTACGGTTCAGAACCTCAGTGCTCTTAATGCATGCTACAGCTTTGATCAAATATAGAATATTCACCAGGCGATGACAAGAGGTGTTAATTTTCTGCTTTATCAGCCTAAAGTGAAAATGGCCTTATAAAACAGTTGGAAGCATCTCGTTTATTACTCCCGCTCTTGCCCTAAGTATAACTGGATAGTATTTGTGAATTAATTCTTTCTCTGTGCTGTGTGCTGTTTGCTCTTTAGAATCCTTAGTTAGCATCTTAGACTAGAAATAGGCTGTTCTTGATTGCAACTTAAGTATGGAAAGTGCATGTATAGTACATCCAAGTAATTAAAATTTACTTTTTTTACCTGAATGAAAGTTGGCCATGCTTTGTGCATATGAATTTGGTGTGTTTTTGGTAGAGAAAAATGAGGAGATTTTTTTTTTTTTGGAGCCAAAGGAAATTTGTTTTCCTACAAATTCTTACTTTTCTCTTAATATCATTTAATTTGCCAAATTTGATGAGTTTATTTATTTTGCTTTCAGACCTGGAGTTCCAGGGGCCCCTCTGCCAGGAAGAGCCATTCTGTCAATGAATGGATTGAGCTATGGGGTAATACGGGTCAATACTGAAGATAAAAATTCAGCGCTGACCGTCCAGGATGTGGGGCATGTAATGCCCGGTGGTGAGTTCTCAGGAGCACCATTTGGATTTTCAAAAAGATTTGTCATTACAGATAGTAGAGCCTGATAAGAATATGAGATCCAAAACCAGAACCCAAAATTTAGTACTTAGTCTCTTAACTTTGCAAAGCCTCTCTAACAGTTAGGTGATTGTAATTATACTTACCTTCCAGCAGTATTGGATGATTTAATTGTGAATGCTTCATTTAAAGTTGCTCGCATGGAAAGTTAAGTACTGAGTGACATAAAGTTGCTTGATTTTCACTGTGATTGCCAAGACACAGGGGCTTGCAGGTTAGAGCACACTGCTTCTGTGAGTGAGTTTGATCTGCTAGGAGTAAAATAATTTAACCTGTTTCTTTGGACTTTGTGATTATTTTTAATATGTCACTGTCTTTAAAAGTTTTGGTTTGCATCCGTGTATATTTTATTTGCAGAATTAAAAAAGTTGTTTGTTTATCATTGGGGCTAAAAGATGGAAATCTCAGATATACCTATGAAGTTTCGGGTCCATTTTCAACATTCCAGTTACGTATTCTTATTTAATGTCACTCAGTAAATGCAAAACTTTCCCGGGTTCATAAAGATGAAGGTGTTATTTTGCAAAGATTTTTCAGAATCTCTGTTTCATAACTCTGTTTTCTGTACTTAGGGATGATGTGCATTGTGAGACCCGATGGACCTCCCCACCTCTGCAAAACGGATGAAATTGGAGAAATCTGTGTCAGCTCCAGAGCAGGAGGCATGATGTACTTTGGGCTTGCTGGTGTGACAAAAAATACATTTGAGGTACTTGATATTAAAGTTTTGAGGAGAAAATGTTTGGTGAGGTCAGGGTGTCACTCTGTCAGAGAAGCTGACTGATAGGAAATCAGCATAATATAGTGTTTGAGGGTCTGTACTCTAGAGCTAGACTGTCCGAGTTCAAATCCTAACTCTGCCACTCACTAGGTGACCTTGGGTGAGTTGCTTAACCTCTCTGTGCCCCAATTTCCTTATCTTTCAAATGGGAGTAATCATAGTACCTGCCTCATAGGATTGTGAGAATAAGTGAGTTAATGTTTATAAAGTGCTTAGAATAGCACCTGGCACACAGGAAGTGGTATTGTTTTTCTGCAAATGAATAAAAAGTGAGAGACCGCACAAAAACATACTGGTATATATGCCATGCTTTGAGTTTTATAAGCTCAGAAATTTAATTTTGAGAGTACAGTGAGAATAGATCCGTCTCTCAAGAGTAAACTCGAGTTAACTGAGCTTACAAAGACCAATGTGGACCAGAATGCCAGGTTACTAATGAAAAACACAGAACTGTCCAGTCACAGGGGCAGATTGCTCTGATTTCAGTCTCCTAGTCGCATATTGAGCACCTCTGTGTGTCTGGCACTATTCTAGATCCTTCCAGTTCATCAGGAAAGCCAACCAAGCTCCTCAAATAGCTCACCTAGTGGAATAGCACATTGTTTTCCTGCATCTGAAGCCATACTGTAATGAAAGCTTGCCAGATCAGTCTGGAAATCAGAACAGGCATAATTAATTGTTTGTATTTCATAATTGGTATTAACTTACCTTAGGGTACCTTGGTAGGGAACAGAGAACTGCAGCTTATGGGCCATTACACTGGACAGAGCTTATGTGACCAATGCCAATTTTTAGTACTTTGACCTTCCTTTTATAAAAAAATACACTTGATAAAAAGAATCAGTGCATGCTTTTTACAATAGCCAAGATATGGAAGCAACCTAAGTGTCCATCAGTAGATGAATGGATAAAGAAGAGGTGGTACATATACCCAATGGAATACTATTCAGCCATAAGAAGGAAACAAATCCTGTCATTTGCAACAACATGAATGGAGCTGGAGGATATTATGCTCAGTGAAATAAGCCAGATGGAGAAAGACAAGTAGCAGATGATTTCACTCATCTGTGGAGTATAAGAACAAAGGAAAAACTGAAGAAACAAAACAGCAGCAGACTCGGAGACTCCAAGAAGGAACTAGTGGTTACCAAAGCGGAGGGGTGTAGGAGGGCGGATGGGGAGGGTGGGAGAAGGGGATTGAGGGGTGTTATGTTTAGTATACATGGTGTGTGGTGGGGATCATGGGGAAACCAGTGTAGCACAGAGAAGGCAAACAGTGAATCTGTGGCATCTTACTACACTGATGAACAGTGACTGCATTGGGGTATGGGCGAGGACTTGATAATATGGGTAAATGTAGTAACCACATTGTTTTTTCATGTGAAACCTTCGTAAGAGTGTATATCAATAATACCTTAAGAAAAAAGAAAAAAAAAAGAACCAGTGCATGCATTTTACATAATAATAGATGTAACTGGTGGGAAGATGTTATCTATATGAGTGGTGTGGTGGCTGAAAAAGGTTAAGAATTCCTGAGCTGACTGTGTGTTTACACAGCCTAAAATGGTATAATATCAATGGGTAATTACCTATGTATTGTCACCATCATCATCATCATCATTATTACTGTTGCATTCTCGGCCTACCTTCAGAAGTTGTTCACCTTGATTGGAGTGGACATTCATAAACCTTTATAGCGTATGTTAATGCCAGTCTCTAGGTTCATTTTCAGTGGTGACCACCTCTGCTGAGTGTATATACATTTTACTAATTTAAGTCTCACCCTGTTCTCTTATTTTTAAGTGCTTAGACTGCATGTTTCCATTATCTGAGTTTTTCTTCGTTGTGTTTTCTTTACTTAGAAATAAGAGCTTCAAGTATTGTTTGAAGATACCGATAATATTTTATTATGTTGCCTTTCCTACAAGAACAACTGCCTTGCCCAAATTCTCAGATTTAATACCAAACTGCTAGGTCCATAGTGATAAGGAAATTTTGAAATCTGCAGCATAAATTTAATGATAGTGAGAATAAAATGCTAGCATAAAAATCCTAACCAGAAAAGGAGAAAATTATTGCCTTGGTTTTGCAAATTAAAGTTCCTAGTATTTTCCTTAACCTGATTCTTAATTTAAACCCTGAGAGAATTTCCCAGTGTGGTTAACATTTCACTAGGACCAAAGACCTAGTAGGAAAATAAAAGTGTATTTTAAAAATAAGCTACTGCTGAGAAAACTTTTATAACACAAATGAGAGCAGAGAGCTAATTTTCCATCGCCAGCACTTACTAGCTGTTTGATAGGAGCCCAAAGAAACTCTCTGTGTCACACTTTCTCATCTGTACAATGGAAATGATTGTTCTGTTTCATAGGATTTTAAGGATTAACTGTAAAGAAATTGGACCCATGCCTGGCACATGATAAGCATTTAATAAATCTTACCTCTTGTTATAATTGTTCTCCATATAAAAAAAAGAAATCTTAAAGATTAAAGGAGAAGACCCCAATCAAATAGAAAAAAAATGGACAAAGACATGAATAGACTACAAAAGAGATACAAAAACAGCCATTGACAAAGGAAAAGAAATCCATCCATTTTAGTGATCAAGAAAATGCAATTATCAGAATGGGTGACTGTGACTTGGAAAATAATGAAGTTTTCTTTTAAGAAGTGTGTGCCACCAACACTCTTGAGGCCACAGAAGAGAATATATGTGTGACAATATGGACAGTGATGACTCTGACTTGAAAAGTGATTTGGGAAGTTGGACACTGAATGTGAAGAAAGTTTAGGAAAATCTTAACCAATGTATTTCACTTAATTGTCCTTTCGAATGTAAGCCCAAGAGGGAAATAATTTAACAATCCATGTTTGATCTTCAAAAAAAACCTTTTACAATAGTTTAAATAAATTGTAAGAGGAGAAAAAAAAAAAAGAAAATGCAATTAAAATAATAGTTGGCTATCTTTTTTTGACTAAGCACATTGGCAAAGTTTGGAAAAATTGTTAATGCATAATATTAGCCATAGTATAGGAAAATTTTTAATTATGATATTGGTGGGGATTTAAATTGCTGTAATAACAGTCTCTTAAAAATGAAAAGGCTCATGCCTTTTGTGCAAATACACAGAAATATGTACAGCAATATTCAGTAAAGTACTGTTTGTAATAGCAAAAACTGGAATGACCTACCTAGAAAGAGTGGTTACATTCTCATATTAATTCTGCTAGCTTCCTGACTGCAGACTGTGGGCAAGGCATTATACTTACATCTGCAAATCTGTTTACACTCCCTTATTCTTTACCCTAAGCCTGTGAGAGGCATTGTGAGTTCCATCTTATGGCCAAAGAAATTGAAGTTTAGAGAAGCCCAGGAACTTGCCCAACATCCACATTACTAGTAAGTAGCAGAGTTGGAAATATGACTCCAAGGACTATACTGTCCTTTCCCCCCATGAGATGGAATATTAGAGAACTATTGTATAAAGGGAGTGAGGTCAACTATTACCAACCTGTAAAGGTATCCAAAGTACATATATTAGTGAAAAATACATAATATAAAATATATTATGTGGAAAAGCAAGTTGTAAAACAGTATATATAATATCCCTTTTTAACAATTCCTAATAAGTTAACATTTGCATCTAAAATAAATCTAGAGAGATAAACAAACAATATTTGCTATCTCTTAAGGGGGTAGGATTACTGGATTTAGTATTTACATCATTTTAGGTTTTCAACAAGCATGTATTCTTATAAATTTTTTAAAAGACTTTAAAAATCAAATACATGATTGAAGAGAAAGCTAAGATTTCACTTTCTTCCTTTTGTCTCGTAGGTAATTCCTGTGAATTCTGCAGGCTCTCCTGTTGGGGATGTGCCGTTCATCCGGTCAGGATTGCTGGGCTTTGTGGGGCCAGTAAGTGATGCTTTCATGTTTGTTTTGGTGCATCTGGTCCAAATACTTGTATTTTAGTTCATAGAACAGAACAGATTCTGATTAGTTCAAGAGCATTACAGGGATGCTTTTATATTTAGAGCCATTCCTATAAGAATGTCATAAAATGAGTTAATGTTTATTGCTTCTGTTACCCAAGTTTATTTGACTCCTTCAAATTAAGACATTTTTTATTTTCAAATACTCTTTTCACTTACTCTTGTTACCTTTCTTTGGTTTGATTAATATATTCCAGTAGGTTAGAAGAGTGCTGAAAAAGTTATACCTTCAGTAGCAAAGGGAAACTGTGATAGTGTACAGAGCATCTTCATACAAATTAACAACACTACACCATATATAATAGTAAATAATTTGAGTGAAAACAATTTGTTTCCTAGCAAATGGTTTTAAAGGCCCTGGTTTTACAGAGACAGTTAGGATACAAAACCTGTTTTCAAAGAGCTCACAGTTAGCTTCGTAAGCCAACAAGAAGGCAGAGGGCCAGATCATGAAGGGCTTTGCATGGCGTGATGGAAAGTCTGGGTCTTATTTTGTATTAGGCATTCATTATCATAGTTAATCCCTTATATCTCCATCCATCTCTGATTACCTCCTTACCCACTCTTTATTCTCCTCTTAACAGCTTAAGTTATATAAGAAAAGATCTGATTTTAGTTGATTTCTTCCCCACCATTCATTAAAGAGGGGTGGAGGATAGGGAATATTTCTAGAGGAATCGATTTCCTAGAAAGAGAAGTCTGTACCAACTGTCTTAACTTCTTCACTTAGCACCAAGAAATTCTCAGAGATTCAGCTCTCCTTAGCTTACCACTCCACTACTGAGGTCCAAGATGGAGCTCCAGCCATCACTTCTGCATTTCAGGAAACAAGACAGAAGAAAGTGTGCATTCCTACCATTTCTTGAGGAAGATTCCCTGAAGCTGCTAAGCAACACTTCCCCCTTATATCTCATTGGCCTGAACTAGTCACATGGCCATACCTAGCTGCAAGTGGGGGCTGAAATGCAGTCTTTATTATGACCAGTCTTTATTTTAGTTTATGCTGAACTAAAAATTCTATTACTGTGCAAGAAATGGAGAAATGGGCTTTGGGGGATTAGCAGTGACTGTCTAGTTCTCTTTACTTACTTCCACCATAGCACTTTTCAGACCGTGTTGGAAATGGCTGGGTTCTTTTCTGTCGTCTGGGATAGACCAGTAACTTCTTGAAGCTAGAGGTCAGGTCTTACTTACATCGCCTAATCAGTGTATGGCAGTGCAATATGCTCAGTAAGTATATCAATGAGCAACATTCACGTGGGGATGACTACTAGATAATTGAATATGTAAGTGGTCCAAGAAATTCGAGAATTCTGTAATGAATGGAGAAGTTAATTTATTGCAAAGGGTCTAGGAGAATTATTGACAAGTATTATTTATACAGTGATGCTTCTTAGGGCATCAACAGCAGAGATTCCTGCAATTCTGTTATCTTCTTGGAAAGGAAATAGTCCTGCAGTGTTCCTTAGACCTTTCTTTATTGGCCTATTTCTTATCTTGCCAAGTGGAAACAGCATTACCCTTATATAACCCTGAAATAGTCATTCTTACATTAAAACTGTTTTCATCTCTTCCTAATTACGGTGTTAAATTAATTGACTCTTTTCCATTTGCATCTCTCCTGTGAATAGGTGCAAGAAATACACTAATATGTAATCCTGGCTGGGAGAATAAACTATGCTTTTGTGGAATCCTAGTTGCTTTATTTTAACATTCCTCCCTAAGAACAAATATGAACAGATAGCTTTTCTTATATACTGTAAGACCCCATTAATTATAATATGCCACTGATTCCTCCTCTGATTTCCAAGATGACAAGATGTGAAACACTTTCACAGAATCCATAAAATAGGGTATTGTTTTCTTGTGTTCTCAAGGCAGGACATAAAGTGTCTGCTTTACTGTTTAAATCATAGAAATCAGGGTAAATTGTTATTACCTTTCAGGGAAGTTTGGTGTTCGTGGTTGGAAAAATGGATGGGTTACTGATGGTTAGTGGTCGAAGACATAATGCCGACGACATTGTTGCCACTGGATTGGCTGTTGAATCGATAAAGACTGTTTATAGAGGAAGGTGAGTAGTACAGAACTCAGATGTTTGCACTTCCAGTAGAACCTAAGTATATCTTCACAGGGTGATTTGAGTTGTAGAGTCTCTTTCCAAGTGGTTGGGTTATTTTTGGTTAAGCATAGCAGACACTGTACTTTTAATATTTATCTTAAAATGTCTGGTTCTTAGGCTCTAATTGAGAGGAATAAGTCACAACCATACCCTGTATTTCAATTTGTATTATTACTATTTGTTGAATCCTGAGGACTGAGGGGAATTCTAAAACACTGAACTTCCTACAGTCCTTCAAAACAGAAGTAGTGCCATTCGGACTAATTAAGATAGATGCTACTGTACAGGAATTTTACATCTAAGGATTGTTTCTCTTACTCATCTTTAACTAAATTGTACCATTTTAACACAGAGATTGACAGAGGACATTAGTGCTAATTTCAAATTCCATGGATAAAGTCAAATAGATATCCTTTTTTCTTTGCTTATTAAAGCAAGAAAGATATATGGTACATATTTGAGTAGCTGATGTCTAATCTGTAGTTTACAATCATGGGTGTATACTTTAAATTAATCTTGGTGTCCCATTAGTTTTTTAAGAAATAGGAAGAATTAATGAAACCAGTAAAGAACAAGTTCTTGAAATGTGTAGTTTTTTGTAATGGTGTGGCTTCCTAGAAATGTAAAGTCTATGGAGCACTAGACATTCTGTCTTTGGTTAGTTATATCCCAGCACAGCGCCTGGCACACAGTAGGTGTTCAATAAATATGTGTGAATGAAGGAGGAAGCTCAAGTGTCCTGACATTTAAGTGTTTCAGTGGCTTCCCATTCTTTCATGCAGTCATTTAACAATTATTTATTGGGTGCCAACTGTATGCCCGTGTTCTAGATGCTGAGTGGGGCAATAAACAAAGCAGGCCAAGCTTCTGCCCTTGAGAAGTTAGCGTTCTCACTGGGGGAAGCAGGCGGTAACCACAGAGACAGGGAACTAGATAACATGTGAGGTGGCAATAATACTGTGTAGAAAAGATGGGGTGGGTGGGGGTGTGCTTGCCAGTTTATATAGGGTGGTCTGGGAATGCCTCACTCGTAAGGGGACGTTTGAGCGGAGACCTCACTCAGAACATCCCCTGCCCCTTGGCTGGCCAGGCCCTCTGGCTGCCCTGGCCGGGGTCTGACCTCTCCCCACCACCCTCTGCTTCACCACTCCTCCAGGCACACTGGCCTCCTTGCTGTTCCTCAAACCTGCCAAGCTCGTTCCTACCTCAGAACCTTTTCGCTTTCCGTTCCTTCTGCCCGGAAACCTCTTCCTCCAGATCTTCGCATGGCTCGCGTCCTCACTTCACTCAGGTCTCTGCTCAGTGTCCACTCCTCAGGGAGGCGCTCCCCAACCACCCTGCCTTCAGTAGGGCGCTCCACCCCTTGCCCTGCCCTGGTTTTCTTCCTAGTCTATATTTCAACATGACATTCTTTTCTATTTATTTGTTCTGTGTCTCTGACATGCAAGCTCCATGAAGACAGGGACTTTGTCTTATTTATCACTATGTCCCACTATTAATACGTGTTTCCTGAGTCCTTGTTTTGATGATACTGATCGTGACATTTTCTTTTCTAAACTGCCCATTTCTGGGTAGTGTGGTGGGGATGTGTCCTCTGTGATTCCAGTTAAGCAAAGCAAGTAGGACTGGTTGTGAAGGGAGTCCTGATGTGTTTGATCTATCTCTCTTAGAATTGCTGTGTTTTCTGTGTCTGTGTTTTATGATGAGCGCATTGTGGTGGTTGCGGAACAAAGACCCGACGCCTCAGAGGAAGACAGTTTCCAGTGGATGAGCCGTGTGCTGCAGGTGAGCCCACCTGGGGGTCCGGGCAGGCTGGCCTCGTCGCCAGAGGTGGCAGCAGCTATTGTGTAAGCGTTTTCTCCAATGGCCAGTCATGCTACCTTATTTTTCTCTCACCAATCACTACTCAGGTATTCTGGGTGCCATTAGCAAAATCAGGTAATTGATAACATGTCTCCCTGTGGACCATATGTATTTCTCTGCTCAGGTTGCCAACAGCAATTGAATCGAATTGCTTTGGCAAATTCTTCCGCTTTTTATGTGCCAGAGTGTTTACTCCCCATAGAAGTTGTACCTGTCCATTTGAGGAACACATCTGTGACAGTCATCCATCCACTTACCAATGGCGGTAGTCTTACTGCTGTAAGTGGTGTCTAGACTACAGGGGACCCAAGATGTTACTCTTGCTCTGAGGGAGCTTTACTGCACAGTTAGAGACCTAGGTATAATAAACTACCTAGAAGGGGAAAGGCTCGGGCTCAGTATAGGGATGTGTCTTCCACTGTGGGGCAGGATGGAATGATGAAGAAGAACCTCATCTTCATTTAGAATGAGAGACTTTGAATCCCAGCTCCACTCCTTACCAGATAAGTACCTTTAGGCAAGTTACTTGACCCCACTGAGCTTATTCCCTAGCCTGTACCGCGGGGATAAAATTACCCTACAAAGATACTGGAAAGATTAAATGAGATAATTATTTTAAGTATATAGCATGCATTCAGTAAATGATACAGTGACTATTATTAACATCAGAAATCAGCCTCATGAGCATAATCTCCCATAAGGAGTTTACAAAGGCCCAGTGTATATTAAATAACACTCCCTTTTACTGTTTGACCTGCTCTTCTGTATTTTTCTACTTGGTATTTATCACTGTTTAAGTATGTTTGTATTTATTGTTTTCCACACTTACTATAAAACCCATGAGGGCTAAGACTTTATCTCTTGTGTTCACTGCTCAGTCCCCGAGACTGACAACTGTGCCCGTACATTGTCTAGTAGGCTCAGTAAACATTTGTTAGGTAAAGGTATAGTCCAAAGAAAACATGGACAATCCTTGCCATAGAAACTTACATGTTACTTGGAGGTGTTGCCAGCATCTATACTTCGTCTGCTTGGGGCATTTGGATGTATTCCCTGCCAGCTAATTGTTAATAAAGGAATGATGCAAACATGAGAGAGAGATAGCTTAAGATTTCTTCCTGTCATAGGCATCTGTGATTCTTAACCACCAGCTCGTATAGCAGGGGCTATCTGTAGTGGAAAGAAGAGAAAGATAATCTACTGAAGTTAGAATAGCCAGAAAAGAGTATGAAGAAGGTAGGACTGGGCAGAGTTCTGAAAGACAGCTGAGACTCAGACCTGCAAAGAGAATAGTTTCATGCCATTCATATTTTCAAACAAACAAAATGCTTATTTCATTCAGAATGAACTTTGGGGCATAATGGTAGAATGTTGTGGTGAATTACACATTTTTCCTATTATAGAAAACTGAAATTCCCCAATATATTTGTTAATTTTCCCTGGAACGCAGCTGTAGGAATTAAATGCAGTGCTTACTCATCCAGATTCTTGAAAAAGTCACTTGGGGTCTGATATGGGCATGAAAGAAGAGGGCATTATTTTCCTAGTTTCTGTAGCTTCTCAGCTGGGAGCATTCAGATCTGTAGAACAGTGAGAACACCATATGTTTTGGTAGGTTAGAGCCCAGAGGTTTAATACCAGGTCTATGTGTAATACAAACTAAACCCCTAGCTCAGCACCTTTTAAGGAAAGTGGTCAGTAGATGACTTACCAGATGGTATACTTCCAGGGGCGCCCAGGTTACATGTCATACATTTGCCAGTGTTCTGTATATTCTAAAATACAGAAACTTAGGAACTCTGCCAGACTCTCCACTTCCCAGTTGTCTCTGCTGGTTAGTAGGATAGTGTGAGGAATGATGTTCAAGTTCTTCCTTTGCCCTTTCAAGTTGTTTTAATGTCAGTCTTTTATGACTATTGGTCCATTCTTCCAAGGCTCCTTTTCAGTAAGACTTATGGGTAATATAACAAAACCCTCTCAACTGGTTATGTTTAGGACCAATATTAATAGCTGGTCAGTTCGTTTTAAAAGGTGGTGAAGCAGAAAATCAAAAAATGAGAAATTCTTCAAGTACTATATTTTAACACAAAACCTATAAATAATGTTCATTTGTCTGCTGTAGAGTAGTGTGCATATGAATGCACTGGTTTGAGTTCCATGTCGATTTACTTCCATAAACTATATGAGAATGCATGGTCTTTGGTTTATGCTTTTATTTCTTTTAAGTTAGACTAGAATGCAAGTATTTGAAATGGAACTAGGATTCAGTACATAATCCTTACCTTTTAGAACTAACTTGCCTATATATTTCAACCATATGTAGTTTTTTTTTAGGAGCTCACCTTTAATTAGCCTTTTCAAAGCATAAGTCTATCATTTTATACTCATTTTATCAGTTGATATAATAGTTAAGTTATTTGAATAAGTAACAAGAACTGGCATAAAAGGTATAGAAGCAGGCACAGCAGTGCTCAGCATGTGCACAGGTACGCAGCTTGGAGCGAAAGTGTACCGAGGGAGCCGGTGGCCTTGCCCAGGAGTTTTGCAGAGGGGATTCCTGATAACTTGGTGAGTCACTGAAGGAGCTTCTATGTGTTCATAATAAAAATACTTTGCTTCTATGTAATTGAGCTGTGTTGAACAGCTAAAAAATTAAAAGAACCAAAACAAACTTCTAGGTTTTTGACATTATCACTCAAGACACATACGGACACTTGCAAAGCAGTATCCAGCCCTATCCATTTGGATTGTATCTTATCCCTCTTGTGTTGATCTCTACCAGTGCTGAAAAGATTAGGTACCTTTAGATGTATGGGCTCTTAATAATCTCCCAGATGCTAGACCTAGAATGGATAGAAAAAGAAAAATCCTGAAGTAGGATGATGGACTATGTTAGGATGTCAAATGTAGTAAAATTAATCTCAGTATTTTTCTTTGTATTTTCTAGGCAATTGATAGCATTCATCAGGTTGGGGTTTATTGCCTTGCTTTGGTGCCTGCCAATACATTGCCAAAAACTCCACTAGGAGGGATCCACATATCTCAGACAAAACAGCTCTTTCTGGAGGGATCGCTGCATCCTTGCAATATCCTCATGTGCCCACATACATGCGTGACCAACTTGCCAAAACCCCGGCAAAAGCAACCAGGTACTCTGCTGCCTTTGAAGACATAACATTAAAATTGTAACTTGAAGAAGCTGAGTTTGTTTGAGAAAGCAAGATTCCTCTCTAGAATTTGATTTTACAAAAACTAGTAATACAAGAAGGGCATCAGCTAACCAAAAGCAGGGAGGATCGAGACCCTGCTGAATAGGCTTCTCCGGGTTTATTTTCGGCTCCCCGTGCTGAGTATCTCAATAGTGTGCCTCTGTTTCCTCTGGGTGTAAGGTATGGGGTTAAGATGATCAAAATCCCGCTTGTGAAACTAGAATAAGGCAAGTCCTGTGAGACAAAGTTCTGGTAATAATAATCACTAATATTGATGGAGTGCTTACTGAAAGCCAAATACTAGCTCAGCATTGTGCATAAGTGATCCTAAAATTTTGCACCCAGCTCTGGAAAGTAAAGTTCAGAAAAGTTAAGAATTGTGCCCATAAAATAGGTAGTGGCAGAACTGAGATGCACACTAATTCTGAGTCTAAAAATCCACATTCTGAATCACTGTTATATGAAGCATTTCTGTTGGGAATCTCTTACTTAGATTCCTCCTCATTCCTTTTTCAAAGCTTCAGGGGTCTGATCTGGGCCTTTACCACCTCTGGGCAGCAAGATGCTTGCTTCAGAAATTTTCTGGTTTTTAAGCACAAGATAAATGGAATGCTTTGCATTTGCCATATTTGTATGAATTCAAGATGCAAATAAGAGTATGTGAATCGCCATATGGGAAAAAGAAAAAAGCCAAATAGTTTCACCTTTTTGCCTTTTATGAGCAGACCTAGGTTACAGGGCTGTGTGGGAGGCTAAAGGCAGGAGTAATTGATTAATGGCCAATCATGTTAAAATAGCTCTTTGATCCAATGTGAAATCATTACATTTTACTGATGGTTTTCATTTTAATAGAGAAGTTAATGAGAGACTTGTAATATTGCTGGGTGTCTGAAAACATGTGAGAGCCAAAAACTGGCCTTTACATATATACGCGTGTGACACACACACACATGCATAGCGTACACGTAGCATGTTGGCTTCCAAATATGTTGGGAAGAGAAGGTGACAGTGGCAAGATTAGGAAGGGAAGGGGGAGTATGGCACTTAACTCTATTTCTGTAAGAAGGCTTTTGCTGAAAGGTTAATACAATGTACAATTATAAAATACAAGGTAAGCTTCTGACTTGCTAGGATATATTTATCAGGATAACAAAATGTTAACATACTCTACTCTGCAGCAATTACTTCAGTGGTCTGGTGGCTGAAGATCACATCAAAGTTGCTTACTTAGATGTTATTGTTACCTCATCAACCAACCTTATCTTAGTAACAGTGTGTATAGACCTAAAGTATGTATGATATATATCAGTTTCTGCTAGTGGAAATAAGGGTTAATGGAGACTAATACTCTATAAAGGGCCAGTCAAAATCAAGAAGCCTGTACATTACTAATCAAGAAATGTATAAAAAGAGGTATTTTCATATTACCTGCCTAAGTACCTGACAGATGTGTAACACACAAATCATTCTCCATCACAAATCCTGTTACACTGAAATCCTACAGTCATTGTCATATGAGGGAAATCCTATTTTAAATAGCATTTAATCTAAGGTTCTTTTAACAAAACATTCATGTCATAGTAGATGCTTAAAAGATGCTGCTTACAGACATAGCAAGAAGAGTCTGAAAACATTGCTTTTGCCAGTCAGATTTAAACCAATTTTGTTCAATGATAAGCTTATGTAAAAATGTACTCCACGGCTCCAGTAAGCAGAGCACCCCTCTGTCTGGAGGCCGCTCCGGGTTTGGATTCTGTATCTTTGCTATCTGTTGGGATAGCCTGCTGAGATCTTAGTGGGCTGCACATGGGTTGAGCCAAAGCAATCTGAAGGTCCTGGCGTAGGTGGGGTGGAGATGATGTGTGGAGATAGCGTGGGAGAAGGGGTTTAAGCAGAATGCAGGGAAGTGGAGAAGGGCACGAGTGAGGTAAGGAAGGAAAAGGAAGATGGAAAAGGTGTCAAGGCAACCCAGTGACAAAAATGTCACTGAGATGCCGTGGAGCTGTTGTGTAAAGAAAGAGAATCTGTTCAGGTTGGTTTTGGCTGCAAGTTCCAGAAAACCATTACAGCTGCTTGAACAAGAGACAAGTTTATTTCTCTCTCAGGCAAAAAAATCCAGAGCCAGGATGGTAGCTCCTCAGTCACTGTGCTTTCAGCTCCCCATCTTTCTGCTCTGGTGTTGTATCAGTAACCCTAAAACTCAGTGGCTGAAAATAAGAAACAGTTATTTTTCACTTGTAGAATGTGGATCTGCTGGGCTTGGCTGGGCTTCAGGTTGAAGGTTGGGTCAGAGCTGTTCCATGTGTCTCCTCTTCATAGGATCATATTTTTGGTCCTGGGCCATTTTATCGCTACTGGGTCATATTTTTCTTATTTCTTTTTTCTTTTTAATTAAGGTATCATTGATATACACTCCTATGAGGGTTTCACATGAAAAAGCAATGTGGTTACTACATTTACCCATATTATTAAGGCCCCACTCATACCCCAATTCAGTCACTGTCCATCAGTGTAGTAAGATGACACAGATTCACTGTTTGCCTTCTCTGTGCTACCGTTTTCCCCATGATTCCCCACACCATGTGTACTAAACATAATACCCCAAAATCCCCTTCTCCCACCCTCCCCACCTGCCTCCCACACCCCTCCCCTTTGGTAACCACTAGTTCCTTCTTGGAGTCTCTGACTCTGCCACTATTTTGTTCCTTCAGTTTTGCTGCATTGTTATACTCCACAAATGAGGGAAATTATTTGGCACTTGTCTTTCTCCACCCGGCTTATTTCACTGAGCATAATATCCTCCAGCTCCATCCATGTTGTTGCAAATGGCAGGATTTGTTTCCTTCTTATGGCTGAATAGTATTCCACTGTGTATATGTACCACCTCTTCTTTATCCATTCATCTATTGATGGACACTTAGGTTGCTCCCATATGTTGGCTATTGTAAAAAGTGCTGCAGTAAACATAGGGGTGCATATGTCTTTTTGAATCTGAGAAGTTGTATTCTTTGGGTAAATTCCAAGGAGTAGGATTCCCGGGTCAAATGGAATTTCTATTTTGAGTTTTTTGAGGAACCTCCATATTGCTTTCCACAATGGTTGAACTAGCTTACCTTCCCACCAGCAGTGTAGGAGGGTTCCCCTTTCTCCACATCCTCACCAGCATTTGTTGTTCTCAGTCTTTTGCATGGTGGCCATCCTTACTGGTGTGAGGTGATATCTCCTTGTGGTTTTAATTTGCATTTCTCTGATGATTAGTGATGTGGAACATCTTTTCATGTGTCTGTTGGCCACCTGAATTTCTTCTTTGTAAAACTGTCTCTTCATATCCTCTGCCCATTTTTTAATCGGGTTATTTGCTTTTTGGGTGTTGAGGCATGTAAGTTCTTTGTATATTTTGGATGTTAACCCCTTGTTGGATATGTCATTTACAAATATATTCTCCCATACTCTGGGATGCCTTTTTGTTCTGTTGATGGTGTCCTTTGCTGTACAGAAACTTTTTAGTTTGATGTAGTCCCATGAGTTCATTTTTGCTTGTGTTTTCCTTGCTCGAGGAGATGCATTCAGGAAGAAGTCGCTCATGCTTATATTCAGGAGATTTTTGCCTATGTTGTCTTCTAAGAGTTTTATTGTTTCATTACTTACATTCAGGTCCTTGGTCCATTTCGAGTTTACTTTTGTGCATGGGGTTAAACAATAATCCAGTTTCATTCTCTTGCATGTAGCTGTCCAGTTTTGCCAACACCAGTTGTTGAAGAGGCTGTCATTTCCCCATTTGTATGTCCATGGCTCCTTTATCATATATTAATTGCCCATATATGGTTGGGTTTATATCAGGGCTCTCTAGTCTGTTTCATTGGTCTATGGGTCTGTTCTTGTGCCAGTGCCAAATTGTCTTGAGTACTGTGGCTTTGTAGTAAAGCCTGAAGTTGGGGAGCATAATCCCCCCAGCTTTATTCTTCCTTCTCAGGATTGGTTTGGCTATTTGGGGTCTTTTGTGGTTCCGTATGAATTTTAGAATTATTTTTTTTAGTTTGTTGAAAAATGCTGTTGGTATTTTGATAGGAATTGCATTGAATCTGTAGATTACTTTAGGCAGGATGGCCATTTTGACAATATTAATTCTTCCTATCCATGAGCACAGGATGTGTTTCCATTTATTGGTATCTTCTTTAATTTCTCTCATGAGTGTCTTGTAGTTTTCAGAGTATAGGTCTTTCACTTCCTTGGTTAGGTTTACTCCTAGGTATTTTATTCTTTTTGATGCAACTTTGAATGGAATTTTTTCCCTGATTTCTCTCTCTGCTAGGTCACTAGGGTCATATTTTTCTTAAGGCAGATGGCAAAAGCAAGAAGGTGAGCCAAACCGCAGAAGCATATTTCAAGCTTCTGTTTGTGTCATGTTCCTAACATTTCATTGTCCAAAACAAATCAGACCGTGTCCAGGGTCAGTGGAGCAGAGGTGCACTCCTCTCTATAATATCAGCAGGGACAGGGAGGTAAGGAAGGGTTGTGAGACAGTAAAGCAATATGCCACAGCCATCCTGAATGTACCGCCTGTGAGTCCAGTTAGGCTCCTTGACCTCCAGCCGTCATTCCTGCATTCCAGCTACAGGTGGGAGAACAAGGCATAGAACGAATTTGAAGTGTATTTTCTAGAAATTGTACATACTCCTTTTCTTTTACATTCTCCCACACTAAGAATATAGTCTTTATTCCAGCATTTGCCCAGTGAAAAACTGGGGGCTCTAATACTGAGGAAGAACAGGAGACTGGATATTGGGGTTGATGACTACCAGTCTTTGCCACAGGAAATATACAGAATTTTGTGGAAAAAATAAGAATGCATATTTACAGGTACAGCAGAGTGTCAGCAGTTCGCCTCCTAGATGTTAACTGCTTTCAGTTATTTTTCATTCCCTGTGACCTCCATACTCAAGAAATACACACAGAAGACCTTAAGAACTTGCCATTCAATTATTTTTGTTGTTTTAAATCACTCTGAAAATTTTGTTTTTTAAAATGTCACACCTTCATTAATTTTCCAGTGTGAATCCAGGATTGGGCAATTTACACAGTCAAATACATTCTGAGTCCCGGCTACATAAAAGGCTACCTCCAGTATGATATATCTGTAACTCATTATGTGGTTTAGTAGACGCTTTGTAGACTAAAGTTGTCCAACAGTCACAGTGTTGGAGTACTTAAACCGTTTTTGAGTATTTTATTTGATTTAATTTTTTTTAACTATTCATTTTGAAATAATTTCACACTTATAAAAAGTTGCCAAATAGTGTAAAGGATTCCCTTATACTCTTTACCTAGCTTCCCCAGTATTTAAAATGATTCTATGATTTAAGTGATTTTATTCCAGCTGTTTCCGTATATTCAACTGAATCAACATATTTGGCAAATTAATTTGGTAATTAATCCAAGTGTAGCATCAGCATATTTGAAAACCCAGCTGGTAGTAAGTTTTGTTATATTTTAGGCATCTTAGTTGGATACAATAGAATCTTTAAGTGGCCACCAGGAAAGGCGTACAGCACTGTGACACTGTTTTCTTGAGAGGGAGAGTTCTCCCTTTTTATTTTGAACTGTCAAACCAATGGAAAAGCTGAAAGACTACAGTAAGCCTTCCCCTAGATTCACCAATTGTTAACATTGCTTTTAATGAACTTTTTCAAAGTGAATTGCAGGCATCATGACACTTCAGCATAAGTACTTCAGCAGTGTACCTGCAGCGAACAGAAACATTCTCCTAAAATTTTCCTAATCAACCACAAAACCGTTAGCTATCCTGTTAAGAAATTTAACCTTAATGTAATAATGGTATCTAATGATACAGTCCATATTCCGATTTCTCCACTTGTTTATTGTAGTTGATTTTTTTTTTAATCCAGCATCCAGTGAAGGTGATGTATTTGATTTGAGTGTCCCAGCCTTATTTTGTCCTCAAGACATGGATGTTTTCAAAGAGTCCCAGCCAATTGTCCTGTAGAATGTCCCACAATATGGGTATTATTAGTCACTTTTAATAAAGCACCTCTGGTATTTCTGATGAATTCACTCAATCCTCATAGATGGCAAGTTTCTTTTCAGGCCAGATACTCATTACTGTTAAACCCACTTTTAGGATTATATCGTGATCAGAGCAAGTGACATTATTTCTCTGTAGGAACCAGTGTGGTTGCTGGTCACCTCCTTGGAGTGAAAACTTCTCTACACCCGCTGCAGGAGCCATCTGCTCCCCTCCACCCCAGACAGGGTCTCTCCCGTGGGTCTGTTTTGTGTTTTTCTAGTACTTCCTGCTCCCTGACATGATTTACTTGTGTATGTACTTTCTACTTGACCTCCCCACTGGAATACAAGCTGGTGTCTTGTTTGCTCCTGTCCCAGGGCCCTGAAGAGTCCCCGGTCAGTATTGTTGAATAAACATTTGCACTAGGTTGGGTCAGTCTGGAAATGCTTTGGAGGTATGTAGCTTGAATTGCCATCTCCAGAGAGTTGATTGTCACCTTTACTTCCAGGTGTGGGCCCTGCTTCTGTGATGGTTGGGAATCTGGTTGCTGGAAAACGCATAGCACAAGCTGCAGGAAGGGATCTTGGACAAATTGAAGAGAATGATTTAGTGAGGAAGGTAAATGTTCGAGAAGTGTTGATTTTTATAAACAACTCAAGGGCAGAAACTGACACTTCAGGGAGTAGATGGGAGAAACATTACCCAACTTCTAAAAAGTTGCTGATCCTGATTCTTTTTTTCTGCTTTATGACTTCAGCACCAGTTTCTGGCGGAGATTTTACAGTGGCGAGCCCAGGCAACTCCTGACCATGTACTCTTCATGCTGTTGAATGCCAAGGTATTAAAAATTCAGTTGTGTATCTAATCAGCCACATATTGGGGGAGTACCTTAGGTACTCATGATCTCCTTTATCAGATAATTTCTGTTGCCAACTCTGAGGAAGGAGTTACTGCTTTTTCCTTGTTTCGACATAGGAGGACTAATTGTGCAATCACTCCAAGGTTGAAAGGAGGCCTCTTGGAGTGTTATTTAATACTGCCTCTTCTTGTGTTACAATCAAGTCATCTTTATTCAGTTCTGATAGGAAGGGTGGGACCAGCAGTGCAATTACACAGATCTGCAGATGTATGGAATGCATTATGTCATAATACTTTTTTACCCAGTTTGACTTTTAATTCTTTGATTTCCACCAGGAGGAAAATTACGTTAGACCAACATCTCGACAGACACAGTTATTCTTAGAATATACTTAAATGATTTATTGGTAACAGATTAAAAAGTAAATTGCAAATTATTCAACAGTACATTTAATTACAGCTTTCTAACAGATAGTTCACCATAATACTGTATTTTTTAAGTTATGCATTCTGTTGGAGCCTGCTGTTATTTATTTTAATGGCTGCGTCAGAGGTTTAAAACTACTGTGGCCATGGCATATAACAGTGTTTCTCACCAGCAGGGGCAAGATTGGAGGGCCTTTGGAATCTATGAGGGGATTTTTCCAAATTGTCCCGTGCTGCCAGGGCCCCCCTAGATTCTGATATATTTTATACACATCCACATATACACACACCTTTAGCATTTGTATGATAAAATTAATAAGAGTAATTTTCATGCACATAGTGAGAAGTTGTTAAAAATCTTGAGAATCATTGCTCTATGGCAGAAACCTTGCTCCACCTCTGCATAAAGTGGGCTTCTCTTCATGCCCATGGATTCATTAGAGTCCATGTCAATCCAGCTTGCTTCCCACTCCACCTCCCTGGTTGGCTACAGTTAAAGTTATAGCCCCATGAGTTCTGTACCCCAGGTATTTGTTAGTGTGCATAAGGTTAAATTTGTTTCCTGGTTAGAAAAATGGTACATAGGGATGACTAAAAGACATGTAGTCTGTTTATTCTCCTGCATATTCCAACATTTTACCTTGGATTAGCCCAGATCACCAGAAAGTTTAGTACCATACAACATTATTCCCTCAATGCCCAGAAAATTATTTTTACTGAAGTTTAATTTGCTGCTGTACCATGAACCAAAAAGAGGAATGTTGTAAGAAATGGCTTTATAATTTAACCCTGACTTAAGCCAAAGGAATACTCATTTTAGTGTTACAGCCTAAATGTCCAACAGTAGACAATTAGCTAAATAAATTATGGCATATCCATATGATGAAATACTATGCAGCCATTCAAAACAGTATTATAGAAGAATATTTGATGACCGAGAAAATATTCATGTAATGTATGTGTAAGTGGAAAAAAATAGAATATAAAACTTTAAAAATAATTGAATAATTACTGAAAGCTCTGTGCTGGGTGCTTTATATTTTGTAGTTCATTCTAAGGTTGAGGAAAGAGAGATACAGAGACATAAAGTAACTTGCCTGATGTCACAGGGCTAATAAGTAGTAGGATTGGGAAATCAGCTCTTTTATATGAACTCAAACTTGGTTCTGAGCCCACATTTTAACCAATGTGCTACACAGCCTCTGGCAGATGGTATAATATAATCCCTTAAAAAAATGTTGCATGTGAATTTATATATAATATATACTCATTTTTTAAAGAAAAAAATAGGAAAACCAAACTGTTAAAGTGATTTCATCTTATATTTACTTATCTATATTTTCTGTATTGAACATGTAGTACTTAGTATTAATGAAATAAAAAAGTCATTTTTAAAAGAAACAGCACATTAAAAAACTGGTGAGGTTTTTTGAATTACAAAGTTACAGTGATTAAGACAGCATGGTATTGGCACAACAGACAAGAATAATTTGGTATTATCCATTAAGTTGAAGATAGGCATACCCAGTGACCCAGCAATTCCATTTCTAGGTCTGCACCCTACAAAAACTGATATTTATGCTCCAGGATCCATGTTCAGGAATGGCATTATCATCAACAGTAGAATGGATAAATAAATTGTCATATATGTTCATGCAGTTAAATACTATACAGCAACAAATATGAATGAATTACTTCTGTGCATGTGGCATAGATGACTCTTAAAATAGTTTTGGGAGAAGGAAGCAAAACACAAAAGTATATACAGCATAATTCCATTTACATAAAATTGAGTATTTCATGGGTGGTAAAATGAGAAAGAAAGAAAGAAATCAGTGGTTAGCATTACAAAGTCAAGATAGTAGTTAGCTAAGGAGGGAAAGAGAAGGCTGGGCCGGTGGGGAGGCCACCTGTGGGGGTGCTTTTGAGCTGCTGGCAGTGGTCTTTTTCATGTTATGCTGGTTCTTACACAGATGCTTGCTTTGTAATTTCTCATTAGCTATATGTCCATATTTTAAGCCCTTTCACATGTGTGCTATATACTACACGTGAAACGGGGTTCAGAAAGCCCAGTGCAGTGAAACTTGAATTAACAGTAAGGATATTTATGAAGGCCTGCAGGAGAAGGTGTTCTCAGGATCAGAAATAGTTGGCCATCTCCTAATGTGCTAATCTTTATTATTAGCTAGTAGACTCTGATTCCTTGTTACTGTCTTTGTTACGTCTTTGCTGTTGGAAAACTCAGAGCCAAATTTGTGTTATGTGCGCAGCAAATCACATGACCAGCATCTATTGTCTGGAGCTTACTCCTGCCCTCATCCTACTTTTATTTCCTTTATTTTCCTTCCCTTTACTCCTATTTCCTCATTTAAATAAATAATTTCTATATATATATATATATATATATTATATTTGAAGCTACCTTACCAGAAAGACTACATATGTTTGATTTAAGTTAATATCTATATTCCCTAAGCACCTTCAGACATTGGACAAGAAAAGGAATATATCACGTATGTCTTTGGTACCAGGGGAATTTTCACTGGAATTGATTTCCTGGCAAAAGAGAATCTACCAAGGCACAGTCCTTTCCTTTTAATGTTGAGTTGGCTCTACTTGTTACTGTTATATTTCCTGACCGAGTTTGACCCGCCTATGTGTTTTCTGTTTAAAGGGAACTACAGTGTGCACCGCCAGTTGCCTTCAGCTTCATAAGCGAGCAGAGAGGATCGCATCAGTCCTTGGTGATAAGGGACATCTGAATGCGGGAGACAACGTGGTGTTGCTCTATCCGCCTGGTAAGTGTTGGGTTGGTAGACTAAACTTAAGCCCCTAAGCCCCACTGCCAGATAACAAACTGTAAGAGGACAGGGATTCGGGGTGTAGACAGGACCACGTAGGCTGAGCGCTTCCCAGCTCCAGGACACAGGCACACAGGCTGAGGTGGGAGCCTGGGTGCAGTGGCTCTGCTGGAACCACATGGGTCGCATCTCCTCTTGTATTTTCTGTATGCTATCTAGCATAATTCCTGGCACTATGGTAGCTACTGAATGAGTGAATGAGAAGACTTGTGACCTTTGGAAACTCTCAAAAGAAATGCCTTGTTTCTAGGATTGTTGAGGAACTGAACCATTTCACCCAGTTCCAAATGTGCACAACCTCTTTTGACACCACATTCTTCATTTGCTTGATGTCTAGCATTCCAAGATTATTGCTGTTTTCTTCTTCCTTGCTCTAATTTAATTCAGTAACTTCCTCACAGTAACAGGGACTCAGAATTACTGGATGACAGTTTGGTGTAAATATTCAGACTTTCAGTGAAATACTTGAGTTGTCCCTTTCTTTATTCTCCTGCCACTTAACTCTCTCATACGTCTGGCCTTCTTTTGGTCTTTTATCCCCCTTACTTCTTTTTGTTCTGTGACCCTCCCTATGCTATTTTATTGACATCGATACTAAGATTTCTGAAAAGGTTGTCTGGCAAAGGAATCCATCCTGCAGTATTCCTGTGCGATTGTCTCCCATCTCCCAGTTAATGCTTGGGGATGGGGCAGAGCACTGCCCGAGGAGGCCGCTCTCCACGCCCTCGCATTGCGATCTTCTTCACAGTGAATCACGCCTTGTCTCCCTAAAACCTGCACCCACTGAGGGAGTCACATCTCAGAAGCCTCATTGCTCTTCACTGTATAGCAGCCTTCTAGATTATTGCCAGAAAGCTGAGGTGTTCCTCATCCCTTCTTTCCCCATTCTTTTATTTCCCACATTCAGCAGCCCTAATTTATGCAGTTTTTGTCTCCTAAGCAGTACCAAATAATGATACCAAAATACCTTCCATAAGAAGCCTTTCGAGAGTTTTCTTTACTTCTGTCTTCCTCTCTTTTTATTTATTCTTGGCTTCTCTATAGTCGAAGTTTTTTTTTTGATGCTTCCTTTTTTACCTTCAATTCCTTCTTAATTTAAAAGGTTTCTTCTGCTAGTGTCTCTGTTAAGTTGCGATCTAAATAACCCATCTGGCACATGATTTAATAAACTGCATAAATAAAAGATCTGCCTGTTAGTTTCTCAGTGACCGTAGGCAGCTAAGTGATTCTGTCTTGCAGGCATCGAGTTAATCGCTGCATTCTATGGCTGCCTGTATGCGGGGTGCATACCTGTGACTGTCCGGCCTCCTCATGCTCAGAACCTCACTGCCACATTGCCCACTGTCCGCATGATTGTTGACGTAAGTGCTAAAAGTATTTTGCCTTATCTTTGCCTTCTAATCCAGTCAGACAACTAAGGATCCTTACTAATTTTCCAATTCTGTTGAGTCAGCAAATCAAATCTGTCTTCTGAAAACTCCATCCATTTCCTTTATCTGGCCAAGTGACCAGCACTCTCAGTGAAGGAATATGGGAATGTGGTTATTGGTGAGCTGTAGAATTGTTTCTTTATCATGAACATTAAAAGGGGTGAAGCCATCATTTGTAATTCTCCATTAGCTTTGTTTTTTTCCCCTTCCTAAAAAAATGTTCTGATATTTTTTCTGCATAGTAACCAAGGTAATTTTACATGCCAAACTGAATTCTCGCCAGTGTTAGGTCATTTTTATTTTCGTTGGTTTTATAAATTCACTTGGTATAGTACTGAAAGATGTCCAAATCTTGCTCTGGAGGTGGTAGACATTTCTACAGGATATGAAAATGGAGAAAAGTAAGATAAATCTGTACATCATATCCTAATGTACTTTAGAGCAAAGAGTTACAAAATCCAAATTTATGTAATATTTGTTTCTCTTAGAACTGCTGCTCCGTCAGCAACTGGAGCCTGTACTAGAAAAACCATAGGTGATGTCATTACAAAATCCAGTTCAGCAAAATGCACTGGTTATATTCTGCAAAACAGGCCAGAACAGCAGGGAGAAGGGTTTCCTTCCATTGACGCAGTTTATGGGGGAAGCTGGTCACTTGCATTTCCCTGTGCCGGTGTGTGTGCAGGAGAGTTTCGTTTCTGTGGGAGCACAGAGCCGCTCAGATTCAGGATATGTTCTAGGTCCATAAGTTTCACCATTCACCATTCACCACATTAGGATATGATGTACAGGTTGGAAATACTAACTCCTTTGGAGATGATCCCCTGACTCCTTTCCTTCCCTGAGCACCACAAAGTCCATCTTCTTCATTTTATTATGGGCTTCATGAATCCAAGAGATTTGGAGATTCATACTGAGATTGTAGCTATGAAATGCTTTGGAATCACTGTTGTAAACCGTAACTTGCACTGTGAACGAGTGCATCATTCTGAGACAGTGAAGCATAACATTTCCAGGACAAGTGTAAGGGGAAACACTGAGCTCCTGTGTGTGTTCTTTGAAGACCGATACTGTCCAGTATGGTGTGTGAGTTGCTCTTAGCAGCAGCCAGAGCCTGTGGTGCTCCCTGGGGGCTAAGCCTCCTGGTGCTTATTTCTGTTCATGTGTTCTAGGTTAGCAAAGCAGCCTGCATTCTCACCACACAGACCCTAATGAGGTTACTGAGGTCCCGAGAGGCAGCGGCAGCTGTGGACGTGAAAACCTGGCCAACCATCATTGACACAGGTGACGAGGAGATTTGTCCAGAGCTGTTGAAGGAGAAAGAACATTCACTCCCTGAGACTTCCTAAATTCTCATGCCAAAGATGTTTATATAGCTCTTAGGTTGCAGCATATTCCATCTGCTAAGACAGAGGCAAAACTTAATATCTAGTCAACTTGTGTTTCCAAAGAGCTGGATACTATGGAACTAGGTCCCAAGAAGCAGACTGCAGTATACTAAGAACTCTTGAAACAAAGTGTCTTTGCTCTTATTCTTGGCACCAGCAAACAGTGGTTAGGTTCTGTCGATGTGCCCACGTACACATAAGGCCATATAAAATATTGAGAAGATCTGATCCTTGACTTCCAGATGTGATACAGTTGAAACAGCACTGGACTAGGAGTCATAAGACCTGGTTGTAGTTGGAGATATTTTTATCTTCGTTTTACAGATAAGAAAACTGAGGCACAGGGAGGGAGGGGAAGTAAGTGGCAGAGCTGAAATTCAAACCCAGTCAGTTGGGCTCCATTCCCAACCTTTTAACCATTAATCTCCTCCCTACCTGTTTGTGGACCACAGTGTCACTTCAGGACGTGTATATGGGTTTCAGTGCAGGGCGACACGTACTGGCTGCCAGGTGCTGAACTCAGATTTTTTGCATTTGTTACTTAAGGACATAGGCACAGTCATAATAATGTGTGACACAGATGGACTGAGTTGGTGGTAACGATGCAGACAGATCTACTATGGTTATTGGACTCAATATTGGAAGACCTGAATTGTGGGCTGGGATATAGACAACAGAAAGTTTTCTTAGGCACATGAATGACCCTATCCTACACAAGGCGGGGGTAGAAGGTGACAGAGAAAATCTTTGGTTTGACCAGAAGTGGGCACCCAGTGACACAGAGATTTAAGAGTCAGAATTATTTCTTGACCCAGAAAGCCAAAGCAGCCACTGAAGAGGCGTGGTTGGGGCCAGGGAAATCTTTGACATCCTTGGTTTTGACATACTTATAAAGCAGATTTGGAGGAAGGGAGAGGTATGTAAATAAATGACAAGGAAATAATTCCTAATTCTAGGTTATCATTCTTAAAAATCTCCATGTTAACTTGGAGAAAAATAACTTTTAAAGCAGTCCTTGATTAGTATTACATGTACTAAACTGTAAATAGTGAACTTTAACTTGGAACCAGTGTGATAACAACTAAAGTTTTTTGAGCTTTTTGAGTTGTTTTAAAAGTTTTTGGGTGAATTAACTTCATAACAATTTCCATGAGGGTAGATACTATTACCATTTTAGAGCTAATGAAGGAGACGCAAGGAGGTTACGTAACTAAAATCACATCCCGATAAATGGCTAAGCTGGGATTTGAACACCAGCAGTCTGCTTCCCTTAGTCCATGTTTTCAAGTACTTCGTTTTATTACCCTCGCTAACCTTCTAGTAAATACATTTACCTGATGGAGATCTGCTTGTTCATATTATCTGGTGGTATCTGCAACTCCAGCCCACCTCTAGGAGTCACATTCGTGAGCGGCTTGTTTAAATACTGAGAAGCCTAAGCTTTAGCAAATCCCAGACACTAAATTTGGCCGTAGCAAAGCCACAAGAAGCCAGGTGACGTGTTATGATTTTCATGCTCCATCGTGTCTGATTGATATACAATGTTTTCTTTCCCTGCAGATGATTTACCCAGGAAAAGATTACCTCAGCTTTATAAACCACCCACTCCGGAGATGTTGGCGTACCTTGATTTTAGTGTCTCCACAACTGGCATGCTTACAGGAGTGAAGGTACAGTAGTCTGGATATGTTCACTCACTCGCTGATGCTGGGAAGATGCCAGGTCTGCAAAAAATAGAGATGACCACTGCCTCAGGGACTGAGATAATAGAGGCCAAGTGGGTGTACCAGAGTCCCGTAGGCGGAGGATCAAGGGTCCCTGCTATATTTAAATAAAAGCATTGACTCTTCCGGAAAAAGTTATCCCAAGGAATTTGTGTTATGAGGTGTTCTGAACCTAGCATAGAAGCTAACAGAGAAGAGTTACAGTGAAAGCCAGCATGAAATCATAGATTCATATTTCATGAAACTCAGTATTGACTAATGAACAGAATTATATTACTGTAAGTTAGACTTAGATCGGTCTTTTTGAAGCAATGAAAAATATACGTCATTTTGAGGAGTCTGGGGAAATTGAAACTTCCCAGAACTATTGTTAGCGCTTCTTTGTGCCTGTGGGATGTCAGTTCCATCCTGTTCCATGTACCTTACCTTCCAGATGTCCCACTCTGCAGTCAATGCTCTGTGTAGAGCCATCAAGCTCCAGTGTGAGTTGTATTCTTCTCGGCAGATCGCCATCTGCCTTGACCCTTACTGTGGACTTGGCTTTGCACTCTGGTGTCTCTGCAGGTAGGAATGGAAAAGCAGGCAAATGTGGGGGGATGTCTTGGCTCTGACATCTTCTCTTTGCTCCCTTACTGTGGTGAAGTTCCAGCAAAATGCTGATGTTTTCAGAATTTGTGCACCTGACGTATTCTGATGTGATTTAGTTTTTTGTATTCCCTTTTTTTCTCTTTTCTGTTTGTTTTATGCCTCTTAGAAAAGGTCAGTGGTCTTCTTACCTGCTTTCTACTCCATCCTGTAATCCTCATTTTCGGAGTGGACCCAGGTGGGAGGATGAACGTGGGTGAAATATGTTACGCTTTGCCAGCCAGAACGCACCCCCTAGGCCTGGCGGAAAGGAATGTGAAGAGATGGGGTGACAGCATGTGGCTGGAAAGGAGCATGTGTGTCCTGGCCAGATTGTTTCTTGTGGAACAGCAGACCCCCACTCCTTGCACTGTCCTCCCAGGGAACCCTACATCAGACCTTCATTCTCACTTCCTCAGTGGCTATCCATCTCCACGGAGGCTTCACAGACGCCCGCAACTCCGCCTCCTCCTGGGTCCCCATCTCTGTTAGGATGGGACTGTTGACCCAAGGGCCCAAACGGGGCACTCAGGCATTATCTTACTGCTGTACATTTATGTCTCACTTCCACTTAAATGGCATGTCCTTTGGTTCAGCTGTGCCTAAGCCTGCCTATACACAAGAATCACCTGGGAAGGGGGGCTTAAAAAAAAAAAAAAGAGCAAACATATTAATGCCCTCCCCTGACCTTTTAACTTAGATCTCCAAGGGTGGAAACCATAATTCCAGTATTTTTAAATACAGGATTCTTGGGCTTCTGGTGATTCTGATAGATACTCAGATTTAGGAAGTTTGAGGACTCAGAGCCGTAGGTTATATATATGATACGTGACTCTGCCATTCCTTCCTTTTTCTCCTGACTGAATTGTTGGGGTTCAAGCCCTCATCATCTCTCACCTGAACTATTGCAGCCTCTCTGTCTCTCAGCCGTCTGTGTCCTGTGTCTCCAATCCCTCCTCTATGTTGCTAGTTTTGCCCCAACTTAGAGCTGCAATGACCACCTGCTGGGTAAAGTCTAAAGTTCTTCATATGGTAGTTAAGCCCTGGCACAGTTTGGCCCCAAGCCTTTGGCCTCACTTCCCACCACTTCACATGCATCCTGTGCCCAAGTATTTCATCCTGGGATATTATTTCTGACAACCTTAAGCATATCATGTACTTTTATACCTCTGTGCCTTTGCATATGCTGTTTCTCTGCCTGAAGTGCTCCCTCTACCATCCCCACTTCCTCCAGCCACTATCTGAATTCCTGCTCATTCTTCAAGGCCCAGCTCAAGTAACACCTACTCAGTGAAAAACTGCCCACACCAACTTTCCCAGGTTGAATGACTTGCTCTTTATTCTGTGATCTGTGTCCTGTTCATATCTCAGTTACTCTCTGTACTGCAGTCTGCTTTATACTTAAGAATTACTGTGAGTTCCATAGGAACAAGGCCAATTCTTAGACTTTTACATCTAATGTGACCCCCATGCCATCCTTCATCCTCAGTAAATATGTGTTGAATTGATGGTGTCATAAAACATCAAGCTGTCTAGGATGAATTGATCATGTCAGCTCTTGCTTTTTTCATTGCAGTGTCTATTCAGGCCACCAGTCCATCTTAATTCCTCCTATGGAGTTAGAAAACAACCTTTTCCTCTGGCTGTCCACCGTCAACCAGTACAAAATAAGAGATACTTTCTGCTCCTATTCAGTAATGGAGCTCTGCACCAAAGGGCTTGGAAACCAAGTGGAGGTGCTAAAGGTAATAAGTAGCCACATGGGACCAGTCCTGAGAGGCTTTAAAGAAATGGGCCAGGCGTGATGGTACTCGAGTAGGGGTTGACAGACATCTGCCATTTTTTTTTGTAGCCTATCAAATGGGCATTTTGTAAACCTCAGGAAATTTATCTCTTCAGACTCTAATTTTCTGCACTCTTGCAGAGTCCTACTTTGTGGAGATGAAGGTGAAACTGGTTGGGAAGCTGAATGGAAATGACTTCATGTAAAGATGAAAGGGAACTGTAACCCCCCAGTAGGATTTTTCCCAGTAGAATTTGCAACCTCAGAATATTAGAGCTTGGGACTGCCTCATAGATAAGGGTAGCCTATTCATGTGTGTATCCAAGGATGGATACCTGACTGGCATATGAGAGTCAGAAAACACTGAATTATTATCTTTAATAGAGAAGGAAAAAAGAAACAAGAGATTCATTCTTCAGGGTGCTAGATTTCTTCTTCTCCCAGTTCCATCTCTCCATTTTGAAACAGGGACAGATAAAATGGGTTACAATACACAGGGCCTTGGCTTTTCGTGAACAAAGAGACAGAGCAATGGCCCTACCTCTTCATTGCTTTTATGATGCTACTAACTACAGCTTACCTGCATGTTGTCTTACAGACCAGAGGGATCAACCTGTCCTGCATCCGGACGTGTGTGGTGGTGGCTGAGGAGCGGCCCCGCATTGCCCTCCAGCAGTCCTTCTCCAAGCTCTTTAAAGACATTGGTCTGTCCCCTCGGGCCGTCAGCACCACTTTTGGATCTAGAGTCAATGTAGCAGTATGTTTACAGGTGACTATCATGCAGGCTTGCTTGGTAACAAATGTAAGAGGAACGTGTGGTGCTCTGCAGCAGAGGCTTGGAAGCCAGACTACCTACTGTGAGCTCCGGTTCCACTTATTTGCAAGAGACCCTGGGCTTTTCATTTGAACTTTGCTCATCTATGAGATGTAGATAATAGTTTGATCCTTCGCAGGGTCATTTTGCAGAATCACTGAGTTACTAGGTGCCACACCCTGGGAGCCATGCCCAGCAGTAGAGCACCAGTGTAAACGTTTACTCTTAGTAGTAGTTTTATGGTCTGATGATGAATCAAGATTTCTGAGTCCCATTTGAATTTTATTTATATCTTCCTTCTGTTTTTCTGTCTCCTCCATATTTTATATATATATATTTTTAAACAAATTACAAATGAGGCTGTATTCTTTTCTCTAGCCAGATGGCAACTTTGCCATGTTATTCTTGGTGGGTGCATAACAAGAAAGAGACTGAAAAAGCAGAGAACTGAGTCTGATTTTATGTAGTGTAGAGGCTAACCAGGTAAGTGCAGATGTTGACAAGAGTGAGAGCACAAGAAGGTGGCTTGCGTGGGTGGGAACTCTCAGGTCTTCTGTGACTGTGCTCAAGTGACTTTGAAGTAGCACATGATGTTTTAACATTGGACCCATCACCGGCTTCTTGTTGTCACCTTGGGCCAGTGCTGGTGTTCACAGTCCCATGATGCCGGCCTGTCTTGTCCCTGCTTAAATCCAGGGATGAGGACCCTCCTCAGCTTGGAGATCTTTCAGTCCTGGCACACTCTCCCAGGGAAGGAAGAGAAAGAAGCTTGAGAAGAAAGCCAGGCCATGAGTTTCTTTTCAGGTGTTGACTGCAACCCTGCCTCATCTGGTTGAAGAAAGTGAGCTTTCCAAATAGTTTGGATTATCGTGTATATGGCTTAATTGTCTATTTCTTGATTCAAAAATAAGAAAAATGGAAAAACAGTTCATTTAACTTTTAAATAAATAAGATATTGACTTATTTTTCCTTAGGGAACCTCAGGGCCTGATCCAACTACTGTGTATGTAGATCTGAAATCATTACGACATGACAGGTACAGTAGATTTATTATGCTCATTCCCTGTTAGCGTTCCGAAGCATAAAAAGTTTGAGCCTCAAGAAAGCCAGCACTCTCCCTCATTCCTTGTGTTTGTATCTTCCAGGAGAGGGAAGGAACATGTTTTCATTATTAATACCTGATAAGGTTTACATTTATAAGAAGAAAGCCTGAATTCTCACAGTCATTGCACTATTCTTTAATGTTGAGATGTAATGCGTAATTCCTGCCTGTATAAGTGTTTTGTGACATTTGATGTAAATTAAACTAAAATGGGTAGACTCTCAAAAGACAAATACCATACAATTTCACTTGTATGTAGAATCTAAAAAGACAAAAAACAAGTCAGCAAAGAACAAAACTGAAGTAGGCTCATAAACACAGAGAACAGACTGGTGGTTGCCAGTGGGGAGGGGGTTTGAGGGGTGGGTGAAATAGGTGGAGGGAAAAAAATTAGTGAGAATGTTTGATAACTTGATCCGGGCAATGGTCACATGAGTGTGTACACATCTCAAAATTCATCGAGCCGTACACTAAAAAAAATGGATAGACTATTACCTCTGGGGTTTAAAAATAAAAGATGGGACAGACAAGATAAATAAAGCAGAATAGGGTTTTTGTAACAACACTTTACCTGAGCCCTAGGAGTAAAAAGCCTTCCTCCTCAGCTTACAGGGGAATGTCAGCTGTGTCCCGAGGTGAGCACTGACTGGCCCACGGGCTCGGGGACCATTTCCAGGTCCCGCTGACGTCAGCTGTGGTCACTGGTGCCTCCTGGGTGCTGACTAGCCTGCCCGGCTAGGGCATCTCATGTCTAGTGATTCTCAGCCTGGGCGATTCTGCCCTCCAGAGGGCATCTGGCAATGTCTGCAGGCTTCTCGTTATAACAACAAGGGGGTTACTACTGACATCTAGTGGGGAGAAGCCTGGGATGTTGCCAAACACCCTACAGTGTACAGGACAACCCCTCCCAAAAAAATCATAACAAAACCCTCCCTGCCCTAAAGTGTCAGTCAGCTAAGTTTGAGAAACTGCTCTAGCTGAGGAGGAGAGCCAAATCAGAGGTCTCAGGAAGGCAGTGTGCAGTTGTAGTGGACATGGTGCAGTCATTTTTAAAAAGGCTTACTTACAGTAACTTCTGTTCCTCTGCAGGGTCCGTCTCGTGGAACGGGGTGCCCCGCAGAGCTTGCTCCTCTCAGAGTCTGGAAAGGTGATTTGTTCTGTTAAACTTTGGGAAGGTGGTCTGTGTGGAGAAGTAGTTCGTTTTAAAGAAGACTGAAGCCATATAATGTTTTAGTAACCACACCAAGTCTAAATTGAAATCCAAAGATAATTCAGTAATTTTAGTTTAGCTAATTCAAATTCATATGGGCTTATAGATAAGAACAATACTAGATTTGAAACTTCTTTATTTCCATAGTTTTTTTTTTTAATCCAACAAGCAGTGTTAGGCTTATTTGACAACCAGAAAAATTCAATATTTGTTATATTCCAGGTGGAGAGATGAGCAACAGTTACAAAGAGCCAGTTTTATCTTTATAAATGTTACAAGGAGAAATATAAGGTGGCAGTGGTTTAAGATCAGGGAAGACCCACATATTTAAAGTTGAAAAAGAAGTCAAAATGGGGAAGAGATTCAAGCTTTTCAAGAGTGATTATGGGGATAAAATTTCTTAGAATGAGACTTTAAAATATACAAAACTGGTGGCTGACATGGGGGTGGGGGTGTGGATGGGTATAAAGAGTACAAACTTCCAATTATGAAATAAATAAAAATACAACATAAGTTGTGCAGTAATACTGGAGTAACTTTGTATGGTGACAGATGGTATCTACACTTAGAATGATGAGCATTTTGTGATGTATGTAATTGTCCAGTCACTTTGTCCTGCACTAGAAACTACTGTAATATTGCATGTCAACTATACTCAGTAAAATAACAGAGTCTGAAAAAAAATTAATTAAAAAAAAGTAAAAAACAAAATAAACCCTGGAAAAGTTGTCACGATGAACTCCTGATTATTGTAGTGCCAGGAAATTAGGAAGTGCTCACCAAAAAAAAAAGTTCCAGGAGAGATTTTGTTACTGTTTTGTAACCGCTAGTTCCTTCTTAGATTCTGTGAGTCTGCGGCTGTTTGTTCCTTCAGTTTTGCTTTGTTGCTATACTCCACAAATGGGTGAAATCATCTGGTACTTCTCTTTCTCTGCCTGACTTATTTCACTGAGCCTAATACCCTCCAGCTCCATCCATGTTGTTGCAAATGGTCGGATTTGTTTTCTTCTTATGTCTGAATAATATTCCATTGTGTATATTTACCACTTCTTCTTTATCTGTTCATCTACTGATGGATACTTAGGTTGCTTCCATATCTTGGCTATTGTAAATAGTGCTGTGATAAACATAGGGATGCATATCTCTTTTTGAATCAGGAATCTTATTTTCTTTGGGTAAATTCCTAGGTGTGGAATTCCCGGGTCAAATGGTATTTCTATTTTTAGTTTTTTGAGGAACCTCCATATTGCTTCCCACAATGGTTGAACTAGTTTACATTCCCACCAGCAGTGTAGGAGGGTTCCCCTTTCTCCGCATCCTCGCCAGCATTTGTTGTTCCTTGTCTCTTAGATGTTGGCCATCCTAACTGATGTGAGATGATATCTCATTGTGGTTTTAATTTGTATTTCCCTGATAATTAGCGATGTGGAGCATCTTTTCATGTGCCTGTTGGCCACCTGAATTTCTTCTTTGGAGAAGTGTTCATTAAGATCCTCTGCCCGTTTTTTAATCAGGTTGCTTTTTGGGTGTTGATGTGTGTGAGCTCTTTATATATTTTAAATGTTAACCCCTTGTCAAATATGTCATCTACAAATATATTTTCCCATATTGTAGGATGCCTTTTTGTTCTGCTGCTAGCATCCTTTGCTGTACAGAAGTTTTTTAGCTTAATATAGTCCCATTTGTTCATTTTTGCTTTTGTTTCCTTTGCCCGAGGAGAAGCGTTCAGGAAAAAGTTGCTCATGTTTATTTCAAGAGTTTTGCCTATGTTTTCTTGTAAGAGTTTTATGATTTCCTGAATTACATTCAGGTCTTTGATCCATCTTGAGTTTACTTTTGTGTATGGAGTTAGACAGTAATCCATGTCATTCTCTTACATGCAGCTGTCCAGTTTTGCCAACCCCAGTTGTTGAAGAGGCTGTCGTTTCCCCATTGTATATCCATGGCTCCTTTATCATATATTAATTGACCATATGTGGTTGGGTTTATATCAGGGCTCTCTACTCTGTTCCATTGATCTATGGGTCTGTTCTTGTGCCAGAACCAAACTGTTTTGATTAGTGTGGCTTTGTAGTAGAGCTTAAAGTTGAGGAGCATAATCCCCCCAGGTGTATTCTTCCCTCTCAGGATTACTCTGGCAATTCAGGGTCTTTGTGGTTCCATATGAACTTTAGAATTATTTGTTCTAGTTCGTTGAAAAATGCTGTTGGTATTTTTATAGGGATTGCATTGAATCTATAGATTGCTTTAGGCAGGATGGCCATTTTGACAATGTTAATCATTCGTATCCATGAGCACAGGATGTGTTTCCATTTATTGGTGTCTTCTTTAATTTCTCTGATGTGTGTCTTCTAGTTTTCAGGGTTATAGGTCTTTCACCTCCTTGGTTAGGTTTACTCCTAGGTATTTTATTCTTTTTGAGGCCATTGTGGATGGGATTGTTTTCCTGATTTCTCTTTCTGCTAGTTCATCTTTAGTGTATAGGAATGCCACAGATTTCTTTGATTAATTTTGTATCCTGCAACTTTGCTGAATTAGGTTATTAGTTCTAGTAGTTTTGGGGTGGAGTTTTTAGGGTTTTTTTATGTACAACATCATGTCACCTGCAAACAGTGACAGTTTAACTTCTTTCTTACCAATCTGGATCCCTTTTATTTCTTTGTGTTGTCTGATTGCCATGGCTAGGCCCTCCAATACCATGTTGAAAAAAGTGGGGAGAGTGGGCATTCTTGTCTTGTTCCCAGTCTTAGAGGAAAAGCTTTCAGCTTTTCACCATTAAGTATGATGTTGGCAATGGGTTTGTTATATGGCCTTTATTATGTTGAGGTACTTGTCCTCTGTACCCGTTTTGTTGAGAGTTTTTATCATGACTGGATATTGAATTTTGTTGAATGCTTTTTCAGCATCTATGGAGATGATCGTGTGATTTTTGTTTTTTGTTGATGTGGATGATGTTGATGGATTTTCAAATATTGTACCATCTTTGCATCCCTGGAATAAATCCAACTTGGTCATGATGGATGATCTTGGTGTATTTTTTAATTTGGTTTGCTAATATTTTGTTGAGTATTTTTGCATCTATATTCATCAGAGATACTGGTCTGTAATTTTCTTTTTTTGTGGTGTCTTTGACTGCTTTTGGTATTAGAGTGATGCTGGCTTCATAGAATGAGTTTGGAAGTATTTCCTTCTCTTCCACTTGTTGGAAAACTTTGAGGAGGATGGATATTAGGTCTTCTCTAAATGTATGATAAATTTCAGCAGTGAAGCTCTCTGGTCTGGGCGTTCTGTTCTTGGATAGTTTTTTGATTACCGATTCAATTTCATTGCTGGTAATTGGTCTGTTCAGATTTTCTGTTTCTTCCTGGGTCAGACTTGGAAGGTTGTATTTTTCTAGAAAGTTTTCCATTTCTTCTAGATTATCAAATTTGTTAGCATATACTTTTTCATAGTATTCTCTTACAATTCTGTGCGTTTCAGTGGTGTCTGTAGGGATTTTTCCTTTCTCATTTCTGATTCTCTTTATGTGTGTAGACTCTCTTTTTACTTGGTAAGTCTGGCTAGGGGGTTCTCTATTTTGTTTATTTTCTCAAAGAACCAGCTCTCGGTTTCATTAATTCTTTCTATTGTTTTATTCTTCTCAACTTTATTTATTCTCTGATCCTTAATACGTCCCTCATTCTACTGACTTTAGGCCTAATTTGTTCTTTTTCCAGTTTCATTAATTGTGAATTTAGACTTTTCATTTGGGATTGTTCTTCCTTCTTTAAATAGACTTGAATTGCTGTGTACTTTCCTCTTAGAACTGCTTTCGCTGCATCCCACAGGTTTTGGGGTGTTGAGTTGTTTTCATTTGTCTCCATATATTACTTGATTTCTGTCTTTATTTGCTCATTGACCCATTGATCATTTAGGAGCATGTTGTTAAGCCTCCATGTATTTCTTGCCTTTTTTTGTTTTCTTTGCATGATTTATTCCTAGTTTCATACCTTTGTGGTTTGAGAAGCTGGTTGGTACCATTTCAATCCTACTGAATTTACTGAGGCTATTTTTGTGTCCTAGTATGTGATCTATTCTGGAAAATGTTCCATGTGCACTTGAGAAGAATGTGTATCCTGCTGCTTTTGGGTGTAGAGTTCTGTAGATGTCTGTTAGGTCCATCTGTTCTAGTGTGTTGTTCAGTGCCTCTATCTCCTAATTAACTGTCTGGTTGATCTGTCCTTTGGAGTGAGTGGTGTGTGCACTGCAATGCATTGCATTCTATTTCCCCCTTTAATTCTGTTAGTATTTGTTTCATGTATGTAGATGCTTCTATGTTGGGTGCATAGATATTTAGAATGGTTATATTCTTTTGTTGGACTGACCCCTTTATCGTTATGTAATGTCCTTCTTTGTCTTTTGTTACTTTGTTTTGAAGTCTATTTTGTCTGATACTACTGCAACTCCTGCTTTTTTCTCTCTTATTAGGTGCATGAAATATCTTTTTCCATCCCTTTACTTTAAGTCTGTGTATGTCTTTGCGTTTGAAGTCTCTTGTAGGAACTATATAGATGGGTCTTGGTTTTTTATCCATTCAGTGACTCTGTGTCTTTTAACTGGTACATTCAGACCATTTATATTTAGGGTGATTATCAATAGATATGTACTTATTGCCATTCCAGGCTTTAGATTTGTGGTTACCAAAGTGCAAGGGCAGCTCCTTATTGTCTAACAATCTATCTTAAATGGCTTATTACTCTATTTCAAATACAATCTAAAGGTTCTTTTTTTTTTCTTCCCATTTTTTTCTTCCTCCTCCACTCTATATATTAGGTGTCATATTCTGTATTCTTTGTCTATCCCTTGACTGACTTTGGGGATAATTGATTTGATTTTACATCTGCTTAGTAATTAATTGGTTTACTTCCTTTACTGTGGTTTTATTTTCTCTGGTGACAGCTCTTTAGCCTTAGGAGCACTTCCAACTAGAGCCATCCCTCCAAAATACACTGTAGAAACAGTTTGTGGGAGGTAAATTCCCTCAACCTTTGCTTAACTGGAAATTGTTTAATCCTTCCTTCAAATTTAAATGATAATCTTGGCAGGTAGAGTATTCTTTGTTCGAGGCCCTTCTGTTTCATTGCATTAAATATATCATGCCACTCCCTTCTGACCTGTATGGCTTCTGCTGAGAAGTCTGATGATAGCCTGATGGGTTTTCCTTTGTATGTGATCTTTTTTCTCTTTCTGGCTGCTTTTAATACTATGTGCTTGTCCTTCATCTTTGCCATTTTAATTACTATATGTCTTCGTGGTATCTTCCTTGGGTCCCTTGTGTGGGGAGATCTGTGCACCTCCATGGCTTAAGAGACTATTTCTTTCTCCTGATTGGGGAAGTTTTCAGCAATTATTTCCTCAAAGAGGCTTTCTTTCCCTTTTTCTCTCTCTTCTTCCTCTGGTACCCCTATAATGCAAATACTGTTCTGTTTGGATTGCACACACAGTTCTCTTAATACTCTTTTATTACTAGAGATCCTTTTTTCTCTCTGTGCCTCAGCTTCTTTATATTTCTGTTCTCTAGTTTCTGTTTCATTTACTGTCTTCTCTACTTCATCTAATCTGCTTTTAAACCCCTCCATTTTTTGTTTCATTTCAGATACTGTATTTTTCAAAGTTTCTATCTCTTTCTTAATGCCCTCCCTGAGGTCTTGAATATTTTTCTGTAGCTCCGTGAGCATGTTTATGATTTTTATTTTGAAATCTTTATCAGGAAGATTGGTGATGTCAGTTTCACTTTGCTCTCTTTCTGGTGTTTGAGGGATGTTGGTTTGTACCAGGTTCTTTTGCCATTTCATATTTCTAGTGATTACTATGGTATAAAAACTTTGTGTCTGTGGTGCCCTCCAGTGCCCAGAATTTCTATTGTCTGGAGGTTCCCAGTCTCTGGAGCCATGGCGGGTGTCACAGGCCCGCAGCACCATGCCCTGCCTGGAGGAAAGAGCTCTTTTCTGCTTCCCGGCTACAGTGCCTGCCTCCACTGCCAGCGCCAGTGAGCTGAGCTCGCTGGGAAGAGCCTCTGTGCTATACCCTTGTAGCTGCTGTAGGCGGGGCTGCGCTCTGGCTTCCCTGGTGCAGTGGCGGGGGCAGCAGGTTTGCAAACTGATGCCGGCTGGGATGAAGGCGCAGCAGGCTGCATATCACAGTGCGGAGCCTCAGTGCATGTCACCCACCAGAGGGATTGAGCGCCTGAAGCTCCTGAAAGTCCCCAAGCTTCTAGGCTTAGTGGGTTGGAACAATTTTGTCTACCTCTCCTTTCTCCTGAGCAGCAAGCTCTGTGCAATCCTTGCCCCTTTAGCAGCCCTCTCACTGTTGGGAAGTCTTTCAAAGTCCCTGCCTTTCATTTGTCCCAGAGCAGCTGATTATGGGTACCTGTCCTCCACAAGCAGCTGGAATCTCAATCTCTCCAAGAATTCCACTTCTCTTTGCTTTTCTTTTTTTTGTTTGTTTTTGTTTTGTTCCTTCAGTTTTTTTTTAAGGTATTATTGATATACACTCTTGTGAAGGTTTCACATGAAAAAACAATGTGGTTACTACATCTACCCATATTATCAAGTCCACATCCATACCCCACTGCAGTCGCTGTCCATCAGTGTAGTAAGATGCCACAGATTCACTGTTTGCCTTCTCTGTGCCACACTGTTTTCCCCATGATTCCCCACACCATGTGTACTAAACATAATACCCCACAATCCCCTTCTCCCACTCTCCCCACCTGCCCTCCCCCACCCCTCCCCTTTGGTAACCACTAGTCCCTTCTTGGAGTCTGTGAGTCTGCTGCTGTTTTGTTCCTTCAGTTTTGCTTCATTGTTATACTCCACAAATGAGGGAAATTATTTGACACTTGTCTTTCTCCACCTGGCTTATTTCACTGAGCATAATATCCTCCAGCTCCATCCATGTTGTTGCAAATGGCAGGATTTGTTTCCTTCTTATGGCAAATAATATTCCATTGTGTATATGTACCACATCTTCTTTATCCATTCATCTACTGATGGACACTTAGGTTGCTTCCATATGTTGGCTATTGTAAAAAGTGCTGCAATAAACATAGGGGTGCATATGTCTTTTTGAATCTGAGAAGTTGTATATTCTTTGGGTAAATTCCAAGGAGTGGGATTCCCGGGTCAAATGGTATTTGTATTTTTAGTTTTTTGAGGAGCCTCCATATTGCTTTCCACAATGGTTGAACTAGCTTACATTCCCACCAGCAGTGTAGGAGGGTTCCCCTTTCTCCACATCCTCACCAGCATTTGTTGTTCTTAGTCTTTTGGATGGTGGCCATCCTTACTGGTGTGAGGCGATATCTCATTGTGGTTTTAATTTGCATTTCCCTGATGATTAGCAATGTGGAGCATCTTTTCATGTGCCTGTTGGCCATCTGAATTTCTTCTTTGGAGAACTGTCTCTTCATTTCCTCTGCCCGTTTTTTAATCAGGTTATTTGCTTTTTGGGTGTAGAGGCATCCAAGTTCTTTGTATATTTTGGATGTTAACCCCTTGTGAGATATGTCACTTACAAATATATTCTCCCATACTGTTGGATGCCTTTTTGTTCTGTTGATGGTGTCCTTTGCTGTACAGAAACTTTTTAGTTTGATGTAGTCCCATGAGTTCATTTTTGCTTTTGTTTCCCTTGCTCGAGGAGATGCATTCAGGAAGAAGTCGCTCATGCTTATATTCAGGAGATTTTTGCCTATGTTGTCTTCTAAGAGTTTATGGTTTCATGACTTACATTCAGGTCCTTGATCCATTTTGGTTTACTTTTGTGTATAGGATTAAACAATAATCCAGTTTCATTCTCTTGCACGTAGCTGTCCAGTTTTGCCAACACCAGCTGTTGAAGAGGCTGTCATTTTCCCATTGTATGTCCATGGCTCCTTTATCATATATTAATTGCCCATATATGGTTGGGTTTATATCAGGGCTCTCTAGTCTGTTCCATTGGTCTATGGGTCTGTTATTGTGCCAGTACCAAATTGTCTTGAGTACTGTGGCTTTGTAGTAAAGCTTGAAGTTGGGGAGCATAATCCCTCCAGCTTTATTCTTCCTTCTCAGGATTGCTTTGGCTATTCGGGGTCTTTCGTGGTTCCATATGAATTTTAGAATGATTTTCTTTAGTTCGTTGAAAAATGCTGTTGGTATTTTGATAGGAATTGCATTGAATCTGTAGATTGCTTTAGGCAGGATGACCATTTTGACAATATTAATTCTTCCTATCCATGAGCACGGGATGTGTTTCCATTTATTGGTATCTTCTTTAATTTCTCTCATGAGTGTCTTTTAGTTTTCAGAGTATAGGTCTTTCACTTCCTTGGTTAGGTTTACTCCTAGGTATTTTATTCTTCTTGATTCAACTTTGAATGGAAGAATGGAATTGTTTTCCTGATTTCTCTCTCTGCTAGGTCATTGTTAGTGTATAGGAATGCCATAGATTTCTTTGCATTAATTTTGTATCCTGCAACTTTGCTGAATTCAGATATTAGATCTAGTAGTTTTGGAGTAGATTCTTTAGGGTTTTTTTATGTAGAATATCATGTCATCTGCAAACAGGGACAGTTTAACTTCTTCCCTGCCAATGTGGATGCCTTTTATTTCTTTGTGTTGTCTGATTGCCGTGGCTTGGACCTCCAGGACTATGTTGAATAAAAGTGGGGAGAGTGGGCCTCCTTGTCTTGTTCTCGATCTTAAAGGAAAAGCTTTCAGCTTCTCACTATTAAGTATAATGTCGGCTGTGGGTTTGTCATATATGACCTTTATTATGTTGAGGTACATGCCCTCTATACCCATTTTGTTGAGAGTGTTTATCATGAATGGATGTTGAATTTTGTCAAATGCTTTTTCAGCATCTATGGAGATGATCATGTGGTTTTTGTCCTTCTTTTTGTTGATGTGGTGGATGATGTTGATGGATTTTCGAATGTTGAACCATCCTTGCAGCCCTGGAATAAATCCTACTTGATCATGATGGATGATCCTTTTGTTGTACTTTTGAATTCGGTTTGCTAATATTTTGTTGAATATTTTTGCATCTATGTTCATCAGGGATATTGGTCTGTAGTTTTCTTTTTTTGTGGTGTCTTTGCCTGGTTTTGGTATTAGAGTGATGCTGGCCTCATAGAATGAGTTTGGAAGTATTCCCTCTTCTTCTACTCTCTGGAAAACTTTAAGGAGGATGGGTATTAGGTCTTCACTAAATGTTTGATAAAATTCAGTGCTGAAGCCATCTGGTCCAGGCGTTTTGTTCTTAGGTAGGTTTTTGATTACCAGTTCAATATCGTTGCTAGTCATTGGTCTGTTGAGATTTTCTGTTTCTTTCTGGGTCAGCTGTGGAAGGTTGTATTTTTCTAGAAAGTTTTCCGTTTCTTCTAGGTTATCCAGTTTGTTAGCATACAATTTTTAATAGCATTCTCTAATAGTTCTTTGTATTTCTGTGCTGTCTGTAGTGATTTTTCCTTTCTCATTTCTGATTCTGTTTATGTGAGTAGACTCTCTTTTTTTCTTGATGGGTCTGGCTAGGGATTTATCTATTTTGTTTATTTTCTTGAAGAACCAGCTCTTGCTTTCATTGATCCTTTCTATTGTTTTATTCTTCTCTATTTTATTTATTTCTGCTCTAATCTTTATTATGTCCCTCCTTCTACTGACTTTGGGTCTCATTTGTTCTTCTTTTTCTAGTTTTGTTAATTGTGAGTTTAGACTGCTCATATGGGAATGTTCTTCTTTCCTGAGGTAGGCCTATATTGCAATATAGTTTCTTCTTAGCACAGCCTTTGCTGCGTCCCACAGATTTTGCAGTGTTAAATTATTGTTGTCATTTGTTTCCATATATTGCTTGATCTCTGTTTTTATTTGGTCATTGATCCATTGATTATTTAGGAGCATGTTATTAAGCCTCCATGTGTTTTGGGGATTTTTCATTTTCTTTGCGTAATTCATTTCTAGTTTCATACCTTTATGGTCTGAGAAGCTGGTTGGTACAATTTCCATCTTTTTTAATTTACCGAGGCTTTTGTTTGTGGAAGTCTCCTAGAATTAATGCATTGCATTCTATTTCCCCCTTTAATTCTGTTAGTATTTGTTTCACATATGTAGGAGCTCCTGTGTTGGGTGCATAGATATTTATAATCGTTATATCTTCTTGTTGGATTGACCCTTTTATCATTATGTAATGTCCTTCTTTGTCTCTTGTGACTTTCTTTGTTTTGAAGTCTATTTTGTCTGATATAAGTACTGCAACTCCTGCTTTTTTCTCCCTATTAGTTGCATGAAATGTCTTTCTCCATCCCTTCACTTTTAGTCTGTGTATGTCTTTGGGTTTAAAGTGAGTCTCTTGAAGGCAGCATATAGATGGGTCTTGTTTTTTATCCATTCAGCGACTCTATGTCTTTTGACTGGTGCATTTAGTCCATTTACATTTAGGGTGATTACGGATAGGTATGTACTTATTGGCATTGCAGGCTTCAGATTTGTGGTTACCAAAGGTTCAAGGTTAACTTCCCTACTATCTAAGAGTCTAACAACTCACTTAATATGCTATTACAAACACAATCTAAAGGTTCTTTTTTAATTTTTTTTCCCCTTCTCCTTTTTCTTCCTCCTCCATTCTTTATATATTAGGTATCATATTCTGTACTGTTTGTCCATCCGTTGATTGACTTTGGAGATAGTTAATTTAATTGTGCATTTTCTTAGTAATTAGCTGTTCTATTTTCTTTACTGTGGTATTATTACCTCTGGTGACAACTATTAAACCATAGGAAGACTTCCGTCTATAGCAGTCCCTCCAAAATACACTGTAGAGATGGTTTGTGGGAGGTAAAACCTCTCAGATTTTGCTTATCTGGGAACTGTTTAATCCCTCCTTCAAATTTAAATGATAATCTTGCCGGACAATGTAATCTTGGTTCAAGGCCCTTCTGCTTCATTGCATTAAATACATCATGCCACTCCCTTCTGGCCTGTAAGGTTTCTGCTCAGAAGTCTGATGATAGCCTGATGGGCTTTCCTTTGTATGTGATCTTATTTCTCTCTCTGGCTGCTTTTAATAGTCTGTCCTTATCCTTGATCTTTGCCATTTTAATTACTATATGTCTTGATGTTGTCTTCCTTGGGTCCCGTGTGTTGGGAGATCTGCGCACCTCCATGGCCTGAGAGACTATCTTCTTCCCCTGATTGGGGAAGTTTTCAGCAATCACCTCCTCAAAGACACTTTCTATCCCTTTTTCTCTCTTCTTCTTCTTCTGGTACCCCTATAATGCGAATATTGTTCCATTTGGATTGGTCACACGGTTCTCTCAATATTCTTTCATTCTTATATATCCTTTTTTCTCTCTGTGCCTCAGCTTCTTTGTATTCCTCTTCTCTAATTTCTATTCCATTTATCATCTCCTCCACCATATCCAATCTGCTTTTAATACCATCCGTTGTGCTCTTCAAGGATTGGATCTCTGACTGTAATTCATTCCTGAGTTCTTGAATATCTTTCCGTACCTCCATGAGCATGTTAATGATTTTTATTTTGAACTCCCTTTCAGGGAGAGTCATAAGGTCCATATCATTTAAATCTTTCTCAGGAGTTGTATTCATAATTTTACTCTGGACCAGGTTCCTTTGGATTTCATATTTGTGTATGGTGCCCTCTAGTGCCCAGAAGCTCTACTCTCTGGAGCTGCTCGGCCCCTGAAGCAATGTCAGGGATTGTAGGGGAGTGGTATTGGTGCCTCGGGGGAGGAAAGAGCTGTTCCCTGGTTCCTGGCTGCTACACCTGTCTCCACTGCCTGAACCAGTGGGCTGAGCACACAGGTATAAGCCTCTGTGCTTTGTGTTTTCAGTTGCTGTAGACAGATCTTCCCTCTGGCTGGCCCAACGCCAGGGCAGACCTTCCCGGTTTGCAAGCCTGGTGGGGCTGGCCAGGAGTAAGGCACACCAGTCTGCCTGTCACAGAAGGGGTTCCCGGAGCTGTGTAGGCAGCCAGGGAGCTGGAGTACCCGAAGATTGTGAAAGCCCCCAACCTGCTGGGCAGAGTACACCCAGACAATTTTGTCTACCTGTCCTTTCTCCTGAGCAGTAAGCTCTGTGCAATCCTTGCCCCTTTACCAGCCCTCTTGCTAAGGGCTTCTTTGTTAGGAAGTCTCTCAGACTGCCTGCCTTTCCTTTGTCCCAGAGCAGCTGGATATGGATCCCTGTTTTCCACAAGCAGCTGGAATCTTAGTCTCTCCAGGAATTCTGCCTGTCTTAGCTTTCCAACCCCCTAATTACGAGAGTGTCATGCAAGCACCATGAAATGTAGGTTTGTGCTCCCAGAGCAGATCTCCAGTTAGGTATTCAGTAGTCCCAGATCTCCACTCCCTCCCTGCTCCGTTCCTGTTCCTCCTGCCAGTGAGCTGGGGTGGGGGAAGGGCTTGGATCCCACAGTACCACAGCTTTTGTACGTTACCCTTTTCCGTGAGGGCTGCTCTTGTCTCCAGGTGTATGCAGTTTGTGGCAGTCCTCTTTCCTGTTGCTCTTTTAAGAGTAGTTGTATTCATTATATTTTCATATTATATGCGGTTTTAGGAGGAAGCCTCTGTCTCACCTCTCTCGCCGCCATCTTCAATCCCATCTCCTCTTTGCTTTTCAACCCCTCTAATCTCTAGAGCACATGTAATGTGGGTTCGTGCTCCTGGAGAAGATCTCCAGGAGTGGGTATTTAGCAGTCCTGGGCTTCTACTCCCTCCCTGCTCCATCTCTTCCTCCCACTGGTGAGCTGGGGTGGGGGAAGGGCTTGGGTTCTACTAGATCATGACTTTGCTACTTTACCCTTTTCCATGCGGTCTCCTCTTCCCCAGATGTAGGCCATCTGTTGCAGTCTTCCTTCTGATTGCTGTTTCAGAATTAGTTGTATTTGCTGCATTTGTGTGTTATATGTGGTTTTGGGAGGATGTTTATGCCTCATTTCTCATGCCGCCATCTTGTTGATTCCCCCTCTAGCAGTTTTGAACAGTTTCCTAAGGTTGATAGAACATCAGCATATACCATCAAGTTTCTCATCCTTTTGAAGAAATAGTGATGATGCCTGAGAATCCCTTCTAGTAATTCTGAAAGATGGAGGACGGAAATAAAGGATCCTGCCTAACCTGTTCAGGGAGGGACCAACCACATGGAGAGCTCACTCCAGTTTCACTCTCCAGTCCAAACTCTGACGTGGAGTTGGGCAGATCTTCTTACCATCTTGTCAAATCTCCACCTTCCTCAGCTGGCAGTTAGGGCTCCTCAGGACCCAGACTAGGGGGAATGGTCTTTTCCATTTCTTCCTTGAGTTTTAGATGTACAAGCCCAGGGTTTCTCAAGTAACCGCACACTCTGGAAACCCAAGAGGAAAAGGGAGGTTTAAGGGCAGGGCACAAATACCCAGAGAGGCCCTGAGCTGTTCTCGCAGCCAGCTCCTGTTCTTCCTCTCCCGCCTGAGGAGATTCCGGGCGCATTATGTCTTCAGGGACATTGGTGTCTTTCCCCTTCCTGCAGAGCTGCCACTGTCCTCTTCCTCTTCTGGTTCCTTTAAGCCTAGCAGTCACTGGGGACTGGAGCAGAGTCTCAGGTGTCCCTCCCCGCTGCCATCACTCCAGGGAACAAGATAGATCATGAAAAGGAGCAGTTACATGGTTAATTTATTCCACCTTCTGTTATGGTTCTGTCTGCAGTTTCTCATCCCTTTGCAGAGAAGTTAGACTGATTGACTCCCTGGTTTATTTTGTGGTTGAATCATGCCTTTGGTCTCTACTGAGGATAATCCAATAAACACCATCTCAGTTATTAGCTCCGGTGTCTGTGCACTCTCACCTCAGTGAGGGACAAGGGAACAATAACTGCATTTCCTAAAGGTCGTTAGATTTAATTGAACCCTGTCTTTGTGTTTTCCCTTTGATTCTTAGATTTTACCTGGAGTGAAAGTGGTTATTGTTAATCCTGAGACCAAAGGGCCTGTTGGAGACTCTCATCTTGGAGAGGTATGTATGATTTGAACCTTTGTCTGCAGAGTCAGCAGTGAGAAACTTTAGGGTTCACATTCTAGAAGTCGGTGAAACTGTGGAGTTAGCTTCCCCCCATTGTGAATTTCCATCTCTTAAACAGTTTTATTCTTTCTCTGTAAGGCACAAGACTGAAATGGACAGAAGGGGGAGATTGAGACCAGGATAGAGAGAAGATTTAGGCACCCAAACTAGAACTAGTCCCAGCTTTGTTCCCTTAGCTGAAAAGAGAAATGGGCACATCCTGCCTCTTCCCATCTATTAGGAGTGAGACTGAAAGGAGCCATGAATATCACATCTTAAAAAATTCATGCAAATATTATATTCTTTTCCAAAAGTTACCCATTTGGTATTAGTATAAAAGTATTTGCACAACCTTAATCTTTCTTCCTCCAAACTCTGAGGGACACTGATGCTTCCATCCCATAGCTTACTGGGAGGAATGTGGTAGGTGCAGGAGCCGGGCGACCTGGGCTGTGTCAGTTACCCGCTTCTCAGTACTGGGCAAGTTACTTAGCCTCTCTGGACCTCGATTTCATCATCCACAAATAATAATTGGACCTACCTTGCCTACCTAGTAGAACTGTGTGCATTAATGCATTAATACCTGTATCTGTAATGCACATGCAACAGGGCCTGTCATGTAATAAGTTATAAATACTAGTGTTACTTCCATTGTTACTATTGCTATGTTAACATTGTAAATTCAAATACCCTATAGTGTTTTACTGAGGACTTTATACCCTAGTTTCAGAAACAGAGAAATGACCCCTGGATGCATTTGTGGGACTCTGGGTGAGGCTGAGAAGTGAACCAGAGGCAGTGTGGGCTCATGGTTAAAAGCATGGCCTCTGTAGCCACACAGGCTTGGGCGCGAGCCTCCGGGTTCATGCATCGTAGGCTAGTTAGGTAACTGTTGTTTCATCTGTAAGTCGGGAATAACATTAGCGTGAACTCTGTTGTCATGTCACCTATGTCAGGACTGATGGCGATACGGCACATAAAGTACTTACCTTACTGTCCAGCACACAGTGAACACTTGATGAATGTTAGCTGCCCTTGTTAATGTAAAAATGAGATTAAAAAAACCAAAATCTGTGCCTAAAGAATTGAACTGGTAAAGTTGTATGTTCTGGGTGAAATGTGACCAGTGCCCTTTTCTTGTCATAGATTTGGGTGAACAGTCCCCATACGGCCAGTGGCTATTACACCATCTATGATAGCGAGACGCTTCAAGCTGATCATTTCAACACTCGCCTCAGCTTCGGGGATGCTGCTCAGACACTCTGGGCCCGGACAGGATACCTTGGCTTTGTCCGCCGGACTGAACTTACAGCGGCCACTGGAGGTATCATCCACTCCAATTCTTCCCCTTTGTTCTACTTTGCGTTTCAGCCGGTAGCATGCCTGGCCTTTCTCCACCTGCCTTTGGGTTGTGGAATGTGTGGATATAATTATTCTCTTCTTTGACTCTTGAATATATATGTGGATTTATATTCATTTGAAATCAGACTTTGCCCCATCGAGAGCACCTAGGAAGTAAGCACCCAGAAACACATGAGCATGCCTCCTGTCCTGTGGGTCAGCATGGCCGGGCCATCATGAAAATGTGCCTGATGGTGGGCAGCTGCCCCTGGCAGAGCAAAGACTCTCAGCCCCTAGGGGGTTGACTCCGGCCCCTGAACAAGCTCCTGGGACGGGTATTTCATTTAGCTCTTTGACTCCTGCATATCATTCTGGGAGCAGGAGGATCCCCTGATCCCTGAGGGGGGAATCCGTGCAGAGGAACCACCTTGCTGAAGCACCCTGTCCCTGTGGCAGTTCATGTTGGATACAAGACTGCTTGGGAAGGCTCTAGTCGAAGCAGTGCCCCAGTCATCCTCTGCCCATTGGTTGTCACATCTTCACTGCTGGTGTCTTCAGCCTTCCTCCCTGATGGCATTAGTAGCCATTTTAGTAGCTCAACAGTAACTGTGTCATGTATTTCAAGAACTGATAACTCACTGGACTTTAGAGTCCTGAATTGAACCAAGTCATTTCCCCTTAGTTCCTTGCGTCTGCTGCATACTGACTAGCACCCATAATTTCTCCATTTTCCTGGGGAAGCAGATGACATACTGGAGAAGAGGTAGGCATCCCTTGCCAGGTGCCCTGGTTTTGAGGCCTACCTCTGCCATTTGCTCTGTGACCTTGAACAATCACTGAGCCTCTCAGTTTCCTACTTGAAAGATGGGGGCGATAATGTTTCCTGCCTTGTGGAAATGATGTGAGATTAAATGACCTGATGCATTGAGGTGCCTAGAACAGTGCCTTGGCACAAAGAAAGTGCTCCCGACTACTTAACTACTGTGTTTCTGTTATTTTTGTTATTTTAATCTTAATGAGCTCCTCTTGTATGATGGAAACACTGCCGGACCTCTTCATCCCTCTCTCTCCAACAGCTTTTAGCATTTGTTTTACTAAATTTTTTCAGAAATCTACCTTCCCCTGAAAACAGTGCATTCAGTAGACCTCTCTCTTCAAAATTCAGTATCTGTATGGACATAAACCATGTAGCCTTGTATATACAGTGTGTGCATAAAATCTTTAAAAGAAATGATTTCTACCATCTTCTAGCTGAATGACAAGCTTATTAATAATAACCAGGACTAGTTCATCCATACTCTATAATCCTACTCCTTACGTCTGGATTCCTTGAAGATGTCTAGAAATAGTAACACATGTTCATTTCTTCTCTGTCTAAAATCCTCTCCTCTCTCCTCCCCTCCCCCAGCCATCATCTGGCTAATTCCTGTTTATCCAGCTCAGTCTGGCTTCTGCTTTTCCTCTCTGACCCCTGAGCTGAGCTCGGGGTGCCCTCTGCTCCCCTCGCACTTCGTGCACATTCCTTGCACCGGGCTTGCGTGTCACAGTGCAGTGACTGTTGTGTGCCTAGACCGTATCTTCAGAGCAGGAATCATGTTTTGGCATCTTTGTCTCCCCTAGCGCTTGGCACAAAAAGTTCCTGGGACATATCAGTAATAATAATCAAGGCTAATTTTTTTTCTAGCATTTATAATGTATCAAGCAGTTACATGGTCAGCCTATTCCACATTTATAATGTATTGATTTCCCTACATGGATTATCTCATTTAATCTTCACAGCAGCCATTTATTATTACCCCTGACTCACAAAGTGGACTGTGAACACTGGGTTGCACTCAGCATGTCTGATGAGCCACATTTCTCTCTCTGTCAGAACGGCATGATGCATTATATGTGGTGGGAGCGCTGGACGAAACACTGGAGCTGCGAGGATTACGCTACCACCCGATCGACATTGAGACCTCAGTGTCTCGGGTCCACAGGAGCATTGCCGAATGGTAAATCCCTCTGCTCGGAATACATCTCCCACCTCCGCTGTAGTATCAGTTAAAACTGATAGAAGTAGTCAGCCATCTACACCAAATGCCACGTACAGATGTAGAACTCTAAGGGGAGTAAGAAAATAAATGGACGAACTCTTGGTGGCAGGTGAGGCCTTGGATATGCTGAGAAAGGCTCCATGGAACCACTGTGGAGCTGAGTCCCTTTTAATGATAGACTCGTATCATTGGAAGGGACATAAGAGATCAGCGCCCACTAGAGAGTCAGTGTACCATGGTGGGAAGAACCGTGACCTCAAGGTGAAAAGACCTAGCTCCCCCATTCAGGCTGCTTTCCTCATCTGTGACACACTTCCGGTGCCGTGTCCTGATGATCGGGTGACAATGTGCTTCACAGGCTGTCTGGGGGTGAGCAGATGAAAAGGATCATTATTTTCTCTCTGATTTCCCTCTCATTGCAGGAAATCCCCCTACATTCTACATTATCTCTGGTAAAGGATCATCCAGCATCACATTGACTAAAAATTCCTTAAAATTAAAACTCTATAGTTTTTACCTATTGACTTTCATTCTGGATTCTTGACAACACAGAATCCATCCAGTTTCTTTTCTGCATATTTAAGTCAGTATGTTCTTCTTCAGTTTTTTTTTTTTTTTGTCCCATTCTAAATAACCACAAATCTTTTAAAGATTGCTCATGCTTTCCAGATGCTTCTTTGTCAGCATCTTTGTCTCCCGTTGATCAGGTTTCCCAGACCTGAACAATGTCCACGAGGGGTAAGCAATGCAGAGAGGTTTGGTACCATGACTACGCTCTAATTTTAGGCATTTGACTTTTAATGTGACCTATTATTGTATACATCTTTCTTTAATGATTGGAATCTGTTTTTTAAGTAGTCTTAGCACTCATACACAGGTCCCATAACCCAGCAGTCCCCCTCAATGTAAGGTGACATTCTGATAGCACTTTTATGGTGCAGCAGGAGGCACATCTGTACAGGGCATTAAGCTCAGATGGGGCCAGGCCAATTCCTTTCCTGTTGGGTGTAAGAATATCTTAGTCAAAGCTTTTATGACAGATAACGGAAACTCTCTTTAAAAAAAAAAATTTTAAGCAAAAGAGAGAGTTAATGGGAAGAATGTCTGGCCATCTCAGAGGTTCCCCAAAGTCTCTGCCTAATTCTGGATCTCAAACAGGTAGAAATAAGGGGCAGGAAGGTCATTGGGAACCACTGTCCTCTTGCTTTCTAGAGGTACATGAGCATCTACTTCATTCTTTCTCTTCTCCCTGAAAAGCCACTCTGTGCTTCTCTGCACACCTGGCTAGCCCAGAACTTGCAGATCCACATGTCCTCAGTTCAAGTGACAAGCTAATAATGTTTAATCCCACTTCCAAATTCCCAGGGGATTCTGGTGACTCAGTTAATCAGCAGTGATCACAGGGGCAAGATCATATATTATAGGCGTGGCTGCTTATCTGACTGGCTCTGAGAGGGAGGGCAGTTCTCAGGAAAACAGGGGTAAGTCTTGGGCAGGTTCTGTAAAAGAGGACTGGTAAATGTAATGGCATGTTGACCGGATGTCCTTGAAATTTCAGTGCTGTGTTCACATGGACCAACTTGCTTGTTGTGGTTGTGGAACTGTGTGGCTCTGAACAAGAAGCCCTAGATCTGGTGCCGTTGGTGACAAACGTGGTCCTGGAAGAGCATTACCTCATTGTTGGCGTTGTGGTGGTGGTGGACCCAGGTGTCATCCCCATCAACTCCAGGGGAGAGAAGCAGAGGATGCACCTCCGTGACAGCTTTCTAGCTGACCAGTTAGACCCCATCTATGTGGCTTATAACATGTAACCAGCCTTGTGGGGATTCCAGAGGGCCAACCTGAAAAACCGGAAGGACCAAAGACCGGTGTCTAGGAACAAGCTTTCAGATGATGTGAAATAAGCGGGACGGCTACATTACATCCTTCATCTCATCCTGTGGAATTCTGCAGTCCCAAGGCACACAGGAAAGGGGATTGCTGTGGAGGCAAATGGAAAAAATGTTAACAGTCTATTAGTCATGAGCCTTGGCTTAGTGTGAACAGCACTGTCACTAAAGCAATTATGTGCATGTTGCATTTTTTCATCTGTTGTATATATGTGTATTTTTATCTAATGCTGTTTTAGAATTTTCTAAGGGAGTTTAATGAATTCACATGAAGCAGGTAGTCTGAGTCACACAGTTCCCCGCTCTGTACTGTATCTTGCCATTTTACCAGAGCTACACATTCTCTGGGTTTTGTTAACATGTAATTACTCAGCTTTCAGTTGACCCATAAACAAATCAGATAATTCACTGAATGAGAATTACTTTATATACCTAATTCTTGACTGTAAAACATTTTGACCAGTGTTTTAAACGTGTAAATAAGAAAACACATAATCCAGCTAAAAAGTTGAAGAATTGGCTTGTATAGTTATAACAACTAAAGCAGAAATGTTTACACTTTGAGAGAATTTCAGTATTCTCTTGCTGTGTTATAACCGAATAGGTAACTAGAAAGTGCAAATTGTTTGCAGGTTTCGCTGCGTATTGTACTGTCTCTGTTGGCTGGTGTATTTTATAAACTAAAGCTGCCTTTGTTTTTGAAGCTTGCATTCCCAGAATCAGCTTAAGCTTTTAAGAATTCAACCTGTTTCTACAAGTTGAAAATCTCACTTTAAAAATCAAAATATTATGAAAAGGCTACGATTCATTAGATCCCACCCTATTCTACAGAAACACAGTAACTCACTCTGGCCCCCCGTGTTGAAACGGTCTTTCAAATTTAGAGTGACTTTGTAAGAATTTAGGATTTCCTCTTTTTCCGGCCCATTGTAAACTGCATCTACAGTTTATACATGTAGCTTCTCTTTTCTGAAAACTGAACAGTGCCCTCTGTTATCCCAGTTCATGAGGGTAGGGATTTTAAGAACAAGAATGACAGGCTGGGAAGGCAGTGAGATCGACAGTCACATGAAACCGTAAGGCCACTTAACTACATATCTAAATCTGACCAATTTGATTTGCCAAATAGCCAGGCTTATGCTGAAATAGGGGAAGTCTGAAGTATGCAAGAAACTCTTTTGAAATAACTGTGGTGCCCAGGCCGAGAGGACTGAGCCTGGGAGTGAGTTTGGTCTCCGGCTCGGTTTCCTTTCTTTGGTCTGATGATGCTTCATGTATTTGAATATAGTTGAATTTTATTATTTTTTTCTTACAGAAATATTTTTAAAAATTAAAAAAAAAAACTTCAAAGTGAACAGAGTTAACTTGTTAAATCAGAATGGTTCTCTTTGACCCACTCTGGTCTAATGTGTAAATATTTATTTAGACTATTTTAATAATACATATTATTTACCCCACTGTAACATCATGTAAACTAAATATGTTTTTAAACAATTTTTAAGACTTGTAATTACCCTGAAAATAAGGTTTATAATGCAAAGACCAGACCCTTCACCATGGCAGCACTCTTGGGTGCTGCCTTTACACAGTCGTGACTCAAAGCCACTTTATTGACTCCCTTTTACATAATCCTCTTTTCTTCCAACTCATTCTCCACAGAGGGAAAAGCCTCAAGGCATTTTCCAGTTCCAGATCTCTTTTTCAACGTTTTGGATGAAATTAATGTACACGTGATAGAAGAGGTTCTAGGATATAAAGAAAGAAAGCACTTAATATTGGGGCAAGAAATCTCAGTGACTGCAGTCGTTTAGTTTGCAGAGAAAACAGCCTGTTTCTTTGGAAAGTAATTTTCTTAAAACAGTTTTTAATGATTCACTAAACAGAACAAGGGGTCCTAAGGGTTAAATTGGACTATCTCCATTATCATAAGTTGTAAGGAGAAAATATTGGCAGAGGTTATCCTATTGCTTTGATAATTCTCACTATACAAGTTAGAGTGTCTACTAGAAATACAATGTGAGCCACATATGTCTTCTGAAATGTCCTAGTAATCACACTTTTAAAAGTAAAAAGAAACAGGTAAAATTGATTTTAATATATTTATTGAACCCAGTATTTCAATATGGAATCAATATAAGAATTACTGAGATATTTTACTTTCTTTTTTTTCATATTAAGTCTTTGAAATCCAGTGTGTATTAAGCATATCTCAGTTTAGCCATATTTCAAGTTTTCAGTAGCCACATGTGGCCAGTGGCTATGCTATTGGACAGTGCACGTCCTATATTCATTCCTTCAAATAAAATACCCCATTAATCTCAGAGTGTGGCCAATTCCCAGATACTCAGGGGCTGGTTATCTAGTTCTGTAGTTCCTCAAGCCTCTGATTTATCCTTAGTATTCGCTTTCTGCCTTGTGGCTGCTTTATTGATCTTTTGCATATCACCCAAGACAAGAATATACTAGTACAAGAAAGCTGAGCTGTGTCTTTGGAGAACTTCATCAGGGAACTCTGGTAAAGTATTCACTGACAGGGGAAGAATCTAGTCATTCACTTAGCGGTGTGGGTGAAGCCGGCTGCAGATTGAATGCCTAGTCTGTTGTAGACTTGGATTAGAAAACTCTTGACACAATGCTTTTGCTCTTTCCTCATTAAGTAGAACCTCTGTGGTGGAACTGATTCTTAAGACAGGCCCAAAGGGCCATTATTGATAGGAACAGCCTTGCCAAAATTCTGGAACACCTCTGTCTGGGTTTTTATGCCTGTGAAAAAGAAAACAAATTAATAGCAAGCCCCCATTTTAGTTAAGAGAAATTTGTTCATCTGAAAGTTTTTTGACCTCCTCCTGCCTCTCAGCAGAAATAATTGAGGTAGATCAGGAAGAGGCTGCCTCAGGAAAATTCCTAGGCCCTAGGGATTTTTAGAGCAGCACAAATGCCATCTCTGGCATCAGTGTCACCCTGGGAATGACCAGTTTGGTAATTTAGGGTATCAGTGAATCCCCAGTCTTTACTCACTTCCTGCCTCATAAAGGGCCTGGGTTCCCCCAAGACCAAGTCCTTTCCTCCCGAAGTTATGCTGCCTCGGGCTGTTTAGGGACCATCGCCTATTGGTCATATGAGTGCATCTCCTTTAACCCTGGGCAATGCTTGCTTAATGCTTTTGTTGAATCAACAGACCCTGGGCAATGCTTGCTTAATGCTTTTGTTGAATCAACAGAGGGCCTGAGACCTTAGGGTTTTTTTGTTAAGGTCTCTGCCCCAGGCATGGTGCTCAATATCTTGGCCAAATAAGTTACTTTCCTTGAATATCCAGGAATCTTTTAGACTAAAGCAATGAGGAGTTATCACCTCACCCCTCAAACTCCAACATGGTCTATGCCTTAGTGTTATTTTTGTTGTCTGCTTTGATGTAAAAGCAAGAGTATCTGCAGCAAGAAGTCGTAGTACTCCAGGTAGACAGTAGGCCTTTTCTTTATCATCCGTACATTTCTGGTTTAGGTATATGTAGGTGGGCCATGTTACTTGTCCTGAGGAAGAGAGTGTAAAGATATAAGAATAATTTTTTAGTTCGAAATGCTGTTTTGTTTACTTTCTGTCAAGATACTTACCAGTGTCAAATTCAAACTATAGTACTGTGTAATTATGTATAAAGTTTTTTTTATTTATTTGAAATTAGACTAGATATACATTTTTAAATTTAACATCTGGCTGGACAGTGTTCTATTAACTCATTGAATGTGTTTCCTTTGTCTTGTGTTAATAAATATTGCTGCCTGATTGTGTTTAATGCTTGACACATTGGGAGAACTGATAAACTGGAATTGATAAATCTTAAGTTCACTTCAGATGGTAAGACCCAAAGATAGTTGTGGCGGTCTAAGGAACACAAGAGACCCAAAATTATAGCAAATCAGTGCTCTAAAAGAAGACCACATCAAGGAACAGTAAGGAGTCATTTTGAAAACAAAGAAGGTTTTTGTCAGGAACAATTATAGCTTAGTTTTCCTTCTACCCAGGTAGCATTTGGTAGTTTCAAATTATTGATCATAAATTTTAATTTTTTTTCTAATCTATAATAGAGCTGGATTTCAGCCTTTCCTAAAGTGGTACTTCGCTTGCTCTTCCATTTCCTGGTTTCAAGAAACTTGATGGGAATCCATCAAATTGTGCATGTTCTCAGACACTAAAACTGGTCCTTAAATTATTGTCCAAGCTTTAAAGGCAGCTGACATCTTTTCATTTAACATTTATTGAGTGCCTACCCACAAGGCACTGCAGTAAGAGCTGAAGCTAGGGAGACAAAATGATTGAGTCACCACCCTCAGAGGTACAGGAAACTACTACTGTGCATTAAGGGTTCCAAGTAGAGGCGGGCTGTGGGAGCAGGTAGGATAGGCACCCTATCTAGTGATGAGGGAGAATGGTGAAGGGTGTGTGCTAGGAGAGACGACGTCTGAACTGAATTGTGAAGAATGGGACAGCCAGACAAGATACAGACAATAAGCTGGAAGGTAGAGTGGCATATTCTGGGAACTGAGATTCATTATTAGGATGTAGGGTTTGAAGGGAAAGAAAGCAATATATATATATGGACAGATTACTAAGGGCCTTGTGTTTCATGCCAAGAAGTATGGACTTGTATCCAGAAGGCCAAAGAGAACCAATGAGGGGTTTGCGGCAAGGGAATAACATGCTCAGATTTGCAACACAGATTATTCTGGTAGTCATATAGAAACTGGTTGGCTTGGGGAGGGAGAGTGAAGTAAAGCCTGAGGCAGGGGGACCCGTTGGGAGGCCTCTGCAGCAAGTGGGTGAAGAGCAAGAGCACTTCAGGCCAGGCAGCAACAGGGTGGAGACACCGCACACGCGGGAGACAGGAAGATTTCAGCCACAGAATATTCAGGGTAAGGAAGGGGCTCCAGAATAACTTCTAGGTTTCTGACTTGTGTAGTTGTGTAAATGTGGGGCCATTTATCAAGGTAGGTAATCAAAAGAGGAGGAAAAGACTTGGGAAAGAAGATGTGGTCCATTGTGGTCATGTTCATTTGAGATGCTATGAAACATGCAAGTGAAGAGGTGCAGTAGGCAGCTGAACATTTAGGTCTTTGCCTCAGGAGCGTGCTGGCCAAGACCTGGATGTTTGGGAGACATCCTCCTGAAAGTAGTGACTGAAGCCAGGAAGTGGATGTTACTACCAAGGAAGAGCATCCAGAGTGAGGAAGGATCAGTAAGAGGCTCATGGGGAACAACAGCATTTAAAGGCTGCTGGAGGAAGAAGGGAGAAGGAACGACTGGAGAGGTAGGGACAAAACCAAGAAAGAGCACGGGCACAAAATTGTAGGAAGAGTTAAATAAGGAGTGATCAACAATGCCAAAGGCTACACTGAAGCTGGGAAAAACATGGACTGTCTGGCATCTGCTGTGTCTGGCAACTAGGCAGTCACTGGTGACCTTGATCAGGGTGGTTTGGGTTGTGACTATAGGGGCAGAAGCCAGAAAACTGGTTCAGAAGAGTAATGATGGGAGATGTGGCTGAACAGGCTATTCTTCCCGGAAGCTTATCTGCACACAGGAAAGAGATGGGACACTAGTTAAAAGGGATGTAGATTCAAGGAAGTCTGTTTTAAAGATGGAAGAAATAAAATACTGTTGTCAGGGGAAAGAGACAGGATATATGTGTCAGGGAAAGTTGCCAAATACAGCAATGAAGGACAATTCACAAAGCGAGGTCCCTAAGGAAGCGGGAGTGGCGGGGATCCACAAAACAGGAAGGATTAGCCTTTGAGGGGAGGAAGCACATTTTTTTCAAATAAAACTGGGTAGCAGCAAGATCCTGATAGTGGGAGATTGCTAGAGGCCTATCTGATCACCTCATTCACTTCTCTGTACCTCCATTCTCAGTCTACAAAGGTGAACAGTCATTTCTGAGGAAACTTCTATAAATAAATGTAATAGTGCTGGCAAAATGTAACATGGAATGTGCAAATAATGAGAATTCCTAAGAAGCAGATATGAGGGAGTTTACATTAAATGCACTTATTAAAAAATAAGGACTAAAAATAAGTTAGTTATATTCAATAAAAGAAGAAAAAATTACCCTCTAAGAAAGTAGGAGGAGGGAAATACTTAAGAGAAAATTAATAAATAGAAAATAAAAGAAATAGAAAAGGTTCAATAGAACCAGAAGCTGATTTCTTAGAAACAACAATCTCTGGTGAAACTCACGTGTACACACACACACACACACACACACACACACAGACTAATAGGAAGCACAACGAACACTGTGACTATAGCTACAGTATTTTTTTCAAGTTTTAAGGGATTATAATTTTAAAATACATTTGAATTTTAAATAATTTTCTAGAAAGTATTTAATTTCAAAATTCAAGAAATAGAAAATCTGAATTTTACCAAACTCACAAGGAACAGATCTTCTTCCTATTTATATATGAAAAAAATATATATATATGTATGTATTTTTTAAAGCCACTGGACTCATCTTACAAAGTTAGTATAACCTTGATACCAAAATCACACCAAGGCAGTTTTTTAAAATTCTAAATCATTCTCACTTGTGAAAAGACGCAAAAATTTAAGGTCTAGCTGTTTCAGTTATCTATTGCTGAGAAAATGCACCACCCCAACTTAGTGGCATGAAACAGCCATGAATGTATATTCTGTGCATTATGAATTAGAGCACAGAAAGAATGACTTCTCTCTGCTCCAAAATGTCTGGCCTCAACTGCGAGAATTCAAATATCTGTGGGGTAATTTGAACAACTCGGGGCTACAATTATCTGGGCTTATTTACTCACGTAGCTAAAGCCCGGGCTCAGCTGGAACTGATCAAAGCCCATCGATGCAGCCTCTCCTCACTGCGTGAGCTTCTCACAACACGGCAGCTGGGTTCTGAAAAGGAGCATCTGGAGGAAGAGCATGTTAAGCGGTAAACATCTCATCCACTCTTCAGTCATATGCATCACTTCTGAGCCCAGATTCAAGAGAGAGGACTGTGTGTTTTGATCAGAGACAGGCAAAGTCATATTACAAAAAAGCAATGGAGATGGGAGATACCTTGGTGGATATATGTGGAAATATTATAATGGAAAATATAATTTCCCGCACTAGCAAATCAGACTCAGCATATCAGAAATAATCTGTGAGATCAAACCAAGGATGAACCTAGCATGGTTCAGTATTAGAAAAATCTATTTATGTAATACATCAAGGAGAAAGCCGTATGGTCATCTCATCTCAGAATTCTAAGAAAAGGTAAAAGTTCAACATTGACTATGAAAAAATCCAACAAGCAAGGAATAGAAGACTTCTTTAATCAATACAATATTTATCAAAAATCTAAAGTAAAGTAATATTTAATGATACTTTAGGAGCAGTACCATGAAAGACAAGACTATTCAGAATGCTTACTTTCTAATGCTTTCTGTTCAGCCTTGTACTTGAGAGTATAGATAGCATAATTAGGGAAAGAAGCTATATGAATTGGATACAAAGAAACATAAATAATACTTGGAGACAATATGATAGTCTTTAGAAAATACAAGAGAATCTACAAATTTAATGAGTTTAAGATTGCTAAATACAAGATAAACATAAAGACCAAAAGCATGAGTCTGTAGTTGATGATAGTGTTGGGATAATTTGGTCACATTAACCCTCCTAGAGATAGGATTTTAAAAATTTGGACAAAATATTTTTTTCACCTATTTTGAAGGCACTGGAAAATGTGACAGAAATTAGAGAGTAACTGCCTTTGAAAGATGAATAGGTGGCATTTGCGTGTTTGTGATTTTTAGGACACCCCCATAACAGCGTGAGTGGTAGAGAGCTTCAGCCTACTGGCTTAAGGTTTGGAAGGACCTTAAGAAGATAGAGTTTCAGGTTGGCAGAGCAGCCAGAGAGTAGGTGGGAAATATGTGAAGGGGAGAGCCTCAGAAAGTGGAAGTCCCCAAATCTGCATAAAGAATCTATCAAAATCTTTGGCTGATGGCTGAACTTAATTATATGGAGAAAAATCCAAAGTTCCAGGTGAAATAAAGCATCAGCTGGAAGTTGAATTGTTGAGCAGAGATTTCAGCCATTGTCCATGAAGAAAAAGAGATGGGAAATCAAGTTAACTGCCTTCTGGAATAAAAATCACTCTGTAAAACAATATAATCCATTCCAATGATAAAAGTACTAGAAATGTGAAGAAACAGAAAACTATGACCCACACTCAAGGAAGAAGAAAACCAGTCCAAAGATACCAACTGCAAAATCACTCAGATGTTGCAAGTATCAATCAAGAGCTTTAAGTCAGCTATTATATATATATATATATATATATATATATATATATATATAGGGACTTAAAGGAAAATATATACACAATGGATGAACAGTTAGAGAATCCAGCAGAAAAAATAGAAATGATAAAAAAGAATCAAGTGGAAATTCCAGAGCTGAAAAAGTACAATTGAAATAAAAAATTCAGGGACTTAATGAGCTTAACAGCAGTTTGAAGATGGCATAATAAAGAATAAGTGAACTTGAATATAGATTGATAGATTATATAATTGAAGAACAGAGAGAAAAAGATTGAAAGGAAAAAAATAATTAAGGCTCAGAGTCCTATGGGAAAATATCAGGTGGTCTAACATATCTGCAATTGGAGTTCCAGATAAAAGAAACAGAATAGGACTTAAAAAATACTTGAATAATGGCAAAGGCTCCCAAAATTTGGAAAGACATAAATTTACAGACCGAAGAAACTCAAGAAACTCCAGGTAGTATAACTATAAAGAAAGCCATACTTAGGAATAATCATGGGCAAATTGCTAACTCCAATAAAGCAAAGTCTTCAAAGAAGCCAAGGAAAAGGCACATCGAACAGAACAATGACACAAACGTTAGCCAACTTCTCATTAGAAATAATGCAACCCAAAACATAGAATGATATATTTTGAGTGTTGGAAGAGAAAGAACTGTCAACTCAGACTTCTATATCCAATAGAACTATCTTTTAAAAATGAAGGTGAATCCTCAATCTGATAAAGGCAATCAATGAAAAGCTCACTGTTTACGCTGCACTTAATAGTGAAAAAAAAAATCTTTTCACTAAGGTTGGGGACTAAGGAATAAAGTGTTCTCACCACTTTGATTCAACATGGTACTAGAGGTTCTATCCAGGACAATTGGGCAAGAAAAAGAAACAAAAGGCATCCAGATTGGACAGGAAGAATTAAAGCAAGCTCTAGTTACAGATGAAATGACTTATATTTACAAAATCCCAAGGAAATACACACAAACTAGTAAATGAATTCAGCAAGGTTGCAGAATACAGAATCAATATATTAAATCTTTTGTTTCTATTTACTAACCATGAAAATTCCAAAAATTAAATTTAAAAACCAATTCTATGTAAAATAGCATCAAAAGGAATAAAATACTTAATTTAACCAATTGCAAACTTTTACACTGAAAACTGCAAAATCATTGAAATAAACTAAAAACCTAAATGGAAAGTCATCCCCATGTTCATGGTTTGGAAGATTTATCATTATTGAGATGGTAGTACTCCTCAAATTGATCTACAGATTCAGTGCAATTTCTATCAAAATCCCAGCCCTGTTTTGTAGAAATGGATAGGTTGATCCTAAAATTCTTATGGAAATGCAAGGGACTCAGAAGAGTCAAAACAACTTTGAAAAAGAACAAAGCTGGAGTATTCACACTTCCATATTTCAAAACTACTACAATGTTATAAGGACAGTGTGGTACTGGCTTAAAGATAGACTTATCAATCAATGGAATAGAACTGAAAGTCCAGAAATGGGGGAGCCTCTGAAACTGCTCCAAACCCAGCCAAGATAAATAACAATATTAATATTGCATCTCAGGAGGGAATGGTGGAGATTAGTGCCACCTGTGAGGATGTCAGAATTCAGAGGTAGTGGTCCCTGTGTAAGCTCTGATTAAATCACCAGTCTGGTCTCTGCAGAAACTCATGGATCCTGTACACTACTGCAAGTTCAACCGAACAGTAGCCCCAATTGTAGCTGTTGTACTTGATCTGATATCTTTGCTAGATCAGATTAATAGGGCCCCAGGTACATGGTATGTACCCATTGACTTAACAAATGTGTCCTGTTCTATTCCAATCAAGGAAGAGAATCATCTCATCACAAGAAAAAAATTTTTCATAACTACAGTATGTGTAGTTATGGATGTTAATTAGACTTACTGTGGCAATCATTTTGCAATATACATGTTATTGAATCATATTGTAAATCTGATACTAATATGCTATATGTCAACTATATCTCATTTTTCTAATAAAAGATAAAAATCAAAAATAGTTCACATTCACATAGAAGGGACAAGAATATATTTATAGTTTTTGCCCCAGAGTTACATTACATGACATCACTCTGATCAGACACATGGAACAAGTACTCTGAAGGTCTTGGTAAGCCATATGCAATCCAGAGGATGAGAAATAAATTCTGTGAAGAGTCAGAGATCTTGTGATCAGAGCCAAGGTCACATATCCCCTATGACATAAAAAACAAATTACTGCATCTTGCATCCAGTTTCTCAAGGAAGGATACCCCATCCACTGTAGGCCTCTTCAGGTTCTGGAGACAACACATTCAATGTCGAGTAATAGTACTCTGGACAACACCAGATGAAAGCTTTAAGGTTTGGAACCATATGAGCTGACAGATTCCATAGTGATGGTTGTGGGAAAACAAACAGTTAAGAAGTTTATAGCAAGACCCAGTGGGAGAATCACAATGCAAGCTATTGCAATTCTGGAGTAAGAACATGCCAGCTATAGCAAAGAATCATATGCCTTTTGAAAAACAAGCTTCTGGTATGCTACCGGGCCATGGAAAACTTGAGCAGGGGGCACAAAGTAATGATGCATCTGGAACTGCCTGTCATTGGCTGTATTCTGTCATAAAGTCATACAGTCAGATGAGCCCAGCACCAATCCTCATAAGACGGAAATGTTACACCTAGTATCAAGCCTAAGCAGGATCAGAGGACACACGCAACTGCATGACCAGGCAACCAAGAACCTTATGTTACTACAGTTGCACCAGCATTCTTCACTCAGCTCACACCTATGGCTATAGTGGTACATAGGGGAGTGTTCAGCTGAAGCAGATGGAAAAAGCCCAAATTCAGTTTATGGGTAGGTTAGGTCCAGTCTCTGGGGTGACTTTGAAAGGCAGTTGCAAGGGAAACTTCCCAATGGGCAGATATTAACCACCCATTCTATGTAGAAAGAAAAGTGTCTCAAAGTGAGAATATATGTGGACTTGTGGGCAGTGGAAAATGGCCTGACTTCTCCCAAAAAGCATGGGAGAGACAGTGAACATCCAAATAAAATGACTGGGCTAATGTCAGCCAGCTAGCCACTGGCCATCTCAGAATCAGCACCATGAGCCCATGATGGAATAGCCACAGTGGCAGAGATGGAGGTTATGCATGGGCCCAATAGTATGGACTCCTACTTACCAAGGCTGCTTTAGCTCCTGCTCTCATCTTCAACTCAACATTGACAGAAAACAACACTGAGCTCCCAATATGTTATTATTTCTCTAGGAGACTAATTGACCAATTAACAATAAATTGACATCGGGCTTCTTCCCATCCCATCCCAGAAGGGTCAGTGTTGTGTTTTCACATGAATAGACTCACCTTTTCTGGTTAAGGATTTGACTTTCCTGCCCTCAGATCCTTACTTAGCGTCACTGCCTGGGGTCTTACTAAGGTTCATGATATTTGTAGGCTGCTGTTTCCTCCAGCAAGCTGCATTTCAGTTCTAAGCTGTCTTGCTACAATTTCTGAATCATAATCTTGAAGGTAAATAATTTGTTTGCTTATACAATCCCACTAACACAGCAGTAACCAGTAATTGTCCATTATAAGTTTTACTAGTGGAACCAGCTAGGAGGCTACTGCAATATGTGATGCAAGACATGATAGTTTGAACTAAGGTGGTAATGGCAGGGGACAGAGAAGGGGAGGTCACAGGGAAATTAATTTCTCTTGAATCCAGGTTTGTTAGTTCAGGATTCTAGAAATAACAGCAACCAAAGCTAGCTTAAAATAAAAAGTGCTATTGATTAAAAGGACAAAGGTGGCTCATGGGACCTATGGGCCATGGCAGGCAACTATGTCTCAGGCAGATTCTAGAACTGGGGCCTAAAAAGCTACTGGGTTGCTCTCTCAGCTCATCTACATTGTTTGAAGATAGAAGAGGCACAGTACAAAATTCCTAAGCTTTAGGTACATTTATCTAGAGAAAGACTAATTTTTTGTCCAAAGACCAATTTCCATAAGGGAGATTGATGGCCCACCCAGCTTGCCCACTGTTAGTAAGATATGTATGACTATGAGAAGTTCCCGTAAGAAGGAGGAGGGATAGATGGACAGCCCTGTAGCTGTCCACTTGTAGTTTTCCAAGGGCCTCACAGTCGAGTTCTATACTTTCAATTCAAGCACAGCTAACATGAAGCAACAGAGCCTAGGTAAGTTATCTGGGATAACCCTGTTTCAGGAGTGTTAACTGAAATAATACAGTTGTAGTTCATCAATCCTTGCAGGCAATAGTTAACACTGCAGTGTTTTCCATATTAATATCCAACATACATTTAGTTCTTCCTCTGTGCCAGGCATGGCTCTAACTTTACATGTATCAAATTCAATCCACACAATCTGAGATAAGGATAGGTATTTTTATTAAACCCATCTTATTATAATGTCTCCTAACTATAGAACAGTGTACCAGAAAAGCCAAAGAGGGCTACCACCTCGTTTTAAAACAAATTACCTTTGGCTCTTGAAAGTTAGGTTTCTTTGTTTTGTGTTAGCTCCTCACTTCTAAAGTCAAAGACCTGTTCATCTGGTTTACAAAACTCTTACTATTCAGCAGCATAACCAAGACTTTTTTTTCTTCATCTACACTTACTCCTCAAGGTTCAGGAAGAGTGGTTGGTAGTTTAACACTCCCATGAGAAAGAAACAAACATGGCGGAAATTTGTGAGTAGCAGTGTTGCAGAGCATAATATTGATTTAAACTCAAGATGCTTTACAGGTGGAAAAAGAGCTAAAGAGGGAGTGGTCCAGTAACATTTTGAAGATTTCAGTATGACTTAGTTCCTTTTGATGGTAAATTTTTCATCCCTCTTTTACTGATCAACACTCGTTAAGCATTCTTGAGTTCCCAGGAAGAAATAAGCTGACACAAAGAACAAAATTATAACCAGCCTTTCAGTTATTAATATCACGGGTTGCAGAAAAAATGAGAACCTCTTCTTCACTCCTTACCTTGCTTTCCTCTGATATATGATATTTTGATTAAACAATGTCAGGACATGGGCTGAGTATTGTACTTTCCTCAATTTTGGTAACTAGAAGACAATCTTAGAGAGGTTGGGTAACCTGCCAATCAAAAATCTGGAATAAGGGCAGTCACTTGTTTTACTTTTTTGTTGTTATTTTTTTTATTATTATATAATTTTCAAATTAAGGTATTATTGATATACACTCCTATGAAGGTTTCACATGAAAAAACAATGTGGTCACTACATTTACCCATATTATCAAGTCCCCACTCATACCCCAATTCAGTCACTGTCCTTCAGTGTAGTAAGATGCCACAGATTCACTGTTTTCCCTGGGACCCCCCACACCATGTGTACTAAACATAATACCCTTCAACCCCCTTCTCCCACCCTCCCCACCCGCCCTCCCACACCCGTCCCCTTTGGTAACCACTAGTTCCTTCTTGGAGTCTCTGAGTCTGCTGATATTTTGTTCCTTCAGTTTTGCTTCGTTGTTAGACTCCACAAATGAGGGAAATCATTTGGTACTTGTCTTTCTCCGCCTGGCTTATTTCACAGAGCACAATACCCTCTAGCTCCATCCATGTTGTTGCAAATGGCAGGATTTGTTATCTTCTTATGGCTGAATAGTATTCCATTGTGTATATGTACCACATCTTCTTTATCCATTCATCTACGGATGGACACTTAGGTTGCTTCCATATCTTGGCTATTGTTTTAGCTTTTAACAAGTGTCAACAATGTTTGTGAATGAATGAAAATGGCTGCACTGTTAGTGAGTTCTTACCAGTGTCTGGAGTAACTCCTGAGCTTTAAATCACATTATCTGGCCCTAAAGGTCAAAACTAGGAAGGCTCTATCCACTAAATCAGTTTCCTACACTGGAGATCTCAAAGTTGTAAAATTTCAGAAAAATTCTGGTACTTGTGTGAAGAGCATACTGAAAGGTTTATCACTTATCATTTGTTCATTATCACTACAAAGCCATAACAATATTTTGCAATAAGAGAAAAATTCAGAACTGAGAATTCCTTCTCCAGGAAGGTAGACATATATTGAAAAACATGTTTTAGACTTTGTAGTGTATTAAAATGACGGTAACATTTTATTTTACGACACTACACTGTTATGTAACTTTTTCCTGAATTGTTTAACGGTAAATCTGTGCCTCACCATGACACACGAAGTGGAGTTCAACACCCTATAGGTCCCTTGTGCGTTTTAAATCGGTCTTCGTAGGAATCCTTTCATATGGGATAAAGGATACAACTCAACGCAACGTATGGGTTAAAAAGTCTGGATGAACTGAGAGAAACTGAGGAGTGTAAGCCTCCATGCTTGGCGTCGCTTCTCTCTCCAAGCAGCGGACATGTGAGGCGGGGATGACAGCGCTGAGCCGGCTCACCCAACCCAGAGCCAGGAGCTGAGGTGAGAGCAACGCCACTAGCCGAGGAAAACCGCCTCAACCAAGCGGCCTCCTGACACACCAAGCTGGCGATGGTCTCCAAATACAGCCGGGTGGGAGGAGTGAGGGCAGAGCTCCGGAAGGGAAAAGGAGGAACAGACAACTCTCGGCAACCTTTCACCTTTACGAGCCGGACTCACCGACCGAGACCCGGCACAAGATGGCGGCGCGTCACGTACGCAGCGTGATGACGCAGCCGGCGGCCCGCACGGAGGGACGGCTTTAACCTCACCCCCCACGCTGTCTTACCCCCCTTCTCTCCCCCGCCCCCGCGCTGGTGTAGATTATGCCGCCAGTGGCGGCCCTGACTGCCGAGGAAACGGTAGCCTAGGAGAGTGCGCTGTAAAGTGACACTGGTTCTCCCTGCCCCGTCTGACCCCCGAGAAAGAGGCACGTCCCCCGCCGCGTGAGGGGGTGGGGAAGTGGGTAGTGAATTCGGATCCACCTGGGAGGGGGGAGTGGAAGTTCCCGCCCCGGACAGCGGCGAGGCGGCAGCCACAGGTAAGCGGGGGGCGGGGGTGGGACGTGCTCTCAAGTCCCTGGGAAGGGAGAGGACGCGGGGACGCGGCGCCAGCGGGGACGCTGAGCCGGGTCGCGCGCCGGTGGGGGTCGCGCGCGGGGTGCCTGCGGTGGGGGAGGGGCGCCGAGGGAGCGCGGCGGAAGGAGGAGGGGCTGCCGCTGCCGCCCCCCCCCCGCACCCTCCCTAGCGCGCTTCCGGTTCTCGTGCCCCAGCCGGGCTGTGCCCCTTCAGTCACCGGTCTCCTCCTCCTTCCTGTCACCCGCTCCCCCAATAAAACTGGGGATCTCGTGCCGTCGCGTGGCGTTTTCCTGGAAGCCGCCCTTCGGTTACCGGCGGCGGGTCCCCAGGGTCGAAGGGGAGTGTGGGGAGAGCTGCGTGGGCCGGGCCTCCGTCTCCGCGCGCTGTCACGCCGCGCACCACCCGGGGCCCCAGGCCGGTTTTCTCTTCTCCGGAGCCCGCAGAGCGCAACGGGCATCCCGGGGTGCCAGGCCTGGCCCGGCCGGCCGTGAACAGCAAAAATAGCCCTTACCTTCCCACAGCTTACAGTGGAGTGGGGGAGAGAGAAAGTTAAGTAATCACACAGGCGCGCGAAAGGATCTTGGAAAGGTGCAGCCCCTGGAGCGGAGGAGGAGAGTGTGGAAAGACTAAAGTTCGTCTGTTTACCTCTGGGAGACGATCAAACCCAGGAAACTTTCTCTTTGATTTTCTTCTGTATCATAAAACTAAGCACTAGAGGGTGCGTGCAATTTAATCGCTTTAAAATTATTGTAGGCGTTAAATAATATATATTCTGTTAAGTTTTGAGAAGCAGTGGCCTAATATAGGATCCCCTTCCCCAACCAAAATTATGAAGTGTTCCCATGAAACCTTTCCTAAGCTGAAATGGCGTAAAATCAAGGAAGCAATTACTGTGAATTTATGTGGAAAAAAGTTTGAGCTTCTCAGGGCCCAAAAAGAACCTCTCATGCTTTTCTGATCCCTTAGGGACACATCTTGTTAAATAAATCGAGATGAAGCACAGGTGCTACAGGCACAGGGCTCTCTGACACAGCTGAAAGCTCTGGCGGCGGCTAGATGCTCAGTGTGGTCCCTGGGGAAGGAGCTTTGGCGTGGCCACTCCAGCGGCTGGGGTGCGTGATGTTTCTATAATGGCGTGCTGTAAAAAAAAAAAAAAAAGGCCAAATGCTATTTTTGCTTCTCACCTTTTTTTGTAAAAGCAGAAGTCCTCTTCGGATTTATTTTTGTTAGTGAAAACAGATACTAATGTAGATCTTATGTAAAATTGAAGAGGTGTAATGCAAATTTTCAGAAAGCACAGGATACCTGCAAATACTCATTGTTGAGAGCCTTTGCTCTTCGGAGGCTTTTCAGCATAGATTTGGCAAGCATCTTTGTCAAACCGGCCTCTTGTGATGAGAGTTCGTACACTGTTTATATTTGCAAAATGCACTTTATCCTGGTAATTTTGTTCCTAACGTAAATAAGCAGTTTCATTAAAATGCCTTTTTTCTGTAGGTTTTATAATGTGCGGTTGCCTCAGTGTCTCAATAAGAATCGATACTGTTATCCTAAAGCTGAATGTGTTAGCTATAGTATTTTTAAGTTATCCTTGAAGGTTTTCTTTCGTCTGATACATCTGTGCAGTACTACGTTATCACCAGTAGGTGGTAGTCCCTTCTAAAGATGCCTTTTTTCCACGTCATTCCATTTAAAAAGAATTTCCAACTCTAGGGTTTCTTGTGCGTGAATTGTCCTGTTTCTAAAGGTGGGTTGAAGTAATTTTTTAAACATTTCATTAACCATTAATTCTGTCGGTTTTAAGTAGGTAGACCTGACTAAACCCGTTGATTTATTCAGCAGTAATGTGCAAGGTATCAGGGCCATATTGAGGACAGGATGCAGTCTTTGATTCCCTAGTTTGCATTCTGGTGGGGAGACAGAAAACAGGCATTACAATACTGTAATAAGTGCCACGGGAAGAGGGTAAACATGTACTGTAGGGATATAGCCAGAGCTTCTAGACAGCCCAGGGCAGGCATGAAAGTTGGCCTGGAAGAATAACTCATAGGAATAGGTCATATAGGAATAGGCAGCAGTTTTTCTGGCAGAGGAAATAATGTGTGTGGAAGCCTGAAGAGAGCAAGGCAGGCACATTCGAAGATCGGAAAGAAATTCAGTATAACTAATAGGAGCAATTTTGAGGGGAGATTATGAGTTCAGTTATGGAAATGTTGAACAAGAGACTCCTTGCCCTCAAGCTTACCATAGTTCATCATCCTCTACAGGTGAGGAAACGACCCTCTTTTATCCGCTGAGAATACCATACTTGTATTGTGGATATTCACAATTTGCATATGTGAGGATCTCCGCTGGGCACTGAGCATCCATTCACATGATACAGGCCCTGTCCCTGGACACCTTGAGGCTGGGGAGACAGACATGCCAGTCCAGTTCAGAGTGTTATGTAGCTTCATTAGAAGTATTCGCAAGGCCCAGTGGAAATGCTGAGGAAAGAAGAACCTGGAGCAGTTGGGAACTTAATGTTTGGGATGAAACTTGACAGTAGGAGTTTGCCAGGTGGACAAGTTGGAAATGTGAGGGGATTCTGGAAGAGGGGCAATAGGAAATAAAAGAACATGACCTTTGGATTAAAACAGTTCTGGCTTAAGGTCTTGTATTCACATCTTTAGAGGGTGTATTGTGTTAAACTTCCAGTACTGTATTTTTACATAAATACCTGTGTACACATCCCATTTATTCTATATTGAGCAAGTTTTTAACAGGTTGTTCATCTGAATCTTAATTTTAGGAATGATAGCCAAAAAACAAGTAAGCAAATAAAGGTTATACCGTGATAGCATCATTAAAAAATACAGAGTATGTATTGTTTATAATGAGATGAAATGTAAAGTTGTTTTCACTCTGGGAAAGGACTGATTAGTTGATTCCTCTTTAAAAATCGTAGGAAATAGGTTATATCATTTTCCATAGGAAATGTGGTGGTAATAACTGTCCAAAATGTTATTTGCTAACTATAGCAGCTTTTACCAGGGAGTGTGTGTTGGTTTGTTGATCATGTTAGTCTTCATTAGATACAGGATTTCTTAATATTGTTATGGGAAGAAAAAAAAATCTGTGAATCACAGCAAAACAGAAAAGTGTCATTTCCAGTAATTTAACAATATTTTTTTAAATGTTTTATAGTTTCTTCCAATGCTTAGCATTACCTTTTTTTCTTCTTTGCTCTATATTCTAATGTATTTTCTGAAATTATTTAAAAAGACATTTTCAATAGAGGTAGTATGTAGAAATATTCCATTTTTTATGTATGTTTAGTCTGTGAGATTACACTTGTATTACTGTAGATTAAAAATCACTTCACTCTTGTAGAAGAAAGGACTATATATAGCTTAAAAGCAGTTGAAATAGCAAAGGAAACACTAGCTGAATTTGTCAAAATTAAACGATTTTAAATAATTAGGTTGTATTGAAATACTGTTTGTATTTACATGATAGAAATAAAATTTACATGAAGAAATAGGGTAATAAAAACACTAAGATCTGGTAGATGGATAGACAAATAGTATCAGATAGCTCATGGACCATTTTTCATCCATCATGTTAGTAATAACTTTAAAAAATTCCCATTACTGTCTCATGTTTCTCATTGGACTATACATTTTTCATAAAAACCTTAATCATACTCCTTGATCAAGTAATTCTCCTTTTTGGAATATATCCTATGGAAATTTAATTCAATCACAGTATTGTGGGGGTTTTTTATAACGTACAAGTTATGTACATTCAGTAGATGAAATATGTAGCTTTTAAGTAAGTTTCTATTTAAAACCTAGAAAATATTAATGATAAAACAAGATAAAAACTGGGATGATACAAAATTGTACATACAGTATGTTTATAATTTTTTAGAAGTTGTGGAAAGAATACAAAAGAAATTAGGCAACATTGTACTTAAGATTTTGTCATCTTTTATCTTTCTATTGTATATTTTGCTATGTTAGAAAAAAAGTTTAATGACATATTTAAATGGAAAAAAATTCAAAACACTTTGTTTGAGGTGATGTTGTATACCTTTTCTTAATGACTAAAAACAGTAGCTTCAATCCAGATGTTAGAATGAATTTCAGTTTGCTGATCTAAAAAAACAAGATAAAAGATGTAGGCTTAAGCTTCACAGTTACTGTCAGTGATGCTAAAGGGCAAGTACCTACTTGCCCTCTCTCTCTCCAAAAAAATCTTTAATGGTAAATTACACATAACATAAAATGTATTAATTATTTTTATACAATTCAGTAGTGTTAAGTACATCACCTTGTGCAAGCGATCTACAGAACTTTTTCATACCCTTTTTTAAAATTAATTAATTACTTTTTTTTATCAAGGTATTATTGATATACACTTATGAAGGTTTCACATGAAAAAAACAATGTGGTTACTACATTACCCATATTATCAAGTCCTCACCCATACCCCAATGCAGTGTCCATCAGTGTAGTAAGATGCCAAGATTCACTATTTGCCTTCTCTGTGCTACACTGTTTTCCCCGTGATCCCCCACACCATGTGTACTAAACATAGTACCCCAAAATCCCCTTCTCCCACTCTCCCCACCTGCCTCCCACACCCCTCCCCTTTGGTAACCACTAGTCCCTTCTTGGAGTCTCTGAGTCTGCTGCTATTTTGTTCATTCAGTTTTGCTGCGTTGTTATACTTCACAAATGAGGGAAATCATTTGGCGCTTGTCTTTCTCCGACTTTTTCATACCCTTTAAACAACTCTCCATTTCCTCTCTTTCCAGTCCCTGGCAACCACCATTCTACTTTCTGTTTCTATGGTTCGGACTGCTCTAGGTAACTTACGAAAGTGAAATTATACAGTATTTGTTTTTCGTGACTGGCTGATTTCACTTAGCATAATGCCTAAAGGTGTTGTAACATGTATCATAATTTCCTTCCTTTTTAACACTGAACAGTATTCTATTGTGTGTATATACCACATTTTGTATATGCATCTGTTGATGGACACTTGGGTTGATTCCACCTTTTGGCTATTTTGAATACTGCTGTGCACCTGAGTTTAAAATATCTCTTTAAGACCCTGCTTTCAATTCTTTTGTATATAAACCCAGAAGTGGTATTGCTGAATCATATATGGAATTCTACCTTTTATTTTTTTGAGTAACCACCATACTGCTTTTCATAGTGACCGTACCTTTTTATGTTCCCAACCATAGTGCACAAGTGTTCCAATTTATCCACATCCTTACCAACACTTATTTTTTTATATTAGCCATCCTAATGGGTGTGAGGTGATATCCTATTGTAACTTTGATTTGCATTTTCCCCTAATGATTAGTGATATTGAGCATCTTTTCGTATGTTTGCTGGCCAGCCCTTTCTTTTTTGTCTTTGTACATAACCAAAAAACCTTCAATTCTAACCAAATCTTTTACTAGTCTCTTTCTACGTGGTTCTCCTCCCATTTGACATATTCCATCTTTCATAATCCATTTATTCTTGTTCTTACTTAGCCTGCATATCCTACAGTTGGTATCCTAGATCATCTAGATACTCAGAACTTCCTTAGGTATAGTTTTATTTACCTAGTTCAACTCTTACCCAATGAATTCTTCATATAAATCTATATGTGCAATTAGAAACTGTTCCCTACAGTGAAGAAAGGTATGTTTGTTTCCATGGTCAGGAAGAGTATCAGACTTCTTAAGTGGGAAGACATTTGAGAATTTAGAATAATTTATGTACTTATGTGCCATTTTATTACATTTTAAAAGTTCAGGTGGATCAAAATTCAAAAAAAAATTAAAACAATATACAAGGTAAAGTCTCTTTTCTGGCTCTGTCCCATAGCTGCCATGTGTCTTCCATGGAGGCAACCAAGTTATCAATTTTTACACAACTAAGCAGTATGCTATACATATTCTGTAGCATTTTTATTTGCCATTTTTTAAGGTCTTCTAATCAGAGTGCCACACGTCTGGAGCAGAGCAGTGAGAACCTACTGAGTCTGAATAAACTGAGCTCAGCCCATGGTTATATAAAAGCTTTTTCTTCCTCTTAAAAAGCTTGCATGCCAAGAATAGAAGTATCTTAAGATTTCTTGAAAAAGAAGTTAGAAAGCATCTTTTAACGGACTTTTTTCCCCTTATAGCTGATTATGGAAGATTCCCACAAGCGTAACACTCCAGAGACAGCACCTCAACCTGGTTCAGCAGTTCAGGGAACTCATATTTCACATATTGCTCAACAGGTAAGGCAGAACCAACCAAAATTTCAAGCTAGTTAGGAATATTTTGTATGCAGAGTAATCTGTTGTTTCAGATCTCTAGTTACTAATGTTCAAAAAAAGAACCAAGCCAAAAAAAACCAACAAAAACCTCTAAGGTGTTGAAATGTATGGCAGGAAGGTAGAATTGATTTAAATATCTTGTCAAGATCATTCAGTTGTATTTTCTTTCATACAAAATATATTTAGTGTTTTGTTATGTATGTACTTCTCAAACTTGGAGAAGTAGATTTCATTTTATGTGTTACATGATTATTTAGATTTTTTTCAGACTAATTTTGTTGCTACATAAGAAAAATGAGAAGTTACTTGGCTTTTAGAGCTAACTGGAAACAAATGGATAACTTTTAAAGGTAAACCATCTTCAGTTCAGTAGATTTATTGTGGATGTATAGGAAATGTTTTTTGCTAAACTGGAAAATAGACCCGTTAGAGAATGTAAATAGACAGACATTCATATTGCAGAACTGATGATACTTTTTTATTTCAAATTGATCCATGCACCTGGCGCATTTCAAGGAAAACAACTGACAGTATCTGTTGCCAGAGAAGATATGAACTTTGAAGCAAAAATTAGAACTTTGGAAAATTTGTGTTTACCATAGTGAACTTGACTGCTTCCCAGTAGTTACATACTTTACAGTTAAAAAATTGTGTTACAAAATCATGCATGGGTATAATATCCATTCAGAGCACAAGACAGACCAGTAGATTTTAATGTTAACACACAAAGTTCAGATTGTACATTGCCAACAACCTTGAAGAAGCTACAACCCATTGAGTTTTGGTGGGGTATGAAAAAAGAATACCCACAACTATCTGAAAAGACTATTAAAACAGTCCTCCCTTTTCTAACTCCATATCTGTGTGAAGCCAGACTTTTCTTCATGTACCTCAACCAAAACAACATAGGGCAAGATGATGTAGAAGCATATAATAGAATTCATATAAGAAAGCAAAGAAGAGAATTATTTGATGTTAACTCAAACATTAAGATTTGTAGAAAAGGAAAACAATGCCATATCTCTCACTAGTTTTTTGGGGGAATTTATATCAACATGTAATGGATTTATGGTTATTTTTAAATGAACTGTTAAGTATTTTTAAAATAGATAAAAACCCACATATGTAAAAGTTCTAGGGTCTTAATTTTTAAGAGTGTAAAAGAGTCTTGAGAGCAAAAAATCTGAGAGCTAAGAACTTAAAGGGGTAATCCTTCCACCTTGATGCATCCTTCTCTATTATTTGGCTCTGTGAAGAATAATCGTATCTTCTGATGTTGCTGGGCAACATGATTGAGTCTTTCAGTCACCTTTCTGTTCATAGAATCCTTTATAAAAATGTTTTGATTTAGTTCGCTTACTTATGTATTTCAGTTATTTTGGTTAGATGTGAATATTTCCAGGTTTGCTCAGAAGCATACTTACAATGAGGTAGAATAAGTGTATTTCTGGTGGTAAATAATTTTATAGTGACTTTAAAAAATAATGTCACTGAATTTATATCTAATTTCTTGTGGCTTGACTACTTTATTAGACTCTAAATTCTGTAAAGAAACAGTATCTAATATAGGGATATTTATTCAAGCTTTCAGTGTAAGTTGGGGATATAGTAATGAACAAAACCCTCAGCTCTCATGGAACTTACATTCCTTTGGGATAGGGATATGTATTGGATAATAAATAGGTAATAAATATGTATCAGATATAAAATATTTCAGTAGTTATGTAGTTGTCGAATCACTATGTTGTATACTTGAAACTAATATAATACTATATATCAATTATACTTCAATTAAAAAGTAAATAAGATATTGTTGGTAGTATGTACTATGGAGACTAATAAAGCCACACTAGGAGGGTAGGTGGTTTTTGGTGGGGATAGGGGACTTGCCTTTGTATGTAAAATGGTTAGAGAACTCCTGTCTATGGAAATACCTCACAATTATATGGTCCAACAAGGGTAAAAAACTGAGACAAATACGTGTGTGGTGTGGTTAGGAACAGCAAGCAAGGAGGTCAGTGTGGTGAAGAAAGGGATGACGGAGAGGGCAGAGGGATACAAGATGAAGCAGGGGTTTGGGCTGGAAAGGAGAGTGCCAGGTAAGGTAGGCCTTCTCTGCCACTAGATTTTTGGCTTTTACTCTTGGTGAGATGGGGAACTTCTGGAGTGTTTAGAGGAAAAGCATCATCTGACATATTCAATAGGATCACTAGCTGCTTTGTAGAATGGAAGCAGGAAAGCCAGCTGGGCTGATCACAAATTTAGTGGCTTAAAACAACACACATTTATTATGTGTGTTTCTGTGGGGTCTGGTCACAAGGATTCTCTGCTTCAGTTTCACTATGCTGCATTTGAGGTATTGGCTAGAACTGAGTTCTTATTTGTAGGCTAGACTAGAGAAGAAACCACTTCCAAGCTTTCTCAGGTTATTGGCAGAATTCATTTTATTGCAGCTGTAGGGCTGAGAGCATCAGTTTTTTGTTGGCTATTGGCTAGAGGCCACCCTCAGCTCTTAGAGGTCACCTCCAGTTTGCTGCCATGTGGCCCTCTCCATAAACAGTTCACATGGCGGCAGTCTGTTTTTAAGTCCAGCAAGAGAATGAGAGTGAGTCTGCTAGCAAGACCGTTTTACATAACATAATCAAGGGAATTATATCCCATTCCTTTGCCATTAAACGTAACATGATCATGAGAATGACATCCCATCATTTTTGCCTTATTCTGTTAGGAGCAAGTCACAGGTCCCTCCCCCACTCGGGGAGAGGATTACTCAAAGATATGAATACCGAGAGGTGGGGAATCGTGGGGGCCACCTTAGAGTGTGCCTGTAAACCCATACAAGTAGATTTGCCCAAGAGGCAGTTGGGTTTTTGTGGTCTGCTTTGAATAAAAACAGGTATGTGTATGAAGACCAGGGGAGAGATCCAGACTAGAAATGTAAATTTAGGAGTTGTGGATATATAGGTGGTATTTAAACTCATGGGGTGATTTCTGGCTTCCACTTACGATATAGAAAGCTGGAAAGAATATTGTTCCCACCCTAAAAAAAGAAGAAGAAACTAAAATATACAAAATCATAACTTATCTCAACTCATCAGAGATGGGTGTGGCTCACCAGAAGGAAGAGGGCAGAGTTGTTAAACAGAGGGAAAGAAGAATTCAGCTGAATGTTTAATGAGTTGCTAAAGTCGAAGTGTAGGCTAGTATGAGATTATTGAAACCTTGGGAGCTGCAGGCTCAAGGATAGGCAACACCCACTTGTAGGCTTTTCTCCAAGGACCTCAAGCAGTTGTACATGAGAAAGATTGGGGAAAGCAAGGGAGACTGAGAAAGCCTCACTTGGTGAAACAGGCCTGCCTGGACTCTTTTTTCCTGAGGAAAAGAGCTCTAAGCTACCAGGGGAAGAGAATAGACCCCATTTTCCATTGTGGTTGGGAGAAGTAAAAAGAAAAAGAAAACCCATAACCCTGAGAAAAAGGCAGGAAAATATCCTGGGTTCAGACCATTAGTTCTCCTACTGGGAGAAAGCCTCACCCACTAAGGCCCAAGGATATATGGCTGGCCTGAGGCTGATACCAGATCAGAACAACAAACAATCTCTTTGTCCTCTTCTAGCAAGTAAAGAAACAGCAGTTTACCTCTGGGGCAAGTGCCCAGAGAGAGGAAACCCAAAGCTGAGGGTGGAGCAAGAACCTGGAGAAAAACCCTCTAGCACACCAGCCCCCTCACTAAGCAGAGGTCACACTAGAGGAATTTGAAACTGGTAGTGCATTTAAGTTAATAACAACAACAAAACCCAAACCCAGTCAATTCCTGAATAGATTGGCTGAGCAATAGACAAAGACATGTGCCCGCTTTTAGGCATAAATACTGTCTTGCAAATGAGTTTCAGCTCCAGGAAAGTTTGCTATAGATTCACTGTGACTAAAGAAATTTACAGCAAAGGGTTCTTGGGGTGAAAAGGTTATACCCAACTTTATTTCCAGGTGGCAGGTCAGTCACTAAAATCCCGTTCACTCCGAGCGAGTCTGTGTTATCCACTGCTGCTTCAGATGCAGCAAGCCGGTCTGTACCTCTGGGCCTCTCTCTCCACAGTCGTCCCGCACAGCCGTCCTCTGGGCCTCTGTCCTCGGCTCTGCTCTCCTACATCCTTGCAGCCCCGCCACCCAGTCACTCGCAGAGCACTGGGCAGAACTCTTTATATTAACACAATAATGGCTTATTGTCTAAAGGTGTGGAAGCGGTAGCATAGCAATAGGCCTGTTACATTTAAGTTTAGTGAGGATTTTGGCCATAGAAACCCCACTTTATCCACAAAATACTATTTACGCAGTGTCTGTCTTATCCGTGATATCCACCATTCAGGCAAAAATTAGGAAACACATACAAAAAAGCAAGAAAAAAATCAACCACTGTCAAAATCAAAATAATCAGTAGACTGAAGATCCAGTTAGATCTATCAGATATTGAATTGAAAATAACAGTGAAAAATATGATAATGGCTCTAGTGGAAAAGGTGAACATGTATGAACAGATGGTAGATTTCAGCTTAGGAATGGAAGCTATATGAAAGAGTCAAATAGAAGTGCTAGAAATTAATATTGTGAAGTAGATGAAGTATGTTTTGGGGCTTATTACTGGGCTTGATAACAGCCAAGAAAGAATCAGTAAACTTGAGGATAGATCAGCAGAAATTATCCAGGCTAAAAACAAAGAGGAAAAAAAGTGAGGGGAAAAATAGACCACAGCATCTAAGAGCTGTGGGACAACATTTACAATATTTAACTATTTAACATACATGTAATTAAAGTCTGGGAACTAGATGAGATTATGGAGGGTGACTATAGTAAAACATGAAGTCAATGGATTTTACCCTGGGGCTTTCCTGAATTTGAAGTTTGGGGAGATTGAAGAATGAGGTGATAGTCAACTGTATAAAATATTGCTGATAGGTCAAATGAAGAGTAAAAAATAACAGTTAATACTGTTGACACTCATTCAAGGATTCTGTATTTGCAAATTTGCTTAATTGATAAAATTTATTTGTAACCCCAAGATCAATACTCACTATACTTTTGTGGCCATTAGTGGACATGGACATGTGCAGAGTGGTGAAGAATTTGAGTCACTTAACTCACACCAACCTGGCTGAGGTCAAACAAGGCAGTGCTCTCCTTATTTTAACTTTTATACTGTAAACAGTTCTCCTTCCTGTGGTCTGGTTAGTGCCATGTTTTACTCATTTTTGTGCTTTTTCTTGGTGATTTTGCCATTTAAAATGACTTTGAAGCATAATGCTGAAGTGTTTTTTTTTTTAAGTGCAAAGGCTGTGATGAACCTTATGTAGAATATACATGTATTAAGTAAGTTTCATTCAGGCATGAGTTGCATTGCTGTTGACCGTGAGTTCAATATTAATGAATTAATAATATAGATACATATTACATGAGGTGTCTTTAAACAGAATCACCCATAAAACAGTTAGATATTGACTAGTTGATAAGAACATTGTGCTCAAAGGTTTGTAGGAACCTAACCTTGTATTTCCTCCAGGAGAGTACATGGCAACTTTATAGAATATAACTACCATAAATAACAAGAGTTGTTGTATTTGGCAATGTGGAATTCATTGACAACCTTGACAAGAACTATATCAGTGGGAATGGGGATAAAAATCTAATTGGATCCAAGAAAACATGGAAAAAGAGGGGGGAGAAAATAAGTAGACAAACTCATTGACAACAAAATGAATAGGTAACTCCTTAAAGGAGTTTTGCTGCAAAGGGGAGCCAAGAAATGAATATTCTGGAGGAGGTTGTAGGTCATAGAAGTTTTATTATTACTTTTTAAGATGGGAGGAATAAACAACCTGTTTGTATACCAATGGAAATGATGCCATAAAAAGGAAAATTTTGATGGTGCAGGAGAGAGAGGTCAATCTTGGGACAATGTCCTTGAGGAGGGGAGGGGATGAAAATTACAAGTGAAAAAATTTATATGAGCAGAAGTGCATCATTCATAAGAAGAAAGTAAGTAAATACAGGTTAGGTAAGTAGATTGAGAATGAGATACTTTGAGATTTTTCTTTTGATAACTTCTTTTCTTTTTCCCAGTGAAATAAGATGCCTTGAGAGGATAGGAAGAAATATGAAATAGTCTCCTAGGACAGTAGGAGACATAAGTGGACTAGGGACATGCAGTAGGATTGCTGGAGAGCTTGAACAGTTCACTTGAGGTTACTGATCATGAATTTACAGTGAGACCATTAGGTTTAGTTGTATATATTTCTCCAGTTAGATTCAGGTACTTGCGTGCAGGTTACAGACATAGAGTAAACAGGGTTGCTGTTAAAGGGCTACAGTGAAGCAAAAAAAGACAAGGACATTGAAGGTGTATGAGACAGTGATTAAAGTGCTGGGCCATGAAATTTAAGCGATACAAGGAAAAGAGTGGGGCTTTGATGGGTTCAAGTACAGGAAAAAGGTCAATGGATTATAGGTTCCTGTAGAGTTCAAGAATTGTTGAGAGTCCAGATAGCAGAGGTAGTGAGTTGGAAGCAGGTGGTACTGAGAGAGAGAGAGAGAGAGAGAAATAACTTTAATTTGAGATTATGGAGGGGTGCATTTACTGGTTAAGATAATGTTTAAGTATGTGTTTTTCAACTGGAGTGGTACTGCTTCCCCGCCAAGGTGTCTGGAAATGTGTGTGTGTGTGTCTGCTGAGGTGTCTGGAAGTGTGTGTGTGGGGGGGGGGGCTGCCACTGGCATTTAATGGGAAGGGCTGAATGTTTGGCATTGAACAGAATATTCCTATACATGGAAAAATTGCCCTGCCCAAAATGCCTGTTTAGAAACCCTGTAGGGTATGACAATGGGAGTGGGGGGCTGAGGAGGGTGAATGAGAGGGTTTTGGAGAGGTATCAAAAACCAGAGGCTCAGGCATGGAAGGATACTGAATGTTGCATATTGAAACCACCACAAATCATAATAGATGCTAAAGACTTAAATGAGGGGCATGACTGCCAGGAGAGTCTGTTGCTGTGAGCCTCAAATTTGGGGGTTTGGGAAGACTTTGAAGGGATAATGGTCTGGAAGTAGCAATGAAGAGCAATGGGAACACCCACCCTGTCTGTAGGCTGATGGGATGAGGAGTGCAGCAGAGGGCTTACAGGCAAGGCAGTGTTCTTTAGAGAGCTGAAGCTCAGTTATGTCAGGAAGGTGAAGAGGAGGTGCTCAGTACTTGTTGAATTTCATTTAATTGCAAAGTATATATATAGATTGACAGGCAGCCTTGTTTAGTGTAAAGAACAATAGATATCATCAAAAGATCTGGTCTGAATCCGGGTTTTGTCACTTAGTGACTCTAGAACATCAACTAAGTCACTTACTTAGACTTGATGTTCATTAGGGTGTCAGATTTGGTGATATCTAAGGTTTTTTTTGCTCATAACTTTTAGTAATTCTCATGTTGTAGAGAAGTTTGTATACTTTAACTATGTGTGAATGGGGAAAATGATAGTAACAGCTAACATTTATTGAGTGTCTACTGTGTGCTGGGAACATTTCTAAGCATTTTACATGTTTTAATGCCTTCAAACCTTGTATCAACCTACTGTGCTCTTATAATCCCCATTTTAGAGGTCACACAACTAGTAAGGCTACAAAGATGGTTTGAATTCCAGCAATTTGATTTCTTTTAGTTTAGGTTTCCCAGGAAGCAGACTTTGAGATGCAGGTTGCCTGCAGGAGGTTTATTATGAAGTCCTCTTGGGATTACTACTCATGGAAGAGAATAGAAAGGAAGAGAAGGAAGCAGGATTAGGCAGAGAGAGAAGTTGAACTGTGATTAAATCTTGATAAAGGACTCAGCCAACACCTTAGGGAGCTTTGAAGCTGAGATAGCTTTTCATAATTGAGGTAAGGGTCCAGGCAGGCCTTTATATCCTGAATGCACCAGCCACTGGATCTGGACTGACCTGGGAAGGGGTATATGTGACTCTCATCATCCAAGGCAGTTCTAAAGAGGGTCGACCATTGAACCCTGTCTACCAGCAGCTATCCTCCAGCAGAAGGGGAATAAGTCTTTTACTAGTGATAGGGGATCTGGGAGTGGCATCATAGTGTGCATAACAACTCCAGAGTCTATAATTACCATAGTCTGTTGTTGCCTCCTGGCAGAAGATGAGGATAAATGGGAATAGTTGGAGCCAAGCTTGGCTCCAAAACACTTTTAAAACCAATTGATCTTCATTCCATTCATATTTTTGATGTGAGAATTGAACCCAAGATTCATCCAGGGCTAAGCTAAGAATTTGTGTGTGCATTACGGTGTTAGATAATTCTTATTTGGAGATTCTCCATCTCATGTCATCTGGGTTTTGCTTTTTTGTAAAGAAAGATTGTCCTATAGAGTAAGTTAGAAATATGGGTGGATTTATTTGGATGTTTCCAGCATTGATGGTATGGGGGAGTATAGAAAAATAATTTTTTGTTTTTATTCTCTTAATAGGGTCTATCACAGATCCAAAAGTTTTAAATTTTGATTAGGTCCAATTTATCAGTGTTCCTTTTGTGGAGTGTGCTTTTGGTGTCTAAGAACTCTTCACTTAGCCCTACATTTCAAAGATAGTTTCCATTTCTTTCTAAAAGTTTTATAGTTTATACTTTACATTTAACTCCATGATCCATTTTAAATTAATTTTTTTATAGATTTGAGGGTTTGGGGGGGTGTTCTCTTTGTTTTCACCTATGGATGTATAATTGCTACAACACCATTTGTTGAAAAGAGTATTGCTCCTACACTGAATTGCTTTTGCACTTTTGTCAGAAAAAATTTGGGCATATTTGTTTGTTTCTGGGTTCTCTATTGTGTTCCATTGATCTGTATACTATCCCTCTTCCAGTACTACATTATCTTTTTTTTTTTTATTTACAATTTATTTTGGTATCATTAACCTACAATTACATGTGCAATATCATGGTGATTAAACTACCCCCTTCATCAGGTTCCCACCACCAACCCCATTACAGTCACTGTCCATCAGCGCAGTGAGATGCTACAGAGTCACTACTTGTCTTCTCTGAGTTATACAGCCCTCCCCGTGCCCCCACTACCTTACGTCTGCAAATCCTAATACTCCTTTTACCCTCTTATCCCTCCCTTCCAGCCCATCTTCCCCAGTCCCTTTCCCTTTGGTAACTATTAGTCCGTTCTTGGGTTCTGTGAGTCTGCTGCTGTTTTGTTCCTTCAGTTTTTTTCTTTGTTCTTATACTCCACATATGAGTGAAATCATTTGATACTTGTCTTTTTCGGCTTAACTTATTTCACTGAGCATAATACCCTCTAGCGCCATCCATGTTGTTGCAAATGGTAGGATTTGTTTTCTTCTTATGGCTGAATAATATTCCATTGTGTATACACCTTCTTAATCCATTCATCTACTGATGGACACTTAGGCTGCTTCCATTTCTTGGCTATTGTAAATAGTGCTGCAATAAACATAGGGGTGCATCTGTCTTTTTGAAACTGGGCTGCTGCATTCTTAGGGTAAATTCCTAGGAGTGGGATTCCTGGGTCGAATGGTATTTCTATTTTGAGTTTTTTGAGGAACCTCCATACTGCTTTCCACAATAGTTGAACTAATTTGCATTCCCACCAGCAGTGTAGGAGGGTTCCCTTTTCTCCACATCCTCGCCAACATTTGTTGTTGTTTGTGTTTTGGATGTTGGCCATCCTCACTGGTGTGAGGTGATATCTCATTGTGGTTTTAATCTGCATTTCTCTGATGACCAGCGATGTGGAGCATCTTTTCATGTGTCTGTTGGCCATCTGAATTTCTTCTTTAGAGAAGTGTCTATTCATGTCCTCTGCCCATTTCTTAATTGGATTATTTGCTTTTTGTTTGTTAAGGTGCGTGAGTTCTTTATATATTTTGGATGTCAACCCCTTCTCAGATGCATCATTTATGAATATATTTTCCCATACTGTAGGATGTCTTTTTGTTCTACTGATGGTGTCCTTTGCTGTACAGAAGCTTTTCAACTTGATATAGTCCCACTTGTTCATTTTTGCTTTTGTTTCCCTTGCCTGGGGGGATATGTTCATGAAGAAGTTGTTCATCTTTATGTCCAAGAGATTTTTGCCTATGTTTTTTTCTAAGAGTTTTATGGTTTCATGACTTACATTCAGGTCTTTGATCCATGTTGAGTTTACCTTTGTGTATGGGGCTAGACAGTAGTCCAGTTTCATTCTCTTACATGTAGCTGTCCAGTTTTTCCAACACCAGCTGCTGAAGAGGCTGTCATCTCCCCATTGTATATCCAAGGCTCCTTTATCAAATATTAATTGGCCGTAAATGTTTGGGTTAATGTTTGGATTTTCTATTCTGTTCCACTGGTCTGTGGGTCTGTTTTTGTGCCAGTACCAAATTGTCTTGATTACTGTGGCTTTGTAGTAGAGCTTGAAGTCAGGGAGCGTAATTCCCCGTTTGATTCCTCCTTCTTAGGATTGCTTTGGCTATTCGGGGTCTTTTGTGGTTCCATATGAATTTTGAGTTATTTGTTCCAGTTCATTGAAGAAAGCTATTGGTACTTTGACAGGGATTGCGTTGAATCTGTAGATTGCTTTAGGTAGTATAGCCATTTTGACAATATTTATTCTTCCTAGCCAAGAGCATGGGATGCATTTCCATTTGTTAGTGTCCTCTTTAATTTCTCCTAGGAGTGTCTTGTAGTTTTCAGAATACAGGTCTTTCACTTCCTTGGTTAGGTTTATTCCTAGGTATTTTATTCTTTTTGATGCAATTGTGAATGGAATTGTTTTTCTGATTTCTCTTTCTGTTAGTTCATCATTAGTGTATAGGAAAGCAACAGATTTCTGTGTGTTAATTTTGTATCCTGCAACTTTGCTGAATTCAGATATTAGTTCTAGTAGTTTTGGAGTGGAGTCTTTAGGGTTTTTTATGTACAATATCATGTCATCGGCAAATAGTGACAATTTGACTTCTTCTTTACCAATCTGGATGCCTTGTATATCTTTGTTTTGTCTGATTGCTGTGGCCAGGACCTCCAGTACTATGTTGAATAACAGTGGAGAGAGTGGGCATCCCTGTCTTGTTCCCAATCTTAGATGAAAAGCTTTCAGCTTCTCACTGTTAAGTATGATGTTAGCTGTGGGTTTGTCGTATATAGCTTTTATGATGTTGAGGTACTTGCCATCTATACCCATTTTGTTGAGAGTTTTAATCATGAATGGATGCTGAATTTTGTCAAATGCTTTTTCAGCATCTATGGAGATGATCGTGTGGTTTTTGTTCTTTTTGTTGATGTGGTGGATGATGTTGATGGATTTTCGAATGTTGTACCATCCTTGCATCCCTGGAATGAATCCCACTTGATCATGGTGTATTATCCTTTTGATGTATTTTTGAATTCGGTTTGCTAATATTTTGTTGAGTATTTTTGCATCTACGTTCATCAGGGATATAGGTCTGTAATTTTCTTTTTTGGTGAGGTCTTTGCCTGGTTTTGGTATTAGAGTGATGCTGGCTTCATAGAAAGAGTTTGGAATTATTCCCTCCTCTTCTATTTTTTGAAAAACTTTAAGGAGAATGGGTGTTATTTCTTCTCTATATGTCTGGTAGAATTCAGAGGTGAATCCATCAGGTCCAGGGGTTTTGTTCTTGGGTAGTTTTTTGATTATCGATTCAATTTCGTTGCTGGTGATTGGTCTGTTAGGTTTTCTGTTTCTTGCTTGGTCAGTCTTGGAAGGTTGTAATTTTCTAAGAAGTTGTCCATTTCTTCTAGGTTTTGCAGCTTGTTCGCATACAGATGCTCATAATATTCTCTTATAATTCTTTGTATTTCTGTGGGGTCCTTCGTTATTTTTCCTTTCTCATTTCTGATTCTGTTTATGTGTGTAGATTTTCTTTTTCTCTTAATGAGTCTGGCTAGGGGTTTATCTATTTTGTTTATTTTTTCTAAGAACCAGCTCTTGATTTCATAGATTTTTTCTATTGTTTTATTCTTCTCAATTTTATTTATTTCTTCTCTGATCTTTACTATGTACCTCCTTCTGGTGACTTTTGGCCTCATTTGTTCTTCTTTTTCCAATTTCAATAATTGTGTCTTTAGACTGTTCATTTGGGAATGCTCTTCCTTCTTTAAATAGGCCTGGATTGCAATATACTTTCCTCTTAGAACTGCCTTTGCTGCGTCCCACAGAAGTTGTGGCTTTGTGTTGTTGTTGTCATTAGTCTCCATATATTCTTTAACTTCTGTTTTGATTTGGTCGTTAACCCATTGATTCATTAGGAGAATGTTGTGAAGTCTCCATGTATTTGTGAGCCTTTTTGATTTCTTTCTAAAATTTATTTCTAGTTTTATACCTTTGTGATCAGAGAAGTTGGTTGGTAGGATTTCAATATTTTTGAAATTACTGAGGTTCTTTTTGTGGCCTAGTATGTGGTCTATTCTGGAAAATGTTCCATGTGCACTTGAGAAGAAAGTGTATCCTGTTGCTTTTGGGTCCAGAGTTCTGTAGATATCTGTTAGGTCCATCTGTTCTAGTGTGTTGTTCAGTGCCTCTGTGTCTTTACTTATTCTCTGTCTGGTTGATCTATCCTTTGGAGTGAATGGTGTGTTGAAGTCTCCTAAAATGAATGCATTGTTGTCTATTTCCTCCTTCAATTCTGTTAGTATTTGTTTCACATATGTTGGTGCTCCTGTGTTGGGTGCATATATGTTTATAATGGTTATATCTTCTTGTTGGACTGACCCCTTTATCATTATGTAATGTCCTTCTTTATCTCTTGCTACTTTCTTCGTTTTGAAGTCTATTTTGTCTGATACAAGTACTGCAACACCTGCTTTTTTTCTCTTTGTTGTTTGCATGAAATATCTTTTTCCATCCCTTCACCTTTAGTCTGTGTATATCTTTGGGTTTGAGGTGAGTCTCTTGTAAGCAGCATATAGATGGGTCTTGCTTTTTTATCCACTCTATTACTCTGTGTCTTTTGATTGGTGCCTTCAGTGCATTTACATTTAGGGTGATTATCGATAGGTATGTACTTCTTGCCATTGCTGGCTTTAGATTCGTGGTTACCAAAGTTTCAAGGGTTGCTTCTTTACTATCTAAGAATCTAACTTAACTTTCTTGTTAAGTTATTGTGAACGCCGTCTGATGTTTCTTTATTTCTCCCTTCCTATTCTTCCTCCTCCATTCTTTATGTATTGGGTGTTTTATTCTTTGCCTTTAGTTAGTATTTGGATGGTTTGCTTTCTTTGCTATGATTTTATTTTCTCCAGTGACATCTTTTTAGCCTTAGGGGTGCTTCCCTCTAGAGCAGTCCATTTAAGATATCCTGTAGTGGTGGTTTATGAGAGGCAAACTCTTTCAACTTTCCTTTGTCTGGAAATTGTTTAATCCCTCCGTCATATTTAAATGATAATCATGCTGGGTACAATATTCTTGGTTAGAGGTCCTTCTGTTTCATTACGTTAAATATATCATGCCATTCTCTTCTGGCCTGTAAGGTTTCTGTTGAGAAATCTGATGATAGTCTGATGGGTTTTCCTTTGTAGGTGATCTTTTTTCTCTCTCTAGCTGCCTTTAATACTCTGTCTTTATCTTTGACCTTTGCCATCTGAATTATTATGTGTCTTGGTGTTGTCTTCTTTGGGTCCCTTGTGTTGGGAGTTCTGTGTGCTTCCGTGGACTGCGAGACTATTTCCTTCCCTAGTGTGGGAAAGTTTTCAGCAATTATTTCTTCAAAGACACTTTCTATCCCTTTTTCTCTCTCTTCTTCCTCTGGTACCCCTGTAATGCGAATATTGTTCCATTTGGATTGGTCACACAGTTCTCTCAATATTCTTTCATTCTTAGAGATCCTTTTTTCTCTCCGTACCTCAGCTTCTTTGTATTCCTCTTCTCTAGTTTCTATTTCATTTATCGTCTTCTCCACCATATCCAATCTGCTTTTAATACCGTCCATTGTGTTCTTCAAGGATTGGATCTCTGACCGGAATTCATTCCTGAGTTCTTGAATATCTTTCCGTTCCTCCATGAGCACATTCATGATTTTTATTTTGAACTCCCTTTGAGGGAGAGTCATAAGGTCCATATCATTTAAATCTTTCTCAGGAGTTGTATTCATAATTTTACTCTGGACCAGGTTCCTTTGGCGGTTCATATTTGTGTATGGTGCCCTCTAGTGCCCAGAAGCTCTACTCTCTGGAGCTGCTCAGTCCCTGAAGCAATGTCAGGGATTATAGGGGAGTGGTATTGGTGCCTCCGGGGAGGAAAGGGCTGTTTCCTGGTTCCTGGCTGCTATGCTTGTCTCCACTGTCTGAACCAGTGGGCTGAGCACACAGGTATAAGCCTCTGTGCTTTGCCTTTTAAGTTGCTGTAGACAGATCTTCCCTCTGGCTGGCCTAACACCAGGGAAAGGTTTCCAGGTTTGCAAGCCCTGTGGGGCTGGCCAGGAGAAAGGCGCACTAGTCTGCCTGTCACAGAAGGGGTTCTTGGAGCTGTGTAGGCAGCCAGGGAGCTGGCACACCTGAAGATCAGAAAACTCCCAATCTGCTGGGCAGAGTACACCCGGACAATTTTGTCTACCTGTCCTTTCTCCTGAGCATTAAGCTCTGTGCAGTCCTTGCCCCCTTAGCAGGCCTCTTGCTAAGGTCTTCTTTGTTAGGAAGTCTCTCAGACTGCCTGCCTTTCTTTTGTCCCAGAGCAGCTGGGTATGGATCCCTGATCTCACAAGCAGCTGAAATTTTAGTCTCTCCAGGAATTCTGCCTGTCTTAGCTTTCCAAGCTCTTAATTACAAGAGTATCATGCAAGCACCATGAAATGTAGGTTTGTGCTCCCAGAGTAGATCTCCAGAGTTAGGTATTCAGCAGTCCCAGTTCCCCACTCCCTCTCTGCTCTGTTCCTGTTCCTCCTGCCGGTGAGCTGGGGTGAGGGAAGGGCTTGGATCCCGCAGGACCACAGCTTTAGTACATTACCGTTTTCTGTGAGGGCTGCTTTTGTCTCCAGGTGTATGCAGTTTATTGTAGTTCTCTTTCCCGTTGCTCTTTCAAGAGTAGTTGTAGTAGCTTTATTTTCATATTATATGCGGTTTTAGGAGGAAGCCTCTGTCTCACCTCTCATGCCGCCATCTTTAATCCTCCTACATTATCTTGATCACTATGTATAGTAGGCCTTAAAATCAGGAGGAATGATTCCTCCCATTTTATTTCATGAGGTCTGCTCTGTTCGTGAGGTGTGTATGCAGTCTGGTTCAGCCTTCTTTCTTGTTGCTGTCTTAAGGTTAGTTGTATTAACTATATTTTCCTACTGTTTGTGGTTTGGGGAGGAGTTCTCTCTCACCTCTCATGCCGCCATCTTGAATTCCTGCCTCAAATGGTATTTCTATTTTGAGTTTTTTGAGGAACCTCCATACTGCTTTCCACAATGGTTGAACTAGTTTACATTCCCACCAACATTTGTTGTTGTTTGTCTTTTGGATGTTGGCCATCCTTACTGGTGCGAGGTGATATCTCTTCATACTAGTTTTTAAGTGATTGGTCTACTATATTTGCTGTAAGCCTTTACCAGTGAAATATTTTCTTTTCATAATTTTCTTGATTCTAGTCATCTTCCCTTTTCATCTTAAAGAAGTTCCCTTAACATTTCTTGTAACCCTTAGTGGTGGTGAACTCCTTTAACTTGTGTTTCTCTGAGAAGCTCTTTCTCTCCTTCAATCCTGAGTGATAACCTTGGTGGGTAGAATATTCTTGGTTGTAGATCTCTTTTAGCATTTTGAATATATCATGCTGCTCCCTTCTGGCTTTTTCAGTAGAGTTTCTGCTGAAAAATCAGCCGATAGCCTTATGGAGTTTTCTCTTCCTGCTTTTAATAGTCTTTGTCTTTATTCTTTGACACTGTAATTATTATGTATGTTGGTGTGAACCTCTTGGGTTCATCTAATTTGGGACTTTCTGTTATTCCTGGATCTGGATATCTGTTTTCTTCCCTAGGTTAGGAATGTGTTCCACCCCCTTTCACACTCTCATCTCCTTCTGGGACTCCTGTAATGCAAATATTAGGTTGTGATGTCCCAGAGATTCCTCAGTTTGTCCTCATTTCTTTCTATTTTATTGTCTTCCAAGTCTCTGAAACGTTCTGCGTCCTCTCACCTGCTGTTGATTCCCTGTGGTGTATTTTTTATTTCATTTATTGTGTTCTTCATCTCTGATCAGTTCTTTGTGGAAGTTTTCTCTGAGTTCATCCATTCTTCTCTGAAGTCCAGTGAGCATCTTTATAACTATTGCTTTGAACTGTTCATCAGGTAAGTTGGTTGATTCCATTTCATTTAGGTTTTTTCCTGAAGTTTTGTCTTGTTCTGTTATTTGGAGCATATTCATTTCCTCATTTTGTTTGGCTTAACTCTGCTTGATTCTGTGAATTGGTCAAGTAGGCTGCCTTTCCCAGTCTTGAAGGATTGGCCCTGTGTAGGAAGGGCTCCTTTGTAGGCTGCCTATGCCTGGTGGTTTGGGCTGGTTGGAGACTAAGTGGGTGAGAGATGCGTGTGTCCTGGTGCCAGGCATGGGCTGGTGGTCTCCTTTGTGGTTGCCAGCTGGGGCCATCCTGTTGGGCTTCCAGTAACAGAGGCACACAGTCTGGGGGGGCTCCCAGGTACACAGTGGGCTGAGTACTCTCTGGGTGTCTTCCAGTTTGGCACCTGGCTGAGGCTGAAGGGGGTGCAAATGGGGCACCTGGGGACAGAGGGGCATGGGCAGTGTGACTCCACATGGACATTAATGCTAGTACCACCTTAGTGAGACTGCTGCATCTCTGACAGGTGTGTTGGGTGTGGCAGGAGCAGGAGGCCACCTCCATCACTTCTGGAATACTCTGTTCACTCTGACCCTGCTTTTGTCCACACCATCAATGTGCGTGCATGGGTTCCCTTGCCAGTTGGCGGTCAGGTTAAAACCGTCCAACTTTTGAGTCTTTTATTTTGTGCCCCTAGGCAGGTGAATCTGTACTCCAGTAGCTCAGTGATGTCCCTTCCTACTGCATGGCCATGCTGGGGCTCCCTCTACTACCCTGTCTTCTTTTCTCCTGTTGTTTTTACAAAGTCTTCTTATCTCTCATTGTGCAGAAGATGTTCACTTAGGCCTCTGTTCTCTCAGGGGATGAAGTGTTCTTTGTAGGTGTATTGGTGTGTACATGGGAGGAGGTGGTCTCAGGCTACCTGTTACACTAGCCACATTTCGGATGTTTGATATTCACATGTGGCTAAGTGACTCCCATATTGGATAGTACAGATACAGAACATTTCATCATTACTTTCTAGAGAGCTGTTAGTGCTGAAAAGCAGTGGGTGGAGGCAGTCATGTATGTTTCAGCCTCAGGTTAAAATTAGCAGACAAGCTCATTTTTTCTCCTTTGAGAGAGATCTTGGGATTTAGATTATCAAGTTTTGAAAGTAGGGATGGGAAGACACCAGACTTTAGGACCCTGAGTAATGAGCATTTGTGATAATAAAGGGGAGGAACTACTACTAGCTAAAACAAAATCTGGTGCTGTCTTCCTTTTCTACCTGCCAGAACTCAATATGCACAAAATCACAAGGACCGTCAGGACCTCTGGAGGAATGATTGCTTTTATCCTTTCAGAAACGTAAATTAATCCCATCAGAAGCTCTCCCCATTAATTAGTTGAGTGATTGACTTCACCTAGGGTCTGAAAGGTAAGGGGACCTTTCATTTATTTTCTGTGAGTGTAATGATAACTCTAGAGCCAGACTCTTAAGATTTGTAAATTCTATTTTTAACTTTTTAATTTCTGTATCCCCATAGATACTGTACATTTGGTACAGTAAGGAAGTTAAAGGCTTTCTTAAGGGAAAGCACCTTTGGGGTACTGCCAAGGAGAAACAGAGTCAGACATTTGTTAAAGGTAGCAAGACAGATTTTATTCAGACTAATGCTGTAGGGAAGAGAGTGCAGCATAAATCGAGCTCAACTGTGGTGGGAGCCTTTTTAACTGCTGGGGTGTGTGCTAAAGGAAAAGTGCTGAAGATGCTAGGCGGGGAGGTTGGTCAGTTTGATTAAGCCATCTGTGTTTGCTAATTGATGCTTATCAAAGAATGTCTCCCAGGTCCTTGAGAGAGACATTTCTGGTAGTAGATTTACATCTCAAGGGTCAGAGAAAGGATTTATAACTGCAAGTTTTCTAAAGTAAATCCTTTAAGAAAAGTGAGGTCAGGGGTCTATACTCAAGTTTTGACTGAACAAACAGTATACTTTCTTAGGCCGCATTTAAGGAGACTGGGGTCATCCTAAGGGACATGGCCTTCCGCAGAGCCGCTGTGATAAGAGTTTGGTCATGTGTGTGGGCCAGGGGAGGTTGGATGGAGTGCTTTGTGTTGGCAGTTCCGAGTACCTGGATAAAATTTTTTATCTAAAATTTCATGACCAAGGGATGATGAAACTGGAATTTTATCACAGAATCTTCAGTGAAAGGGAATAAGGCATTGTTTTGGGGGCCCTATGCAAACAAAGAAAAGAGGGAAGCATTGGGAAAATGACTTGCAGTACCTGAGAAGCATCCTTGGATTTTATTTTGTGACTTAAGTCCAATAAGAATGGTGTGACCCAGAGTGGGCCAGAGGAAGATGAGAGATTTCTATTTGACAAAGCTTCTTGGAAGAAGTAGAACCTGAGCTGAGCCTTGAAGGCTGAGGGGGAGGCTTTTCTTGGTTTAGCATTTTATTTTGGTATTTCCATGAAACCCATCTAATTTCCACAGAAATAAATTATAATTTCACGATTCAATTTTTTATTTGAAATTATTGATTTTTCCTTAAAGTTACTGCCCAAAGTTGGTATTTTTTTCTCCTCCTTGACTCAATTTTTCTCCTTTTTGAGTTCTTGGTTTTCAACCAGATCTCTTCAGAATAACATTCTAAAGAGGCTCCTCCTTTTTAAATAATTTCTTTGCCTAAAATACCTTTTGACCCCCTCCTCATACACACCTTCAAAGAATTTGTTTATCCTTCAAGACCCAGCTGAAGTAGCACCTTGCTCTGCTCCCACAGTACAGTACTTTCTACCCCCTTAGTGCAGCCCATAGAAATACCTAACGTTTGGCTAATGAATGTGGTTAAATACTCTCTGAAATGTGTTTTCCAGTGTAGATCTCAGCTGTCCTGTGTGTATAGGTACAACAATTCAAAGAATTAGTGGTTGAGAGAGATTTTTTTATACCTGAGTCTTCAGACATGTTGAAGATTCTGTAGTTATGCTATTATTAAACCAACAGAACAATTGAAGCAAATAGAAGACAATTTGGTGTGTGTGTGTGTGGGGGGGGTTATGGCTTAGAATTTAAGGAAGTTAAAGGCTTTCTTAAGGGTGAGTACCTTTTTATCCCAGTGGTATCCTTCACGAAAAAGAATTCTGAAGGGTGATGATATGAGCATCTTAGCGAAGCAAGAAAATACCTACCTATGCTTTATGGAGGTCAGGTAAAAGAGAATTTTCTCAGAGGATGTTTTTATTTATATCTGTTATCAACCCTCATTTATATCTGTTATCAACCTGATAACAGTAGGAAGGAAGGAGCTACCCTGGGTTCCTTTTCTTTCTACTATTTCTCATTTTATTTGCTGGCCCCTGAGAGTGTCAGAATGCCTTTGGTCATCTCTCATTTTTAGAAGTGGTAATTCTGGAACAAAAGCTGTGCACCTCGTTTTTTCCTCCTGGATATGTAGTGTTTGGCAGTGTTATCGGCTCTAGCACTACATCTTTCTGTGGTTTTCCTATATGGAAGGTGGCTGCTGTGTGGATTTTTGAGTTTAATATGAAGATTTTACTTTTATTTGGTAGTGCTGTCATGAAAGAGAAATAGTTTAATTATGAGTAATCTCTTAGTTTTAGAAATTTTCTCATTTGCTTTCAGTGGGAGGCTTTGTGATGAATTGAGGGACAAGCAGTGAAAATAGATAAAGGTTTAGATTAGAAATGGCATATCCATAATACTTGAGGAAACATGGAAGTGACATATTAGTGTTATTATTTTGTAATTATAAGGTGTGAGTTTTTTATTGAATGATTGAACATAGATATAAATAAGTAGTTATACAAGAGAACTTGTTTTTTAAGGAGATTATAGGATATAAAACAGCTTCTCTGAAAATGTAAAATCTAAGTCTAAACAGAGGAAGGCTTTTCTGTACATAGTAACTAATGTAGAGAATTGATTTGTTACATCCTTTCTTGAAGGCTGTTCGGGATATTTGGAGATATTTTTAATTGAAGATGAAGTCTGGCATCATAATGGAACAATGGACAAATGTTGAGAAATTTAATACATTTTAAAAATTGAAAACTTGTTTTCTCAGTTATAATAAAACTTACATATTGTGTTGACATAGTTTCAAAGGGTTTATGATTAAGTTAACATTTAATGTGTGCTTGCCATATCCGTGCACTAAGTGCTTTACACATAGTAATTCATTTAATGGTGAGAGTGAGATAAGCTAATTATGTTTACACCTGCCCTTGCCAAATCTAATGGTTTGTTCTTGGCCTCACCTGTTAGCAGCACTCAACACAGCTGATTATTCTTTTCTCCTCAATATACTGTCTTCACTGGTTTTCCAGGCCATCTCACTCATTTGTTACTCCTCCTGCCTTACTGGTGGCTTCATCTTGGTCTCATTTGTTGGTTCCTCCCCTCCTTCCCAACCTCTTAATGTTAGAGCATCCTTGGTCCCCTTCTCTGTATTTGTGTCCTTATTGAGCTCATCTAGTCTTTTAGCTTTAAAGGCTATCCAAAGAACTGTTTTTCAAGTTTCTGTGTCTCGGCCAGACCTCTTCCCTGACTCCCAGGCTTGTATATTCATCAGCAGTGTCCTCAATGTCATCATCCAGTAGTATTTCAAAGTTACCATGTCTGAAACCCAAACCAGATAGCATTAATGATTTAAAAAATTTTTGAGTAATGTGCATCATACAGAAATAGGGTGGAGCTCAGAGACTGGATTTTACAACTCCAGTGAAATAGTATTGCTTTATTTTGGGGATAGACTTACAGATTTGAGCCTGCTGTATTGTATGTTACTAAAATAAACTTTGTCCTTTCTTCCTTTCTTTTAGACCTTATATTTAATGATAAATGATTTTGGATAGCAGAAGACAGATCATCTTTTTCTGAAAGTAGAAATTCAATTCAATTCGTTTTGCATCTGTATTGTTCATCATAGTAAAAACCAGTTCTATTTTTCAGGTATCTTCTTTATCAGAAAGTGAAGAGTCTCAGGACTCCTCTGACAGTATAGGTTCCTCCCAGAAAGCCCACGGGATCCTAGCACGGCGTCCATCTTACAGGTGAGTGCTCTTGTATCAGACCTTGCATGTATTTGTATGGGAAAGGAAGTGTTTCAAGCCAGATTAGGAAGGGCCCAAATTGATGTGCCGGGAGGAATTTAGATTATCTTCTGGCAAAGTATTAGATTTCCATATTGATAGCTAACTTTAATACCAATATGAAAAAAGACAGTAGATTTTAGGAATTGAGCTACCTTGTGTTCCCTTTCTTAGCTTCCTCACTCTGGGCCCTGTGTGTCCCTTTACTGAAACACATTCTGCATGACTTCTGCACATATTTTCAGTCCTCATTTCCTCCTGGTTACCTTCTCTCCAGCTCCCCCAGACCAAGTTAGGTTTTCCTGGTGTGGCATCCTTTTACTGACTCCTGTTAACACTACCTTTCTCTGATTACCTTCTCTCCAGCTCCCCCAGACCAGGTTAGGTCTTCCTGGTGTGGCATCCTTTTACTGACCCCTGTTAACACTACTTATCTAATCCTGTTGGAATTCTAGTTTATTTAAGAGCATAGCCCATGTATTGTTACTTTTTGTGATCTCAAGGCCTAGCAAAGTGACCATACAAGAGTAAATGCTTAATAATTGGTGAATGAAGAACTGGAAGTAATATAACTAGTTGACAGAAGCTGTTGAAATAACCTGAGGGATTGCATATGGGTAGTGAGAGATCTTTGGAGTGTGTGGATTTGAGATACTGCTGTAGTAGAATTCACCAAGCCTGGTGACTAGATGGTAGGAGGAAAGGAAGACAGAAAAGGATAAAATGCTGTCTTTGGAATGTATAAGTAAATGCAATAAGATTTCAGATGTTATGAAAAAACTATGTATAGGGTATAGTTATTCTTGCTTGGTGGAATGAGCAAGGAAAGACTTCATAAGAATGATCATTTGGATCACCACCAATCTGATATCAAAGATAGATTATATAATAATGAAAGAGGTTGGCCTGTAATGGAATTGGGAACTTACGGTGCAGGGAGAAGGAAGAGGTTCTATAAGAAAAGGTAGGCAGGAGCCAGATTACTTAGAACCATGTTAATGAACAGACAAAATTTAGTCTGGAGTTTTTTGGAGGATGAAAAATAAACCCTACTAAAATGAGCTTATAATCCATTATTAGCAAACAGATACATTGAACAGAATTAAACATCTGAAGAACTTCAGATAATTATAAAGACATGAAGGAATCAAAACCCTAATACTACAGTAAAAGACTGTGAGGGATATAAAAAACTTGCCATCCTGCCTAAAGCAATCTACAGATTCACTGCAATCCCTATCAAAATACCAATGATATTCTTCCACGAACTAGAGCAAATAGATCTAAAATTCATATGGAACCACAAAAGACCCCAAATAACCAAAGCAATCCTGAGAAGGAAGAATAAAGCTGGGGGGATCTGGCTTCCCAACTTCAAGCTTACTACAAAGCTACAGTAATCAAGACAATTTTGTACTGGCACAAGAACAGACCCATAGATAAAAGGAACACATTAGAGAGCCCAGATATAAACCCAAGCATATATGGGCAATTAATATATGATAAAGGAGCCATGGATATACAATGGGGAAATGACAGGCTCTTCAATAGCTGGTGTTGGCAAAACTGGACAGCTACATGTAAGAGAATGAAACTGGATTACTGTCTAACCCCATACACAAAAGTAAACTCAAAATGGATCAAAGATCTGAATGTAAGTCATGAAACAATAAAACTCTTAGAAAATACAGGCAAAAATCTCTTGCATATAAACATGAGCAACTTTTTCCTAAACGCATCTCCCTTGGGCAAGGGAAACAAAAGCAAAAATGAACAAGGGGGACTACATCAAACTAAAAATCTTCTGTACAGTAAAGGACACCATCAGCAGAACAAAAAGGCATCCTACACTGTTGGGATATTTCATAAACGACATATCTGATAAAGGGTTAACACACAAAATATATAAAGAGTTCACATACCTCAACAACCAAAAAGCAAATAACCTGATTACAAAATGGGCAGAGGATATGAACAGACAGTTCTCCAAAGAAGAAATTCAGGTGGCCAACAGGCACATGAAAAGATGCTCCACATCGTTAATCATCAGGGAAATGCAAATTAAAACCACAGTGAGATATCACCTCACACCAGTTAGGATGGCCACCATCCAAAAGACAAACAACAACAAATGTTGGTAAGTATGTGGAGAAAGGGGAACCCTCCTACACTGCTGGTGGGAAATTAAACTAGTTCAACCATTGTGGAAAGCAATATGGAGGTTCCTCAAAAAACTCAAAATAGAAATACCATTTGACCCAGGAATCCCACTCCTAGGAATTTACCCTAAGAAAACAAGATCTCAGATCAAAAAGACATATGCATTCCTATGTTTATCCCAGCACTATTTACAAGTCAAGAAATGGAAGCAACCTAAGTGTCCATCAGTAGATGAATGGACAAAGATGTGGTACATATACACAATGAAATATTATTCAGCCATAAGAAGAAAACAAATCCTTCCATTTACAACAACATGGATGGAGCTAGAGGGTATTATGCTCAGTGAAATAAGCCAGGCAGAGAAAGACAAGTATCAGGTGATTTCACTCATCTGTGGAGTATAAGAACAAAGAAAAAACTGAAGGAACAAAACAGCAGCAGACTCACAGAACCCAAGAACAGACTAATAGTTACCAAGGGGAAAGGGACTGGGGAAGAAGGGCGGTTAGGGAGGGATAAGAGGGTAAAAGGGGCATTACGATTGGCAGACATAGGGTGGGGGGGCACAGGGGGGACTGCACAGCTCAGAGAAGACAAGTAGTGATTCTCATCTCACTACACTGATGGACAGTGACTGTAATAGTGGGGGGGACCTGATGAAGGGGGTAGTTTAATCATCACAATATTGCTCATGTAATTGTAGGTTAATGATACTAAAATAAAATAAATTGTAAAAAAAAAAAAATCCCATGGATATTATACTTAAAAAAAAAAAAAACAGCAGCAGACTCACAGAACCCAAGAATGGACTAACAGTTACCAAAGGGAAAGGGGCTGGGGAAGATGGGTGGGAAGGGAGGGATAAGGGGGAAAAGGGCTATTACAATTAGCACACATAATGTAGTGGGGGGGAGTAGGCACGGGGAAGGCAGTATAACACAGAGAAGACAAGTAGTGATTCTATAGCACCTTACTACACTGATGGACAGTGACTGCAATGGGGTATGTGGTGGGGAGTTGATAATAGGAGGAGTCTAGTAACCATAATTTTGCTCATGTAATTGTACATTAATAGCAAAATAAAAAACAATAAATAAATAATAAAAAATAAAAAGTAACAAAAACCAAATGGAAATTTTGGAGCTAAGAAGTACAGAAACAAAACCTCACTGGATGTGTTCAATAGGAGAAGAGATGAGATAAGGAATTAATTTAATGGAGATTGTCTAATCTGAACAATACAGATTGGAAAAATTAGTTCTCAGGGACTTGGAAATCAATAGCAAAAGATCTATTTGCATCATTACATTTGGGAGAGAAGTATGTTGCAGAGAAAATATTGAAGAAGCAATGGCTGAAATGTTCCCAGTATTGGTGAAAACTACAGATTAAAAAAGCTCAGCAAACCCTAAACAGGATAAGTGCAGAGAAATCCCTGCCCAGATCATAAACGGCTGAAAACAAAAGACAAAAATCTTGTGAACAACCAGAGAAAAATGACACATTACTTTCAAAGGGACAATGTGAATGACTACAGATTTCTTATCAAGAACCATCTGGGCGAAAAGGAAACGAAATAAGATTTTTTTTTTAATTTTGCTATTATTAGTATACAATTACATGAGCAACATTATGATTACTAGACTACCCCTATTATCAACTCCCTACCACATACCCCACTGCAGTCAGTGTCCATCAGCATAGTAGGATGCTGTAGAATTACTACTTGTCTTCTCTGTGTTATACTGCCTTCCCCGTATCCCCCTACCCCACCCCCACTACATTATGTGTGCTAATTGTTTTGTTTGTTTGTTTTTTTTAATTTATTTTGGTATCATTAACCTACAATTACATGTGCAATATTATGGTGATTAAACTACCCCCTTCATCAGGTCCCCACCACCAACCCCATTACAGTCACTGTCCATCAGCGTAGTGAGATGGTATAGAGTCACTACTTGTCTTCTCTGAGTTGTACAGCCCTCCCCTGTGCCCCCGCTACTAATCGTAATACCCCTTTTACCCTCTTACCCCTCCCTTCCCAACCATCTTCCCCAGTCCCTTTCCCTTTGGTAACTATTAGTCCGTTCTTGGGTTCTGTGAGTCTGCTGCTGTTTTGTTCCTTCAGTTTTTTTCTTTGTTCTTATACTCCACATATGAGTGAAATTATTTGATACTTGTCTTTTTCGGCTTGGCTTATTTCACTGAGCATAATACCCTCTAACTCCATCCATGTTGTTGCAAATGCTAGGATTTGTTTTCTTCTTATGGCTGAATAATATTCCATTGTGTATATGTACCACATCTTCTTAATCCATTCATCTACTGATGGACACTTAGGCTGCTTCCATTTCTTGGCTATTGTAAATAGTGCTGTGATAAACATAGGGGTGCATCTGTCTTTTTGAAACTGGGCTGCTGCATTCTTAGGGTAAATTCCTAGGAGTGGGATTCCTGGGTCATATGGTATTTCTATTTTGAGTTTTTTGAGGAACCTGCATACTGCTTTCCACAATGGTTGAACTAAATTGCATTCCCACCAGCAGTGTAGGAGGGTTCCCTTTTCTCCACATCCTCGCCAACATTTGTTGTTGTTTGTGTTTTGGATGTTGGCCATCCTCACTGGTGTGAGGTGATATCTCATTGTGGTTTTAATCTGCATTTCTCTGATGACCAGCGATGTGGAGCATCTTTTCATGTGCCTGTTGGCCATCTGAATTTCTTCTTTAGAGAAGTGTCTATTCATGTCCTCTGCCCATTTCTTAATTGGGTTATTTGCTTTTTGTTTGTTAAGGTGCGTGAGTTCTTTATATATTTTGGATGTCAACCCCTTCTCAGATGCATCATTTATGAATATATTTTCCCATACTGTAGGATGTCTTTTTGTTCTACTGATGGTGTCCTTTGCTGTACAGAAGCTTTTCAACTTGATATAGTCCCACTTGTTCATTTTTGCTTTTGTTTCCCTTGCCCGGGGGGATATGTTCATGAAGAAGTCGCTCATGTTTATGTCCAAGAGATTTTTGCCTATGTTTTTTTCTAAGAGTTTTATGGTTTCATGACTTACATTCAGATCTTTGATCCACCTAGAGTTTACCTTTGTGTATGGGGCTAGACAGTAGTCCAGTTTATTCTCTTACATGTAGCTGTCCAGTTTTTCCAACACCAGCTGCTGAAGAGGCTGTCATCTCCCCATTGTATATCCAAGGCTCCTTTATCAAATATTAATTGGCTGTAAATGTTTGGGTTAATGTTTGGATTTTCTATTCTGTTCCACTGGTCTGTGGGTCTGTTTTTGTGCCAGTACCAAATTGTCTTGATTACTGTGGCTTTGTAGTAGAGTTTGAAGTCAGGGAGCGTTAATTCTCCCTGTTTGATTCCTCCTCCTCAGAATTGCTTTGGCTATTCGGGGTCTTTTGTGGTTCCATATGAATTTTGAGTTATTTGTTCCAGTTCATTGAAGAAAGCTGTTTGTAGTTTGATAGGGATTGCATTGAATCTGTGGATTGCTTTAGGTAGTATAGCCATTTTGGCAATATTTATTCTTCCTAGCCAAGAGCATGGGATGCATTTCCATTTGTTAGTGTCTTCCTTAATTTCTCCTAGGAGTGTCTTGTAGTTTTCAGAGTACAGGTCTTTCACTTCTTTCGTTAGGTTTATTCCTAGGTATTCTATTCTTTTAGGTGCAATTGTGAATGGAATTGTTTTTCTGATTTCTCTTTCTGTTAGTTCATCATTAGTGTATAGGAAAGCAACAGATTTCTGTGTGTTAGTTTTGTATCCTGCAACTTTACTGAATTCAGATATTAGTTCTAGTAGTTTTGGAGTGGAGTCTTTAGGGTTTTTTATGTACAGTATTATGTCATCTGCAAGTAGTGACAATTTGACTTCTTCTTTACCAATCTGGATGCCTTGTATATCTTTGTTTTGTCTGATTGCCGTGGCTAGGACCTCCAGTACTATGTTGAATAACAGTGGAGAGAGTGGGCATCCCTGTCTTGTTCCCTATCTTAGATGAAAAGCTTTCAGCCTCTCGCTGTTAAGTATGATGTTAGCTGTGGGTTTGTCATATATAGCTTTTATGATGTTGAGGTACTTGCCATCTATACCCATTTTGTTGAGAGTTTTAATCATGAATGGATGCTGTGTGTGTGCTAATTGTTAATAGCCCTTTTTCCCCCTCATCCCTCCCTTCCCACCCATCTTCCCCAGTCCCTTTCCCTTTGGTAACTGTTAGTCCATTCTTGGGTTCTGTGAGCCTGCTGCTGTTTTGTTCCTTCAGTTTTTTCTTTGTTCTTATACTCCATGGATGAGTGAAATCATTTGATACTTGTCTTTCTCTGCCTGGCTTATTTCACTGAGCAGAATACCCTCTAGCTCCATCCATGTTGTTGCAAATGGTAGGATTTGTTTTCTTCTTATGGCTGAATAATATTCCATTGTGTATATGTACCACACCTTCTTAATCCATTCATCTACTGATGGACACTTAGGTTGCTTCCATTTCTTGACTATTGTTAATAGTGCTGCAATAAATATAGGGGTGCATATGTCTTTTTCAACCTGTGATCCTGCATTCTTAGGGTGAATTCCTGGGTCAAATGGTATTTCTATTTTGAGTTTTTTGAGGAACCTCCATACTGCTTTCCACAATGGTTGTACTAATTTACATTCCCACCAGCAGTGTTAGGAGGGTTCCCCTTTCTCCATATCCTTGCCAACATTTGTTGTTGCTTGTCTTTTGGATGGCAGCCATCCCAACTGGTGTGAGGTGATATCTCATTGTGGTTTTAATTTGCATTTCTCTAATGATTAGGGATGTGGAGCATCTTTTCATGTGCCTGTTGGCCATCTCTAAAGAATTTCTTCTTTAGAGAAGTGTCTGTTCAGCTCCTCTGCCCATTTTTTAATTGGCTTATTTGCTTTTTGTTTGTTGAGGTGCATGAGCTCTTTATATATTTTGGATGTTAACCCCTTATTGGATATGTCACTTATGAATATATTCTCTCATACTGTAGGCTGTCTTTTTGTTCTCTGTACAGAAGCTTTTTAGTTTCATATAGTCCCACTTGTTCATTTTGCTTTTCTTTCCCTTGCCTGGGGAGATATGTTCATGAAGAAGTTGTTCGTGTTTATGTCCAAGAGTTTTTTGCCTATGTTTTTTTCTAAGAGTTTTATGGTTTCATGACTTACATTCAGGTCTTTGATCCATTTTGAGTTTACTTTTGTGTATGGGGTTAGACAATAATCCAGTTTCATTCTCTTACATGTAGCTGTCCACTTTTGCCAACACCAGCTGTTGAAGAGGCTGTCATTTCCCCATTGTATGTCCATGGCTCATTTATCGTATATTAATTGACTATATATGCTTGGGTTTATATCTGGGCTCTCTATTCTGTTCCACTGGTCCTATGGGTCTGTTCTTGTGCCGGTACCAAATTGTCTTGATTACTGTGGCTTTGTAGTAGAGCTTTAAGTTGGGGAGCATAATCCCCCTCACTTTATTCTTCCTTCTCAGGATTGCTTTGGCTATTTGGGGTCTTTTGTGGTTCCATATGCATTTTAGAACTATTTGCTCTAGTTCATTGAAGAGTGCCAAAATAAGATTTTTTAAGTGCTGAAAGAAAAAGTTGTCAATGCAGAATTCTGTGTCTGTTGAAATGTCACTCAGAAGTGGAGGTGAAATAAGTAATCTAGGTGTTGGAAAACTAAGGGAAGTCACTGACAGCAGCCCTGCTCTAAACTGGTAAGACAGGAGACTTGGAAAGTTAGGAATGAAGACACAATAGTAGCAAGATCTAGGCAAATAGAAAGGACTATTCTTGTCTTACTAATTCCTTAAAATATTTTTGATGGTTGAAAAAATATTTTCTGGTGGTGTTTTCAGTGTATAGAGATGTAATATATGAGACAACTGCAAGGGGGGAAGATAAAGAGATTTAATGTGGTATGGTTTCTAAGGTTCACTTAAAGTGGTAAAATAGTAATTCTAAGTAGACTAGGTGTCTGTAACACCTAGAGAAACTACAAAAAAAACTGTACAGAGATTTAGTCAAATATGCAATATATAAAATAAAATGAATTCTGAAAAATCTTCACATAGCCAAAATAATGCGTCAGAATTCTTTTAATAATATGGTATAGATCAGTAACAGTTATATTAATAAGACTATAAAACTGTAGACCAGTATTCATCATGAATGTAGACACAAACATCCTCCAGAAAATACTAGCAAACAGAATTCAACATCATATAAAAAGCATACACCATAATCAAGTAGGATTTATACCAGAATGCAAGATTGGTAAGTCAATTAATGTAATATGACCATCTCAACAGACAGAGAGAAATCATTTAACAAAATCCAATACCTTTAATGATAAAAATGCTCATCACTAGGAGGAAGCTTCCTCCACCTGATAGCTATCATATTTAATTTAAGAAAAAATTTTTGATCTTTTTAAATGAAGATCACTGACACTGTTTAGAAAATGAATAGTACCTTCTTAATTAGTGAACTAATTTACAATGGAGTCATCTCTGAGGGGGAAGAGACATTTTATACTTCTACAAGGGCCTTGTACATTGAAAATTTGTTCAGTGTTTCTTTTCAAGTAGGCATAAACTAAAATATAACTAACCTGCAGTAAATCATTACAATAGTGTGTACTAAACAAAAGGATTCCTTGACACACCAGTTTAGGTGTCTAGTGGATTATAGTACTTTTAACCTGAGATTGAAAAAGGTTGAACAATTTCTTTTTCTAAAGCTATCCTCATTACCAGCATTAATTGAGTTCTATTTTTCACAGAAAAATTTTGAAAGACCTATCTTCTGAAGATAGGCGGGGTAGAAAAGGAGACGGAGAAAACCCTGGAGTTTCTGCTGTCACGTCTATGTCTGTTCCAACTCCCATCTACCAGACTAGCACCGGACAGTACAGTACGTATAAAAACTAACCTTCCCATGTAAAGAAGTGGTGTGCGGAAAGACTGTCATGCTTCAAAAGTGATGATTATTAAAGGATAACATTTTGAGCCAAAAGTAATGCAGAGTACTTTTTCAGCATTATTTCATATACTCTTTACAACTTTGGGAGGTGTAGGCAGTTATCACTTTGTGAAGGAATTCAGGCTTAGAGAATTAGACAATGTCCCTTAAGTCATAGAGCTTGCAAATGATGCACTTACTTTGGAGTTTTGACAAGTGTGAAATATACGTCCTATCTGACTACCTCCCACCATCTCCAGTCACTACCACCACCTTGGTTTACACTTTAGCCTGAATTACTACAGTAGGTCATCCTGCTTCCATTCTGGCTCTCATAGTTTTACATGCCTCAGCCAAAGTGATTCATTTAAAATGTCAATTCGATCACATCACTCCTGCTCAAAATCCTCCTGCGACTTTGCATCCCACTTAGAGTAAATCTTGCAAGGCAGTACATTCAGGATCTGGCCTTGCCCACCTGACTGATCCATCTCCTGCCACTCGATGGCATTCTGACGCTTTCTTGCTGTTGGTCAGACACATGAGGCTTATTCTGCCTGATCTTTGGAGTTGTCATCCCTACTGCCTGGCACATTCTTCTCCCATCCTCACCTCTGCCCTGCTTAAGTGTCACCTCCTCAAAAAGACCACTCTTTATAATTATGGATGAGCTTGTTTCTGATCTGTTATTAAGGAATGTAAGTTCCTTGAGGGAAAGAACCTTGCAGCTATTTCCCTTGACATATAGAACCTGACATAGAGTAGACTTTCTGATTTAAATAACATATATATAATACCTCTGTGAGGACACAAAAACACTGGGAAAAGTGGTTGTAAGGACAGAAACGAGGCAGTTAAGCAAAACTGATTTTTTTTTAATGTACACATGTATTACTGTTTGCTGAGGCAACATATTCACAAGTTAAAAAGTATGACTTATTAAAACTTATTAAAACATAAAATTATGAAAAGTACATAGAAAATCGGACAAATATTGCATATATTATAATTGAGAAAAGTACAGTACAAACTAGTATTTAGGGCAGCATTGAGTAGAACTTCCCTGATGATGGAAATGTCCTATATTTTCATTGTCCAACAGATAGCTGCTAAGTGTGACTGTTGAGTGCTGAAATTAACTGGTATGCGTAAAGAACTGAATTTTTTATTTGGTTTAATTTTAGTTAAATAGGCACATGTGACTACCATATTGGACAGTGCAGATTTATAGTAAATTCAAACAGGTAAATATACATGTTAAGAATAGGAAGACAGGTTGAAAAAATGGAAGCAATTCTGTATTATATTTAACATCAAAAGATGTATACCTATACATATGTGTGTATAGATATATTTTGATATGCATTAATATATCAGTCTCCTGGGAACATAGAAAAGGATTAGGAAGGATGTGTACCAAAAGTAATGGTTACCTCAGGACGGGAGGGAGGGGTGGACATGGAAGGAATAGGGATAGGTAATGGGACTTTATATATTTACATTTTCAGGGAACGAGATTGAAAGCAATTGCTAATGTAAGTTTAATACAAATCTCTGCACCTAGAAAGTTTTAATGTCTTGTCTTCTAAGTCATAAAGTATGTGGGAATATTTATGGCAGTGAGGGAGTATAACTGGGAACTACTGAAAAATTTTTTCAATTAAAACACAGAAGTGTATTTTGGCTTCCTGGTAGCCAAAGCGTAAAAGGGGGAAAATGTGTTGCATAATTACAATATGAAAAGCGGGTACAGGCATTAGATTCTTAAAGGAATTGATTATGTGGGAATTGCGTAATGCTAAAATGTTTTCTATTTGGCCATAGTGATGGGTATTTCATTTAAGGTTTGAGGAGAAAGCATTAACCTAAGTATAATTCAGTGAAAAATGCTTGTGAGAGCTTATGTTTAAGAGTTGTTACTGCTAGGGAGTGGAGTTAAACAGTATGAAGAATTATTTTTTCATTATGCAACCTTTATCTGATTTGGATTTTTTCCCCATAGGCACACTTACATACTCAGTGCTTCTTTTGAATAAAAATTACAAACTATGTTAACGTTTCCTTCTACTTATTTTTCCTTTAAAAGTTAGCCCTCAGTACCTTCTTCTGATGCCCCAGAACTGCTGTGACAGCGTTAGCAATTAGCATGGAGTACTACATGGAGTCCAAAGTGTTTTGACCAATCAGTTACATTGTACAATTTGAGACCAAGTGAAGATGAGCACACCTGAACCATAAACATTTTATAAAGAAATGCCATTTTCTTTCTTTTACATATAGCCCACCCAAAGTAGTCAATAGTACCAAGTGGAACTGCATTCAAACCTGCTTTAACAAGTAGTGCTTGTTTCTTTCACCAATCCTTTGCAATTAGTATATTGCATAGCCTCACAATAACTATGTTCTCTCCTTGATTAAAGTTGCCATTGCCCCAAATGGAGCCTTACAGCTGGCCAGTCCAGGCACAGATGGAGTACAGGGACTTCAGACATTAACCATGACAAATTCGGGCAGTACTCAGCAAGGCACAACAATCCTCCAGTATGCACAGACCTCCGATGGACAGCAAATACTTGTGCCCAGCAACCAGGTGGTTGTACAGAGTAAGTATGTTTGTCTATTGGAAGCATCCCAAAGTAATTTCAAAAAGCACTTAGGAATTAACTCATTTTTTTGACCACACAGCTGCATCAGGAGACATGCAGACATACCAGATCCGTACCACACCTTCAGCTACTTCACTGCCACAAACTGTGGTGATGACATCTCCCGTGACTCTTACATCTCAGACAACTAAGACAGATGACCCCCAATTGAAAAGAGAGATAAGGTTGATGAAAAACAGGTAGGTAGAATTATCCTACCAGAATGGGTGATGTTTTTGCTAATTTCAAAACATAACCAGATGTTAACTGGAATTCTGATTAGAAAGAAGGAGTGATATGTTAGCTTTATTTTACTGAGTGTTAAGTTAGATTGTCTAGTTAGTCCCATTCTTGCTGCTCATCATTGACTAGAGCAAGAAGAGGAAAGAATTAATGGGAATCTGCATAATACCTAGCATACTTGGAACTAACATAGAAATGCTTTTAAAAACTAATTTTGTCACTCATCTGTGGAGTATAAGAACAAAGGAAAAACTGAAGGAACAAAACAGCAGCAGACTCACAGAACCCAAGAATGGACTAACAGTTACCAAAGGGAAAGGGACTGGGGAGGATGGGTGGGAAGGGAGGGATAAGGGGGGAAAGGGGGCATTACGATTAACATAATGCAGGGGCAGGGGGCATGGGAAAGGCAGTATTTATAGAGAAGACAAGTAATGATTCTATAGCATCTTACTACGCTGATGGACAGTGACTGTAGTGGGGTATGTGGGGGGGACTTGATAATAGGGGGTCTAGTAACCATAATGTTGTTCAAGTGATTGTATATTAACAAAACCAAATTTAAAAAAAAAACCTAAAATACAGCAGTGATTTAACTCCCAGAAACATTTACTTTCATTTTAAACACTGCTATATGCTTTCTGTGTACATAAGGCATTAAAAAACCACTGGTTCATTGAGAAAAAAGAATATAATGGGTAGTCTTCCTCAATGTGTTCAAGATTTTTTTTAAAAAGATACTAATAAACTATACTAAGAATAAAAAAGGATGTAATTAAGGCAGGGAAAGAAAAAAAAAAGGATATAATTAGCCAGATACAAATTTTTTAAATTACCATAGGATTCTATTTTCAGTTACTCAGCTATAAGTTATAAAATTAGGATAAAAGGATGATTTTCTAGAGCAATAAAAATTGTCATGAAAAGACCAGATGAATTTAGTTATTTCAAGATAAAGTGTGCCTTTACTAAAACTAAGAGCAAGCATCACTGTAAATGAACTTGGTAACAAGGCAGGGACTGTCGTTTGGAAGTTCCAACAAATAGAGTAAGTTAAGGAAATGGAGTACAAGAATGATACTTCTTTGCTAATGATGTGATTATGTACCTAGAAAACCCAATAGACTTGTTAAAAATTACTAGAATGAGACTTCTCTTTCTGACAGTGTGACCTCAGCTACATATTTTTAAAAGCTTGATGAAATAGAAAAACCATCCTTTTAAATGATTGGATGAGCCTACAGGAAAGAGAAATCTGTTAGATTAGGAATGAACCCAGAAGTCAAGACCCAAAAAGTACTACATCCATAAGCTGAGAATTGTTTAAAAATGGGTCCAAGTCCACACGGCTCCCAATTACTTAGAAGAAAGCATCTCAACATAGGCTTTAAGTGAGTTCCTATACATTGAGTTTTAACAAATACAAGTTGAAAAGTCAGACTACCCAAGGAATTAGGTCTTCATCATGATATAAATCTTTGAGGTGTAAATAATAATTTTTTTTTTTGAGATGACAAAACTGAGGCCTAGAAAGCTTATTTGCCCATGGTTATACTGCTTAGTAGTGGTAGAGGTAGGATTTAAACTTATATATCCAGGTTCCAGAGTCTTAGATAATACTACATTACACTTCAGGAACAAGAGTTAGCAGAAAGGGCAGAGAACAAGTTTTGTAAAGTCTCCAGTTATTTAATGAAGAAGGGGAAACAAGTATGTCTACTACATGTAAAGAAAAAGAAGATGTCACTGAAAATCAACAAAGATATATTCATCTGCTTAGAATATCCAGGAGAATCATCTGCAAGATATTTATTTAAAAACTTGAACAAGAACCAGTATAAAAGAGAAAAAAAAGAATAAAAGGGTTTAGATGAAAGAAGTAAAGCTATTACTATTTTTTGTATGATTGTCTTGGGGAAAAAAACACAAATGAACTTACAGAAAAAATATTAGAAGTAATGACTTTAAAAGGATGCTACATACAAAGTCAGTTTTCAAAAATCAACATTTCTTTACATCAGCAATAAATATTTTGTTAATAGTTATTAAAAAGATAGCATTTATGTTATAAACCAATAAAATAACTGAGAAGGCTAAAAAGATGTCTGGGACTTTTAGGGAAAATACTATAAAATGTTTGAAAGACATTAAGGAAGATCTAAATAAGTAGATCCCACCATTCATAAAAATCATTCCAGATGGATTAAAAATATAAATGTAGAAGATGAAATTTTTAAACTTTAAGGTGAAATACGTAATTTCATAGAGGTATAGGAAACAACACATGCAAATATTAAAAGACTAATGAATCGGAGATTCAAGATGGCGGCGTGAGAGGTGAGACAGAGAACTCCTCCCAAAACCACAGATAGTATAAAAATATAGTTAATACAACTAACCCTAAAATAGCAAGAGGAAAGAAGGCTGCACCAGACTGCATACACACCTCACGAACAGAACAGACCTCGCAAAACAGGGTAACATACAAAAGCCTTGATTTGGTGGGAACTGAGCCCTTCCCACACCCCAGCTCACCGGCAAAAGGAAGAGAAATGGAGCAGGGGAGGGGATGGAAGCCTGGGACTGCTGAACACCCAGCCCTGGAGATCTCCTTTGCGAGCAGAAACCTACACTGTGTGGTGCTCTGGAGGATGGGGAGCTGGGACAGGTGGAGTGCTGGAGTGACAGATTCCAGCCATTTGTGGAGGATGGGATCCACACCCGCCCACTCCAGGACAAGGGAAAGGCAGGTGGTCTGAGAGGCTTCCTAGCAACGACAGGGCTGCTGAAGGGGCCAGGTTTCCACAGACCTTGCTGCGTGGGAGAAGGGATGGGGGGACAAGGTTGTCTGTGGCGATCTGCCCAGCAGATTGGGAACTTTGGGGAGTTTCATGTACTCCATCCCCCTGAATGGATACTCGGCTCCAAGGCCCCCCACTGTGATACACAGCCTGCCGAGCCTTCCTCCTAGCCTGACAGCACTGGCTCACAAACTGACAGTTACTGCTCTGGCATCAGGCCAGCCAGAGGGAGGCCCCACCTACAAAAGATAGAGACACCAAGTAAGAAGCTTACACCTGTGTATTTGGCCAACTGGCTCTGATACAGGAGACAGGCAGGGCAGACAGGAATCAGGAAACAGATCTTTCCTCCCCCCAGGCACCAGCTAGGCTCCCCTATGACCCTAACCTCACTCTAGGGGCTGAGCAGCTCCAGAGACTAGAGCTTCTAGGCAATAGAGGGCACCACACAGAAATATGAAAAGTCAAAAGAACATGTTTCAGACCAAAATCTCACAAACCCCAGAAAAAGGGCCAAATGAAACTGAACTCACCAATCTTCTTTAGAGTTCAAATAAAAATCATAAACATGCTTATGGAGGTACAGAAAAAGATTCCAAGAACTCATGAATGAATTTAAGACACAGATTCAATCATTAAGAAATTCCATATCTGAAATGAAACATACAATGGAGGGATTTAAAAGCAGATTAGATGTAGTGGAAGAGATGGTAAACGGAATAGAAATTAGAGAAGAGGAATATAAAGAAGCTGAGGCACAGAAAGAAAAAAGCATCTGTAAGAATGAAAGAATACTGAGAGAACTGTGTGACCAATCCAAATGGAACAATATTTGCATAATAGGGGTACCAGAAGAAGATGAAGAGAGAAAAAGGGATAGAAAGTGTCATTGAGGAGGTAATTGCTGAAATTTTTCCCCAACTAGGGTAGGAGATAGTCTCTTAAGCCATGGAAGTGCACAGATCTCCCAACACAAGGGACCCAAGGAAGACAACATCAAGACATATAATAATTAAAATGGCAAAGATCAAGGATAAAGACAGACTTTTAAAAGCAGCTACAGAGAGAAAAAAGATCACATACAAAAGAAAACGCATCAGGTTATCGTCAGACTTCTCAACAGAAACCTTACAGGCCAGAAGGGAGTGGCATGATATATTTAATGACCAGATAAAAACAGAGATCAAGCAATATATGGAGACAAATGACAATAATACAACACCGCAAAATCTGTGGGATGCAGCAAAGGCTGTGCCAAGAGGGAAATATATATTGCAATACAGGCCTACGTCAGGAAAGAAGAACAATCCTAAATGAACAGTGAGGCCCAAAGTCAGTAGAAGGAGGGACATAATAAAGATTAAAGCAGAACTAAATAAAATAGAGAAGAATAAAACAACAGAATCAATGAAATCAGGAGCTAGTTCTTCGAGAAAATAAAGAGTACACACACATAAAGAGAATCAGAAATGCCAAAGGAAAAATCATGACGGATACCACAGAAATACAAAGAATTATGAGAGAATACTATGAAAAATTATGTGGTAACAAACTGGATAACCTAGAAGAAATGGACAACCTTTCTAGAAAAATACAACCTTCCAAGGTGGACCAAGGAAGAAAATCTGAATAGACCAATTACCAGCAAAGAAATTGAACTGGTAATCCAAAAGGTACCTAAGACCAAATTAATTCCCTGAACCAGATGGTTTCACTGCTGAATTTTATCAAACATTTAGTGAAGACCTAATACCCATCCTCCTGAAAGTTTTCCAAAAAGTAGAAGAGGAGGCAATAATCCCAAACTCATTCTACGAGGCCAACATCACTCTAATACCAAAACCAGGCAAAGACACCACAAAAAAAGACTACAGACCAATATCCCTGATGAACATAGATGCAAAAATACTCAACAAAATATTAGCAAACCGAATTAAAAAATATATCACAAAGAACATCCATCATGATCAATGGGGATTCATCCCAGGGATGCAAGGATGGTACAACATTCGAAAATCCATCAACATCATCTACTACATCAACAAAAAGAAGGACAAAAACCACATGATCATCTCCATAGATGCTGAAAAAGCATTCAACAAAATTCAACATCCATTCATGATAAAAACTCAACAAAATGGGTATAGAGGGCAAGTATCACAACATAATAAAGGCCATATATGACAAACCCACAGCCAACATTATACTTAACAGCGAGAAGCCGAAAGCTTTTCCTTTAAGATCGGAAACAAGACAAGGATGCCCACTCTCCCCACTTTTATTCAACATAGTTCTGGAGGTCCTAGCCACAGCAATCAGACAACACCAAGAAATAAAAGGCATACAGATTGGCAAGGAAGAACTCAAACTGTCCCTGTTTGCAGATGACATATTGTACATAAAAACCCCTAAAGAATCCACTCCAAAACTACTAGATCTAATATCTGATTTCAGCAAAGTTGCGGGATACAAAATTAATACACAGAAATCGGTTGCATTCCTATACATTAACGATGAACTAGCAGCAAGAGAAATCAGGAAAACAATTCCATTCACAATAGCATCCAAACGAATAAACTACCTAGGAGTAAACCTAACAAAGGAAGTGAAAGACCTAAACCCTGAAAACTATAAGACACTCTTAAGAGAAATTAAAGAGGACACTAATAAATGGAAATTGATCCCATGCTCTTGGCTAGGAAGAATTAATATTGTCAAAATGGCCATCCTGCCTAAAGCAATCTACAGATTCAATGCAATCCCTATCAAAATACCAACAGCATTCTTCAATGAACTAGAGCAAATAGTTCTAAAATTCAAATGGAACCACCAAAGAACCCGAATAGCCAAAGCAATCCTGAGATGGAAGCATAAAGCAGGGGAAATTATGTTCCCTGACTTCAAGCTCTACTACAAAGCCACGGTAATCAAGACAATTTGGTACCAGCACAAGAACAGACCCATAGACCAGTGGAACAGAATAGAGAGCCCAGATATAAACCCAAGCATATATGGTCAATTAATATACGATAAAGGAGTGATGGATATAGAATGGGGAAATGACAGCCTCTTCAACAGCTGGTTTTGGCAAAACTGGATAGCTACATGTAAGAGAATGAAACTGGATTACTGTCTAACCCCATACACAAAAGTAAACTCAAAATGGATCAAAGACCTGAATGTAAGTCATGAAACCATAAAACTCTTAGAAAAAAATATAGGCAAAAATCTCTTGGACACAAACATGAGCAACTTCTTCATGAACATATCTCCCTGGGCAAGGGAAACAAAAGCAAAAATGAACAAGTGGGACTATATCAAACTAAAAACCTTCTGTACAGCAAAGGATACCATCAGTAGAATAAAAAGACATCCTACAGTATGGGAGAATGTATTCATAAATGACATATCCGATAAGGGGTTGACATCCAAATTATATAAAGAACTCACACACCTCAACAAACAAAAAGCAAATAAGCCAATTAAAAAATGAGCAGAGGAGCTGAACAGACACTTCTCCAAAGAAGAAATTCAGATGGCCAACAGGCACATGAAAAGATGCTCCACATCATTACTCATCACAGAAATGCAGATTGAAGTCACAATGAGATATCACCTCACAACAGTGAGGATGGCCAACATCTAAAACACAAGCAACAATAAATGTTGGCGAGGATGTGCAGAAAGGGGAACCCTCCTACACTGCTGGTGGGAATGTAAATTAGTACAACCATTGTGGATTCAAAAAGATATATGCACCCCTATGTTTATCGCAGCACTATTTACAATAGCCAAGAAATGGAAGCAACCTAAGTGTCCATCAGTAGAAGAATGGATAAAGAAGATGTGGATATTATTCAGCCATAAGAAAACAAATCCTTCCATTTGCAACAACATGGATGGAGCTAGAGGGTATTATGCTTAGTGAAATAAGCCAGGTGGAGAAAGACAAGTATCAAATGACTTCACTCATCTGTGGGGTATAAGAACAAAGGAAAAACTGAAGGTACAAAACAGCAGTAGACTCACAGAACCCAAAAATAGACTAACAGTTGCAAAAGGGAAAGGGACTGGGGAAGATGGGTGGGAAGGGAGGGATAAGGGGGAAAAAGGGGTATTACAATTAGCACACATAATGTAGCAGGGGTGGGCGTGGTGTGGGGGGAGACATGGAAGGCAGTATAACACAGAGAAGACAAGTAGTGATTCTGTAACATCCTTCTATGCTGATGGACAGTGCAATGGGGTATGTGGCGGGGACTTGATCATAGGGGGAAGTCTAGTAACCATAATGTTGCTCATGTAATTGTATATTAATAGCAAAATAAAAATAAAACAAAAAGAATGGATAAGTTATCAGGATCAGAACTGTGCCATGCTAATAAATTCTTTTGAACTTAAAAAAAAAGAGGTGGTATATACACACAGTGTAGTATTATGCAGCCATAAAAAATGACATCTTGCATTTGACAACCTGTAAGGACCTAGAGCTCTATTATGCTAAGTTAAATATGTCAGAGAAAGACCTACAATATGATTTCACTTACAGGGGGAATCTAAAAAATAGAACAGACTCATAAAAAAATAGAGAAAAAACTGGTGGTTGGTTGGGCAGATGGGCAAAATAGGTGAAGGGAATTAAGAGGTGCAAACTTTCAGTTACTAAATAAGTCACAGGGATGTGAAGTACAGCATAGGGAATATAGTTAATAATATGGTAGTAACTTTGTATGGGGACAGGTGGTAACTATGCTTATCTTGTTGGCATTTTGTGATGAATATAAATGTCAAATCACTATTTGGTACACCTGAAACTAATATAACATTGTGTGGCAACTATACTTCAATAAAAAATATGCAAAATAATACTTTATAACTTCTATATGTTTATAATACTTGTATGTGACTTCTTCAAAATATCCTTAGAGGACATATACAAAACTGAGTGTCAACTGTTTATAATTAAGTCAGTGAATAAAATTCAAAGAGTCTGTCATAAGTTAACCAGAGGACCCATAAATATCACTCCTTGGTATTTATTCAAGAAAAGACAAATGTTCACAAAGAGAATGGCACAAGAACATGAATAGCAGCTAAAACTGTAAAGAGCCCGCGAGAATCAATCAGTAAATGGAGGTATTCATAGAGTGGAATTCACCCAACAGTGTAAAGTAACAAACTGCTGTGCAGCAACATAGATGAGCCTTGAAAATATACTGAGTAAAAGGAGGCCAGACTCAGGAATACACATATGATTCTGCCGTATGGAATTCTAGAATAGGAAAAACTTCTGTGGTCATAAAAGTCAGAACAGTGGTTGCTCAGGGAGAGGACTGATCAGGAACAGGCATGGGGAAACATCCTGGGGCAATAAAAATGTTCTGTCTTGATAGGTGTGTAGGTTATATGTATTTGCCAAAACCGATTGCATTCTACACTTGAGATCTGTGAATTTGCTGTATACAGATCTTAATTTTTTTTAACAAGGGGGGAAAAAGATAACCAGGGAAAATTACTAAAGTACATTTACCATTTAAAGAATGTAAACTTTTTTCTAACACTGGTTTTTAATGGTTATATTTAGAGAAGCTGCTCGAGAATGTCGCAGAAAGAAGAAAGAATATGTGAAATGCCTGGAAAATCGAGTTGCAGTCCTGGAAAATCAAAATAAGACTCTAATCGAAGAGTTAAAGACTTTGAAAGATCTTTATTCCCATAAAAGTGTTTGATTCTTCAGAAAGAAAATATTTTTGTGGACTTGCCTAAAAATTAGATGGATTTTTTTTTTCTTTTTAGTGGAGTTTTATAAATTAAAAGGTCAAAAATGAAGCTTTTTATTTAGGCTTTTGCAACTGAAGGATAACTATCTTATGCAAGAGATCTGGTGACAGAGGATAAAGTGGAGAATGACCTCAAGAAAGTTCCTGGCACAACTGGAAGCTCTGTAAACTTAGACATAACGCAAACTCAGGAAACAGGAAATGAACTCGCACATTTAAAATTTCCAAATAACAATAGTTGTCAATAATCCAAAAATAGACAAGATGAATTTTGGTAAATTGAATTTTTAAAAATAAATCAGTTTACCCTATAGGTTTGCGTTTCATAATGTTTCCTAAAATTTACCTTTTCAGTTGTGTATTTTATTTCTGTAGTAAATCCTAAATTACAAATATAAAAGCTGAAACATAACTATATAAATTATGTGTTCTGATTATGTATACTTGTTCTATTGTCAGGTCTTTTAAATTGGTTTTTAAAAGTTTGTTTATTGGGCTTGAGAGGGTTTTGAACTGGGTCAACTATTTTTGAGGCCTTGCCCTACAGGGCATCTAAGGTACCTGAATGGAGTACAGTGATTTGGTAATATTTTTTATCTGAATGGAAAGAAAACTGTTTAAAAGTACAATCCTTTTAAACAGTTTTCTTGTTACTCTGGGAATGATGATTTTTTACAAATATATGATAAATTGTTTCTTGATTCTATATTCTGTATGCATTTGAATATACATTACTTATTCTGTTGTGCTTTAATAGAATGGAATGTTTACAGGCCCTTGAGATGATTAGAGTATTTTTTAAAACCTTCTGAAGATGCACACCAAAGTTTTCCAAAAGGATTTTAATAATCAATTTACTGTAAGGTTTATCAAATTCTAAAATAGTACAGTTATTTAAGGCAATTTTATGTTAGAGACTATTTTGTAATGCAGTGAATGGTACATTTATAAGAAAAGTGACTGCCAGTATATTTTTATAGCTCATCTTTATAAATTCTAAAGTTGTTTTTAATGATTAAATTTTTATATAGTGTGTTTAGTAAAAAAAAAAATATTTTGCATCTCAAAAGTATCATTTTTATATATAATGGGAAGTTCTCAGATTGGCTAATATTTGAATTGTAAGTTTCATGTGCAGTTTATCCAAAATTCAAAAATGCCATCAGTACACCAGTGTTTAACCTCTGTATTCCAATTTGTATACTTTGAAATTGTACTGCAAAACTATTGTGTGCTTAATCTATTGTATTGTCTATGAAATTAAAGGACATTTGATAAAATTAAGTTTGCTGGATGTAAAATAATGTTGCTTGATACATGAAAGATAAGCTTCCTGATAGCCATTCTATTAATTATACTAATTACAGTGTATTTCTAGTTTTAAAATGAGGATGAATTTACAATTTTCGCCTATACAATCTCTCAAGAGGAGACATATTTATATGTTTTGATTCAGTCAGAATCAATGTAATAAACTGAAGATAGCTAAGTTTTTGTGAGGACATGGTTAAGGCTCATGCTATATAAAAATCTTAACCCAATTGGTAAACTTGTGATTAACCTTAATGAAAAATTTCATTAACAGGGTCTTTTAAAATGGGACTCTGCTGACGTGGCAGCAGTTTATGAAAAGAAAAAAAGTTTAATCACCAGTGGGATTACTTATAAAAGAGCCAGAGTCTCAAAATATTGACCCATTAGGCTTGAAGAATATGAGGAGGTGTGGGTCATATGTATCAAGAGCATTTTGAAGGTAATATTGGGTAGATGTTATGGTTGGCTTCAGTAGAGATAGTCAGGCTCTTAGTGCCTTAACAGCTGGACACACACAAATATTTGTAAACTCTCCACTGCCTGCAGACTTCTGGTGTAGGGTCTTGCTCTCACTAGACCAAATTACTTACTGTAGTGTATATAAAAGGCATGGACAAGCCACTGATGATTCCATAAATACATACCAAATTATCTTCCTAGGTGTTTTCCTAATTTGAATCCAATGTGGAGCTTATGACATTTTAAAGGTGATTAGACTTAAATCTGAAATTAGACTTCAAAAGTTCAATAGACCATAAAAGTTATTTTCTTAGCTCAATTTGCTATTTTACATGAACTTACTAATTTATATATTATATTGATGGAAGTACGTTATGGCCCATAAACATATCTAACATAAAATAAGATGGTTTTTATTATTTTGAAGAGCAGGCATGTGTTAGAGCTTTGGAAATCTTACTACATGATTACTGATTCACCAATTATGTCAAAGTTACTGATTAAACCTGTATTTTCCTCTTCTTACATAAGTGGACATAGAAAAGATATAAAAATACATAAATGGCTTGGGATTACATAGTTACCATAATGACAGTTCAACTTCCCAGGAAAGATGCTGTAATTGATAAAAAGTGAGGGAAATTGGACTAAGGGCTTAGTAGTTAATTAAAAGGAAAAGTCACAGGTTATACAAAATAATGTCAAAGTTTATAAAAATCTTACTGCAGTAATCATACATTCACTCTGCTACACAAAGGGAGTTTTTCCTTTTGATACTGCTTGTTTTTACTATAAAATTCATCAAGGTTGTACAATTCAGAAGCCTGCTCTAGAGAGACTTTGGCAGGAATCTTTGAGGGACAGTCATTTGGAGGGAGTTTAAGCCACGTAATGCTTTTTTAGAAAAGAGAGGTTCTGAAACTATCCCCTTTTATCACTGTAAGTTTCTTTGCAGCAAATGGATAAGCCCTGGAGATTAAGTTCTTGCCATTTCATGGTTGAGATTCATTTGCTCAAAATTGACAGGATATATGTAGTATATAGTTTGCTGCCTTCAGTAAGTATATATAATACTTTTTAACTGGTAAGTTATGTAAATACTAATTTACATTGTTAATAAATCCAGGTTACCTATTTACATAATCTACACAGTCATACTATTTCCTTAATAGTAGATACTATTTATTCCTATGTATATGCACCAGAAACTATTAGAGTAATGGCATTCAATTTACTCAGCAAATATCTATTGAAGATCTTTTATATGCCAAGCATTCCTAGGAAAAACGATGAACAAGGCAGTGTTACAGCTTTTGTGGTACTTGGATATGATGTCATTCTGAGACTGACTTGCCTAAGATTATGAGTATTAATAACTAGGGGTCTGGGATTTTAACCCAATTTATAATCATTCAATCTAAAATTGTAGACTCTCTGCACCCCAACATACACCTTTATTAAATCGAGGGGGAGACTGTTTTGTGCTCTTCTGTATCCCCCCAGTTTAGGGCAGTGTTTACCTGGCTCCGCAGTGTGTGCCATGCTTGTCAAATGAATGAGGGTCTGGGGTACAAACTCACCACGGCCCAAAGAGTTGATACTTTGCCTAAGGTTACACTGTAAATAAAAAACCTAGGGTTCAGAAAATTACAGACCAATATCACTGATGAACGTAGATGCAAAAATACTCAACAAAATATTAGAATCCAAAAATACATCAAGAGGATCATACACCATGATCAAGTGGGATTCATCCCAGGGATGCAAGGATGGTACAACATTCGAAAATCCATCAACATCATCCACCACATCAACAAAAAGAAGAACAAAAACCACATGATCATCTCCAAGATGCTGAAAAACCATTTGACAAAATTCAGCATCCATTCATGATTAAAACTCTCAACAAAATGGGTATAGATGGCAAGTACCTCAACATCATAAAGGCCATATATGACAAACCCACAGCTAACATCATACTTAACAGCGAGAAGCTGAAAGTTTTTCATCTAAGATCGGGAACAAGACAGGGATGCCCACTCTCTCCACTGTTACTCAACATAGTACTGGAGGTCCTAGCCACGGCAATCAGACAAAACAAAGAAATACAAGGCATCCAGATTGGTAAAGAAGAAGTTAAATTGTCACTATTTGCAGATGACATGATATTGTACATAAAAAACCCTAAAGACTCCACTCCAAAATTACTAGAACTAATATCTGAATTCAGCAAAGTTGCAGGATACAAAATTAACACACAGAAATCTGTTGCTTTACTATACACTAACGAACTAACAGAAAGAGAAATCAGGAAAACAATTCCATTCACAATTGCATCAAAAAGAATAAAATACCTAGGAATAAACCTAACGAAGGAAGTAAAAGACCTATATCCTGAAAATTACAAGACACTCCTAGGAGAAATTAAAGAGGACACTAACAAATGCATCCCATGCTCTTGGCTAGGAAGAATAAATATTGTCAAAATGGCTATACTACCTAAAGCAATCTACAGATTCAACGCAATCCCTATCAAACTACCAACAGCTTTCTTCAATGAACTGGAACAAATAGTTCTAAAATTCAAAAGGAACCACAAAAGACCCCGAATAGGCAAAGCAATCCAGAGAAGGAGGAATAAAACGGGGAATTACGCTCCCTGACTTCAAGCTCTACTACAAAGCCGCAGTAATCAAGACAATTTGGTATTGGCACAAAAACAGACCCACAGACTAGAAAATCCAAACATTAACCCAAACATATACAGTCAATATTTGATAAAGGAGCCTTGGATATACAATGGGGAGATGACAGCCTCTTCAGCAGCTGGTGTTGGAAAAACTGGACAGCTACATGTAAGAGAATGAAACTGGACTACTGTCTAACCCCATACACAAAGGTAAACTCAAGGTGGATCAAAGACCTGAATGTAAGTCATGAAACCATAAAACTCTTAGAAAAAAACATAGGCAAAAATCTCTTGGACATAAACATGAGCGACTTCTTCATGAACATATCTCCCCGGGCAAGGGAAACAAAAGCAAAAATGAACAAGTGGGACTATATCAAGTTGAAAAGCTTCTGTACAGCAAAGGACACCATCAGTAGAACAAAAGACATCCTACAGTATGGGAGAATATATTCATAAATGACATATCTGATAAGGGGTTGACATCCAAAATATATAAAGGACTCACGCACCTTAACAAACAAAAAGCAAATAATCCAATTAAGAAATGGGCAGAGGACATGAATAGACACTTCTCTAAAGAAATTCAGATGGCCAACAGGCACATGAAAAGATGCTCCACATCGCTTATCATCAGAGAAATGCAGATTAAAACCACAATGAGATATCACCTCACACCAGTGAGGATGGCCAACATCCAAAACACAAACAACAACAAATGTTGGCAAGGATGTGGAGAAAAGGGAACCCTCCTACACTGCTGGTGGGAATGCAAATTAGTTCAACCATTGTGGAAAGCAGTATGGAGGTTCCTCAAAAAACTC
>JAQQAC010003639.1:4365675-4384100 GCA_029783875.1 Phataginus tricuspis | reverse complement strand
AATAGTGCTGCGATAAACATAGGGGTGCATATGTCTTTTTCAAACTGGGCTGCTGCATTCTTAGGGTAAATTCCTAGGAGTGGGATTCCTGGGTCAAATGGTATTTCTATTTTGAGTTTTTTGAGGAACCTCCATACTGCTTTCCACAATGGTTGAACTACTTTGCATTTCCCACCAGCAGTGTAGGAGGGTTCCCCTTTCTCCACATTCTTGCCAACATTTGTTGTTGCTTGTCTTTTGGATGTTGGCCATCCTTACTGGTGTGAGGTGATATCTCATTGTGGTTTTAATCTGCGTTTCTCTGATGATTAGCGATGTGGAGCATCTTTTCATGTGCCTGTTGGCCATCTGAATTTCTTCTTTAGAGAAGTGTCTATTCATGTCCTGTGCCCATTTCTTAATTGGATTATTTGCTTTTTGTTTGTTAAGGTGCGTGAGTTCTTTGTATATTTTGGATGTCAACCCCTTATCAGATACGTCATTTATGAATATATTCTTCCATACTGTAGGATGTCTTTTTGTTCTACTGATGGTGTCCTTTGCTGTACAGAAGCTTTTCAGCTTGATATAGTCCCACTTGTTCATTTTTGCTTTTGTTTTCCTTCCCAGGGAGATATGTTCATGAAGAAGTCGCTCATGTTTATGTCCAAGAGATTTTTGCCTATGTCTTTTTCTCAGAGTTTTATGGTTTCATGACTTACATTAAGGTCTTTGATCCATTTTGAGTTTACTTTTGTTTATGGTGTTAGACAGTAGTCCAGTTTCATTCTCTTACATGTAGCTGTCCAGTTTTTCCAACACTAGCTGCTGAAGAGGCTGTATATCTAAGGCTCCTTTATCATATATTAACTGACTGTATATGTTTGGGTTAATGTTTGGATTTTCTATTCTGTACCACTGGTCTGTGGGTCTGTTTTTCTTCCAATACCAAACTGTCTTGATTACTGTGCCTTTGTAGTAAAGCTTGAAGTCAGGGAGCATAATTCCCCATTCATTCCTCCTTCTCAGGATTGCTTTGGCTATTCGGGGTCTTCTGTGGTTCCATATGAATTTTAGAATTATTTGCCCAAATTAATTGAAGAAAGCGGTTGGTATTTTGATAGGGATTGCGTTGAATCTGTAGATTGCTTTAGGTAGTATAGCCATTTGGACAATATTTATTCTTCCCAGCCAAGAGCATGGGATGCATTTCCATTTGTTAGTGTCCTCTTTAATTTCTCCTAGGAGTATCTTGTAGTTTTCAGAGTACAGGTCTTTCACTTCCTTCATTAGGTTTATTCCTAGGTATTTTATTCTTTTAGGTGCAATTGTGAATGGAATTGTTTTTCTGATTTCTCTTTCCGTTAGTTCATCGTTAGTGTATAGTAAAGCAACAGATTTCTGTGTGTTCATTTTGTATCCTGCAACTTTGCTGAATTCAGATATTAGTTCTAGTAGTTTTGGAGTGGAGTCTTCAGGGTTTTTTATGTACAATATCATGTCATCTGCAAATAGTGACAATTTGACTTCTTCTTTACCCATCTACATGCCTTGTATGTCTTTGTTTTGTCTGATTGGCGTGGCTAGGACCTCCAGTACTATGTTGAATAACAGTGGAGAGAGTGGGCATCCCTGTCTTGTTCCCGATCTTAAGATGAAAAGCTTTCAGCTTCTCGCTGTTAAGTATGGTGTTGGCTGTGGGTTTGTCATATATGTCCTTTATGATGTTGAGGTACTTTCCCTCTATACCCATTTTGTTGACAGTTTTAATGATGAATGGATGCTGAATTTTGTCAAATGCTTTTTCAGCATCTATGGAGATGATCATGTGGATTTTGTTCTTTTTGTTGATGTGGTGTATGATGTTGATGGATTTTCGAATGTTGTACCATTCATCCTTGCATCTCTGGGATGAATCCCACTTGATCATGGTGTATGATCCTGTTGATGTATTTTTGAATTCGGTTTGGTAATATTTTGTTGAGTATTTTGCATCTACGTTCATCAGAGATATTGGTCTGTAATTTTCTTTTTTGGTGAAGTCTTGGCCCAATTTTGGTATTAGAGTGATGCTGGCTTCATAGAATGAGTTTGGAAGTATTCCCTCCTCTTCTATTTTTTGGAAAACTTTAAGGAGAATGGGTATTATTTCTTCTCTATATCTCTGGTAGAATTCAGAGGTGAATCCTTCTGGCCCAGGGGTTTTGTTCTTGGGTAGTTTTTTGATTACTGATTCAATTTCGTTGCTGGTGATTGGTCTGTTTAGATTTTCTGTTTCTTGTTTGGTCAGTCTTGGAAGGTTGTATTTTTCTAAGACATTGTCCATTTCTTCTAGGTTTTCCAGCTTGTTAGCATATAGATTGTCATAATACTCTCTTATAATTCTTTGTATATCTGTGGGGTCCATTGTTATTTTTCCGTTCTCATTTCTGATTCTGTTTATGTGTGTAGAGTCTCTTTTTCTCTTAATGAGTCTGGCTAGGGGTTTATCTATTTTGTTTATTTTTTCAGAGAACTAGCGCTTGGTTTCATTGATTTTATTCTATTGTTTTATTCTTCTCAATTTTATTTATTTCTTCTCTGATCTTTATTATGTCCCTCCTTCTGGTGACTTTGGGCCTCATTTGTTCTTCTTTTTCCAATTTCAGTAATTGTATCTTTAGACTATTCATTTGGGAAAGTTCTTCCTTCTTTAAATAGGCCTGGATTGCAATATACTTTCATCTTAGAACTGCCTTTGCTGCATCCCACAGAAGTTGTGGCTTTGTGGTGGTGTTGTCATTAGTCTCCATATATTCTTTGATCTCTGTTTTGATTTGGTCCTTAACCCACTGATTAATTAGGAGAATGTTGTTAAGTCTCCATGTATTTGTGAGCCTTTTGTTTCCTTTCTAAAATTTATCTCTAGTTTTATACCTTCGTGGTCTGAGAAGTTGGTTGGTAGAATTTCAATATTTTTGAATTTACTGAGGTTCTTTTTGTGGCCTAGTATGTGGTCTATTCTGGAAAATGTCCCATATGCACTTGAGAAGAATGTGTATCCTGTTGCTTTTAGGTGTAGAGTTCTGTAGATGTCTGTTAGGTCCATCTGTTCTAGTATGTTGTTCAGTGCCTCTGTGTCTTTACTTATTCTCTGTCTGGTTGATCTGTCCTTTAGAGTGAGTGGTGTGTTGAAGTCTCCTAAAATAAATGCATTGCTTTTCTATTTCCTCCTTTAATTCTGTTAGTATTTGTTTCACATATGCTGGCACTCCTGTGTTGGGTGCATATATGTTTATAATGGTTATATCCTCTTGTTGGACTGACCCCTTTATCATTATGTAATGTTCTTCTTTATCTCTTGCTACTTTCTTCGTTTTGAAGTCTATTTTGTCTGATACAAGCACTGCAACACCTGCTATTTTCTCCTTGTTTGCATGAAATATCTTTTTCCATCCCTTCAACTTTAGTCTATGTATATCTTTGGGTTTGAGGTGAGTCTCTTCTAAGCAGCATGTACATAGGTCTTGCTTTTTTAACCATTCTATTACTCTGTGTCTTTTGATTGGTGCATTCAGTCCATGTACATTTAGGGTGATTATCGATAGATACGTACTTACTGCCATTGCTGGCTTTAGATGCGTGGTTACCAAAGGTTCAAGGGTTCCTTCTTTACTATCTGACAATCTAACTTAACTTTCTTGTTAAGTTATTGTAAACACAGTCTGATGTTTCTTTATTTCTCTCCCTTTCTATTCTTCCTCTTCCATTCTTTATATACTAGATGTTTTATTCTTTGCCATTAGTTAGTATTTGCATGATCTGCTTTCTTTGCTATGATTTTATTTTCTCTGGTGACATCTTTTCAGCCTTAGGAGTGCTTCCATCTAGAGCAGTTCATTTAAGATACCCTGTAGAGGTGGTTTATGGGAGGCAAACTCTCTCAGCTTTCACTTCTCTGGATATTGTTTAATCCCTCCATCATATTTAAATGATAATTATGCTGGATACAATGTTCTTGGTTCAAGGCCCTTCTGTTTCATTACGTTAAATATATCATGCCATTCTCTTCTGGCCTGTAAGGTTTCTGTTGAGAAGTCTGATGATAGTCTGATCGGTTTTCCTTTGTAGGTGATCTATTTTCTCTCTCTAGCTGCCTTTAATACTCTGTCCTTATCTTTGATCTTTGCCATTTTAATTATTATGTGTCTTGGTGTTGTCTTCCTTGGGTCCCTTGTGTTGGGAGATCTGTGGGCTTCCATGGACTGCGAGACTATTTCCTTCCCCAGCATGGGGAAGTTTTCAGCAATTATTTCTTCAAAGACACTTTCTATCCTTTTTTCTCTCTCTTCTTCCTCTGGTACTCCTATAATGCAAATATTGTTCCGTTTAGATTGGTCACACAGTTCTCTTAATATTCTTTCATTCCTAGAGATCCTTTTATCTCTCTCCCTCAGCTTCTCTGTATTCCTGTTCTCTGGTTTCTGATCCATTAACAGTCTCTTGCATCTAGTCCAGTCTGCTGCTAAGCCCGTCGATTGCTTGTCTCCTTTCTGCATTGTCTTTCCTCACTTCCCTCACTTCCTCTCTCAGCTCTTGCATATTTCTCTGTATATCCATCAGTATTGTTATGACTTTTATTCTGAATTCTTTTTCAGGAAGATTGTGCATGTACATCCGATCAGCCTCCCTCTCTGGGGTTGTCTGGTCTGGGGTTCCCTGGGTAAGTTTTCTTTGTACCATATTTCTCTGTCTTTTCATGGTGATAGAAGTGGTCCGAAAAAGAAAAACAGAAGAAAAGGAAGATAGAGGGGAAAAAAAAAAAAATACGCCCGCCTGGTGTAGTTTCCTTGACGATCCTGTAGGTGGCGCTGCTGCTCCACTATTCCACAGCCACTCCCCTCCGCCAGGCCCTTTGTGACTCTGGCCGGGGAGGGAATGAATCAGAGGCTGCTGATTTCTGTGGGAAGTCTCCGTGCGACTGCTTTTCCCAGCCACAGTCTAAGGGGACCAAAATTCCCCAGGACTCCCAGTCTCCTTGGCTGAGTGCACTGCAATGATCCTACTCCTCCATTGGGCCCCTGTCTCTTTAAGACCCCTAGAAAAGCACGGGCTTTTCTTTTGTCCTAGGGAATCGGCTGGGTGGAACTGCCGTCTTGGAATCTGTACCTCTGTCTATCCAATCTCTGATACACCGTGCGAAGTGTGTCAGTGTTCCCGGCGCAGATCACCAGGACTGGTTCTTTGGCGGGCCTGTGCTTCTACTCCCTCCCGACTCTGAATCCTCTCCTCCCCCCGGTGCGCTGGGGTGGGGGAGTGCTCGGGACCGGCCGGGTCACGGCTCTGTATCTTACCCGCCTTGTGGGGTGTCGGGTCCTCTCAGGGGTAGCTGCAGGCTGGTGTCATCCTGTATCTTCTGGTCTCTTTTAGGAATAGTTGTATTTGCTGTATTTTCACAAATATATTTAGTTTTCGGAGGAGATTTCCGCCACCCTGCTCACGCCGCCATCTTCCCGGAAGTTCAAGAATGGAATTTCTTAATTTGTTCCCAATCTTAGGGAGAAACCACTCAGTCTTTCAACATTAAGTATAATATCAGCTATAGGGTTTTCAAAATAGAAGTCCTTTCTTGGTTCATGAGATCTGTAGTAATGTCCTCTTCTATTCCTAGGTCATGAGATTTTTTGGTAATCAAGGAGAGATCCTGACTTATCAAATGCTTTTTCTACATCATTAGTATTATCATATAACTTTCTTCATTACTCTCTTTATATGATAGATTTTATTAATTGATTTTCTAATGTTGAAGCAGTCTTGCATTCTCAGGATAACTACCACTTAGTCATGATGTATAATCTTTTTAATATAATTCTGGACTTATTTTGCTAATATTTTATTGAAGATTTTCCTGTTTCTCTTCATGAGGGATATTGGACTGCAGATGTTTTTGTTCTTGTATGTCTTCGGGTTTTGGTATCAGGGTAATCCTGGCCTCTAATGAGTTGCTATTAAAGAATTTTAATTCATATTTTAAGTGTGATAATGGTGTTTCAATGTTTTAAAATGTTAATACTTTTTAAATTAATAAATTTATAGATAAAATTATATAATTTTTGGTATTTACTTCAAAATAATTTTTGTAGTTGGGGAAAGTAGGTGGGGATATAAATATAGCAAGACTGTCCGTGAAATGATAATTGTCAAAGCTATACAATGGACACATGGATTTTATTACTCTTTTTTTGTATATATTTGACATTTTCAATACAAAAGGTTTAAAAACTAAATAAATGGTGCTAGAACTATTGGTTATTTACATGGGAAATTGAGTTCCTACATCATACCATGCACACAATTCAATTCCAGGTGGATAAATTTATCCACCTGGAATATACAAGTTAAAAACAATAAAACCTTTAAAAGATAATGTAAAAATTAGCTTTACAACTTCAACTTAGGGAAGGATTTTTAGACAAGTCACAAAAAAAGTACAAAGCAAAAGGAAACAGTGCTAGATTCAGTTATGTTGAAATTCAGAATTTCTATTCATCAGAAGATAAACAGAAGAAAATAATAAATTAGAGCAGAAATCAATAAAATTTTTTAAAACAAAAATCAATGAATAAACTAAGGAAACCAAAAGCTGGTTCTCTCAAAATATCAGTAAAATTGAAAAGCAACTAGCATGTCTAAGAGAAAAAGAGAAGGCACAAATTAATATTACAACCGAAAGAGGAGACATCATTACAGATCTCATAGGCATTAAAATAATAAAGCAATACTTTGAATATGCCAACAAATTTGATAATTAGATAAAATGGACCAATTCCTTGAATGATGCAATCTGACAAAACCCACACAAGAAAAACTACAATTTGAATAGCCCTATATCTCTTACAGAAATTGAGTTAATAATGAGTAACATTCCAAAAGAGAAAGCACCAGAGCCAAATGGGTTCATTGCAAGATTCTACCAACCCCTTAAGGAAGACATTACACCAGTTCTCCACAATCTCTTTCAAAGGGTATAAACAGAAAATTTCCTGACCCATTCTATAAGGTTAGCATCCTAAACCAAAACCAAAGACAAGAAAACTACAGATCAATATCTCTCATAAACATAGATGCAAAAATCCTCAATAATAAAATATTAACAAACCAAATCCTACAGTTATATACAAAAAGAATTCTACATTACCAAGTAAGAGTTATTACAAGAATGCAAGGTAGTTCAACATTCAAAAATCAATGCAACAACAATCGGAAGTTCCGGGAAGATGGCGGCGTGAGCAGGGCAGCAGAAATCTCCTCCCAAAACTGTATATATTTATGAAAATACAACAAATACAAGTATTCCTAAAACAGAGACCAGAAGATACAGGACAGCACCCAGCCTGCATCTACACCTGAGAGGACTCAGCACTCCGTGAGCAGGTAAGATACGGAGCCACGTCCCTGAGGGACCCGAGCACTCCCCCACCCCAGCGCACCAGCGGGAGGAGAGGATTCAGAGCAGGCAGGGAGTGGAAGTACAGGCTCGTGAAATAACCAGCCCTGGTGATCTGCGCCAGGAGCACTGACACACATCGCACGGTGTATCAGAGATTGGAGAGACAGAGGGTGTAGGATCTGAGCCGGGGAATGCACCAGGGTCCTTGCAGCTGGCTCCCAGGGACAAAAGAAAAGCGCGTGTTTTTTTTAGCAGTCTTAAAGAGACAGGGGCCCAACAGAGGAGCAGGATTGTCCCAGCACACGCAGCCCAGCAGTCTGTGAGTCCTGGGGAATTTCGGACGCCCCGACTGGTGACTTGGAAAAATGACCCGCACTGACACTTCCCACAGAGATCAGCAGCCTCCCATTCGTTCCCGCCCTGGCCAGTGCTACAAAGGGCCCAGCAGAGCGGCGTAGCCACGGGTGCACATTTGCGGAGCAACAGCGCCACCTACAGCATCCTCACAGAACCTACTCCTGCCGGGAATCTTTTTGAGGTTTTTTTTGTGGTGTTTTTTTTCTCTTTTCTTTCTCTTCTTTTTTTTTAACATCTTAAAGAACCCAGCTGACATTCGTGACACCTACCAGCGACCACATCTATCGCCATGAAAAGACAGAGGAATATGGTACAAACAAAGCTTATCCAGACTCAGACACCAGAGAGGGAGTCTGAAGGCATAGAAATGCACAATCTTCCTGAAAAAGAATTCAGAATAAAAGTCACAACCATACTGATGGATCTACAGAGAAATATGCGAGAGCTGAGTGAGGAAGTGAGGGAAGTAAGGAAAGACAATGCAGAAAGGAGACAAGCAATCGACGTGCTTAGCAGCAGACTGGATGAGATGCAAGAGACTGTTAATGGAATAGAAATCAGAGAACAGAAATACAGAGAAGCTGAGGCAGAGAGAGATAAAAGGATCTCTAGAAATGAAAGAATATTAAGAGAACTGTGTGGCCAACCCAAACGGAACAATATTTGCTTTGTACGAGTACCAGAGGAAGAAGAGAGAGAAAAAGGGATAGAAAGTGTCTTTGAGGAAATAATTGCTGAAAACTTTCCCATGCTGGGAAAGGAAATAGTCTCGAAGTCCACGGAAGCCCACAGATCTCCCAACACAAGGGACCCAAGGAAGACAACACCAAGACACATAATAATTAAGATGGCAAAGGTCAAAGATAAAGGCAGAGTATTAAAGGCAGCTAGAGAGAGAAAAAAGATCACCTACAAAGGAAAATCCATCAGACTGTCATCAGACTTCTCAACAGAAACCGTACAGGTCAGAAGAGAATGGAATGATATATTTAACGTAATGAAACAGAAGGGCCTCAAACTAAGAATATTGTATCCAGCACGATTATCATTTAAATATGACGGAGGGATTAAACAATTTCCAGACAAGTGAAAGCTGAGGAAATTTGCCTCCCATAAACCACCTCTACAGGATATCTTAAATGGACTGCTCTGGATGGAAGCACTCCTGTTGGGAGCTATGTGGCACAAGAACAATAGGACTCCATTTTGTTGTTTACTTCTTCTTGGTCAGTTTCCTGCCACAGTTTCCCCCATGTGTTCCCACGACAACTGCGCATGTGCACAACTCGGTGTGTGATTGGACTCTGTAGGTCGCCTCATTATCATAATGGGCAACCAACTAGAAGAAGCCACTCCCTACCACGCCCCTTCAAATGCTATATATTCCCTGCCTTTTCTGCTAATAAATGAGACTTGATCAGAAAGCCTGTCTTGTCTCCATTCTCTCTGTCTTCTGTCTCTCATTCGTGCACCCCCTCCTTAGGTCCCAGTTGGAGAATCCCACGGCCGGGGATTTTACGTTTGCTGATCTGCGGACCGGGTCACACTCCTAAGGCTAAAAAGATGTCACCAGAGAAAATGAAAACATAGCAAAGAAAGCAGACCATCCAAATACTAACTAAAGGCAATGAATAAAACACCTAGCATATAAAGAATGGAGGAGGAAGAATAAGAAGGGAGAGAAATAAAGAAACATCAGACTGTGTTTACAATAACTTAACAAGAAAGTTAAGTTAGACTGTCAGATAGTAGAGAAGCTACCCTTGAACCTTTGGTAACCATGAATCTAAAACCAGCAATGGCAATAAGTACATATCTATTGATAATCACCCTAAAAGTAAATGGACTGAATGCACCAAACAAAAGACACAGAGTTACTTAATGGATAAATTAGCAAGACCCATCTATATCTTGCTTACAGGAAACTCACCTCAAACCCAAAGATATACAAAGACTAAGGGTGAAGGGATGGAAAAAGATATTTCATGCAAACAACAAGGAGAAAAAAGCAGGTGTTGCAGTGCTTGTATCAGACAAAATAGACTTCAACACGAAGAAAGTAGCAAGAGATAAAGAGGGACATTACATAATGATAAAGGGGTCAGTCCAACAAAGGATATAACCATTATAAACATATATGCACCCAACACAGGAGCGCCAGCATATGTGAAACAAATACTAACAGAATTAAAGGAGAATATAGAAAGCAATGCATTCATTTTAGGAGACTTCAACACACCACTCACTCCAAAGGACAGATCAACCAGACAGAAAATAAGTAAAGACACAGAGGCACTGAACAACATACTGCAACAGATGGACCTAGAAGACATCTACAGAACTCTGCACCCAAAAGCAACAGGATACACATTCTTCTCAAGTGCACATGGAACATTTTCCAGAATAGACCACATACTAGGCCACAAAAAGAACCTCAGTAAATTAAAAAATATTGAAATTCTACCAACCAACTTCTCAGATCACAAAGGTATAAAACTAGAGATAAATTTTAGAAAGAAAACAAAAAGGCTCACAAATACATGAAGACTTAATAACATTCTCCTAATTAATCAATGGGTTAACGACCAAATCAAAACAGAAATCAAAGAATATATGGAGACTAATGACAACACCACCACAAAGCCACAACTTCTGTGGGACGCAGCAAAGGCAGTTCTAAGACGGAAGTATATTGCAGTCAAGGCCTATTTAAAGACGGAAGAACATTCCCAAATGAATAGTCTAAAGACACAATTACTGAAATTGGAAAAAGAAGAACAAATGAGGCCCAAAGTCAACAGAAGGAGGGATATAATAAAGATCAGAGAAGAAATACATAAAATTGAGAAGAATAAAGCAATAGAAAAAATCAACGAAACCAAGAGCTGGTTCCTTCAAAAAATAAACAAAATAGATAAACCCCTAGCCAGACTCATTAAGAGAAAAAGAGAATCTACACACATAAACAGAATCAGAAATGAGAAAGGAAAAATAACGACGGACCCCACAGAAATACAAAGAATTATAAGAGAATATTATGACAATCTATATGCTAACAAGCTGGAAAACCTAGAGGAAATGGACAACTTCTTAGAAAAATACAACCTTCCAAGACTAACCAAACAAGAAATAGAGAAACTAAACAGACCAATCACTAGCAACGAAATTGAATCGGTAATCAAAAAACTACCCAAGAACAAAACCCCTGGGCCAGATGGATTCACCTCTGAATTCTACTAGACATATAGAGAAGAAATAACACCCATTCCCCTTAAAGTTTTCCAAAAAATAGAAGAGGAGGGAATACTTCCAAACTCTTTCTATGAAGCCAGCATCACTCTAATACCAAAACTGGGCAAAGACCTCACCAAAAAAGAAAATTACAGACCAATATCCCTGATGAACATAGATGCAAAAATACTCAACAAAATATTAGCAAACCGAATTCAAAAATACATCAAGAGGATCATACACCATGATCAAGTGGAATTCATCCCAGGGATGCAAGGATGGTACAACATTCGAAAATCCATCAACATCATCTACTACATCAATAAAAAAAAGAACCAAAACCACATGATCATCTCCATAGATGCTGAAAAAGCATTTGACAAAATTCAGCATCCATTCATCATTAAAACTCTCAACAAAATGGGTATAGATGGCAAGTACCTCAACATCATAAAGGCCATATATGACAAACCCACAGCTAACATCATACTTAACAGTGAGAAGCTGAAAGCTTTTCATCTAAGATCGGGAACAAGACAGGGATGCCCACTCTCTCCACTGTTATTCAACATAGTACTGGAGGTCCTAGCCACGGCAATCAGACAAAACAGAGACATACAAGGCATCCAGATTGGTAAAGAAGAATTCAAATTGTCACTATTTACAGATGACATGATATTGTACATAAAAAACCCTAAAGACTCCACTCCAAAACTACTAGAACTAATATCTGAATTCAGAAACTTGCAGGATACAAAATTAACACATACAAATCTGTTGCTTTCCTATACACTAATGATGAACTAACAGAAAGAGAAATCAGAAAAACAATTTCATTCACAATTACATCAAAAAGAATAAAATACCTAGGAATAAACCTAACGAAGGAAGTGAAAGACCTATACGCTGAAAACTACAAGACACTCCTGAGATAAATTAAAGAGGACACTAACAAATGGAAATACATCCCATGCTCTTGGCTAGGTAGAATAAATATTGTCAAAGTGGCTATTCTACCTAAAGCAATCTACAGATTCAATGCAATCCCGATCAAAATACCAACAGCTTTCTTCAATAAACAGGGACAAATAATTCTAAAATTCATATGGAACCACATAAGACCCCGAATAGCCAAAGCAATCCTGAGAAGAAGGAATAAAATGGGGAATTATGCTCCCTGACTTGACGCTCTACTACAAAGCCACAGTAATGGCACAAAAACAGACCCACAGACCAGTGGAACAGAATAGAAAATCCAAACATTAACTCAAACATATACAGTCAATTAATATTTCATAAAGGAGCCTTGGATATACAATGAGGTGATGACAGCCTCTTCAGCAGCTGGTGTTGGAAAAACTGGACAGCTACATGTATGAGAATGAAACTGGACTACTGTCTAACCCCATACACCAAAGTAAACTCAAAATGGATCAAAGACCTGAATGTAAGCCAGGAAACCATAAAACTCTTAGAAAAAATCATAGGCAAAAATCTCTTGGACATAAACATGAACGACTTCTTCATGAATATATCTCCCCAGGCAAGGGAAACAAAAGCAAAAGTGAACAAGTGGGACTATATTAAGCTGAAAAGCTTCTGTACAGCAAATGACACCATCAGTAGAACAAAAAGACATCCTACAGTATGGGAAGAATATATTCACATATGACGTATCCGATAAGGGTTTGACATCCAAAATACACAAAGAACTCGTGCACCTTAACAAAGAGAAAGGAAATAATCCAATTAAGAAATAGGCAGAGAACATGAATAGACACTTCTCCAAAGAAGAAGTTCAGATGGCCAACAGGCACATGAAAAGATGCTCCACATTGCTAATCATCAGAGAAATGCAGATTAAAACCACAATGAGATATCACCGCACACCAGTTGAGGATGGCCAACATCCAAAACACAAACAACAAATGTTGGCGAGGATGTGGAGAAAAGGGAACCCTCCTACACTGCTGGTGGGAATGCAAATTAGTTCAACCATTGTGGAAAGCAGTATGGAGGTTCCTCAAAAAACTCAGAATAGAAATACCATTCAACCCAGGAATCCCACTCCTAGGAAAATACCCTAAGAATGCAGCAGCCCAGTTTGAAAAAGACAGATGCATCCCTATGTTTATCGTAGCACTATTTGCAATAGCCAAGAAATGGAAGCAACCTAAGTGTCCATCAGTAGATGAATGGATAAAGAAGATGTGGTACATATACACAATGGAATATTATTCAGCCATAAGAAGAAAACAAATCCTACCATTTGCAACAACATGCATGGGGCTAGGGCGTATTATGCTCAGTGAAATAAGCCAAGCCGAAAAAGACAAGTATCAAATGATTTCACTCATATGTGGAGTATAAGAACAAAGAAAAGAACTGAAGGAACAAAACAGTAGCAGACTCACAGAACCCAAGAATGGACTAATAGTTACCAAAGGGAAAGGGACTGGGGAAGATGGGTGGGAAGGGAGGGGTAAGGGGTGGAAAGGGGCATTACGATTAGCAGATGTAATGCTGGGGAGGCATGGGGAGGGCTGTACAACTCAGAGAAGACAAGTAGTGATTCTATAGCATCTCACTACACTGAAGGACAGTGACTGTAATGGGGTTAGTGGGGGGACCTGATGAAGGGTGAGTTTAATAACCATAATAGTGCACGTTTAACTATAGAATAATGATACCAAAATAAATTATTTAAAAAAATCAATGCAACCCACCACAATGGGCTAAAGAAGAAAAGTCACACAATCATATTGATACAGAAAAAGCATTTGACAAAATATAACACCCATGTATGATTTTTTTAAATGTCAATAAACAAGGAATAAAGAGGAACTTACACAATTAGATAAATATCTACAAAAAGCCTACAAGTAACATCACACTGGTGAGAAATTCAAAGCTTTTCCAGTAATCTGAGAAACAAGGCAAGGCTATCCCCTCTCACCACTGCTTTTCAACATTATATTGTAAGTTCTAGCTAATGCAATAAGACAAGAAAAGGAAACAAAAGGTGTACAGGTTGGAAAGGAAGAAATAAAATTATCTTTGTTCACAGATGGCACAATCATCTGTGTACAAAACACAAAAGATTGTAAAGGGAATTCCTGAAACTCAATAAGTGATTATAGTAGTGTTGAAGGATACAACATTAATAAAAGTCAGTTGCTTTCATATACACCAGCAATGAACAATTGGAATTTGAAATTAAAAAATACAAGACCATTATTTATTACCAACTCCCAATAATGAAGTATGTAGGCATAAATCTAACAAAATATGTATAAGATCTATATGAGTAAAATGATAAAACTCTGATAAAAGAAACAAGTAAATAAATGGAGAGGTAGTCTATATTAGTGGCTAGAAAGACAATATTGCCAAGATAGCAGTTCTTACCAACTTAGTCTACAGATTTAATGCAAGCCCAAATAAAATCCCAGCAAAATACATTGTGGATATCAACAAACTTATTCTAAAGGTTAAAAAGAGAGGGAAAAGATCCAGGATAGACAATACAGTATTGAAGGAGAGTAAAGTTGGAAGACTGACAGTACCCAACCTCAACACATACTATAAAGCTACAGTAATGAAGACAGGGTGGTATTGGCAAAAGAACAGACAAATAGGTCAGTGGAACAGAATAGAGAGCACAGATACAGACACACATACATACACAGAGTCAACTGATGTTCAACAAAAGAGCAAACACAACACAGTCTTTTCAACAAATGATGCTGGAACAATTGTACATCCATATGAAAAAAAATGAATCTAGACACAGACTTTACATACCTCATAAAAATTAACTCAGACTGGATCACAGATCTAAATGTAAAACACAAAAGTATAAAACTTTACAAAATAATATAGGAGAAAATCTAGATGACCTTGGTCTTGGCAATGACTTTATAGATGCAACCCTGAAATTATGATCCATAAAAGAATGAGCTGGTAAGCTGAATTTCAACAAAATTTAAGTTTTCTGCTCTGTGAAGGTCAATATGAAGACAATGGAAAGACAAGTCACAGACTGGGAGAAATTATTTGCCAAAGACATCTGATAAAGGACTGTTATCCAAAATACACGAAGAACTCTTAAAACTCAATAATGAAAACACAAATAGCCTGATTTAAAAAATGGCCCAAAGGCCTTAAAAGAGATCTCACTAAAGATCTCACACATACAAATGGCAAAAAAAAAAACTATGAAAAGATGCTCCACATCACATGTCACAGAGAAATTCAAATCAAAATGAGATACCACTATACACCTATTAGAGTGGCCAAAATGCAGAACAATGGTAACACCGAATGCTAGCAAGGTATGCCGCAACAGAAACTTACTCATTGCTGGGAGGAAGGCAAAAAAAAAACAAAAGCAGTACAGCCAGTTTGGAAAACAGCTTGACAGTTTCTTACAAAACGAAATGTACTCTGGTCACAAGATTCAGCAACTGCACCCTTTGGGTATTTTCCCAAAGGAGCTGAAAACATATTCACACAAAAGCCTGCACACGGATGTTTACAGCAGCTTTATTCATGATTGCTAAAACTTGGAAGCAACCAAGACATCCTCAAACAGGTAAATGGATAAATAAACAGTGGTACATCCAGACAATGGAATAGCGAGCACTGAAAAGAAGCTATCAAGCCATAAAAATATATGCAGGAACATTAAATGCATATTACTAAGTGGAAGAAGCCAATCTGAAAAAGGGTACATAACTGTATGATACAGTTTATGACATTCTAGAAAAGGCAAAACTATGGAGACAGTAAAAAGCTTGGTGGCTGCCAGTTAAGGACATCAATACAACAAAGATAAATTACCCAAATGGGTACTTAATATAATTAATGAATGTCCCCTAAATATATGAAGATATATTTCCTAAAATATTCCCTTAAAAATATGAAAGATATACAAATACACAAACTCATTCAAAATCAGGAAAATGCAGATTGAAAGCATGAGTTCTCAGTGCATAGCCACAGACTTGCAAAAAGTTACAAAGCATCGTTGATAATATGAACAGTGGACACACCACTGCTCGTCAGGGCATGCTGATGAAACATTTCAGAGAACAAGGCGGCATATGATAAGGTGATGGTATAAATTCTCTATAAGCCAGCAATCCCAACCTGGTATATAATCCAGAGAAACTCACGCTTATATGCACAATACTAGATGTAATAGCAAAAATCTGGAAACAATTCAAATGTCCTTCAATAATAGATTCCAATGTTGACAAATACATAGTCACACTGTGTGTAAGTAAAAATGCACGAATTACAGATATAGATAACTTAATGAATGAAAATCAAGAACCTAATACTGGAATAAACAAAGCTAGCTGCAAAACAGGACCTGGGAAGAGAGGCATAGGAAGATCCTGAACTTGCCACCTCCCACCGCCCCACCAAATCTACAGCGACATATGGATCATTTCCCTCTGAAACAGAGCTAAAAACTTGATGAACTGCTCTCGACAACAAAGGATGAAAGAACCACTGAGATAGTAGAAGAGACAGAGACATGATCTCTAAAAAAGACAGCTTTGTACTGTCTCCATAGCTTTTCCCTCTCTAGGGAATATAATACACTGTGGTCTCACCAGACAGGCACTTCTCCCTGAGGGACAAGGGGCTGCTGCACCGTATCAGGCACCCCAGCCCCTAGGATCTGCACCAGAGAGACGAGCCCCCAGAAGGTCTCGACTGGGAAGCCAACGGGACTGATATCTGGGGGTCCCAAATGCCATACGAACCTGAGATTTCCCTCTTGGAGGGCTCGTGTGCAGTCTTGTTGGAGACCAACTAAAAGGCAGCAGTTTGAACAAAGCCTAGCATGCCCCACAAACAGAAGGAAGGTCTTCCCTGAGGAGGAAGGGTTTCAAGCCCCACACTGGGCAACCCCCACCCTGGGGATCTACAGCAGGAAGACAAGACCCTGCAATATCTAGCTTAGAAATCCAGTGGGGCCTAACAAAGGGAACTGTGAAAAACAGCTGGGCTTACTTCTGGAAGAACCAGAGTTACAGGAAACCAAGGGCCATTTGCTTGTAAAGAGCCCTCACACAGTTTCACTGACTCTGAGACCAAGCACAGAGGCTGCAGTTTGAAAAGTGCCTGGGCCATACTTGTGTAAGATACACTAAGTTTAGAGTGTGGGCTAGAGGGGCAGGGATCTTTACGAACTTTCTCAGGGAACAGAAGGGCTGATGAACACCATTTCTTTTGCCCTCGTCCAGCCTAGCTGGCCCAACACTGACAGGTATCAGTTCTGACACCTTTCAGCTACATTGCCAGCACCACTTGCCCTACCTTGTATTCCACTGTGGAACTTCCCAGTCCAACCCACCTGCCCCAGCAACATCTGCAAATGACATGTCTAACAAGGGGTTAATATCCACTACAAAAAAAGCAAAGAATCCAATTTAAAAATGGGCAGAGGATCTGAATAGACACTTCTCCAAAGAAGACATACAGATGGCCAACAGGCACATGAAAAGATGCTCCACATCGCTAATCAGCAGGGAACTGCAAATCAAAAGCACAGTAAGATAACACCTCACCTGTCAGAACGGCTAATATCAGACAAGGAATCACAAGTGTTGGTGAGAATGTGGAGAAAAGAGAGCCCTTGTGCACTGTTGGTGGGAATGTAAATTGGTGCAGCCACAGTGGAAAACTGGGGGGGGTTCCCCAAAAAACTATCATATGATCCAGCAATCCCACTCTGGGTATTTTCTGAAGAAAATAACAACACAATTCAAAAAGATATATGCACCCCTATGTTCATTGCAGTATTACTCAGAATAACCAAGATACAGATACGACTAAAGTACCCACTGACAGATAAAGATGTGGTCTGTGTACACCACTGAGCATTACTCAGCCATAAAAGAGAATGAAATTTTGCCATTTTAGCCAACATGGATGGACCTAGATAATATTATGCTAAGTTAAATATGTCAGACAGAGAAAGGCAAATACCATATGATTTCACTTAGTGGAATCTAAAAAGCAAAACAATTGAACAAACAAAACAGAAAGACTCAGAAGTACACAGAACAAGCTAGTGGTTAACAGAGGGAAGGGGATGGGAGGATGGGTAAAATAAGAGAATCAAGAGGTACAAATTTCCAGTTATAAAATAAATAGGTCATGGGGATACAAAGTACAGCATGGGGAATACAGTCAGTAATATTGTAATAACTTTGTATGGTGACAGACGATAACTATACTTATTGTGGTGAGAATCTGTGATGAATATTAATGTTAAATCACAATGTGGTACACCCAAAACTTATATAACATTGTACATCAACTATACTTCAATTTTAAAAAATCCAAAACAAACACAAAGCTAGCTGCAAAAGAAAATTCTCTGTTTGATTCAACTTATATAAAGTTCAGA
>JAQQAC010003639.1:4320297-4365175 GCA_029783875.1 Phataginus tricuspis | reverse complement strand
GTTTATTCTCAGGCAGGTTCTCCACGCATGATGGAGTAATGGCCACTAGCTACCCAGGCTGACATGACCCTTGCAATAGCAGGAAGAGTCTCTTTCCCTATCATTCCAGCAAAAGTCTCAGGGAGGGCCCTGTCTGATACCTCCTTTGGGTCATGAGCCAAGTCCCAAACTGAAAACAGAGGCCAGGAGTACCTGGGACACAAGCGGACTCTGGGAGCTAGCGGATGCAATCAGCACCACCTGAGTCATCCGGACTGAAAAAGTTTGGTGGGGTCTTCTCAGGCGGTGGGGTCAGAGATTCAGAATGACTGAGTTTCTAAAGCTGAATAGGATTAGTTTAGAAAGACTTCTTGGTCTCTTCTGCTTAACTTCATCATACATTAAAGATACATGAACATGTATGTTCCATTTCATTTCATTCATTTAATAAATACAGCACCGAGGATCTCCTATCTGCCAGGTACTGTTCTAAGCACTGGAATATAGTAAGGATCAAGATATATATACAAAGTTCCTCCTCTCAGAGAACTTACATTCTGTGGGGAAGACTAATAATAAGTCAATAAGTATATATCAGGGAGTGATCAGTTCTATTTTTAAAAAATTTTAAAAAGCAAAGCAAGGAACAGCACGAACCAGAGGCAGGTGATAAGAACTATTTCAGAAGAGAGGGATAGCACAGACTCACTCAGTGACTTTGAAACATAAATCTGACTGAAGTGAGAGAGGAAGGCACATGAATAGTTATCTGAGGAAGAACTTGCAGGTAGAGGGAACAGCAAGTGCAAAGACCCTGAGACAGGGCTGAAAAGCTCCCCCTGACACAGTAGGTACATTTTTAACACACACATTTGCGTGTGTATGTGGTCATGGTAGTCCTTTATTTTCTTACATTAAAAGAACAGTTTTATGACAATGACATTGAACTGCAAAATTCTTGAAGCCTTTCTACCAGGTATGACATGAGTGAACCTTGCTGAGTGTGCAGATGTGCCTAAACTGAGGGTATCTCGAGGCAGGGTTTTTTTCCATGAGAGCCTGAATGCAGGGGAAGATCAGTAAATGGTGTGAGTGGGGCAGCCATTTACCACGGTGACTATAAAGACTGATCCAGCTCCAGGTGGCCCTGTCAAAGCTGGGTGGGGAGAACTTCCCTCCAGGAGTTTTCTTACCTCTGTCCTTTTGCTCTAATTGCTGTAGACGTGCCAGGCAGCACAAAGTGGCTTCCTGAGGGTGGTTCCTGATGATGCTGGGTAAAGGTCCCCTTATTCAGAGCCAAGGATTAACACAAAGAAAAATTCCTCTGATCTCAAGCATTAGCAAGGGTTATGTCTCCGGGAAGAGGAACAGATTGGGGTGGGGCATGTGTGTGGAGGGTTGAAGGGAGTGGGAGAAGTCAGAAGGCAAGAAACCCACCCTCCCTAATTGATGGGCAAAAGTTTCCTTGAACTTGGGACCCCTATAACCAAGGCCTACTAGACACTGCTCTTCACCCAGTGATGCCCTTTTCCTTGAAGGCACTGACTTCTGACATGTTTGATGTTAATCTCTTACTGTCCACAGTAGCTAGATGGATCTACCTTTTTTTACTGCCATATGGATATGTCCTTTGCTTGTCTGTTTATATTAACTTTCAGAGTGTGAATGATACATTCGAAATCTAGATCAGTGTCTACCTTCATTGCCAGTTACAAGCAGGCAGTGATAAAAGCTTTTTGATGGTTATGACTGCAGTGATTGCACTAGAAATCAAAGGCTACGTCTTATAATTTTGGAATCCGATAGAAATGCTAACCTCTCTTAGTAAGTTGTCTCATCGCAATCACAACATGGGTGGGTCATGGGGAAGGTAGTACAGCATGGAGAATACCATTGATGACCCTGTAACATCTTGCTGCATTAATGGGCAGTGACTGTAATGGAGGGGGTGAGGGCTTGATAATATGGGTGAATGTTGAACCACTGTTTTGTGTGTGTGAAACCATCATAAGATTGTATATCAATGATACTTTAATCGAAAAAAAACCACAGGACTTCTATAATGATTACTGGCATTAAACCCAGGAGTAATCCCTTATTAAAGTGCAATCTTTATAAGAGATGATCACTTGCAACATATTTCTACTCTATTAACAGGCAAAGGTCAGAACCCTTTCCACAATATACCCTATAGTGAGGAAACCAACTAAGAATTCAAAGATGAAATTCAGAAAATCAAGCCTGCCTTACTTCTGATGTTGAGTTTTCAAAGGAAATTACGGACTTTGAAATTACTGAGTAAGCAAGTTAACATTAGCTAAACATTCCTGGAATTGGTACAGTATCTGTAAAGGGCCTCTGGAACTCTCAAGATTATAGGAAATAATGATTTAGGGTATTGCTTTTATCATTTTGTCCAGAAGTGAGAATCTCACGATCATTCCTACAGGCGCTATGTTTTTCCCAGTGTTTTGTTTATTTTGGCATTAGACTGTTATGATTTACTGCCACCCTTAATAAAGACATATCTTCAAAAATAAAAAATAAGTTCTCACAAACTGGTTTCAGCTGGACTTGCCTGGAACATTTCAGTTTGGTGGTCAGGAGGCGTGGGTTCTGATCTTAGATTCACCAACGACTGTGTAATTCTACATGCCTCCGTTTCACAATTATCTACTGCAAGACAGAAAAAGCTCATAGGATTTGCAGGTCAGGAAGAGAGGTACAATAAGAAAATAGATGTAGAAGGGCTTTACTAGCAGGACATGAGGATCCTGACAGCAGTCTCTGCCTTCTTCCTTTCTGGGCCGGCCCTCTGAGACCCTCTTCTTTCTCCCCACAAGCATAATTCTTCCAGGATCCTCAGGTTCCTGGTGTGAAGGATGACGAACCACCCTTGTATGTCATCTTTTGCAGAGATTCCTCCCAGTGGCTCATTTTACCTCATCTTTGCCACTTGCTATTTCTTTACAGGCCTTCAGAGAGCTACTTTGCTAAGCCTGGAGCCTCATATACATATTCCCATTCTGTTATTTCTAAGAGAAAGACTCTGCGGGAGGAGGATGCCCAGAATGCCAAAGATAATTACTACAGTGAGAAATGTGGTAAAGAGTCACATGGTAAGCCCCAGAAGTTTCAGAACACAGAAAAGGAACAGGCAAAAATAAACTGCAGGTGAATGAAAAGACCTAAAGTTGTGAAACAAAACCTTCAAAAATCTAAAAAAACAAAGAATATCTTTATGATCTTAAGATAGAATTTCTTAAATTATGAAAAAGCTGGAGTCATAATGGATAATTCTGACAAAATAGACCAAAAAATTTACAAATTTCTACCAAATAAAAATAAGAAACACCAAAATAAAAATAAGAAACATCTTAAATAAGGTTAAAATTCAAGTGACAGATGGGGAGAAGATATCCGCAATGTATACATATATCAGGGATATACTTGAGAGAAAAACAGGCATGATACTGTTTATTCATTTTGGGTGGTAGATAACATAGATGAATGTTATAGCATTCTTTGTTCTCTTCCTTTTAAAACATTCTGAACACATAAGAAAAAAACATGCAATTAAGAAGTCTTAATCTTGCTCACAATTCTGAGTGTCATAAAATTGTATTAACCATTGGTTATTAAAACTCTTTTATCCTGTTTTTTTTTTCCAGTGCCTTAAGAAGAACCTGCCCCAAACCAACCTGACCAAATCAATGAATTAATATGTAAAGGTGACAAATCCCTGCAGTTACTATCTCTATTAGCAAGTGATTTACTTTTCCCTTAAGTTTCAGTCTTTCCTATCTTTACATATGCTGTTCCTTCTTTCCAGAAAGCCCTTCCACTCAGTTACTTGTCTGCCAGGCAAACTCCAATTTATCCTCCACAATCTAATTCAAACCTGACTTCTTTCACTGTACCCTGGACATTTCTCTGTTATAGGATCTATCACATGATAGCACAATTATTTTTGAATGTCAATCTTTTCTATTAAACTGAGCTTTTTGAGGGGAAGGCCTGCCTCTTAATTGCCTTTGTTTTTCTGGAACCTAGCAAAATGTCTACAGAGCAGGCCCTCAAATGCCTGCCAAATCAATAGCAAACGCTGATGACAAGCTAATGACACAATGGGATCAGGGAACTCAAATCTGGTTCCCATTTATTGCACCACAAATCTGGGGCCACTAAAGTGATGGTCATCGCTTTGGGGCAGTCTTCTGGGTCCTCTTACCTCTTGTCCAGATCCTATAGCCTTATTGGCATCCTTGACTTCCAGTCTCTTCCCACTTTAATCCATCCTGGACACCACTTCAGACTAATTTTCATAAAACATCACCTTCATCTTTTCATTCTGTTGGGCAAAATGCATTATGATTCCCTAATGCCTTTCAAATCAAATCCAAATCTCTAATCTTCACACAAGGCCTCCAACTGTCCTGCCTGGCTTTAGTATTCCAGACATATCTCTCAGTCATTTTATAATGTGAACTATACTAGGGCTAGAATCTTTATCTACGTGACCTCTGTTAAAACACAAAATTCATCCAAGTAAATTTGAAGATCTAATTGGCTTTATTAGGCAACTCATGAATCAAGCAACATTCCTCTAGCAAGTAGAGAGATGCTCTGAGGAATTGTGCAAAATGGAAGGTTTTTAACGATAGGTGAGGGCAGGGGAAATTATTAGTGAAAAAGAAAAAAGAAGGGAGGATGGAGCTAGAGGGTATTATGCTCAGTGAAATAAGCCAGGCAGAAAAAGACAAGTATCAAATGATTTCACTCATATGTGGAGCATAAGAACAAAGAAAAAAACTGAAGGAACAAAACAGCAGCAGACTCACAGAACCCAAGAATGGACTAATAGTTACCAAACGGAAAGGGACTGGGGAGGATGGGTGGGAAGGGAGGGATAAAGGGGGGAAAAGGGCATTACAATTAGCACACATAATGGGAGGGGGCAGGGGGAGGGCTGTACAACACAGAGAAGACAAGTAGTGATTCTATAGCATCTTACTGTGTTGATGGACAGTGACTAGTGGGGTATGTGGTGGGGACTTGATGATGGGGGGAGTCTAGTAACCATAATGTTGCACATGTAATTGTAGATTAATGATACCAAAATAAAAAAAAAGAAAAAGAAAAAGAAAAAAGAAGGGACTGTTTCAGGCAAGGTCACTTTCTCTTAGGGGAAAGACCAGGGGAATTTATAATGCATATTTAGGGAGGGCTCATGTGACAGATTATTTTATCAATGATGCTGCCCAGAAAATTCCTGACTGAGACTACATTTATGGGAGGTTGAAATTGTAACTAGACTTAGGTATTAAGTCCAGTTTGGTGATTTGGCCTAGCAGAAGTGACACCAAGGTGGGCCTGTATTTTCCTTCCTAACACCTCTTATGTATTTCAAGCAACAGGAACAATGCCTGGCCTGGGTGAGATGCTCAGTAATTGTGGAATTAATGAATAAATGAACTATTCCTAACATATAACCATTTGTTTCAGCCAAGTTAGCTTTCGTCTTGTTCTCTATATGCACCAAGGTCATATCAGCCCATCTTTGTGTCCATTAACTCCTAACAAACAATACTAATATTAATATCACAGATTTTAATGTATATGCCCAAGTATAAGGCAATGCCTTATTTTCCCAAAGAGAAGAACTAAAAAAAAAAAAAAAATAGTTTTTGGGCAACTTGATATATATGAAATACTAAAATGTCTACTTTAGTTACTAATTTAATGAAAACTTAAGTCTAGCATTATTTAGCGTAACATTTTAAATCACATTTGTGAATAGAGATAATGCTTTTTCAAATTTTATAACACAATTTCAAACTATCAGTGCCTTTATCATTTAAGCCCAATTTGTGTATCATGTCCTCCTCATATATATTTAAATTGAGGAGAGTTGGGTTTTTTTCTTTTTAATTCATGCCATGCTTGTATATTCCTGACATTCACTATATGACCTCTTCCTGTTGCTTTTTAAAAGGCTTATTAGCAACATCAATACTTGAAACTGTGAGGTCCTAACCCCATAATAATTCACTAAATCTGTGTTAAATTTTTTTGCCAGTGTAAATGTGGGGAGAGGAAATCCCAGGGCAAAATACCTCTAAAACCAAAATCAGTCAAAGGGAGAAATAATGTTTAGAACCCATTTATTGCTTACAAACTGCTCCAGCAGAAGCCAGCCAGCCCTCCCCTTAACCTCTCAGGTTCAGATAAGCCCTCCATTGCCCAGGTAATTACCTACTGATATGGAGATGAACTTCTCTCGGCCACTGAGTCACGCCTATTGATATGTAGATGCACTAAAACCTTACTTCTCTCCAACCCTGAGGATGCACTAGAGCCAGACGAGATATTCTGGAAATACTACAATTTTACCCACAAACTCCTATTTGTGTTTAAGTTATTCCAAGTGACCTCTATAAGCTTGCAGAAGTAATATCAATTGAGGGTTTTTTTTTTCAGGCTGCATCTTCCCCAAATAGTACTTTGTTTCAAAACAAATTATCATATTAGAAAAATCAGACATGTGGACTATAAAAACAGACTTCATAAAAACACAAAATATAAGGCAACGTCCTATTTGAGGAATTATTTTAAGAGGAAAAATATTACTTTATATTTGGGTATGTAAGATTAATTCATTTAATATATATTTAATGAGCACCTCTTGTGTGCCAACCACTGTGCTAAGGATTAGAAACACAGTGACCTTAGAATCCCACGAAGAAGAGTCATTAAATGTACAGTGACACAGCTAGTTCATTCTGACCATTTTAAGTATTATAAAGGATATGTATAGCTGAGTACAAGATGAGTAACTGGGGAACCTAAGGCTGTGAGATTAACAAAGTTTCTTGTAACAGTTTATACACAGTACAGCAGTTAATTTATATGCCAAGTCCCTCTGTGTAGGTTACTTCGCTTTACTCATTTATAAAGTGGAGCAAACGACAGTATCTACCTTATGAAGTTATAATGAGGATTAAATGACAATACACATAAAGCATTAAGAAACAATGATGGCACAAAGTGCCTGCTCAAAAATGTTAGCTATTATTTCAGCTGGAACCTGAAAGACAAGCTAGGCAGAAAGGAAGAGGAAAGAAACTCCCAACAAAGAGCAACATGTCAAAAACCCAGAGAGGTAAAGTTGCTTGGCCTATTGTAGGACTCAAAGGCCAATGTTTCTTAGCTTTACAGAAAGCTAAGGGAAAAGAGATACCATGAGATATGAGATGAGGCTCGGAAGGTAGGCTAGGTTAAGGAGTCTGAACTTTATCCTAGGAGTCAGAGAAAACTTGAAAGGTTTTGTGAAGGGGAGTGACAAGCTTAGGCTTGCAATTTTAACAGCTTTCTCTGCCTCAGGCATGGAGAAATAGCTGGAGGGGGGCCAAAACAGATAACAGGGAAACAGTAAGGAGGCTCCTTGGCTAGTCTAGACCAGATGGTTGTAGCTTAGAGGAGGGGAGTGGAGCAGAAGAGAAGGAAACGGGATGATTTTAGAAATAGAAGGTAGAACCAACAAGACTTTGTGTGTGGTGGGCTGAGGGGACATGGAGAGGAAGAAACAGTCAACAACTCTTTCAAGAAGGAAGGAAGGAATTCCTGTGTTCTTGTCATTGTTTTGAGACAGGGACCTTGGGTATAGTCAGAGTAGGGTGAGGGCCTCTGGAAAAAGCAAGGCAGGATATTTACAGTCAAAGCAATGTAACAATGTAAAGTCCCTATCGAAACTCTGTGTTCAGCATTATGCGAAGTCAAGGTCACACTAATTCTCTAGGGTAAAGATGCCAGACTAGGAATGTAGAGATCTTCAGTGAGATCAGTTAAAGGTCAAAATGCCAAGAGCAACTTGGCCTGGAATGCTTGAGCGTTTCACAAATAAAGAAGGGTATCTCAGCATAACCCGTGACTTCACTGTAAACAGCCCTAGCAAGCAGAGAACAACCCAGCCCACCTTGAGGGCAGGGCAGGGGGTACAAGTCCGCACCCCTAAGCCTTTTTTTCATGTTCTCGAAAAATCCTCAACTGCCTATAAAACCCCCTAGACAACGCAACACCCCGGACTCTCTTGTCCCCTCCTGGCATGAGCCGGGAGCTCTGTCCTTTCATTTATCTCTAAATAAAAGCCTGTACCTCGCTCTCCTACCTTGAGTGTTTGTGAAGCTCATTCTTCAGCTTCGTGAACAAGAACCCCGGCATCAGTTTTACTGCATGAAGTGCCTTCCCTCTACTGCATCTTAACAGGCACAATTCCTTCCCATTTCTTCCACAAAACTGTCGCTCATTGATCTTGTCCCCTTCTTTCTCGGGGTGTTCTAGAATTTTAGAGCTGAACATTTTTGAGATACACAGTAGTTGAGAGGACTTAGAAACTGCCTGAAGGCAGAGATTAAGTTTAAGTCAACTTTCTATCCTGTCCCATCTACCCTTCTAGAGGTCCTCACTTACAGAATATTCTGTACACTGGCTACGAATATACAATCATCAACAGCCCATGCTAACATAAAGCTCTGTGACCCCTAAAACATTATACAGATGTAGGAGCTTTTACACTATTTTTCTTACTGGATCTTCACAGAACTCGTATAAAACGTGTTTTACTATATAAGAAACAAACAGCTAAAGTGGTGTGTTCAAGGTCATACACAGTAACGGAAATGGCAATGCTAACATTTGAACCTAGGTCCCCTAGTTCCCGCGGGATGCTCTTTCTACTACTCTCCACGTAGGGTAAATATGCATATGTATTCAAGAGGGCTGTTAACTCTTGGGAGACAGCTGAAGGCCACTTCTGGGAATTCCTCCCAGTTTCAGTTATTGATTGATTCACAAACGTTTATTGAGCACCTACTACGCAGGTAGGTTTGGGGGTGGGATGCAGCAGTGAACAAGACAAGAAGCGCTTCCCCTCAGTCTAGTTCTGGGAGCCGGCCAAACAAGGAAACAAGTGTATAAATGATGGGAGTGGCAAGTGTCATAAATACAGGATGACGGGAGAAAACGTACTTTCTGTGGGCGCTTCTTTAGATACGGTGGTCAGAGAAAGCCTTTCAGAAAAGTGACATATGAGAACAGAGTTTGGTATTCAGCAGACACTGAACGAAAGACATTTTCCCACAAACCTAGTTTCGGAGTCCGCGACAAAAGGAAACAGCGCATTTCAGGCGCACGGCCGCTGCTCACAGGCCTTTCAGGCTTTGCCCCATGTCTGGCTAAGGGCAGTTCAGGCCTAGGCAGGCCGCCGCCACCAGACGGCGCCGCGAGTCCAGGCGGCCCCAGACCCGGCGCTGTCACATCGCCGTCAGTCACCTACGCGTCAGGCCGGAAGCCCGGAATACGGACTGAGCGCACGTGAGGCGCTAGGAAGCCCTGAGGCGTTGGGGAATCGCGAGAGGTCACTGGGGCCTCAAAGCCAGGACGTCCTACAAACCACAAACCCCAGCACCGGCAGAAGCCCTCGCTCCCCTGGGGAAAACTCGTTTCCGGCGCCTTTAAACCAGGAAGTACTGGCTGCGTCCAATCCTGGCCCTTCTTTCGCACTTCGCCTTAGCGCCCGTTCCTCGCCGGGGTAGCTGGAGGAAAGCGGTCCGCAGTTACCAATCAGGTCTCAGGAAAGGCGCATGCGTTATCGAAAGAAGGTGGGTGATGGAGACGTACGGGGAACTTTGACCCGAAGCGACCTCGTCTTTCTCCACCTCCCTCTCTGGGAAGATGGCGCTCTCCAGGATGTTCTGGGCTCGGGCCGCTCTGTGGGGTTCGGCCGTCAGCTCTGGACCTTATGTGACCCGTAGGCTGCAAATAGTTCGCTCCTGCCTGGCCCTGGGGGTCCCTCGGTGAGGGACCTGGAGAGAGAAAAGCATTTTTGACGTTCAGGCCCTTCCAGTGTCTCAACTTTGTTTGCGTGCTGTCTCTTAACCTCAGGGTTCAGCGCCTCGGTCCTCTGGGATATTTACTCTGCTTAGAATTCGCATCCGGACCCCCACTAGTGACCCGGCTTCCTGATCTTCTCAACTCAGTGCCCCATAGCGTGTGAATTTCCCGCGTAGCCTGAGCTCATCTTTCAGCCTTCCTTTTTCGGTTCAGGTTTTACCGCTGTTCACCTGGGTCCCACTTTTCTCTGACCTTAACCTGCCGCCGTCCTTGCTCCTCAGGCCTGCGCTCTCTCCAGACCCATACTACTCCCCTGCATTCCTGCCGGCCTCTCATCTGCCTAATCTGTTTTTATCAATTTGCCTGCTTATCTTTCCTAGATCTCAAGATCTTTGGGTTTCAGAAGTTCCAGAACTTAGCATACATTCTCTTAGGCTGGTGTTTTATATTAGGGACTCCTGGTGGGAAGGAGACGGATTCCCAGATAGTCTCTTTGATCTTCCTTGTAGGTCTTCAAAGCTTCACCTATCTCCAAAGGCAGATGTGAAGAGCTTGATCTCTTATGTGATGACCAAGACAAAAGTGGTTAGTGGGAAATACCATCGTTTCTTGGGTCGTCATTTCCCTCGCTTCTATGTCCTGTACACAGTCTTCATGAAAGGTAAAAACAAAAGTAAAATAGAAATCTCCTGAATCAACTCTTGGGCATTGTCAGAATATTAGAATAAGTAAGATCATTTGCAGGACCTGCACTGGGGCTGTAAGCTGGGATGTTTCATAAATGCTTGAGCATTAAAGTAATTTATATAAATTAGCACTTCTTGAGGCTATTTCTAGAAAGGTATTATAAAAAACAATTTCTTAAAACACCCTTGGGGAATATAGGTATTTTCTTAACCACACACCCTACTGTAATAGAAATTCTTCATCATGCACAAAGGCAGGCATCTATGGTTGCACAGACGCACCCTGTGATTTATTAGTTGACTTGGTCCATAAGAAAATATGGTCTGATGCTTGTTAGAAATGTATCCTAGGTAGAATATTGTGGAAATGGCACTACATACACTTGACTTCTGTATGTTTTGGTTCAAGTCAGAGCCTGGGAGATGGTATAGTGTCAAGTGTCCACTGGAGCCCAACTGCCTGGTTTAAAATCCCAACTTGTCACTGTTCACTGTCTCTGTGATTGGACTAATTACTTAACCTCTCTGCCCTTTTATTTTCTCATCTATAAAATGAATGTAATAATAGAACCTCCCCATTTGCCACATTGTTCTCAAGATTAAATAAATTAATATAGGTAAAGTGCTTAGGGCCTGATACAGTAAGTGCTCAATAGGTGTAGCTATAACTATTGTTATATCCTCTACTTTTATTGTAATACCAGTTATAAGAAACTACCACATTGTCAGTTCTGAATATTTTCATAATCATTACTAGCTTCATAGACTTGCAAAGTCTGTAAAGTGGAGATAAGAATGGCTGCATTGATTGCTCCCTGGCTTATAACCAGGATCAAATGAGAAAAGGATCTGAAAGCATTTTGGTTGGTTTATGACTTTTATATGGAAAATTTAAAAAAACCCAAAAGCAGAAAGAAAAATATAGTATACTGCATGTATTCGACCTCACTTCAACAATTATCAGCTCATTGCTGCCAATCTTATTTCATTTATATACTTGCCTTCTTCTATGTTATTTTGAAGCCAACCTAGACATTGTATCATTTCATTCATAAATATGGGAGCATTTTTAAAAAACTGAAGTCCTATATAAACATTAAGAATTGAAGAATGAAGAGGAAAATGCAATCATAGAAATTTGTTGAATTACAGTAGTTATAAAAGTGTTTCAGAAAGGAGATAAGTTTTCTGGTTGGGGAATACATAGGGTTAATTGAGCAAGAATTCCTCAGGTTAGGGAGCTTTGAATTTTTATTTTAAAAAGGGAGTGAGTAATGAACCAAAAAAAGGAGACTATCCCATAGTAGATCACCAAAGGCCAGCCTGGCTAGGAGAGAGGTGATGTGCTGTGGAGGAGAAAGGTGAGAAGGAGATAATAGGTTGGCCTCACAAGAGTTTCAAGTGAGCTGGTTTAAAGCTTTTGATTTAGACTAGTGCTGAGGAGGGACAAGTGTGTGTTGTGGGTGAATGTGGAATAGGAAGCTGTGGTAAGATTCAAACGGGTAATATCACACTCTGTCCTCTACTTTAATGAGGCAGCATTGCAGATGTTATGGGCTGATGCCAAAAAGGCTAGAAGAATAAAGACAAATATGTGGAAGCACAATATAAAGTTTCATCAACTTTCATACCGGGAGATGGAGCATTTGAGACAGGTATGGGCTGGGGCGGATACCCAGAAGTGCATGGTAAGGTAATTGAAGTTAACCAGGATCTCATTTTTCTTTCCTACCTTATTCACCACTGACCAAACTTTTGCCCTTTACTGGGAGATCAAAGTATTGAACTAAATGAGAGTATCAAGATTGTCAAAACTGGGTCCGTTCAGAGGTGTAGCCTTCCCAAAACAGAGCTTCATAGGGTTCTTGGCACACTTTCTGAATTAAAATTGTAAACTCTTAAAATTTAATTTGGTTCTGAACGTATAAAAATCTCTTAAGATCTGAAAGGTAGCATGAAAGTAATATTTGGTGGTGACTTGATGGGTAGTTTTGAAGCTGAAAATAAGAATCTAGGACCTATTTAGCAGATCAGGAAGAATTCACTGAGGGATTTGGTATAATGACAGGCCCTGTATGAGACATATTTGGGATACAAATGTGAACAAGTCAGGGCTCCTGTCCTCAAGGAGCTTACCAACTAGAGGTAGATAGAAATAACCTCAATTCCTCCTGGGTTGTAATACTTTACTGCACAGGGGTGGAGGGATTGTCCATCACATTACTTGGGTTAAAACTTCGTCTGTGTTTATTTCCACTTAGTTCCGTCAAGACGTCACCAAGTGTCTTTTCCTAGGTATTATTTCCATTCCACCCTTTGCCAACTACCTGGTCTTCTTGCTAATGTGAGTACAGATTTCTATCTCCACAGCATATTGAAAGTAAATAGATATTTTTTAAGTTACAAATTACTTTGAGAACTTTCCCTTTCAGAAGCTCGGTAGAGGTTGTCAAACTTCCTGCTCCAATCTTCTCATTAGCCCAAGGTTCATAAAAGCCACTCAGTAACACCTGGGTTACTGAGACAGTGTGGGTGTAGGTGGCCTAGACTCTCCCCATCTCTTAGCTGCCTCTGTGTGATGTGAAATAAGATAATGACCTTTCTCATCACCTTAGAGGCAGCAACCCACTCCCTGAGAGGCATAGCAATTTGTGACAAATGTTTTTCTTCATGAGAGAAATGCTTTTCATTTAAGAATTATTCTGATAACGTAAGTCTTTATTACTTTACTTTGTATCTGAAAATGGCATTTTAAATTGTGACCTTGCATGTTGTTCTAGTTATCTGTTGTATAACAAACAACCTCAAAGCTTAATACCTTAAAATAAAACTCCCTCAGTGATATTTAGCTGGTGAATGGACTAGTCTGGATGGTCTAAAGTCACTCTATGTCTGGTGCCCAGGCGGGGATGGCTGGAAGATGAACCATCATCCAGAGTGCCTGCATGTGGTCTCTTTACTGTGGTGGCTTCAGGGTAGTGGGACTTCTCACATGGCAGCTCAGGGCTCCAAGAATGAGTGTTCCAGCAAATAAGCCTTTGTGTGGCCTTTTGTAACTTAGCCTGGGAGGTTACAAAAACCCAATTCTGCTCTGCTGAGTCAATCATCAGACTAAAAATGGGAGACGTAGCCCTCACCTCGTAAGAAGAGGAGCGCCAAAGAATTTGTGGCCATGTTTAAAAACCACCATGCATGTAGAATTAGAAAACAAATTTCAATGAATTAGAAAACAAACTTCCCTTTTGCATTTTGTATACACATAATGATGTATGTCAACATCACATACAGTGTCCAGCTCTTTCTCTAACTATCCAAAATATGTTCTTCATCTACTTTAGTTCAAAAAGAGTTATTTTATCTGATTGCTCCATGCGACGCTTTCCCACCACTGCTTCCTCTCACATAACCTCTGTAATTTTGCTTGGCATTGTGCTCCAGTGTATCTTTAAACCTTGGTAAGAGGTGTATAAAAAAGGATGGCGAAGTAGGGAAATAGTGTCTCCATCTTTTCCTACTGGTATTCATGTCTACCTGATGCTTTCTTGGCTTGCTTTGAAAGATGCCAGTTTTAGCAAGTGACTTTGTGATTCCTTTTCCTTTCAGGTACCTGTTTCCTAGGCAGCTACTAATCCAACATTTCTGGACCCCGAAGCAACAAATTGATTTCTTAGATATCTATCATGCTCTCCGAAGCAGTCCCACCCAGAAATCGTTTGTTACTTAGAAAGGATTATCCCTCTCATTTCTGATGCTGGACTCCGGTGGCATATGACATAACTGTGCACTAAGGTATGTTCCTCTGGTTCCCCCTTCCTGCAAACTAGGAATCCTGTTAGATCCAGTTTGCACTAAAACTAAGAAAATAGGCTAGTCAGGACCTTCCTGATATCTACCAATCTCTTACCTTCTCCAAGATACAGCATGGTACCCACCCAGCAATACATGAAGTCCTGGCTCTGAGAGAATGTTTCTCTAACCATCCTCTGGGCATGAACCAACTCCATGCTTTGCAAATGGTAAGCACTTTGAGGCCTTCTTTTTTCCAGAGCCTCACCTTGCTTCAGGTCTTTGCCTGCAGTTACACTACGTTGACTTTCTCCTATATTGTTGTGTCACAGAAAGCCTTGAGTCGAGCCATGCTTCTCACACCTTATCTGCCTTCTCTCTTGTTGAGACACCGTTTAAAGATTCACACCATTGTGATTCACCAGTTGGACAAGGCTTTGGCAAAGCTGGGGATTGGCCAGCTGTCTGCTCAGGAAGTGAGATCGGTAAGAGCTTGATTGCAGTATCAACCTCAATCCTTGATGGGTTTTTGAGCTCACGGGGCTGGGAGCTTACAGAGCTCTTTTTGTCTTACTTGTTAGAGCAAAGCCCAAGCTCTTCATTCTCTCCCCTCATTTCTATGTCATTGTTCTCAGTGAACTTAACTCATGGGAAGGAATTGCCATAGTAATTTTGGTTTATGTTTCTTCTCTTTTGGCCCTACCAAAACCAAAGACCCTACTCTTCAGACCTACTGTTTTCATTTATAAGAGACCTGTTTGCTTATCATCTTATCCATCATGGTTTAAATTACCAAGGTTGTGGAGAGCGGTTGGGACAGAAGGAGCAAGAGTACAGGACAGGACTGATTGTTTTTGTGCCTAGTCTCCATCTAAGGCCTGAACCGGGCCTGACTCTGAAAGAAACCTTGGGGGGTTTCCTGAATTCCGGGAGCAAGTATCTCAGGAATGCAGGGAGATCTTATTTCAAAGCCAACCACCTGGACCAGATACCCCCATGCATATGTGACCTAAGTATTGGATTGATGTCCTATTGTATTGATCTGTGGGCGGTGCTTAAGTGATTGAATTTGAGGTGATTGACAAGGGTATGTGAATCTAGTCTGTGGACAATGCATGTGAATATAAGCCATGCCAGAATAAAGTTTCTTTGCATTCTGCACCAGACAGCTTGCCCTCCTGTTGTCTTGTATATACAGCCCGATGCCCCCACTCAGGAACTGTTCGACTCCTGCCGGCAGGCCCCGGCAGAAAGTGGCGCCCGAACAGGGACCTGAGTCCGGGGGAGCAACGCCAGGGAGCCACCAAGAGAGAAGACGCAGTGCTGCGGATCGGGAGCACTTCTGCCATAGCACGCAGGCAAGAAAGTGTGGGGACGGTGGTAAAGACAGGAGTTGAAGAAAAGGACCAACAGTCCGTGAGTATAATAAACGGTATTATAACCCCAGGGAACAGACACTGCCTTTCTCTTTTACTTTTCTTATAAAAAAAAAAAAGAAAGCCGTCTGTGGCTCACAACATCGGGCGCTCGTCAGCCACTTAAAAGGGACTAGCCCGGCTGCCGTTCTCAAGTCTCGAGCGACAGGTTCCCCTGCGTCTCCCTCAGTGGATCCCCCATCTCCCCTGGGAGCCGGAACGTCAGCTGAGCGGAGGCCAGGATTCCCTTTCAACGGCACCTCCTTGGATGCGAGGGACTGAGGAAAGCCGTGGGCAACTGTGAGAGTCTAGGCTGAGGCTACACTTCAGCGGCTTCTCAAAGGCCCATGTGTCTGGATTCAGACCCCGACAGCCCGACTGGGTATCCGTGAGGAGTGTCTCTTTCTCAGTCTCTGATTTCCAGCCTGCTTTTTCAGGCCGCCCTAGCCTTTGAGTCAGGCGCGGGGCGCTCCTAGCTCTTTCCTACTTCGCTGGCTAAAGTGGAAGTATAAAATCTCATTATCTATAATCAATAGTGTTACAATAGAGATAAGTATGGGAAACGGGAATAGCCATTTGCTCTTTGCTTACGCTTTTGGGCTTTGGACTCTAATCAGAGATAGTTTAGGTCCTAGACAGGAGAGCGAGAGATTAAATTCGGCTACAGGTGACAGTGAAACCATATACGCTCGACCCATTCCTTCCGCACCACCCGAATCGGAAGTGGCGGATGAGGAAGGATGGGAGAGCGATCGCGGCTCTTTAATAGACCTTAAAGAACAAAGGCCCGAAAAGTTAGATCTGCCAGAGGATTGCTTGTGTAAAACCTTTAGCAAGATCATGACTGAAGGTGCATTGAAATATACTCCTCCAATTCCCCCTCAGTCAATTGCAGGGCTTGACCCCCCTGCACCGCCTCTTACAGCCTTGGCCGTCCCACCTTTAAAACCTAGACCAGATAAAAGACAGCTGTTGCCACTACAACAGCTTTCTCCCCTGCAAAAGGCTGTGAAACAAGCTTCAGAGAGAGGGGAAGATACTATGGGTTTTGTAGCCTGTCCAGTCTTTGAGGAAGTGGATGAGCAGGGGGTGAGGCACAGAATCCATCAGCCTTTAGTATTCAAACAACTGAAAGAGCTGAAAATGGCCTGCTCATCCTATGGAGCCACTGCTCCGTTTACACAAACTATGCTTGAGGCTTTTGCGGCTGATGCTCTCCCACCCTCTGATTGGAAAGCTATTGCTCGAGCCTGTTTAAGTGGAGGAGATTATCTATTGTGGAGATCAGAATATGCGGAGCAATGTCAAAAGACAGCTGATATTAATAGAGCTCAAAATCATCCAGTAACTTTTGAAATGCTTATGGGGGACGGACCCTACAGTGATCTTAACAGGCAGTTAGATTTCGATCCTGCCGCTAATGCCGCTGCTAAGCAAGCTTGGCTGAAACTGCCCTCAGGGGGGGCACGATCTGAAGATTTATCCAAAATTAGGCAAGGGCCAGATGAGCCTTTTCAAGATTTTGTCTCTCATTTGATGCAAACATCTAGCAGATTGATAGGAGGTACAGATGCAGGCCTTCTCCTTGTAAAACAATTAGCCTATGAGAACGCAAATTCTGCATGCCAGGCAGCCCTTCGCCCTTTCAGAAAAAAGGGCACAATTTCAGATTATATTAGTCTCTGTTCAGCCATCGGCCCAGCTTACACACAAGGGTTAGCCATGGCCGCCGCACTTCAAGGGTGCTGCAGGCCCCTCTGTAGAGAGACAGTAAAGAAGGGCAAGAAGAGAGAAGCAAGAAATAAGACATTATTGAGAAGCTTAAGGAACTAGTAATAACAGTAACAAACATTATGGGACATTCAGAGTCTAAAGAAAGAAGACTGTATTGAAGTTTTGGGCCATACTGAGTCTAAAGGAAGAAGACTCTGTATTGAAGTTTTAATACATATGCTTGGAGGTAGAGGTATAAAAGTCACCAATGGACAAATAGTAAAATTCTTGCACTTTTTGCAAGGATGTTGTCCTTGGTTCCCTGGAGAGGGAAGTGTTAATTGGCAGATAGGGAAAAGTTTGCTTTTATTGTACCCTCCTTAAATTTACTAACCCCTTCAGAAAAATGCCAGTAGAAAGTACTTCCTCAGGGGATGAAAAACAGCCCCACTCTTTGTCAAAAATTTGTAGACCTAGCCTTAAGTATAGAAGGAGGTATCCTTCCATATATTGTATTCATTATATGGATGATATTCTTATTAGTTGTAAAGATTATTGGATGTCATTTGAATCTCTTAACGATTTAACTGTTATTTTATCTGAGTATGGACTTGTTATAGCTCCTGAAAAAATTCTTAAAGAACTTAAAAAAGCAGTTTCTGATCATGGGCCCTGTTAGCCTAGGGCCATCTAAACCTTAACCCAGTTATATAAACTGCTCGCCCTTAAACTGAGATACTTTTAGTGAAATAAGCTAATAGGAAAGAAAGCAATTGGATATCAGTAACTCAAATCTTTATATGTTTGTCTGTGTATATGTTCTTTTATGAAAAGTGTTACTACCTGTAATCATTATGTCTCTGTATGTTTGTCTAAGTGTGTAAATGAAAAATGCTTTTTTTACCTCCGGATGGTATTAATACAAATTAATTTAAAAACAAGCGCTTGTAAAAATTGGGCATTCTAAAACTTCCAAGAAATTCTAATAAAAGATATTAAGCATTAATGCTAATTTAAGTTTATCTGAAACGGACACGTCCTTATATTTATCAGTTGCCTGAGTTTACCTAAGTCATTTAAGTTGATGTTATCTGTTAAATCTTTCAGGAAGATGCTTAAAGAAATGCTTGACTTTGTCTGATGTTTAGTAGAAGTTTTTGTGAGTAATCTAGCATAATTGCTAAAGAGTGTGTAAACAAGTTAACAAATAATCTTAATAATAATAATAGTATATTAATGTATAACTATGTATATCTCCAAACAGCCTGAGAATTTTTGTAGTAACCGAAATTCTTAGGAGTTTTGCTAAGTTATATGAAGATGTTTTGTGCTCAGTAAAAAATTGTGCTGTAAGGCACATTTCCAGTAATGATAAAAAGTGTTCACAAATGTATCAATCTGAAGAATGCTAGTGTTACAGTTTACAATAGCCTATTTTTCAGTGTTCATTGAAAGTTAAAGTACCTAATATTTTAAGTTCTAATTAAAACTGCTTAATGTAATAAAGAAGACATCTTTGCTTGCTAAAAAAGATGTGTTTTATAAGAGAAAGTATAAGAAATAGGAATTCATTTTGTTGAAAGTAGTAACTGTTCTAAAGTGCAGCTGTTTATCTGAAGGGGAGCACTGAATGTAAAAAGAGAATTATAGAAACTATAGAAGGGTTGATATAGTCGTGTTATATGAAATTAAAGCAAATGAGTCTCAATATCAAGTACACAGCAAAACTAAAAGTTTTTGTTAAAGGAACAGAAGTTTATTAGTCTACCTTTAATATTGTAAGATTGCAAAAAGTTTTCTAATTGTTTTCTGAGTGTTTAAGAAAATGAACTCTTCATATCAAAAGGACTGTAACCTAAGTGTTAACAACTGAGTAACCTGTATTTGCCTTTAAACCTTTTTACTGTCATTCTAGTTAAATAATAAGTATTAATAACCTATAATTCTGTTTGGGCAAGTGCCTTACAAGCTTTCTTTTGACGGCTTTCCAGGATCAAATTCAAAAAAGTACTTTACCTGTAAGTAACTGATATTTTCCAGAGGGCCCCTGAAAAATATCAGAGAAATTTTCTCTTCATTAGAGAAAGTATTTGGCTAATTTGGCTTATTTATCTGATATATAATTGCCTGGAAAGCACTGTCTAAAAGAATGATGCCAAACTTTGTTACTGAATACTTTATATTACAAAAATATCCAAATTTCCTTATGTCAGCTGTCTTATAGTAAGCTCTCATCAGATCTTTAGCCACTCTCATTTACAAGTCTTTTGTCATTTATAGTCACTGTTTTGTTACTCCTAAATGCCTGAGTCCAGCTCCAGCCAGGGTGAGGTGTCGAAGGGGAGTGAAACAGCGTGGGCGAAGGTAGTGAGGACGCAGACACTAGCAAAGATGCTAAGCTGGTCTGGCCTGTTTATTGGCAGAAACTTCAAGCAATATATAGGGGGTTGGTTTACAAAAAATCATCATAAAATTATCATAAAATATGTGTCATTCAGTGATTTATGGCATAATCTTATTCTAGGAATGTCCTTCTGCTTTCTTGACCCTGAAAGGTCACCACGCTTCCCTCTCCCAAGATTTGTCGCTCTCGCACCTTTAGATCCTAACCTCAGGCTAAATTCCTTCAAGGCATTACAGTGCTTTGTGTCTTAAAACTTGTTTGACCGGACTCTCATTTAGGCTTACTGTGAGGGCACGTTTTTTCCTTTCAATTATTTATGGGAGAATGAGCAACACTCATTCTGTTGATTTTGAGTATAACAATGCTTACTGTAATTTCTATAGTAATAATTCATAAGGGAACTCTACCAATATTTTTCCACCTGTTTTCCTGACCTACACTCAGTCACCTCTTGTTTTTTCTAGAAGCTAAATTGACCAAGGAGGGGTATTCTGAAGTCATTCTCCTCTACTTTTCAACCCAAGGACAATAGCGCACAGGCCTGAGGGGAATGTGCAGAGTCACAAGCTGAGTTTTATGAGTGCTCCAGGGCTCCTGATAGTCTTTTTTCTAGGGGCTTTTTCTGATTAGTGAGGGCTATTCAGACTGGGGAAATGGTCAGATTAAACAATAGAAGAGATATGAGTAGCTTCCCCTTTGGAGGCCCCCTGTGCAGCATCCATCCACCGGCCTCCTGGGCTGTGCCATCATGCAGGCGGAATAGGTCAGCTTCCAGCATCTAAATCCAATTTCCCAGAAGTAGAACTTACAGGATGCTCTCTAACCACTGAACAGAAAAATATGAGAATGCAAAGAACAGCAAGAAGTAAAATAGAAATGAGGGGGAACAGGTCGGGCTTCTCCAGTTCTTCTGGGGTCGCCTCCGGGCCTGGACTCTATCAAATGGCTCAGATAATCTGGTTCCCTTCACCTAAACTAGTAAAGAACTAGATTTCAGCAGAACAGGTATTCCTTACAATCCCCAAGGACAAGGTATTGTGGAAAGGACACACAGTACCCTGAAGCATCAGCTTCAAAAAATAAAAAGGGGGAGTTATACCCAGAAACTCCCGCAAACTATTTAAACCATGCACTTTTTATTTTAAATTTTCTCACTGTAGATGCACAGAGCAGGTCTGCAGCGGATAGATTTTGGCATCCAAAAACAAAAGATTCATATGCTAGAGATCCAGTACTAATCTGGGGACGAGGGCATGTTTGTGTTTTTCCACAGGATGCAGAAGGAGCCAGGTGGCTCCCAGAAAGATTGGTCCGCCATGCTGAAGCTCATACTCCTCTGCATTCTGCTGACCACCGCAGGAGCCAACCACACACACTGGGCACTTGTGCCAGACCCTCCGATCCTCCACCCAGCGGTTTGGGACAGCCCGGAGATCATTGTCCAGGTCAATGATACCAGGATTCTGGGCCATCCTTCCACCTCCGGGAATTTGCCTGCCCTGAGCCCTTATAAGAATTATTCAGCCGAAGGAAAAGGAATGCCCGTGTGCTTCCGTGCTGGGCCTTCTGACAATTGTATCAGTGTTATGGGCAACAAAGGTAACAGAGTGCGCATGCCCGCAGTGAATATGTCCTTTCCTGGGATGACTAACAATTCCAAGAGTAAATCCAAATGTGACTATGACTATGGACATCAGCAAGTGCCTTATTGCAGTACAGAGAATACAGGGTTAATGCAACAATCTTATGGACCTGTTGTGTAGAAAGAACCCCAAAACGGTGTAATGTGTCAACAGGGCACTATTGGGACTGGTCTACCTGCGATAACTGTTCAGATCATCAGCTGACGGCTGGAATGTGGTGGTCTAGCAATGGGCATCCTCAAATTTATATTTGGAAGCTGGCAGCTGCATCAGGATGAAGGGTGAACTTGAATGATCAAAATGAGTAGGGTTTTTATGATAATGCAAAAGATTTTACAGTGCTTGCTTGTGTCAATCCCTCTTATATTCTATTAATCGGTGATATCTATGTAAATGTGGGGAATAATTCAAAATTCAATGTTCGCTGCAATAATTGTAACTTTACTTCCTGTGTAACTTCTCTATCAGAAATTCAGACTGCAGATTTTGTAGATAATTAAGCTCCATGGTCCCCACCTGGGCCTCTACCGAAATAGCTCTTGAGCTCCTTCATTGTCTGCGCTCTAATGCTCTTTCTTCTACCTATATTGGTCCCTACAGCACTACGTTTGGTAGAAAAAGTGCTGAAGCAAATCTACGGAAGCCTCCACAAGCAAAAACTTATCACTCAACCCCCCCAGCCAATTTTGGCTTAGGAGGCTGGATAGCCAATGACGGGTAAGGCAAGAAGGGGAGAGGACCAACCTAAGACAGGGAATGGGTCATGCAACCCTCAGCCCAATGACGGGTAAGGCCATCCCCGTTCTTGACCAACCTAAGACAGGCACAGTCATCCCATGCATTCAAGCATTTTTAAAAAATAAAAAAGGGGGAGATGTGGAGAGCGGTTGGGACAGAAGGAGCAAGAGTACAGGACAGGACTGATTGTTTTTGTGCCTAGTCTCCATCTAGGGCCTGAACCGGGCCTGACTCTGAAAGAAACCTTGGGGGATTTCCTGAATTCCGGGAGCAAGTATCTCAGGAATGCAGGGAGATCTTATTTCAAAGCCAACCACCTGGACCAGATACCCCCATGCATATGTGACCTAAGTATTGGATTGATGTCCTATTGTATTGATCTGTGGGCGGTGTTTAAGTGATTGAATTTGAGGTGATTGACAAGGGTATGTGAATCTAGTCTGTGGACAATGCATGTGAATATAAGCCATACCAGAATAAAGCTTCTTCGCATTCTGTACCAGACAGTTTGCCCTCCCGTCGTCTTGTATATACAGCCCGACGCCCCCACTCAGGAACTGTTCGACTCCTGCCAGCAGGCCCCGGCACAAGGTGAAAGGTTTCTTGTGGGGATGAGGTTACAGCTTATTGAAAGTAAATTTTGGATTATTTGTGGGTTTACAGTTTCATGGCATATTTGCTCTGTGATTTAAAAGGACCATTTCTCTTCTGAGTGATATAGGCTTGTTACCTTCGTGGTCTGAGCTCTATGCATATCTCTGAAGAGAAGTGTCGAACTTGGCTGGGAGAATGGCTGCAGATTTCCTGCAGCCTGAAAGGTGAGACAAATCCCTATGGTTATGCTACTAAAGTCCAAGTCATTTTTGTATTTTATTCTAAGCTTGCTTTTGAGTTAATTATTGGGTACTGTAAGACCCTTATCTAAAGGACACACTTATTTTCCTGCAGGGGTGAAGCAGGTAGTGAAGTAGACTGCAAGACAAGAGGGAGTGGTGTGATTGTGGGAGCACCAGAGTGCATGCATGCTAGTCTGCAGCAGTTTCTCAGTCTTGGCACTACTGGTGCTGTATTTTGGGAGGCTGTCCTGTGCATTATAGAGTGTTTAGCACTATCTGTGGCCTCACCAACTTGAAGCCAGTAGCAACCCCTCGACCCAGTTCTGAACACCACAAATACCTCCAGACATTGCTGAATGTCTGGGGCAGGGAGTGGGGTGCCAGGAGAATTGTCCTAGTTGAGATGCACTAAAGGCATTCAACTTCAAAAGCGAAACACTCAGTTGGCTAAAAAAAAGTATCTAAGGGTGGGTGTTAGGCCTGTGGGCCTCCTAGCTTGGAAACTCTGGCTAGGCATTGATGTTTTCTAGGCCTGTGAATATCAGGGTAGGCCTACTAATCTCCTTGGAGCTGGGAAATGTCCCCAGAGCACCAGCTTCTCCCAGAAGAATCCCAAGGGTAAGAGTGATGTTTTAGTACCATTACCATCTCTGAATTTTCTACTGCTATCACCTGAGAATCAAGAAATAAGGGTGAGTAGATAGGAATATATGATGGAAAGGAAAGCAGACATGCCGGGACTGCAAGGAAGCAGGGAACTTTGGAAACAATAGTCTCTTAAAACCACACCTCCCTGCACTTGGCTTCCCACCTCTGGAATCAAGCCCTGTACACCAAGGCAATTAGAAGGCTAATTTCCTTGGCCAAATCATTAACACTGATGGTGTTTTCAGAAGCTGAGCTGTCCCTTTTGCTACACAACGTGGTCCTGCTTTCCACCAACTACACTGGGATAAGGCGCTGAGTGGACATGGAGTGGATGGCATTCCTGCAGTCACATAGCACAGCTGCGTGGGACCAAACAGCACTTGTCACAAAGTCTGTGTGCGCTCATAGGTGTGCGGGAGCAGAGAAGCGTGTGCCATAGGCTTCCCAGTGTGGTACCCACGTGGGAGCTGGAACTGAATGAACCCTTCCTGGGAGTGGCCCAGGTGAGGTGTCATCCCAGCTTCCTCAGAATTGGCAGCAGCCTCTTCTGGGCTTTTACTGTGATGTTTTAAGTTAGGATCATAGGAAGTGAGCTTTTGCCCCAGGTGGGAATCCTCAGTGGCCTAGGACTTCTCCACTACCATATTCTTTACAGCTATGTTTTTGTTAAAGACAGATTCTGGCTGGTGAGGGTAACAGCACTACTTAACCTAGAGCGTTTAGCTGCATGCATGTACTTGAATGTGCCCCTCAATCCTGGTACCACCAAAATAAGTTTTTTTCCTTATCCCCAAGGTAACCACTCCTTTTCCTTTTCAAATCCTTTGAGCACCTTAACTTTTGTTTTTTTGGCAAACAACTTTCTAATGGAAAGGCTAAAATACAAGCGTTTCTTGACCCTTTCCCCAGTGTTTATAGCCTTTACCCATCTTGTCTTAATTTATGGGCTGTGGTACAGCCCCTGTGGATCTTAAACTCTTTGCTACCTCCACCGTGTTGCAGCAGTCCAACTGCAGCTGACAGTGGCTGCCTTCTTTGGGCCATGGAGTGAACCTGTAAGGTACTAATTACTGCCTAGCACAGGAGACCAGGAAAGGTGTGCAACAAGATAGGAGTTGAGTTTAGCTTTTGTCTATGTACATCAGTAACCTGTAGTAACTTATTGTAAATGCATGAAGCACTGTCCTTAAACCCAAGTAAAGACTGCCTGAAACAGTTGCTGGAAATTACTTATGCATTCTCTAATTCTTTTGCTAAGGCTCCTTTTACAAGACTCACATAACCTGACTAATGGGGAGATAACTGGTTGGAATAGAACCTTCTGATGGAAGTTTTAAGGGAACTGATTTGAATTTGACCCTCCTGCTGGATTTTAAGATTTGTAACTAGGAATAGAGAATTTCATGTACATATATATATATATATATATGCACACACACACACGTGTGCACAAACTCACTCATACTTATATATAAAGTAATGGAATTAGAAAATGAGCTCCAAGGGCAAGGAGTACCTAAAAGAGAAAGCTCCAACAGGGCAGGATGAAGGCCCGCTGCAGCTGAAGGGGTGCCTGAGGGTATGTGATGCAACTCAAGGTCTTGATGCTCCAAAGAGAATGTTCTATTTTTCCACCATAGAACATTTCCGTTGTTGACATTAATCCCTAACTGACCTAATTAGTTTTATATACAGTGCTGGAGAAGCATCCTTTTATCTAACAAGTAGCTGAATTGTGGCCTGCCAAGATAAAGAATAACACACCATTCTTTGAATATTTCTTTAATATTACATTTAAATATTCTCTTTAAATACAGCATTATCACAATGTGAAGGACCTAAACGGGGAAAAAAATGTTTTCAGAGAACCGAACAAGCTTTGGATTCACATTGAAAATACTACCTGTGTATAGTATGTGAGAAAAAAAATTGGAAAATAACAAGTCATTTCTTTTATCTAGGCCTAGAGTGAGCAGGACTGAAGCTGTCTGCTTCTGTGATCAAGGCCTAGGTTTTTGAGCAACGATGAGCTGTAATTCTGTCCAACTCAGGTAGCACCAGGAACGAGATGGACTAGGTTGTAGAAAAGGCCCTTTGCTTGACAAGACAGTTAATGCTAAATACTAATATTTAGCATTGGGATCAGTGTGAGAATTAGAGTTAATGAAGGGAGGAACTTAGATTAAGAAACTAGTTTTTTGGAAAAATCAAATATTTCAGGATTGGCAATAAGCTTAATAATTAGATTCAAATTCTTGGTTTGATCCCAATGTCTCTTGTTGAGCAACTGAAATACACTTCCTAGATTAGACTGGAGCTTTCCTAGGGAGGGTATATATAGAGCCTCCCATTCCAATACCAATTTTCAGAAGGATCCTTCTCCATAGAGTCAAATTCCCAATTAAGCTTTAACCTTGTATTTGAGGGAACCAGCCTAAGGAGAGGGACTATAGCTCGGTTTGGGATAGCATCTAGATCTCCAGTATTTAAGACTCTCAAGTGTTTTGTGTGGTTAGAAGATGGGGACAGACGAGGACCTATGCACTTAAGAACTCCGCTCCAAATGTAAGTAAAACCAAGCAAAAACAAGTGAACAGGAGAGACAGAATCGGTTAAAGGGTATATGTGTGTTAAATATAAGGTAGCCGAGACTTCCGGGAAGATGGTGACGTAAGCGGACCGGCAGAAAAATTCCTCCCAACATTATATTTATTCACGAAAATACAGCAAATACAACTATCCCTAAAAGAGAGACCAGAATACACAGGAAACTGCACAGCGTACAGAGCTCTGGCGGTCAGACACTCCAGAGAGAGGACTCGGCACCCAGCGAGGCGGGACAGAGCCGCGACCCAGCGAGACCAGAGCGCTACTCCACCCTAGCACTCCGGCGGGAGTCCCGGCAAGGCGGGTAAGGTACGGAGCCACGACCCTGGCGGGACCGAGCGCTCCTCCCCCCCAGAGCTCCAGCAGTCAGACACTCCAGAGAGAGGACTCGGCACCTGGCGAGGCGGGACGGAGCCGCGACCCAGCGAGACCAGAGAGCTCCTCCACCCCAGCACTCTGGCGGGAGTCCCGGCAAGGCGGGTAAGGTACGGAGCCACGACCCCGGCGGGACAGAGGGCTCCTCTCCCCCAGTGCTCCAGTGGGAGGAGAGGATTCAGAGCCGGGAGGGAGTGGAAGTCTGCGCCGGGAGCGCCGACACACAGCCTGCGGTGTAGCGGAGATTGGAGAGACAGAGGGCACAGGGTCCCAGCCCTGAACATGCAAGTTGCTCGTGGCAGGCTCCGGGAAAGAAAAAGAAGGGGAAAAAAAAGGGAAGAAAAGCGCGCGCTCTTTCTCAGTGGTCATAAAGAGACAGGAGCTCAGTAGAGGGGCCGGATTGTCCCGCAAGCTGAGCCCAGGACACTGGGAGTCCTGGGGAGCTTTGGACCCCTCAGCTGGCGACTGGGAAAGGGTGGCTGCTATTAAGACCCCCACAGAGATCAACAGCTTCTCATTCGTTCCCAACCCAGCCAGAGCTATAAAGGGCCTTGCGGAGCAGTGTGGCCATGGCTCTGGAATACTGGAGCAACAGCGCCACCTACAGCATTCACACAGAACCCACTCCCAGGGGCTTTTTTTTTTTCTTTTTCGTTATTGTTTTTTCTCCCCTTTCTTTTCCTTTTTTTTCTTTCCCTCTCTTTCAACAGCCTCCCATTCACTCTCACCACGGCCACAGCTTTAAAGGGCTGTGTGGAGCGACGTGGCCACGGCTCTGGAATAGTGGAGCAATAGCGCCACCAACAGCATTCACACAGAAACCACCCCCGGTAGGCATTTTGGGTTTTTTTTGTTTTTGTTTTTGTTTTGTTGTTCTTTTTTCTTTTTTTTTCTTTTACGTGTTGCTGCTTTTTCTTTTTCTTTCTTTTCTTTTCCTTTTTCTCTCTTTTTACTTTATTTATTAGTAGAAGTATTTTTTTTCTTCTCTTTGTTTTCTTTTTTTATTTTCTCTCCTCTCTTCTCTTTCCTTTTTAAAGTCATAAAGAGCCCAGCGGACATACGTGACAACTACCAACAACTAATTGTATAGTCATGAGAAGACAGAAGAATATGATACAGACAAAGCTTCAGACAAACACCACCCCAGACAAAGATTCTGAAGGAATCGACATGCATAGTCTTCCAGAAAAAGAATTCAGAAAAAAAGTCATAGCCATGCTGACGGATCTACAGGAAAATGTGCAAGAGCTGAGGGAGGAAGTGAGGGAAGTGAGGAAAGACAATGCAGAAATGAGACAAGCCATCGACGGGCTCAACAGCAGATTGAATCAGGTTCAAGACATGATCAAGGAATTGCAAGACAGAGACCAGGAATACAAAGAAGCTGAGGCAGAGAGGGATAAAAGGATCTCTAAGAATGAAAGAATATTAAGAGAACTATGTGACCAATCCAAACGGAACAATATTCGCATAATAGGAGTACCAGAGGAAGAAGAGAGAAAAAGGATAGAAAGTGTCTTTGAAGAAATAATTGCTGAAAACTTCCCCACGCTGGGGAAGGAAATAGTCTCACAGTCCACGGAAGCCCACAGATCTCCCAACACAAGGGACTCAAGGAAGACAACACCAAGACACATAATAATCAAGATGGCAAAGATCAAAGATAAGGACAGAGTATTAAAGGCAGCTAGAGAGAGAAAAAATATCACCTACAAAGGAAAACCCATCAGACTGTCATCAGACTTCTCAACAGAAACCTTACAGGCCAGAAGAGAATGGCATGATATATTTAACGTAATGAAACAGAAGGGCCTCGAACCAAGAATATTGTATCCAGCATGATTATCATTTAAATATGACGGAGGGATTAAGCAATTTCAAGACAAAAGAAAGTTGAGAGAGTTGCCTCTCATAAACCACCACTACAGGATATCTTAAACGGATTGCTCTAGAAGGAAATACCCCTAAGGCTAAAAAAATGTCACCAGAGAAAATAAAAGCATAGCAAAGAAAGCAGACCATCCAAATACCAACTAAAGGCAAAGAATAAAACACCTAATATATAAAGAAAGGAGGAGGAAGAATAGGAAGGGAGAGATAAAGAAACATCAGACGGCGTTCACAATAACTTAACAAGAAAGTTAAGTGAGATTTTCAGATAGTAAAGAAGCAACCCTTGAACCTTTGGTAACCACGAATCTAAAGCCAGCAATGGCAATAAGTACATATCTATCAATAATCACCCTAAATGTAAACGGACTGAATGCACCAATCAAAAGACACAGAGTAACAGAGTGGATAAAAAAGCAAGACCCATCTATATGCTGCTTACAAGAGGCTCACCTCAAACCCAAAGATATACACAGACTAAAAGTGAAGGGATGGAAAAAAATATTTCAAGCAAACAACAAAGAGAAAAAAGCAGGTGTTCCAATACTTCTATCAGACAAAATAGACTTCAAAACAAAGAAAGTAGCAAGAGATAAAGACGGACCTTACATAATGATAAAGGGGTCAGTCCAACAAGAAGATATAACCATTATAAATATATATGCACCCAACACAGGAGCATCAGCATATGTGAAACAAATACTAACAAAAGTGAAGGAGGAAATAGACCGCAATGCAATTATTCTAGGAGACTTTAACACGCCACTCACTCCAAAGGATAGATCAACCAGGCAGAGGATAAGTAAAGACACAGAGGCACTGAACAACACACTAGAACAGATGGACCTAAAAGACATCTACACAACTCTGCACCCAAAAGCAGCAGGATACACATTCTTCTCAAGTGCACATGGAACATTTTCCAGAATAGACCACATACTAGGCCACAAAAAGAACCTCAGTAAATTCAAAAATATTGAAATTCTACCAACCAACTTCTCAAATAACAAAGGTATAAAACTACAGATAAATTTTAGAAAGAAATCAAAAAGGCTCACAAATACATGGAGACTTAATAACATTCTCCTAATTAATCAATGGGTTAACGACCAAATCAAAACAGAAATCAAAGAGTATACGGAGACTAATAACAACACCACCACAAAGCCACAACTTCTGTGGGACGCAGCAAAGGCAGTTCTAAGAGGAAAGTATATTGCAATCCAGGCCTATTTAAAGACGGAAGAACATTCCCAAATGAATAGTCTAAAGATACAATTACTGAAATTGGAAAAAGAAGAACAAATGAGGCCCAAAGTCAATAGAAGGAGGGACATAATAAAGATCAGAGAAGAAATACATAAAATTGAGAAGAATAAATCAATAGAAAAAATCAACGAAACCAAGAGCTGGTTCCTTGAAAAAATAAACAAAATAGATAAACCCCTAGCCAGACTCATTAAGAGAAAAAGAGAATCTACACACAAACAGAATCAGAAATGAGAAAGGAAAAATAACGATGGACCCCACAGAAATACAAATAATTATAAGAGAATATTATGACAATCTATATGCTAACAAGCTGGAAAACCTAGAGGAAATGGACAACTTCTTAGAAAAATACAACCTTCCAAGACTAACCAAACAAGAAATAGAGAAACAAAACAGACCAATAACCAGCAACGAAATTGAATCGGTAATAAAAAACTACCCAAGAACAAAACCCCCGGGCCAGATGGATTCACCTCTGAGTTCTACTAGACATATAGAGAAGAAACAACACCCATTTCCCTTAAAGTTTTCCAAAAAATAGAAAAGGAGGGAATACTTCCAAACTCTTTCTATGAAGCCAGCATCACTCTAATACCAAAACCGGGCAAAGACCTCACCAAAAAAGAAAATTACAGACCAATATCTCTGATGAATGTAGATGCAAAAATACTCAACAAAATATTAGCAAATTGAATTCAAAAATACATCAAGAGGATCATACACCATGATCAAGTGGGATTCATCCCAGGGATGCAAGGATTCGAAAATCCATCAACATCATCTACTACATCAATAAAAAAAAGAACAAAAACCACATGATCATCTCCATAGATGCTGAAAAAGCATTGGACAAAATTCAGCATCCATTCATCATTAAAACTCTGAACAAAATGGGCATAGAGAGCAAGTACCTCAACAATGTAAAGGCCATATATGACAAACCCACAGGTAACATCATACTTAACAGTGAGAAGCTGAAAGCTTTTCATATAAGATCGGGAACAAGACAGGGATGCCCACTCTCTCCACTGTTATTCAACATAGTACTGGAGGTCCTAGCCACGGCAATCAGACAAAACAAAGACATACAAGGCATCCAGATTGGTAAAGAAGAAGTCAAATTGTCACTATTTGCAGATGATATGATACTGTACATAAAAAACCCTAAAGACTCCACTCCAAAACTACTAGAACTAATATCTGAATTCAGCAAAGTTGCAGGATATAAAATTAACACACAGAAATCTGTTGCTTTCCTATACACTAATGATGAGCTAACAGAAAGAGAAATCAGAAAAACAATTCCATTCACAATTGCACCTAAAAGAATAAAATACCTAGAAATAAACCTAACGAAAGAAGTGGAAGACCTATACTCTGAAAACTACAAGACACTCCTAGGAGAAATTAAGGAAGACACTAACAAATGGAAATGCATCCCATGCTCTTGGCTAGGAAGAATAAATATTGTCAATATGGCAATAGTACCTAAAGCAATCTACAGATTCAACGCAATCCCTGTCAAACTACCAACAGCTTTCTTCAATGAACTGGAACAAATAATTCTAAAATTCATATGGAACGAGAAAAGACCCGAATAGCCAAAACAATCCTTGGAAGGAGGTATCAAACAGGGGGAATTACGCTCCCTGACTTCAAGCTCTACTACAAAGCCACAGTAATCAAGACAGTTTGGTACTGGCACAAAAACAGACCCACAGACCAGTGGAACAGAATAGAAAATCCAAACATTAACCCAAACACCTACAGTCAATTAATGTTTGATAAAGGAGCCTTGGATATACAATGGGGAGATGACAGCCTCTTCAGCATCTGGTGTTGGAAAAACTGGACAGCTACATGTAATAGAATGAAACTTGACTACTGTAACCCCATACACCAAAGTAAACTCAAAATGGATCAAAGACCTGAATGTAAGTCAGGAAACCATAAAAGTCTTAGAAAAAATCATAGGCAAAAATCTCTTGGACATAAACATGAACGACTTCTTCATCAATATATCTCCCTGGGCAAGGGAAACAAAAGCAAAAGTGAACAAGTGGGACTGTATTAAGCTAAAAAGCTTCTGTACAGCAAATGACACCATCAGTAGAACAAAAAGACATCCTACAGTATGGGAAGAATATATTCATATATGACATATTCGATAAGGGTTTGACATCCAAAATACATTAAAAACTCATGCACCTTAACAAAGAAAAAGGAAATAATCCAATTAAGAAATGGGCAGAGAACATGAATAGACACTTCTCCAAAGAAGAAGTTCAGATGGCCAACAGGCACATGAAAACATGCTCCACATTGCTAATAATCAGAGAAATGCAGATCAAAACCACAATGAGATATCACCTCACACCAGTGAGGATGGCCAATATCCAAAACACAAACAACAACAAATGTTGGCGAGGATGTGGAGAAAAGGGAACCCTCCTACACTGCTGGTGGGAATGCAAATTAGTTCAACCATTGTGGAAAGCAGTATGGAGGTTCCTCAAAAAACTCAAAATAGAAATACCATTTGACCCAGGAATCCCACTCCTAGGAATTTACCCTAAGAACACAGCAGCCCAGTTTGAAAAAGACAGATGCACCCCTATGTTTATCGCAGCACTATTTACAATAGCCAAGAAATGGAAGGAAGCTAAGTGTCCATCAGTAGATGAATGGATAAAGAAGAGGTGATACATATACACAATGGAATATTATTCAGCCATAAGTGTGGGGAACTGCCTTTGCATCTCAGCCTCGCCACGAGGGTGGCCGCTGAGAACTGCCTTTGAATCTCAGCCATGCCACAAAAGATGGCCACTGAGAACTCAGCCGCGCTGCAGGGGTGGCCGCCAAAAGCCCCCTGAGGTTTAGCTGCGCCCACTCCGGTCCGCTTCTTACATCAGAGACAGCTGCGCAGGCGCGCAGCTCTGTGCCTGATTCGGAAAAGTAAAGTCACCTTATTAGCATAGGTGACCGATGGGGGGAGGCTTCACCCTATATATCCCATGCCCTGAGCCCCAATAAACGAGTTCTCCCTTCGAGTGAACTTCCTGTCGCGTCTGATTGTCTCCGGCGAAAAAGAAGCGGCCAGCGGCGAGTGGCCAGCGGCCAGCGGCCAGCGGCGGCGGCGGTAGAGGCTGGAGCGGCTGCAAGCAGTGGCGCCGCCGAGCTCCGGAGGCTGCGGGATCGGGCGGACAGCCGGCGCTTACCTCCCTTGCTCTGCCTATCGGGGCGAGCCCCTCTCCCTCCCTTCCTCAGAGGGTTACGGAAAGAGCTTGCAACAGAAAGAGCTTGTAACACAAAGAGCTGTAGTCCTGACCCAGAGCAGGACCGGCGGGAGAGAGGTGAAAAAACTCCGATACATAAGAAGAAAACAAATCCTACCATTTGCAACAACATGAATGGAGCTAGAGAGTATTATGCTTAGTGAAATAAACCAAGCTGAAAAAGACAAGTACCAAATGATTTCACTCATATGTGGAGCATAAGAACAAAGATAAAACTGAAGGAACAAAGAAGCAGCAGACTCACAGAACTTAAGAATGAACTAACAGTTACCAAAGGGAAAGGGACTCAGGAGGATGGGTGGAAGGGAAGGACAAGTGGGAAAAAGGGCATTACAATTAGCAGACATAATGTTGGGGGGGCACGGGGAGGGTTGTACAACTCAGAGAAGACAAGTAGTGACTCTATAGCATCTCACTATGCTGATGGACAGTGACTGTAATGGGGTTGATGGGGGGGACCTGATGAAGGGGGTAGTTTTATTACCATAATATTGCACATGTAATTATAGATTAATGATGCCTTAATAAAGTATAGAAAAAAACCCACGATGAGATATCATCTCACACCAGTGAGGATGGCCAACATCCAAAACACAAACAACAAATGTTGGCGAGATTGTGGAGAAACGGGAACCCTCCTACACTGCTGGTGGGAATGCAAATTAGTTCAACCATTGTGGAAAGCAGTATGGAGGTTCCTCAAAAAACTCAAAATAGAAATACCATTTGACCCAGGAATCCCACTCCTAGGAATTTACCCTAAGAACACAACAGCCCAGTTTGAAAAAGACAGATGCACCCCTATGTTTATTGCAGCACTATATACAATAGCCAAGAAATGGAAGCAACCTAAGTGTCCATCAGTAGATGAATGGATAAAGAAGATGTGGTACATATACACAATGGAATATTATTCAGCCATAAGAAGAAAACAAATCCTACCATTTGCAACAACATGCATGGGGCTAGGGCGTATTATGCTCAGTGAAATAAGCCAAGCCGAAGAAGACAAGTATCAAATGATTTCACTCATCTGTGGAGTATAAGAACAAAGAAAAGAACTGAAGGAACAAAACAGCAGCAGACCCACAGAACCCAAGAATGGACTAATAGTTACCAAAGCGAAAGAGATTGGGGAAGATGGGTGGGAAGGGAGGGATAACGGGGGAAAGGGGACATTACGATTAGCAGATGTAATGCTGGGGAGGCACGGGGAAGGTTGTACAGCTCAGAGAAGACAAGTAGTGATTCTATAGCATCTCACTACACTGATGGACAGTGAATGTAATGGGGTTGGTGGGAGGGACCTGATGAAGGGGGTAGTTTAATAACCATAATAGTGCACATTTAACTGTAGAATAATGATACCAAAATAAATTATTTAAAAAAATCAATGCAACCCACCACAATGGGCTAAAGAAGAAAAGTCACACAATCATATTGATACAGAAAAAGCATTTGACAAAATGTAACACCCATTTATGATTTTTTTAAATGTCAATAAGGAATAAAGGGGAACTTACACAATTAGATAAATATCTACAAAAAGCCTACAAGTAACAGCACACTGGTGAGAAATTCAAAGCTTTTCCAGTAAACTGAGAAACAAGGCAAAGCTGTCCCCTCTCACCACTGCTTTTCAACAATATATATTAAGTTCTAGCTAATGCAATAAGACAAGAAAAGGAAATAAAAAGGGTACAGGTTGGAAAGGAAGAAATAAAATTATCTTTGTTCACAGATGGCACAATCATCTGTGTACAAAACACAAAAGATTGTAAAAGGGAATTCCTGAAACTCAATAAGTGATTATAGTAGGGTTGAAGGATACAACATTAACAAAAGTCAGTTGCTTTCATATACACCAGCAATGAACAATTGGAATTTGAAATTAAAAAATACAAGACCATTATGTATTAGCAACTCCCAATAATGAAGTACGTAGGCATCAATCTAACAAAATATGTATAAGATCTATATGAGTAAAATGATAAAACTCTGATAAAAGAAACAAGTAAATAAATGGAGAGGTAGTCTATATTAGTGGCTAGAAAGACAATATTGCCAAGATGGCAGTTCTTACCAACTTAGTCTACAGATTTAATGCAAGCCCAAATAAAATCCCAGCAAAATACATTGTGGATATCAACAAACTTATTCTAAAGGTTAAAAAGAGAGGGAAAAGATCTAGGATAGACAATACAGTATTGAAGGAGAGTAAAGTTGGAAGACTGACAGTACCCAACCTCAACACATACTATAAAGCTACAGTAATGAAGACAGGGTGGTATTGGCAAAAGAACAGACAAATAGGTCAGTGGAACAGAACAGAGAGCACAGATACAGACACACATACATACACAGAGTCAAGTGATGTTCATCAAAAGAGCAAACGCAACACAGTCTTTTCAACAAATGATGCTGGAACAATTGTACATCCATATGAAAAAAAATGAATCTAGACACAGACTTTACATACCTCATAAAAATTAACTCAGACTGGATCACAGATCTAAATGTAAAACACAAAAGTATAAAACTTTACAAAATAATATAGGAGAAAATCTAGATGACCTTGGTCTTGGCAATGACTTTATAGATGCAACCCTGAAATTATGATCCATAAAAGAATGAACTGGTAAGCTGAATTTCACCAAAATTTAAGTTTCCTGCTCTGAGAAGGTCAATGTGAAGACAATGGAAAGAGAAGTCACAGACTGGGAGAAATTATTTGCCAAAGACATCTGATAAAGGACTGTTATCCAAAATACACGAAGAACTCTTAAAACTCAATAATGAGAACACAAATAACCTGATTTTAAAAATGGCCCAAAGACCTTAAAAGAGATCTCACTAAAGATCTCACACATACAAATGGAAAAAAAAAAACTATGAAAAGATGCTCCACATCACATGTCACAGAGAAATTCAAATCAAAATGAGATAGCACTATACACCTATTAGAGTGGCCAAAATGTAGAACAGTGGTAACACCGAATGCTAGCAAGGTATGCCGCAACAGAAACTTACTCATTGCTGGGAGGAAGGCAAAAAAAAAAAAAAAAGCAGTACAGCCAGTTTGGAAAACAGCTTGACAGTTTCTTACAAAACGAAATGTACTCTGGTCACAAGATCCAGCAACTGCACCCTTTGGGTATTTTCCCAAAGGAGCTGAAAACAAATTCACACAAAAGCCTGCACACGGATGTTTACAGCAGCTTTATTCATGATTGCTAAAACTTGGAAGCAACCAAGACATCCTCAAACAGGTAAATGGATAAATAAACGGTGGTACATCCAGACAATGGAATAGCGAGCACTAAAAAGAAGCTATCAACCCATAAAAATATATGCAGGAACATTAAATGCATATTATTAAGTGGAAGAAGCCAATCTGAAAAAGGGTACATAACTGTATGATACAGTTTATGACATTCTAGAAAAGGCAAAACTATGGAGACAGTAAAAAGCTTGGTGGCTGCCAGTTAAGGACATCAATACAACAAAGATAAATAAATTACCCAAATGGGTACTTAATATAATTAATGAATGTCCCCTAAATATATGAAGATATATTTCCTAAAATATTCCCTTAAAAATATGAAAGATATACAAATACACAAACTCATTCAAAATCAGGAAAATGCAGATTGAAAGCATGAGTTCTCAGTGCATACCCACAGACTTGCAAAAAGTTACAAAGCATCGTTGATAATATGAACAGTGGACACACCACTGCTCATCAGGGCATGCTGATGAAACATTTCAGAGAACAAGGCGGCATATGATAAGGTGATGGTATAAATTCTCTATAAGCCAGCAATCCCAACCTGGTATGTAATCCAGAGAAACTCACGCTTATATGCACAATACTGGATTAATAGCAAAAATCTGGAAATAATTCAAATGTCCTTCAATAATAGATTCCAATGTTGACAAATACATAGTCACACTGTGTGTAAGTAAAAATGCATGAATTACAGATATAGATAACTTAATGAAAATCAAGAGCCTAATACTGGAATAAACAAAGCTAGCTGCAAAACAGGACCTGGGAAGAGAGGCATAGGAAGATCCTGAACTTGCCACCTCCCACAGCCCCACCAAATCTACAGCGACATATGGATCATTTCCCTCTGAAACAGAGCTAAAAACTTGATGAACTGCTCTCAACAACAAAGGATGAAAGAACCACTGAGATAGTAGAAGAGACAGAGACATGATCTCTAAAAAAGACGGCTTTGTACTGTCTCCATAGTTTTTCCCTCTCTAGGGAATATAATACACTGTGGTCTCACCAGACAGGCACTTCTCCCTGAGGGACAAGGGGCTGCTGCACCGTATCAGGCACCCCAGCCCCTAGGATCTGCACCAGAGAGACGAGCCCCCAGAAGGTCTCGATTGGGAAGCCAACGGGACTGATATCTGGGGGTCCCAAATGCCATACGAACCTGAGATTTCCCTCTTGGAGGGCTCGTGTGCAGTCTTGTTGGAGACCAACTAAAAGGCAGCAGTTTGAACAAAGCCTAGCATGCCCCACAAACAGAAGGAAGGTCCTCCCTGAGGAGGAAGGGTTTCAAGCCCCACACTGGGCAACCCCCACCCTGGGGATCTACAGCAGGAAGACAAGACCTTGCAATATCTAGCTTAGAAATCCAGTGGGGCCTAACAAAGGGAACTGTGAAAAACAGCTGGGCTTACTTCTGGAAGAACCAGAGAGTTACAGGAAACCAAGGGCCATTTGCTTGTAAAGAGCCCTCACACAGTTTCACTGACTCTGAGACCAAGCACAGAGGCTGCAGTTTGAAAAGTGCCTGGGCCATACTTGTGTAAGATACACTAAGTTTAGAGTGTGGGCTAGAGGGGCAGGGATCTTTAAGAACTTTCTCAGGGAACAGAAGGGCTGATGAACACCATTTCTTTTGCCCTCGTCCAGCCTAGCTGGCCCAACACTGACAGGTATCAGTTCTGACACCTTCCAGCTACATTGCCAGCACCACTTGCCCTACCTTGTTTTCCACTGTGGAACTTCCCAGTCCAACCCACCTGCCCCAGCAACATCTGCAAATGACATGTCTAACAAGGGGTTAATATCCACTACAAAAAAAGCAAAGAATCCAATTTAAGAATGGGCAGAGGATCTGAATAGACACTTCTCCAAAGAAGACATACAGATGGCCAACAGGCACATGAAAAGATGCTCCACATCGCTAATCAGCAGGGAACTGCAAATCAAAAGCACAGTAAGATAACACCTCACCTGTCAGAACGGCTAATATCAGACAAGGAATCACAAGTGTTGGTGAGAATGTGGAGAAAAGAGAGCCCTTGTGCACTATTGGTGGGAATGTAAATTGGTGCAGCCACAGTGGAAAACTGGGGGGGGGGTCCCCAAAAAACTATCATATGATCCAGCAATTCCACTCTGGGTATTTTCTGAAGAAAATAACAACACAATTCAAAAAGATATATGCACCCCTATGTTCATTGCAGTATTACTCAGAATAACCAAGATACAGATGCGACTAAAGTACCCGCTGACAGATAAAGATGTGGTCTGTGTACACCACTGAGCATTACTCAGCCATAAAAGAGAATGAAATTTTGCCCTTTTAGCCAACATGGATGGACCTAGATAATATTATGCTAAGTTAAATATGTCAGACAGAGAAAGGCAAATACCATATGATTTCACTTAGTGGAATCTAAAAAGCAAAACAATTGAACAAACAAAACAGAAAGACTCAGAAGTACACAGAACAAGCTAGTGGTTAACAGAGGGAAGGGGATGGGAGGATGGGTAAAATAAGAGAATCAAGAGGTACAAATTTCCAGTTATAAAATAAATAGGTCATGGGGATACAAAGTACAGCATGGGGAATACAGTCAGTAATATTGTAATAATTTTGTATGGTGACAGACGATAACTATACTTATTGTGGTGAGAATCTGTGATGAATATTAATGTTAAATCACAATGTGGTACACCCAAAACTTATATAACATTGTACATCAACTATACTTCAATTTTTAAAAATCCAAAACAAACACAAAGCTACCTGCAAAAGAAAATTCTCTGTTTGATTCAACTTATATAAAGTTCAGAAACACACAAAACTGAGTAATATATTGTTTGGATCTGTCCAATAGAACTCTCTGCAATTATGCAAATATTCTATAACTTTGCTGTCCAGTGTGGTCACCACAAGCTACATGTGGCTGTTGAACACTTAAAATATGGCTAACGTTACTGAGAAACTGAACTTTTATTCAATTGAAAGTTAAATTGTCACCCGTGGCTAGTTGCTACCATATTGTACAGCCAGGTTTATAAAGAGAATCAATTAAATAACAAATATGAAATGCAGAATATTGTTTACTTCTAAGGGAAAGTGAAAGGGATAGAATCAGGGAGGGGTGCAAAGAGGATTTCAAATGCAACAATAATGTTCTTTTTCTTAAAGGGTATCCTTGTATTTTCATTCTTTCACTCCTACACAAACTGCACCACGACCTTTCATGTGGATGAAACACTTGACAAAACAGAAACAGTGAATGAGGTGGCTGGAATGTGGATGTTTACATTGTTATTGTTGTTTAAAGTCTACATAATGAAAAAAATTCTTTAAAGATTCCTAGCACTAACTTAGATGTGTCCCAAGTGGAGCAGGGAACAACTAGGAAGAATAAAACCACCCCCAACTCCAGACCCTGTCAACCTTGCCCCGCCATACGCCCCCGGCCACCCCAGGCACCAGCATAATGCCCCCATTCTCCTTCAGGGGTAGGAGAAACAAGATGTATTCCTGCTGCTGCAACTTAGTGGTTTAAAAAAAAAAAGTGTTATTTCACAGTTTCTGTGGGTCAGGAATCTTGAGTGTGATTTAGCAGAGTACCTTTGGGTTAAGGTCTCTCGGGGGGTTGTGGTTAGGGTGTTAGCCAGAACTGTGGTCTCATCTGAAGAACTGTCTGGGGAAGATCTGTTGCCCGGCTCACTCATGTGATGTGGTATGACTGGGGTCTTCATGGGCCATCAGACTGAGGCCTTCAGATCCTCACTGCCTGCGGCTAGAGGCCACGCCACAGGGACACAGAGCCAGCTTCCCTTCCCTAGCAAGAGAGCTCGAGAAAACAGTCAAGGCAGAAGTCACAATCTTTTTATAACCTAATCTTGGAAGTGACAGCCCATCACCTCTGTCACTTTCTATTCGCTAGAAGCGTGTCACTAAATCCAGCCCACGCTAAAGGGGAGGGGACTCGACAAAGGTTCACACCTTACCAGGAGGCAGGGCTAATTAGAGGCCATTTCAGAGACTGCCCACCACACCAGAGGATATTTGTCTGCTGGTGGGAATGATCCCACAAAGAAAGGAAGTGACAATGCAGGAGAGAAGAGTGAAGACCTAGAAAAAGCAGAGGAAAGCCAACCATTGAACCTTTGCATTTACTGGCCCACTGCATTTTTCATTGTCCTTTTGTGACTCGGGTGCATGCACTTGTGTTAGAACCCAGAACTAGCTCCGGACATAGTAAGCCCGCCCCCCCCTCTGTATCACCTACAGCAGCTGCACCCCAGCCTTGAATGCCCCCAAGGCCTCACCCCCAACCTAGTTCTAAGAAAACTGTGTTCTAGTTACTGGAAAACCCACCCGTTGTTCAAGTGACCCTAATTCTAGTTTCCCTAGCAACGGCCAACCACCCGACTGTAAAGGGCAAAGGTAATCTGCCCTTACCATAAAAGGTACCTACTTCCCTTAACCTACATACCTTCTAGATTACATCAGCTGGCAACTCGGAGCCAACTGAGCTCAACCTATAGAAGGTGTACAAGACATGCTTGTTTTAAACCATCCAATCAGCACCCCCTCTTCCTGAACCCTGTAATGCACAGAAGTCACGGGACCAACTTCCCGCTCAATTTCCTTTAGAAGCAGCTTCCCCCTTGCTGCCCCTACTACTCTCCCCTTTAGAGACAACCGTTCTGTCTCTCAGGCAATAAACTGCTGCTGGAGATCTCGTGTCCTCTCTTCGTGAATGAGTGAATTGAGTAGCTGAAGAACCCCCCTTTCAACTTGTTTTTCAACAGGTGTATAATAAAAGAAATCTGTTAAATCTGCTATGTCATAGCAAGACCTGTCATCTTGGCCAGTTTAAAAAGCCAATCTGATCACATCCTAACACACAGAAACACCCCCAAACTGTTCCAGCCACCCACCCCCCCCCACCCCTTTTAAGTATTATCTTCCACTAAACTTTCAGGGAACAGGGTCTTTGTTTCTTGTCTGCCCCTGGGTCACGTCCATGTCATGCTGAAACTTGTTTCTCTAATAGCACCTGCCTCCCACCCACTGATTTCAGCTTAGCCCCGAGCTTCTGTTCCCTTTCCCATCTGGTACCACCTATAAGCCCCAATTAATAGCCTCCTTTGATTTAACCGCGGCTTATCACGACAACCTCAGAGGGAGATAGGAGAAGGCAGCTGTCCTTCCGCTGGCCCCTATGTTAATACCCTACCACGTGACCAGCCTTCCAGGCTACGACAGCCCACACTGTCCCCTTGTTACTAAAGGCCTGGGGCTAACAGAGGCAAGCTTCTGCACAGCTCTAGAGAGCAAGGATGAAACAATTTAAATGGAACAGGAGACATCATTGTTCCTTAAAAATCCTGGGCCCACCCCGCTCACTGACACTCACAGGCATCTCTGAGGCTCAGGCCCGGCCGTATGCCATCTCGTTGGGCTACCTGCCTCTTTCCTTCCTCCTTCCCCAGCTTCCTTTGCATCCTGAAAAATTTCCCTTCACTATGCTGAGCAATCCGTGCTCTTCACCAGAGGTATGAAGCAGGCTCCTCGAGCCATCTTAAATGGCTCCCCTAATGGGAACAGGAGCCATATGTGTTGATTCTGAACTCAAAGCAGATTCAAGTCAAATACAAAACCAGGAAGAAGGCTTCAATTTAGCTTCTTCTCTTCCATATCTTGATAAAAATTTTAAGGCATGGTTTCTCTCTTCAGTCTCCATTAGATAACAGAAAACAGTAAAAATAATAAAATTATATACACGCATATTGATTATTATTGTACTAGCTACTTTTATGTGTCAACTTAACTGGGCAAAGGCTGGTAACACATTCTTTCTAGATGTGCCTGTGAGGGTGTTTCTGGAAGAGATTAGCATTTGAACTAGTAGACTGAGTAAAGACCCACCCTCCCCAGTGTGGGCAGGCGTCATCCAACATTATGTATGGCACATCCTGGGACTTCTCAACCTCCACTGCATAAGCTAATTCCCATAATCTCCCTTTCTATACCTCTATATATCCAACTGGTTTTGTTTCTCTAAAGAAACAAGCATGGATACATACCCACGCCTCTGCCTTTGCCCAGCCTGGCCTCACTACATCTCCTTCCACTTCGTGGGCTTCAGTCTGGGCCCCGTTCAGATTCCTCTCCTGCAAGGAGCCTTCCCAGATTGTTAAGCAGGAAAACAGATATGAGCGGGTTAGAAAGAGAATAGGTCAGTAAAACCCACTAGAAAGGACTCAGTTAACCAGTTAAAACTAGAAAGCCAGAAAAAGCTAAGAGTTAATCAGTTAAGGCTCAAAAGGTCAGAAGCAACTTGGCCTTAAATGTTTGAATATTCCCCAGTTAAAGAGAAGTATCTCAGCATAACCGATGTCTTCGCTGTGTCAATTAGATCATGCCACTGTAAAATTTACTTCAGCCTGTTAAAAGGCCCAGCTATAAACAGCGTAATAAAGACAGGAAGATTCCACCTTAAAGCCAAAATTGCATTTTAAAAAATCCAGCAAGTTAAGAAGATTCTTAACATACTGTTTAGCAAACAGACAATAACTCGACCCACCCTGGGGGCAGGGCAGGTGGTCTTAAGTGATATGCTCCCAGACCAGGAAGCTGCTATTCTGGGAAGAAATCAGCAGTAAATTTCTTATGTTAATTTTGCAGAATTACCTGGAGAACTAATAAGAAAAGAAACTTACTGACTCATCAAGGATGAGCATTCTGGGACCACTTAAGCCCACACCCCTAGCCCTTTGAAAATCCTCAACCACCTAAAAGATCTCCAGACCCTAAAAAAAGGGCAGGCGCCTCTTCTCTGAGGTAGCCCACACTCGCCTTTTTTGAAGGTGCACCTTTTTTGCTTTAAATAAACCTCTCACTGCTCAACTTATAATGTTTTTGTCTCTGTGCTTCTCCAGTGGTTAAGTGTTTTTGTTACATTGCTTTTTCATTCTAATCCTCTGGATTTCAGCTCAAACCTTCACTCTCTGTCCTATTTCAGATAAGTAGGGAGGGGCTACTGAGAGCTCAGATCTGGGCTTGCAAATTACCGTCTCCTGGGTGACCCGGGCCGACCTGCAGCTTACAGCCATGCTCTTTAGTAGCCTGCCTGAAAGTCTCCTTTCTTTGCCTCTAGGAAGTTCGCAGAACACAATCTCACTCCGACTAAGTGCTCTGCGGCTCCACCAAATCCTGGGGTGGTAGGAACTCAGTTCCCACGCCGTGCAGATCCAGGCGGACACTGGACGCCAGGCGACACTGGCTTTAGGAGTTGGCGTGGGATGTGCCCCGTGCTAAGTAGCAGTTCAATGAGCTTCCTTATCATTGTGTCCTGTCATTCCCTGGCACTCTTACTCTAATAAATTCTTTCCTCACCTTGTATTCTGACTTCCCTGCGTCTCCGAACCGACTTTCCCCCAACAAGACCGCTACAGCTCACACCAATATCTTATGCCTGAATTAACGTTAGGCTTGAGGGTTACCATTTATTTCTTTGCTCCCCACGTGAATTAGTCCTGCTTTTCTCCACTGGCCAACTTGTAAAGTTCTCTGGGTCAGAGGACCAGGTGTTAACACAGCTCCGGTGATGTGGTTCTTATTTCGGGTGTTTGGTACATAGTGTGAGGTTAATACCTATGTGCGTTTGGTGCATTAACTGGAGCCATTTATCTGCGCCCTCTCCCCACACAGTTCTGAGTACCAGGGGGCACTTCCGGGGTTCTGACAAGGGCAAAGAATAATGCGTCTCTCAGGCTGGGGTCTGAAGCGAGCAGAGAGATGGAGAGGGAGGGAGAGGGTGTGTGCGCGAGTGTGCTGGTGGGTGGTGGTGGTGGTGGTGCAATTACCATCAGCCAGGCTTTGTCCTTAACTTTGCATGTCCTTAAATTCGATTTTATCAGCTTACCGTGAAGTGACCGGTTGACGGCCAGCCACTACAAACCAAATAATGAGATGGATCTGCATCTGCATAATGGCTATACGGCCTCGAACCCAAGCCCCTGTTCTTGCTTTGCCGTCGGCTTTACCTCGCCCTTCCCCCGCCGACGCGCCTCGGTTTCGTGCCCTTACTTCCGGAAGCCTGCGTGGCCGCACAGACCCGAGCCTGTGGCCCCCGGCGGCTCCGGCACCTCCGTCCCTCCCGGACGGTGTAAGCCTACGGCTCTGCCCGGAGAGGCCCGCCGGTGCCCAGTCCCCGGAGCTGACCGAGGGCGAGGCGCTGCCTGCATCCCAGCCCAGCGAGCGGACGCCCGCGGGTCCGCCGCCAGAGGCCACGGGCATCCGGGCGCCCGCGCGCCTCCCAGGCCGCCGCCCTCGCTCGCACCTCGCCGCTTTGCGAGCGGCCGTCACGCCGCGCGCCTCCCCGGCCGCACCGCCGCTCCGCCTCACACACCGCGC
>JAQQAC010003639.1:4306089-4320287 GCA_029783875.1 Phataginus tricuspis | reverse complement strand
GCGCGCCTCCCCGGCCGCAGCGCCGCTCCGCCTCACACACCGCGCGCGCGGGAGGTGCTGGCGGCCATGTTGCGCGCCCAGAGCTCCACGGTGGGGCCGCGGCTCCTGAGCGCAGCGCTGGTTACGGGCGGCGCTCTCCTGGACGCGGGCCCCTCGCGCTCCGAGAGGAGCAGGCGCGGCCCCTCGTGGGAACCGGCCGGCGGCCACGCGGGGGGCGGCTCGGGCAGAAGGGCCGCCAGGCCCAGGCGAAGGGCAGGGCCTTTGGACGGCCTCCCTCGGCCTCTCCCCACTTCCGCAGGCCTCGGCCATGCGTCCTTTCTCTTCTGCTGTTCCGAGTGTCTTAAAGATTTATAGACCTGAGCGGTCCAGTTACGAGGAGACTGTCGCAGTAGAAGTAGTGGTAATAGTAAAAATGCCGATTCACTTATGTGGGGCGTCTGTATACACTCCGCAAAGCATTCTGCGGTTTGTTATTCCCATTTTACAGATTAATAATTCATTGGAATTCAGAGTTGAAAGGGCTATTAGGTGACTTTTCATAATACAGTTGAGAAAGACTAACCCAACAAGTTAAATGGGAAGGATTAGAACTTGCAGCTCTTGATTCAGCAGTTTTTTAAATAGGAATTTAAAAGATTAATCTGTTAAGATTAGAAGTTAATTATTATTCGGTGTTCAGCCAAATAATACATCACTTTTATTTTTAGATTGTGGAAAAGCACCACTTGCGGATGTGCCGAAAGGGCCTCGGGTTACAGGGGGCGCGGCAGCTCAAACTGGCGCGTGGCTGTGGGTAGTTAGCCTGCAAATTCAGTCTGGCAAAATTTCTACTCACGTATGTGGGGGAAGCTTAGTGAAAAATAAGTGGATCCTCACAGCTGCCCACCGCACTAAGGATTCTAGGTATGGATACAGAACACACCTCCTGTTTTATCCTCAGGGGATATCTTGAGGTGGTAGAGAATCATTTGACTACAGCCATGTTCAGTTAAGCTGTATGTTTGCAAGGAGCCATAATGCCTTATACATAGAACACTGAACATTTGTTGAAATAAATCCTTTAAATCAGAGGCCAACAAACCTTTTCTGTAAAGAACCGTTTAAGGCTTTGCAGCCCATATGGTCTCTGTCACAACTACGCAAGTCTGCCTCTGTAGAACCAAATCAGCCATAGACAAAACAACTGAATAAGTGCGCTGTGACCCAATAAAACTTTATTTATGAATACTGGAATTTGAACAAAATATTATTTTGTTACTTGGGGTTTTTTTCCAAGTCATTTATAAGTGTAAAAATCATTCTTTGTTCATGAGCAATATAAAAAGGAGACAGGCCAGATTTTTGGACTGTGTGTTGGAGTTTGTTGGGCCTTGCTTTAAATAATGAAGCTTTTAAAATTATCGTATTATAATCACGTGTTTGTCTTTCTCACCATTAGATCATGAGTTCTTTGAAGACAAGGACTACATGTTTTATTTTATATTCCTGGTACAAGTACAGGACTTGGCATACTTTATAGGAGACATGGTAAATGTTTATTGAGTCTATGGATGATGTCAGTCTTGGAGAAGTAGGATTTACCAGTTAGAATAAAACTTTACAACCCTCCTAACCAATTTAATATGAAGCTCTATAATATATCCTTTAGAAAACCATGGAACCTGTCATATGGTCTCTGCTTAGTCTTTAATTTTTAAGAGACTAGCTGTCTTAGAAAAGTCTCTAGGAAGAATAACAGGGATTTCAAAATTCAATCAAGGGAAACTGGCCTAATGGAGTACATAAGGTTTTCCATTTGTATACTACATTTTTAAAACATTTCAGTTCTATGAATTGGCCTTTGAGGAATAGGGATTAGAAAAATGGGAAGATACTAAGGTATAAACCAAGGGTTTATACCAAGAAAGAAGTCAATTCTGTTCTTTCAGGTGTGGGTATTCAACAACTACTTTCTAACATGCTATCTTTAAAAACTGCTTTTCAACAGCTTTCAAACCTTAAACCAAGGGAGGAAAGACCTACTTGGTATGAAGATGTTGGAGTTTCTAGCCTCTCTCCCACCGGTCCTGCTCTCGGTCAGGACTATGGCTCTTTGTGTTACAAGCTCTTTCTGCGACCCTCTGAGCCAGCGGAGGGGAGGAAGGGAGGGAGAGAGGTTTACCCCAACAGCCGAAGTAAGGGAGGTAAGCGCCGGCTGTCCGCCCGTTCCCACAGCCTCTGCCGCTGGCAGCTGGCCATTCTCCGGAGACAGTCAGATGCGACAGGAAGTTCACTCGAAGGAAGAACTCATTTATTGGGGCTCAGGGCACGGGATATATAGGGTGAAGTCTCTCCTGATTGGTTACACCTATGCTAATAAGGCGACTTTCAATTTTCCAATCACGCACAGAGTTGTGGGCATGCGCAGCTGAACCCCAGGGGGCTTTCAGTGGCCATCTTTGGCGTGGTGGAGTTCTCAGCGGCCATCTTTGGCATGGCTGAGATTTAATTCAAAGGTCGTTCTCAGCAGCCACCCTCGTGGCTTGGCTGAGATTCAAAGGCAGTTCCCCACATAAAGAGTCTTGGAAAAGGTCTTCTTGCCTAATAAGTCCTGACACTGTGTCTTTACTGGTCTATTCCTTTGACACACTAAGGAGAACAAGGAGTTTGGAGTGGACCTGTATCTTAGTCCTCCCCTGACACTTCATGGTGCAGTGGTGTTAAGACTCAAAAACCTACTAGATGTATGACCTTGGTCAAATAATACAGGTTCACTATATTGTCAGAGAATCTTAGAATCAAAGAGGCATTTTAAAGGTCTAGTTCAATCCTCTGTCCTGTATATGAAAACTAACTACAATATTGAAATAATGTGTTCTCTAGGCAGAAATAATTACTGCTTCAGTGTACTGAGCCAGGCATTCTTTCATACATAATTTCCACTAATCTTCACAACCGCTCTTTAGGGAGACGCTGAGACTTCAGCATTCTTAAGTATTTGCTCATGGTTCCATGCTGGAAAGCAACAAAATCAGGAATCAAATCCAGGTTTGTCAGACTGAAAACCCACCCACACAACCATAACTGTATCATATGGTTCTGTACTTGAAATACCTCTTGCGAGGTTGAACTGTTATCTTAGGAAGAATCTCATTTCCATTTCAGACAGCCTTCATTCTTAGAAAGTTTTTCCTTATGTTGAATTGTCTTGGTTCTTGTTCTGCCTTGTGAAGCTATGTATATAAAACCTGATTCTTCTTCCAAGCATTTGAAGATAATGTTCATATTCCACTTAACAGTTCTCAAGACTAAATCTTATTGATGTTTTTACCCCTTTACTCAACAAACATTTAGTGAATGTATGTTACACACTAGAAACAGGACTCCGTGCTGAGGAAGTAGATATTACTGAGGCACACTCTCTATGTTTCAGGAGTTTCCTCCTGTCTCAGAGGACTACCTGTCACCTATTCCTGTTTCCCTCCTTGCATATGAATTATTCCTTATTCCCTCTTATAACAACCACTTATCAAAGAACTGCTCCAAGATTACGTTTTGTCATTGTCATTATTATGTTACAATAATTCTAAATTTAAAGAGCCCTCCTCAGTGGTAACCCTCTGCAAAGCTATTATAATCTCCATTTTACACTTGAGGAATCCAAAGACCAGACAGATTTTCCAACTTGCCCAAGATCACATTGCTGTTAAGAGGCAGCCCACTGACTTAAGCCTAGGTCTCAAACCTATGCTGTTTCATTATACCTCAACGTCTCTGCTATTTTTCAGTCTGTTGTTCGTTTCTTCCTATAGACTTCAAACATGTTTAGGTCACCTCATCATTATTTAACAAACAAACTTTACCTGTTCCTGTTCTTCCCTTTCCTGGTAGACTCCTTGAAAGTGACACTTCCTTTTTGCTCATTTGCATTGACTCAGATAATCCCAATTGCAATCTGATTTCTGTGGCCAAAATACACTATTAAAGATCCACATCGTGCCAAAGCCAATGACCTCTCTACGTCCCCGTCCTATTTGATCTCTAGAACACTTGGCAAAGTTGACTGCTGCTCTCCTTGAAATTATCTTTTGTTGATTTCTAAGATACCACATTCTGTCTCTTTTTGTCTTTTCTCCTCTTCCTTGATAAGCCTTTGTCATCTTTTAAATGACAATATTTTCTACCCTTCTACTTTCTATCCTCTTGCCTTATCATCTGTACTCTTTTCTAGAGATGTCTCATCTACTTCTGTTTCAGCGATCACTGTGTGCTGGCAACTCCGAAGTCTCTCCAGCTGAGTCATATTTCCAGCTCCCAACTGTACATATATATTGGAGTCACATTCTCAACAAGTCAAAAAATGAATTTTTTAAAATCTTTCCTCTAATCCTATTCTTTCTCTATTCTCTCATAATAACATCACCAATAGCTCTATTATCCAGAAGGCTAGCTGACTCTCCATAGTATCTCTGAAACTTGTTTCTTCTGTCCCCAATACCCCCCACTGATTAGAAGTATATTCAGAATATCAGTCCCCATATTCCTAGCTCATCACTTACACTACTCCTACCACTGAATGAGTGAAGTGGTATCTTGCTGTGGTTTTGATTCACATTTCCCTAATGATTAGTGATGGTGAGCATCCTACCATGTGCTTACTGGCCATTTGTATATCTATTTTGGAGAAATGTCTATTCAAGTCCTCTGCCCATTTTTGAATTGGGCTGTTAATTTTTTTGTTGAGTTGCAGGGGTTCTTTATATAATATATTCTGGATATTAAACCCTTATCAAATATAATTTGCAAATACACTCTCCTATAGGTGGTCTTTTTACTCTTTTGAGAGTGTCCTTTGATGCACAAGTCTTTAATTTCAGTGAAGTCAAATTTATCTACTTTTTCTTTTGTTGGCTGTGATTTTCATGTCATATCCAAGAAATTATTGCCAAATCCAATAACAATAAGGGTTTCCCCTGTGTTTTCTTCAAAGACTTTTATTACTGTTATATTTAGATCTTTGTCTGTTTTGAGTTAATTTTTGCATATGACAAAAGGTAAGGGTCCAACTTCATTCTTTTGAATGTATATATCCAATTTTCCCAGCACAGTTTATTGGAAAGCCTGTCCTTTCCCCATTGAATTATCTTGGCACTCTCATTGAAAATCAATTGATCCCATATGAAAGGGTGTATTTCTAGGCTCTCTATTCTTTTCTACCTGTCCTTATGCCAGCACACACTGTTTTCATTACTGTAGCTTTGCAGCGAGTTTTGAAATAAGGAAGTGTGAGTCCTCCAACTTCATTCTTCTTTTTCAAGATTATGTTGGCTATTTGGAGTCCCTTAATAGTCCATATGAATTTTAGGATGGGTTTTTCTATTTCTGCAAAAAACTTCATTGGAATTTTTATAGGGATTGCATTGAATCTGATATTGCTTTGGGTAGTATTGTCATCCTAATATTATTGAGTCTTTAAATCCATCAACATCCCATGTCTTTCCATACTTATGTCTTTAATTTCTTTCAGCAATGTTTTGTAGTTTTCAGTGTATACAACTTGTTTTATAATCTTATGATCTGAATAGAAACTGCAGTGGGTAAAAAATATAAATTGAGTAAGTATGAAAAAGAAAGGAAATACTATTTCAAAGTAGCTTAAAGCAATGATTTTTTAAAAAATAAATAGAACTAGCACTTTAAAATTCTTTAGAGGTTGCCTAGTCCACTTTTATGATAACTAAATATGTTCGATTTCCTTGAGAGAAATTCTAGGAAGTAGAATTGCAGGGTAAAATAAAATGCGATGGTTATAAACTATTGATACATATTGCCAAAGTACCCATCTACTTACACTTTTTACAATGAATGAGTGCCTTTGTTCCTCTGACTCGTGTCTGTACTGAGCATTATCAACACACATACATAATCTTTGCCAATTTGAAGGTGAAAAAGAATTTCAGCCTTTGTAAGTAGACTCATAGACACAGAGAAGTGACTGATGGATACCATGGGGGAGGGGTTGGGGTGTGTGGTTGGGAAGGTTGAGGGGGATAAAAGAGCACAAAAATCCTCAAACATAAGTTTGTCATGGGGATGGTAGTATACAGCATGGATAATATAGCCAATGATTCTGTAATATCTTCGTATGTTGACAGATAGTAGCTGCACTCGTGAGGGTGAGGATTTAATAATATGGTTAACTGATGAACCACTGTGTTGTATATCTGAAACCAATATAAGATTATATATCAACTATATGTTAATAAAAAAAATTTCAGCATTTGTAGACAACAGTATATAAAGCAAAAGTTTCTCATTACCAATCCAATTCCAGATGTAATAACAATTAAACATTTAGGGTTTTTACTTGTTGATTTTTGACCCACAGAAGATATTTTGGTGTGGTTTGGTTTTTTGCTTGCTTTTTGTTTTTGTATATCAAGATCCATTAGTTGCTTGTTTTTATATTTATTGTTATGCTTTATAAAGTCCCTTCTCATATCAATGTTATGTATTCAACTACATTTTCTTTCTGGTTTAATTTTTATAATTCACATAATTTAATATCCAAATGTTTCATTCTAAAATTTGAAAAATTTATAAAAGTTAGAGGGAATAGTTTGGTGAACTCCCATAGTCCTATCACCCCATTTCAAGTTATCAGCTCATGTCTGATCTTATTTCATCTTTATCTCACCAACTCCCTCCTCCAATTATTTTGATGCAAGCCTCAGATATACCATTTTATGTACCTCTAAAAGTATGAAATATTTATTAAAAAGACGTGGGCATTTAAATAATCAATTTTGACGGGTTTTTTTTTTTTTTTTTAGTGTTTACTATGTTTGGGGGATTTAATTTAATTTCACTGTTAAAATTAGTTAGGTAGGTAGTTATTCCAATACCATTTATTGAATAATTCATCTTTTTGTCCATTGTTAAGAAGTGCTACCTTGATCATATATTAATTTCTCATGTACTTGAATCTGTTTTTGGACTTTCTGTCCATTGTTCTTTTTCTCCTTTCCTACATCATGATATTTAGGTTTTTATTTGATGTGATTTTATGTTACATGAAAGCAGGATTAAATTTTTTTTTGTTAATCATCTAACATGAGAAGTAACAAAAACTAGTATGAGATTAAGAATATTTACTTACTTAAATAAATATGTTTGTAATGGGAACATTTGCTTTCTTTCAGAGATCCTTTAATGTGGAGAGCTGTGATTGGAACTAATAATATACATGAAAAACATTCAAATACCAAGAAGATAAAAGTTAAAACAATCATTATCCATCCAGACTTTGAAATAGAATCTTATGTAAATGATATTGCTCTTTTTCATTTACAAAGAGCAGTGAGGTATAATGACTATATTCAGCCTATCTGTCTCCCTTTTGGTGTTTTCCAAAACCTGGACCAAAACACAAAGTGTTTTGTAAGTGGCTGGGGAAGAACAAAGGAAGAAGGTAATTATAGTCTAGATTTTATTGATACAAATCTTTCTGATTATTGGAGAGGGAGAACTCTTTTCTATATTTATCTATGTCATGAGTTTGAACAATAGGTCTTTATAAACCAGTGAAAAGGAAGTATCTTTTTTCTTGTATCTTTTTCTTTTCTGTGGGAGAGAGAAAATTATCTGCCAAAGCAGAGATAGAGACTTTCTCCGGTTATACATGCCAAGAGACTTGAACCTTTAGACACTCTTAAAGAGACTGATGGTTCTAAGTATATCTGTAGTTTCTGAGACTTATGGGTGATGGCAGAACTACATTTTTTTTCTTTTTATCTATTTATTTTTATTAAGGTATCATCGATATACACTTTTGTAAAGGTTTCACATGAAAAACATGGCTACTACATTCACCCATATTATCAAGTCCTCCCCTACACTCCATTGCAGTCACTGTCCATCAGCGTAGTAAGATGCCACAGAGTCATTACTTGTCTTTTCCGTGCTACACTGTCTTCCTCGTGACCACCACACACACCATGTGCACTAATCATAATACCCCTCAATCCACTTCACCCATCCTCCCCCACCCCTCACCTTTGGTAAACACTAGTCCCTCCTTGGAGTCTGAGTCTGCTGCTGTTTGGTTCCTTCAGTTTTGCTTCGTTGTTATACTCCACAAATGAAGAAAATCATTTGGTACTTGTCTTTCTCCGTCTGGCTTATTTCACTGAGCATAATACCCTCTAGCTCCATCCATGTTGTTACAAATGGTTGTTTTCTTCTTAGGTCTGAATAATATTCCATTGTGTATCTGTACCACATCTTCTTTATCCATTCATCTACTTAGGTTGCTTCCATATCTTGGCTACTGTAAATAGTGCTGCAGTAAACATAGGTGAGCATATGCCTTTTTGAATCTGAGATCTTGTTTTCTTTGGGTAAATTCCTAGGATTGGAATTCCTGGGTCAAATGGTATTTCTATTTTTAGCTTTTTGAGGAGCCTCCATATTGCTTTCCACAATGGTTGAACTAATTTACATTCCCACGAGCACTGTAGGAAGGTTCCCCTTTCTCCACATCCTCACCACCATTTGTTGTTCTTTGTCTTTTGGATGTTGGCCATCCTAACTGGTGGGAGGTGCTATCTCATTGTGGTTTTAATTTGCATTCCTGATAACTAGTGATGTGGAGCATCTTTTAATGTGCTTGTTGGCCATCAGAATTTCTTCTTTGGAGAAGTGTCTGTTCAGATCGGCCACCAATTTTTAAATCGAGTTATTTGTTTTTTGGGTGTTGAGGTGCGTGAGCTCTTTATATATTTTGGATGTTAATCCATGTTGGATATGTCATTTATGAATATATTCTCCCCTGTTGTAAGATGTCTTTTTGTTCTACTGATGGTGTCCTTTGCTGTACAGAAGCTTTTTAGTTTGATGTGGTACTATTAGTTCATTTTTTATTTTGTTTCCCTAATCCGAGGAGATGCATTCAGGAAAAAGTTGCTCATGTTTATATTAAGAGATTTTTGCCTATGTTTTCTTCTAAGAGTTTCATGGTTTCAGGATTTACATTCAGGTCTTTGATCCCTTTTGAGTTTCCTTTTGTGTATGGGGTTAGACAGTAATCCAGTGTCATTCTCTTGCATCTAGCTGTCCAGTTTTGCCAGCACCAGTTGTTGAAGAGACTGTCATTTCCCCATTGTATATCCATGGCTCCTTTATCGTATATTAATTCACCATATATGCTTGAGTTTATATCAGGGCTCTCTAGTCTTTTTCATTGATCTATGGGTCTGTTCTTGTGCCAGTACCAAATTGTCTTGATTACTGTGGCTTTTGTAGTAGAGCTTGAAGTTGGGAGCATAATCCCCCTAGCTTTATTCTTCCTTCTCAGGACTGCTTTGGCTATTCAGGGTCTTTTGTGGTTCCATATGAATTTTAGAACTATCTGTTCTAGTTTGCTGAAGAATGCCATTGGTACTTTGATAGGAATTGATTTGATTCTGAAGACAGTTTTAGGCGGGATGACCATTTTGACAATATTAATTCTTCCTATCCATGAACATAGGATGTATTTCCATTTATTGGTGTCTTAATTTCTATCATTAGTGTCTTGTAGTTTTCATGGTATAGGTCTTTCACCTCCTTGGTTAGGTTTATTCCTAGGCATTTTATTCTTTTTGATGCAATTGTGAATGGAATTGTCTTCCTGATCTCTCTCTCTGCTAGTTCATCATTAGTATATAGGAATGCAACAGAATTCTATGTATTGATTTTGCATACTGCAACGTTGCTGAACTCAGTTATTAGTTCTAGTAGTTTGTGGGTGCATTCCTCGGGGTTTTTTATGTACAATATCATGTCATCTGCAAACAGGGACAGTTTAATTTCTTCCTTATCAATATGGATGCCTTTTCTTTCTATGTGTTGTCTGATTGCTGTGGCTAGGACCTCTGGTACTATGTTGAATAGAAGTGGGGAGAATGAGCATCCTTGTCTTTGTTCCTGATCTTAAAGGAAAAGCTTTCAGCTTTTTGTTGTTAAGTATGATGTTGGCTGTGGGTTTGTCATATATGGCCTTTATTATGTTGAGGTACTTACCCTCTATACCCATTTTGTTGAGAGTTTTTATCATGAATGTTCAATTCTGTCAAATGCTTTTTCAGCATCTATGGAGATGATCATGTGATTTTTGTCCTTCTTTTTGTTGATGTGGTTTCTGATGTTGATGGAGTCTCAAATATTGTAGCATCCTTGCATCCCTGGAATAAATCCAACTTGGTCAAGGTGGATGATGATCTTTTTAATGTATTTTTGAATTCACTTTGCTAATATTTTTTTGAGTATATTTACATCTATGTTTTTTAGGGTTTTTTGTCTGTACTTCTCTTTTTTTTTTGTGGTGTCTCTGCTAGATTTTGGTATTCTATGCTGGCCTCATAGAATGAGTTTGGAAGTATTCCCTCCTCTTCTACTTTTCGGAAAACTTTAAGGAGAATGGGTATTAGGTCTTCACTAAGTGTTTGGTAAAATTCAGCAGTGAAACCATCATGTTCAGGAGTTTTGTTCTTAGGTAGTTTTTTGATTACCATTTCAATTTCACTGCTAGTAATTGGTCTGTTCAGATTTTGTTTCTTCCTGGGTCAGCCTTGGAAGGTTGTATTTTTCTAGAAAGTTGTCCATTTCTTCTAGATTATCCAGTTTGTTAGAATATAATTTTTCATAGTGTTCTCTAATAATTCTTCATATTTATGTGGTGTCTGTAGTGATTTTTCCTTTCTCATTTCTGATTCTGTTTGTGTGTGTAGACTCTCTTTTTTTCTTGATAAGTCTGGCTAGGGGTTTATCTATTTTGTTTATTTTCTCAAAGTACTGGCTCCTGCTTTCATTGATACTTTCTATTGTTTTATTCCTCTCAATTTTATTTGTTTCTGCTCTAATCTTTATTATGTCTCTCCTTCTACTGACTTTGGGCCTCATTTGTTTTTCTTTTTCTAATTTCATTAATTGTGAGTTTAGACTTCATATGGCATTGTTCTTCTTTCCTAAGGTAGGCCTGTATTGCAGTATACTTCCCTCTTAGCACAGCCTTCGCTGCACCCCACACATTTTGGGGTGCTGAGTTGTTGTTTTCACTTGTCTCCATATATTACTTGATCTCTGTTTTCATTCAGTCATTGCTCCATTGATTATTTAGAATCCATGTGTTTGTGGGCTTTTTTGTTTCTTTGCATAATTTATTTCTAGTTTCATACTTTTGTGGTTTGAGAAGCTGGATGGTACAAATTCAATCCTTCTGAATTTACTGAAGCTCTTTTTGTGTCCTAGTATGTGATCTCTTCTGGAAAATGTTCCATGTGCACGTGAGAAGAATGTGTATCCTGCTGCTTTTGGGTGTAGATGTCTGTTAGGTCCATCTGTTCTAATGCATTCTTCAGTGCCTCTCTCTCCTTACTTATTTTCTGTCTAGTTATTCTGTCCTTTGGTGTGAATGGTGTGTTGAAGTCTCTGTAAATGAATGCACTGCATTCTATTTCCCCCTTAAATCTGTTAGTATTTGTTTCACATATGTAGGTGCACCTTTGTTGGATGCATAGATATTTAGAATGGTTATATCCTCTTGCTGGACTGACCCCTTTGTCATTATGTAATGTCCTTCTTTGTTTCTTGTTACTTTCTTTGTTTCGAAGTCTATTTTGTCTGATACAAGTACTACAACTCCTTTTTCCATCCCTTCAGTTTTAGTCTGTGTATGTCTTTGGGTTTGAAGTGAGTCTCTTGTAGGCAGCATATAGATGGGTTTTGTTTTTTTTTAATCCATTCAGTGACTCTATGTCTTTTGATTGGTGGATTCAGACCATTTACATTTAGGGTGATTATCAGTAGGTATGTACTTATTGCCATTGCAGGTTTTAGATTCATGGTTACCAAAGGTTCAAGGGTAACTTCCTTAGTATCTAACAGTCAAACTTAACTCACTTAGCATGCTATTACAAACACAATCTAAAGGTTCTTTTCTTTTTTCCTCCTTTTTCTTCCTACTCCATTCTTTATATATTAGGTATGATATTTTATACTCTTTGTCAATCCCTTGAGTGACTTTTGGAGTAGTTGATTTAATTTTGCATTTGTTTAGTAATTAACTGTTCTACTTTCTTTACTGTGGTTTTATTTCCTCTGGTGACAGCTATTTAGCCTTAGGAAAACTTCCATCTCGAGAAAAATACAGTGTAGAGATGGTTTGTGAGGGGTAAAATCTCTCAGCTTTTGCTTATCTGGAAATTGTTTATTCCCTCTCAAAGTTAAATGATAATCTTGCTGGTAGAGTATTCTTGGTTTGAGGGCCTTCTGCTTCATTGCATTAAATATATCATGCCACTCCCTTCTGGCCTGTAAGGTTTCTGTTGAGAAGTCTGATAGCCTGATGGGTTTTCCTTTGTATGTGATCTTATTTCTCTCTCTGGCTGCTTTTAATAATCTGTCCTTATCCTTGATCTTTGCCTTTTTTATTATTATTTGTCTTGGTGTTGTCTTCCTTGGGTCCCTTGTGTTGGGAGATCTGTGCACCTCCATGGCTTGAGAGACTATCCCCTTCCCCAAATTTGGGAAGTTTTCAGCAATAACCTCCTCAAAGACACTTTTGATCCCTTTTTCTCGTACCCCTATAATGAGAATATTGTTCCGTTTGGATTGGTCACACAGTTCTCTCAATATTCTTTCATTCCTAGAGATACTTTTTTCTCTCTGTGCCTCAGCTTCTTTGTATTCCTCTTCTCTAATTTCTATTCCATTAACAGTCTCCTCCAACTTTATCTAATCTGCTTTTAAATCCCTCCATTGTATGTTTCATTTCTGATACTGTATTCCAAAGTGATTGAATCTCCGTCTGGAATTCTTCCGAATTCTTGAATATTTTTCTGTACCTCCATGAGCAGGTTTATGATTTTTATTTTGAAATCTCTTTCCGGAAGACTGGTGAGTTCAATTTCACCTGGCCCTTTTTCTGGTGTTTGTGGGATTTTGGTTTGAACAAGGTTCCTTTGACGTTTCATATTTGTATGTGGCACCCTCTAGTGCTCAAAAGCTTTACTCCCTTGGCTACTCAGCCCCTGGAGCGATGTCAGGGGTTGTGGGGGATCGGCGCTGGTGCCTGAGAGGAAGAAAAGGGTGTTTCCTGCTTCCCAGCTGCTATGCCTGTCTCCACTGCCAGAGACATTGGGCTGAGCACACAGGTGTAAACCTCTATTCTTTTCCATTTGTAGCTGCCACAGGTGGGGCTTCCCCCTTACTGGCCTGATGCCAGGGCAGGGGCTGCCATTTTGCAAGCCAGGTTCAGTCAGGCTAGGAGGAAGGCGCAGCAGGCTGCGTATCACAGTGGGGGGCCTTGGAGCTGCAGAGCCAGCCAGGAGTATGGAGCACCTGAAGCTCCTGAAAGTTCCCAATCTGCTGGGCAGAGTGTGCCCAGACAATTTTGTCCACCTGTCCTTTCTCCTGAGCAGTAAGATCTCTACAATCTTTGCCCCTTTAGCAGCCCTCTCACTGTTAGGAAGTCTCTCAGACTACTGCCTTTCTTTTGTCCCAGAGCAGCTGGATGTGGATCCGTTTTCCACAAGCGGCTGGAATCTCAGACTCTCCAGGTATTCCGCCTGTCTTAGCTTTCCAACCCCACTGATCTCCAGAGCACCATGCAATGTAGGTTCATGCTACCAGAGCAGATATCCAGGGCTGGGTGTTCAGCAGTCCTTGGCTTTCTCTCCCTCTCCACTCTGTTTCTCTTCCTCCTGCTGGTGAGCTGGGGTGGAGCAAGGGCTTGGGTCCCACTGGATCATGGCTTTGGAACCTTACCCTGTTCCATGAGGTCTGTTCTTTTTCCAGGTGTATGCAGTCTGGTGTAGCTGTCCTCCCTGTTGCTCTTTCAGGATTAGTTGTATTGATTATATTTTCGGATTATATGTGATTTGGGGAGGAGGCCTCTGTCTCACCTCTCACACCACCATCTTTAATTGTATGTCAATTAAAAAAAAATTAAGACAGCATTGTACTGATTTAAAGAGCATAGAGATCAATAGAACACAACAGAGAGTCCAAACCCAACATATATTTATGGAAAATTGATTCATTTATACAAAATTTCTAGAAAAGGCAAGCCCATATAGACAGAAATCATATCAGCCATTTCCTGAGTGTGGGGCTAGAGGTGGGCACTGGCTATAAATTGCCACAGGAGGACTCTTGGAAGTTGAACGGATTCTAAAAGT
>JAQQAC010003639.1:4277766-4305589 GCA_029783875.1 Phataginus tricuspis | reverse complement strand
ACTGACCTGTCTGCTTACAGTGTGAGAGTTTTATGTTTTATAAATTAAACATCAGTAAAGTTTTGCAAAAAATGACAAAAGACATTTAAACCATATTTGAAACATAAAAAATAACAACTAAACTCACATGTCAAAGAGGAAATCATAATAATTTTAAAACCTTGAAACTAAACAATAATGGTGAAAACCTGAAAGCTTTTCCTCTACGATCAGGAGCAAGTCAAGGATGTCCACTCTCACCACTTTTATTCAACACAGTCTGGAGGTCCTAGCTATAGCAATCAGACACTACAAATAGGTAAAAGGCATCGAAATTGGTAAGGAAGAAGTTAAACTCTCACTATTTTTAGATGACATGATATTATCCATAGAAAACCCTAAAGACTCCACCAAAAAAAGGATTTGAATAACTGGATTCAGCAACAAGCAGGATACGAAATTAATACATAGAAATCTGTGCATTCCTACACACTAACAATGAATTAGCAGAAAGAGAAATCAGGAAAACAATTCCATTTACAATTGCATCAAAAAGAATAAAATACCTAGGAATAAAACTAACCAAGGACAGGAAAGAACTATACTCTGAAAACTATAAGGCATTCATGAGAGAAATTAAAGACACCAATAAATGGAAATTGATCCTGTGCTCATGGATAGAATTAATATTGTCAAAATGGCCATCTTGCCCAAAGGAATTTACAGACTCAATGCAATCCCTGTCAATGTACCAATGGCATTTTTCAATGAACTAGAAAAAATAGTTCTAAAATTCATATGGAACCACAAAAAACCGTGAATAGTCAAAGCAATCCTGGGAAAGAAGACCAAAGCTTGGGGGATTATGTTCTTTGACTTCAAGATCTATTCCAAAGCTACAGTAATCAAAACATGTTGGTACTGGTACAAGAACAGACCTATAGATCAATAGACCAGAATAAGAGCCCAGATATAAACCCATGCATATATGGTCAATTAATATATGATTAAAGTGTCTTATTATACAATGGGAAAAGACAGCCTCTTCAACAAGTTGTATTGTGAAAACTGGATAGCTACATGCAAAAGAATGAAACTGTGTTACTGTTACTGCCTAACTTCATACACAAAAGTAAACTTGAAATGGAACAAAGACCTGAATGTAAGTCAAGAAACCATAAAACTCTTAGAAGAAAACATAGGCAAAAATCTCTTGAATAAAAATATAAGCAATTTTTTCCTGGACACATCTCCTTGGGCAAGGGAAACAAAATCAAATTGAGCAAGTTGGACTACATCAAACTAAAAAGCTTATGTACAGCAAAGGACACTATCAGCAGAACAAGAAGGCAACCTACAGTATAGGAGAATATATTTGTAAATGATTTATCCAAGGGACTCACATCCAAATATATAAAGAGCTTATACACTTCAACACCAAAAAAGTAAATAATCCAATTTAAAAATGGGTGGAGGACCTGAACAGACATTTCTCCAAAGGAGAAATACAGATGGCCATAAGGCACATGAAAACATGCTTCACATGGCTAATCATCAAGGAAATGCAAATCAAAACCACAATGAGCTAATCACCTCACATAAATCAGAATGACCATTATCCAAAAGACAGGAAATAACAAACGTTGGCAAGGATGTGAAGATATGGGAACCCTCCTACACTGTTGGTGGGAATATCAACTGGTGTAGCCACTGTGGAAAGCAGTATGGAGGTTCCTCAAAAAAGCTAAAAATAGAAATGCCAATCAACCCAGTCATTCTACTAGGAATTTACCCAAAGAAAACAAAATTCCTGTTTTGATGATATATGCACCCCTATGTTTATTGCTGCATTATTTACAATAGCCAAGATACAGAAGCAACCTAAGTGCCCATTTATAGATGAATGGATAAAGATGAGGTGGTACATATACACAATGGAATACTATTCAGCCATAAAAAATAAAAAATCCTGCTATTTACAACAACATGGATGGATCCAGAGGGTATTATGCTGAGTGAAATAAGTCAGGCAGAGAAAGACATATACCATATGATTTCACTTATTTGTGGAATATAAATACAAAGCAAAAACAGAATGAACAGAATAGCAGTAGACTCACAGACATGATGGAGAAGGGAATCGTGGTTACCATGGGGGAGGGGATGGAGGGGGTGAGTGGGAAGGATGAGGGAGATTAAATGGCACAAAAATTCTCAATCATAATATAAGTTGGTCACAGGGATAGTAGTACAACATGGAGAATACAGCCAATGATTCTGTAACATCTTCCTATGTTGACAGACAGAAACTGCATTAGAGGGGGTAAGAATTTAATAATATTGGTAACTGTTGAACCACTGTGTTCTACACTTGAAACTTATATAAGATGGTACATCAAGGATAGTTCAATTTTTAAAAATTAAATTAATCCATAATGTATATACTACATAGCAAAACTTGAGTGTTGCAACTAAGGTACTAAATAAAGGGAAAAGCTCTAAAGTACACTTTTAGGTTCAACCATGTGGAAGAGTAAATATTTGACCTACTAGAGAAGGCTGAACATTATGCATTAATGTCCAACTAAAGAACATTACATGACCCACAGAAAGTAGAAGAAAGAAATATATATGCACAGCAATGAATGATAGAAAATAAAATCAGAAAAAAGAGGACCAACAAAGCTACAATTTAGTTGAAATATTGTTGAAAAAAAACAAATGACTCCTGGTAAGACTGATGAGAGAAGGAGACAAGGCACAATTATAAATAATATTATGAATTAAAAGGTAATTAATACTTTAAACAATGTAATGTTCTGAATTTTAATGCTTAGATAAAATGGATAAATTCCTAGAAAATTCTAACCACCCCAAACTGACTACATAAGAATAGTCCTGTGGAGAGTAAAGGAAATGAATTAGTAATTGAATTATTGTTCTCAAAAATAAAACATGAGAACTCAGAACAAGTCCATCATAATTACCAGAGACAGATTATTTAAACCTACAGAAATATTTCCAAGGAATTCAAAAAGAGAGAACACACCACAACTCAGTGTATGAGGACAGTGACCATCTTGATGACCATGTCAGGTTAAGTATAATATAAGGAAGTACAATATCAGAAGATGTGGTACATATACACAATGGAATATTATTCAGCCATAAGAAGAAAACAAATCCTACCATTTGCAACAACAGGGATGGCGCTGGAGGGTATTATGCCCAGTGAAATAAGCCAGGCAGAAAAAGACAAGTATCAAATGATTTCACTCATCTGTGGAGTATAAGAACAAAGGAAAAACTGAAGGAACAAAACAGCAGCAGACTCACAGAACCCAAGAACGGACTAACAGTTACCAAAGGGAAAGGGACTAGGGAGGATGGGCGGGAAGGGAGGGATTAGGGGGGAAAAGGATCATTATGATTAGCACATATAATGTAGGGGGGGCACGGGGAAGGCAGTATAACACAGAGAAGACAAGTAGTGATTCTATAGCATCTCACTATGCTGATGGACAGTGACTGTAAGGGGGTATGTGGTGGGGACTTGATAATGGAGGGAGTCTAGTAGCCATAATGTTGTTCATGTAATTGTACATTAATGATAGCGAAATAAAATTTAAAAGAACTGAAATTCCTATCATCTAGAGGTACCTGTCATTAACATTTTGGTGAACATCCTTCCACTATCTTCCTTGGCATATACACACATACATACACATATGAATACCATTTTACGTGATTGTCGAATCAGTCATTTTGGAAAGAAAACCTATTCAACACGAACATTTTATATTAGTGTCAAAATGCCTATCCTCCAAAATAATTGAATTTTTGTTGTTGTTGTTAACAGGTAATGTTACAAATATGTTACAGGAAGCAGAAGTGCATTATATTTCTCGAAACATTTGTAATTCTGAGAAGAGTTGTGGGAACATAATTTCTAGCACTTCCTTTTGTGCAGGTGATGAAGATGGAATGTCTGATACTTGCAGGGTGAGACCAAATAATTTTCCCTAGAAATATTTTCTAAAGCCAGAAGGGAACCTGAACAGGCCTTTGATCACTTTCTGTGAGGGCATAATTCAAGTCTAAAAGTGCTGAATTCCTCTTTCTCCTTTTTAACTAGTCCAACGATCCAAATCCTCGTTTTCCTGTTTCCTTAGTTTCTACAGTCATATCCAACCATAGGCAAATCTGCCTTGAATCTTTTAATTACCACGTTTATGGAGTTATAATATACATATATACAGTTCACCCTTTAAAGTATATAACAACTCAATGGAATTGTACCTTGAAAATTATACTTTTCTAACTTTTGTTTAAGAGAAAGAGTTCAGAAAGGAGAAATGGGGAAATGGATGGAGAAAAATAAAGTTCAGGAGAGGACGAAGCTTTATAAGGAAATGGCAATATTACCCTTTTGCTTTGGTTGTTAATAAAAACACTCTGGATTTTATGTAAACCTTCTAAACTTCCTATCCATAATCATGTGTAACTGAAAAGTCCTGATGGCTTCAGAAGAAATAGTTCTCAGTTGGGTTGTTGGGACACAATAGCTTATTTTGTTTGGTTTTAGTTTCAATGTGAAATTTGAAATTAGAGTATTTGCCTACCTGAAAGTTCAGTTGAATGATACAAAAGTGAGGCATCCAGGGATCCAAACAGGATAGTTTCATCTGTGGGGGAATGAGAGAATTTAAAACAAGTTAACGAGAGCTGTGCACAGTAGCACTGAGAATATAACCAGTTATTAAGATGTATCACTGAATATTAAAAATAAATTCATGAATACTAAAAATTAAGTATACAATTTAATGGGCTTTTAGTATATTTATGGATAGTATAACCATCACTGTAATTTTAGAATGCTTTTTTCAACTCTAAAAGAAATCTCTACTCATTATAAGTCACTTCCCATTTTCCTCTCATCCACCTCCAGCCCTAGGAAAACACTAATCTCTGTAGATTTGCCTATTATGGGAATTTCATGGGAATGAAATCATTCAATATATGGTCTTTTATTATTGGCTTCTTTCACTTATCACTAGGTTTTCAAGATTCATCCACACTGTAGCATGTATTAATACTTTATTCATTTTATTGCTGAATAATAAACCATTGAATGGACATGCCACATTTATTCATCCATTCAGTAGTTGATGAACATGTGAGCTATTTCCACTTCGGGGCTATTACAAACAATGTTGTCATAAACACTCAAGTACAATTTTTTGTGTGGACATATGTTTTCATTTCTCTTCAAAATTCTACCTAGAGGTAGAATTGCTCAGTCAATATCGAACATTTTGAAGAACTGCTAAACTATATTCCAAAGTGACTGTACCATTTTACCTTCTCACCAGCAATGTGTGAGCACTCCTATATCCCCATATCCTTGCCAGCATTTGTATTATCTGTCTTTTAGATTATAGCCACGCTTGCGGGTGTGAAGTGGTATCTCATTGTGGTTTTAATGTACATCTCTCTGATGACTAACGATGTTAAGCATCTTTGATGTTAAGCTTCTTGGCCATTTGTGTATCCTCTTTGGAAAAATTTCTATTTAGATCCTTTGCCCATTTTTAAATTGAGTTATTTATCTTTTATTTATTGAGTCATAAACATTCTTTATATATTCTGAATACAGGTCCCTTACCAGGTATATGGTTAGCAAACATTTTCTCCCCTTCTGTGGACTGTCTTTTCACTTTCCTGATGTCATTGTTTGTAGCACAAAACCTTTTTATTTTTTATGAAGTCAAATTTATCTGTGTTTTTGTTTTGGCTCTTGTGCTTTTGAATCTTTCTTTATTCCTTTTCTTCACTACTTCTAAATTTACCAGCACGTCACTCCCAAGCAGTACCCCATGCTCTGATCTTTTCCTACTCCTTCTGATTTCTGCAACCCAGGGTTTATCTTTCCTGTGTCCTTTTCCTTAAAAATCTTGCTAAGTAAAACAGTAAAGAATCCAATTAAATTGAAATGCATTCATTGTAAAATAATTATTCAATGCCTACCTTATATAGAGAATTTGAAAACACTTTAGGAACACGGTCCTTAACCTTTAGATACTGAAAGAGTTATCTCACTGTCCTTGTTGTTTCAAGAGATTAGCAGTCCTTGGTTATGTTTTGGTACATTGACAGCCTTGTATGAACTATGACAGACATTTGTGATTTATAATACCATTGAGAGGCTTAGCCCTATTTATTCCTGCTATCCTGCACCAGCCAATGTCAATACTTAGAAAGATGCCATCTATTGCAAGATGCCAGTTTACTCCTCTCCATTAGCTAGCAAACCATACACACACTTAAAAGAATCCTTCTTATATCTTAAAATTATACTTTTCACACATGGCATTAAGCAGTATTCTAATAGTATTATACTAGAAGTATTTATGATATTTTGTACACTTTTAAATTATATTTCTCCTGAGTAATTATACTAAAAAATGCAAGCAATTTGATTTATAGTATTCTGGTTCAAAACTATTCAGATAGGAAGTTTATCTATCAGCTATATGGTTCTTCTAAATACCAGGCCAGACAAATACTTCCAGTTTGAGTTGGAATAAAATTGAAAATCTATGGATCTCTACAACTTGAAGATATATTGAAAATGTATATTTATGTAAATGTATGTTTGATGTGATTGTGATTGATTCATTCCAGATTTGCTGTTGTATAAAGACTTCTAGAAGTAACTAATGCTATTTTGGGACTTTTTTAATAGGGTGATAGTGGTGGACCATTAATGTGCTACTTACCAGACCATAAACAATTTTTTGTAATGGGAATTACCAGTTACGGATATGGCTGTGGTCGAAAAAATTTTCCTGGTGTCTATTGTGGGCGATCCTTCTATCAAAAGTGGCTGACAGATCATCTCTACCAAGCAAGTAATAAAGGCATATTTAATATAAATACTCTACTGGGACAGATCCTTGCAGCTCTAGGCTCTATTGTATTACTAGCCATTCCATAGAGAAATTCTGAAGAATGTTTACTTTGTATTGCATCCCTTTCCATGTTGTACATAGTGAAAATAATTTATTCTTTTGATTAGTAAGTATCCACGTTAGAGTTCTCACATGGACATTTTTGGAATAAGAGTTGGGACATACTAGATATGTGATTGTAAACTTGGTACTAAATCACATGCTTCCTTGATGTGCCATTTTACTTTGTAATCATAATTTTGAATTTGGAATACCTTCCTAGAGTTTATATATAAAGTTAAAAATATACTTTATGTATATAGTGCCAAATAATAAAGAGTTTATAATTAAAACGGAAACTGCTCTTTATTAATCAAAACTCTTTCCTTTTAAGTTACACTTTATTTTACTCAAAAACACTTGTCTGTATATTATTTTTCAAATTGTCATCTTGTTTCTGGTTCTCAAGGGCTATTTGGAGAAATAAGCATTTGCTTATTATTTAAACGCCAATTAAAATCGTTTACTTCATATCAGTACTTCCTTTCCTATGCCAAGAACTGCAGTGCAGATACCCCAAAATAATGTACTTTTTATATAGAAACTTATGATGTGATATTTTTGCAGCACTTTAACCTACTTTCAGAACTTTGTTTTCTTGAAGCCCATACTAAAGTTTGCATTCCTCGGGCCTTCCGGATAAATTGTGAGGAGAGGGGTGACTGACAAGCATGCTGGGAAAAGAGGGTCGCCGACCTGGAATAAACTTTACAGTGACCGAAGTATAGAATGAGTCATTAAAATTATCAAGAAAATGTTGACCAAATCAGTATCTACTACGAATCAACTCACTTCTCCTTTGAACTTTGGAGAACCCATGAAGTTAAGGAGAAATAATTTTCTCATCTTTCTTTTTTACGTTCAACCAGCTAAAACCCAGTGTTTTGAGATTGTTGTTCTGCTTTGCTTTAACCTAATTTCAGCATAAGTTTTCCATCTATTAACTCCCTTAGGGATCATTACTAGTTTAAGACTCAAAGGGTAAAACACTGTTTTACAGATTTGTGAGCAACACTGAGGGGATATTGACTGTTCTTTCTTGAAAGAGACTTTGGATTATCCATTGACAGTCTTATAAGGAATTAGTTGGTAATGCTTGTACAGAAATCAACATAATGTATTAGTCTTTTCCTATTTATTCTGAGCATTCAGATTCACCTGATAGCCCTGAATGTTAATACTAAAAAAAAACTCTTCTAAAATGTATTCACGCCATTGGAGGGGAAGATCTTGCTTTCTACTTCAAAGGTATGTCCTAATTGCTCTTTGGGTCTGCATTTCTAATCAGGTAGCTTAGTTCACTTATTCCACTAACCAGAATTCAGTTATACAACATTTCTTTCCACTACCACAGACCATTAGACTGTAGACCTTGCAATTTAAGACCAACTTTCTTTCAAATATCATCCTGTTGCTTAGTAATTACTTATCCGTAACTTCGTAGTTACTTATCCACTGTGAATATGTACATCTTCTTTATCCATTGATCTATTGATGAACACTTAGGTTGCTTCCACATCTTGGCTATTGTAAATAATGCAGCAATAAACCAAGGGGTGCATATATCTTTTGGAAACAGGGATTTTGTTTTCTTCGGGTAAATTCCTAAAAGTGACATTACTGGGCTGATTGGTATTTCTATTTTTACTTTGTTTGAGGAACAAGAGTTTGGACAACTATGCTTACAGTTTTTCTACATAAGGATATCCAGTTGTTTCAGCCACTGATCAAAAGATAACCCTTTCCCTATTCAAATTACCTTGGCAATTTGTATAAAATCAAATGACCATATATGGTGGGTATATTTCTGGACATTATTCTGTTTCATTGATCAATAAATTTATCTTTACACAAAAACTACATGTCTGCATAACTGTAACTCTTTTTTTGGTATCATTAATCTACAGTTACATGTGCAACATTATGGTTACTAAACTCCTGACTTCATCAGGTCCCCCCCACTTACCCTATTACAGTCACTGTCCATCAGCATAGTGAGATGCTATAGAATCACTACTTGTCTTCTCTGATGCATAACTGTAACTTTTTAGTAATAGCGTTAACTTCTCCAGCTTTCTTTTTCAAAAATGTTTTCAGCTACTCTACATCCTTCACACTTTCATAGGAATTTTAGAAAGAGCTTTTAATTTTTACATAAAGCCTTCTGGGATGTTTATTGGAATTGCATTGAATTTAGAGATTAATTTGGGAAGAATTGACATCTTAATTGAATCTCTGATCATGAACGGAGTATACTTCTCCTTTACATAGTCTTTAATTTCCCTCTGCAATGTTTTGTGTTTCTTATTGGATAGGCCTTACTCATTTTTTGTTAAATTTATTTCCAAATATTTTGATTTTGATGCTATTTGAATGGTATTTAAATTTAAATTTCCAGTTGTTCTAATCAATACCATTGATTTCATCTGTTGACCTTGTAGCCCATGCTCTTGCTAATAAACTAAGCAATTTCAGTAGCTTTTCTGTACATTCCTTAGGATTTTTTACATACAGAATTGTGTCTGGATAATGACTGCTTTACTTTTTTCTTTCTATGTGTCTTTTTTTTCTTGCCTTATTGTACTGTCTGGGACTGCCAATACAATGTTGAATAAAAGAGCTAAGAGTGTACAGCTTTGACTTATCCCAATCTTAGAAGCAAATACAACTATCAAAAACAGAAAAAAAAATGTTTATTAGGATGTGGAAAAACTGGAACTCTTACAAACTGTTGGTGAGAATGTAAAATGGCACAACTGCTATGGAAAACAGTATAGTGATTCCTCAAAAAAAATAGAATTACTATATGATACAGCAATTCTGCTTCTGGGTATATAATTGAAAGAATTGAAAACAGGCTATCAAAGAGATATTTGCACACTCATGTTCAGCATTATTCACAATAGCCAAAAGATGGAATCAACCCAAATGTCCATAAACCCATGAATGGATAAAAAAATGTAGTATATACACCCAATGGAATATTGTTCAGCCTTAAGTATGATGCTAGCATTCAACATAAGATATTCTTTGTCAAATTACAAAAAAAATCTTATAGTTTTAAGACGGAATTGATGTTGGGTGGGATACTTTATAAATATGTTCATTTGGTCAGTTTATCAGTTCTTACTTACTGGAGGTGTTATTTTCAAAGTAAACATGATTAAAATAGGCCCCCACTTGGCCCAACTGTTTTGAAAATTTTTTAATGTGTTTAGTGTAAAATATACGCACAGAAAAAAATTACATAATACAGCTTAATTAATTACTATAAGGTGAATATGCATGTAACTACCACCTATATCAAGCTTTTTTCCAGAACCGCAGAAGCCCTCTGAGTTCCCCTTCTACAACGAAATATCTGTTATCCCATGGCAATTACTGCCTGTTTTTCTTTATAACTTTATATTTTTATAGCATTATATTTTTAGTGTATGAATCCTTAAACACTATCATTTCATTTCTCCTGTTTTTGATCTTTATATAAGTGGAATCATTAATTATATACTCTTCAGTGTCTGGCTTTCATCAATATGACAATGTTCACCATGTTAGATGCTAGGAGTCAACTCATTACTCTGATAATTGTTAAAATATAGGGAAAGCATTGAGCATTTATCCTTCCTTCCTGAACTGTAGCTGAGAATAACCAAAATGTTGGTAAGGGAAAGTTTATACAAGTATTATGATTAATAGACAAAGAAGAAGTGGGAGAGGGGGCTTAAAGATGGCAGCGTGAGAGGAGAGACAGAAACCTCCTCCCAAAATCACATATAATATGAAAATACAACAAATAAATCAAATCCTGAAAGAGCAACAGGAAAGAAGGCTGCGGCAGACTGTCTACACCTAGGAAAACCAGAGGACCTCAAGGAAAAGGATAATGTACCAAGCCATGAACCAGAGGGACCCAAGCCCTTCCCCAACCCCAGCTCACCCAAGGGAGGAAGAGAAAGGGAGCAGGGAAGGGGTAGAGGCCAAGGACTGCTGAACACCCAGCCCTGGAGATGTGCTCTGGGAGCACAAACCTACATTACATGGTGCTCTGGAGATTAGTGGGGTTGGAAAGCTAAGACAGGCAGAATGCTTGGAGAAAATGAGATTCCAGCCACTTTTAGAAAACAGGGATCTACCTCCAGTTGCTCTGGGACCAAAGAAGGGCGGGGGTCCATGAGACTTCCTAACAATGAGAGGGCTGCTAAACGGGCAAGGAGTGCACAGAGCTTGCTGCTCAGGAGAAAGGACAGGAGGACAAAATAGTACGGATGCACTCTGCCCAGCAGGTTAGGAACTTTTAGGAGCTTCAGGTGCTCCAGCCCCCTGGCTGGCTATGCAGCTCTGAAGCCCCCCACTGTGATACACAGCCTGCTGCACCTTCCTCCCAGCCAGCACCGGCTCGCAAACCAGCTGCCCCCGTCATTGCACCAAGCCAGCCAGAGGGAAGGCCCGCCTAAGGCAGCTACAAGTACAAAGCACAGAGGCTTCTCCCTGCATGCTTGGCCCACTGGCCCTGGCAGTGGAGACAGGCACTGCAGCTGTGAAGCAGGAAAGACCTCTTTCCTCGTGAAAGTAACCAGCACTGCTCGCCTATGGCCCCCGCCATCACTCCAGGGGATAAGTAGCTCCAGAAAGCAGAGCTTTTGGGCACTAGAGGGCGCCACATACAAATATGAAATGCCAAAGGAACCTCATTCAAATCAAAATCCCCCCAAAAAAAGAAGGCCAAGTGAAACTGAACTCATCAATCTTTCTAAAAGAGCTATCAAAACAAAAATCATAAACATGCTCACGGAGCTACAGAAAAATATTCAAGAACTCAGGGAGGAATTCAGGAATGAGATTCAATAATAAAAGAGTACAGTATCTGAAATGAAACATACAGTGGAGGGATTTAAAAGATTAGATGAAGCAGAGGAGAGAAATGAGATAGAAATTAGAAAACAGGAATACCAAGAAGCTGAGGCACAGAGAGAAAAAAGGATCTCCAGGAATGAAAGAATATTAAGAGAAGTGTGTGACCAATCCAAACAGAACAATATTCACATTATAAGGGTACCAGAAGAAGAAGAGAGAAAAAGGGATAAAAAGTGTCTTTGAAGAAATAATTGCTGAAAACTTTCCCACACTGGGGTAGGAAATAGTCTCGCAGTCCACGGAAGCCCACAGAACTCCCAACACAAGGGACCCAAGGAAGACAACACCAAGACACATAATAATTAAGATGGCAAACGTCAAAGATAAGGACAGAGTATTAAAGGCAGCTAAAGAGAGAAAAAAGATCACCTACAAAGGAAAACCCATTAGGCTATCATCCAAATCTCCACAGAAACCTTAGAGGCCAGAAGGGAGTGGCATGATGTATTTAATGCAATGAAGCAGAAGGGCCTCGAACCAAGAATACTTTATCTGGCAAGATTATCGTTTAAATTTGAAGGAGGGATTAAACAATTTCCAGATAAGGAAAGGATGAAAGGATTTACCTCCCACAAACCATCTTTACAGTGTATTTTACAGAGAAATATTATACACAGACATGTTCATAAAACTAAATAGCTATCACCAAAAGAAATAAAACCATAGTAAAGAAAGTAAACCAATTAATTACTAAGCACATGCAAAATCAAATCAACCACCCAAAAAGTCAGTCAAAGGATAGACAAAGAGTATAGAATACGATACCTAATACATAAAGAATGGAGGAAGAAGAAAAAGGAAGAAAAAAAAGAACCTTTAGACTGTGTTTCTAATAGTATATTAAGTGAGTTAAATTAGACTCTTAGATAGAAAAGGAAGTTACCCTTGAACCTTCAATAACCACGAATCTGAAGCCTGCAATGGTGATAAGTACATACCAATCTATATTCACTCTAACTGTAAATGGTCTGAATGCACCAATCAAAATATCTACAGTCACTGAATGGATAAAAAAAAAACAAAAAACAAGACCCATCTATATGCTGGATACTTCAAACCGAAAGACATACACAGACTAAAAGTGGAGGGATGGAAAAAGATATTTCATGCAACTAATAGGGAGAGAAAAGCAGGAGTTGCAGTACTTGTATCAGACAAAATAGACTTCAAAACAAAGAAAGTAACAAGAAACAAAGAAGGACATTACATAATGATAAAGGGGTCAATTCATTTTAGGAGGCTTAAACACTCCACTTATTCCAAAGGACAGATCAACCAGAGAGAAAATAAGTAAGAGGACAGAGGCACTGAAGAACACACTAGAACGGATGGACCTAACAGACACCTACAGAACTCTACACCCAAAAGGAGCAGAATTAACATTCTTCTCAAGGGCCCATGGAACATTTTCAAGAACAGATCATATACCAGGCCCAAAAAAGAGCCTCAGTAAATTCAAAATGATTGAAATTGTACCAACCAGCTTCTCACATCACAAAGGTATGAAACTAGAAATAAGTTACACAAACAAAACAAAAAAGCCCACAAACACATGGAGGCTTAATAACATGCTCATAAATAACCAATGGATCAATGACCAAATAAAAACAGAGATCAAGCAATATATGGAGACAAATGACAACAATAATTCAACACAAAATCTGTGGGATGCAGCAAAGGCTGCGCTTGGAGGGAAATATATTGCAATACAGGCCTACGTCAGGAAAGAACAATCCCAAATGAACAGTCTAAACTCACAATTAATGAAACTAGAAAAGGAAGAACAAATGAGGCCCAAAGTCAGTATAAGGAGGGACATAATAAAGATTAAAGAAGAAATAAAGAAAATTGAGAAGAATAAAACAATAGAAAGAATCAATGAAAGCAGAGGCTGGTTCTTTGAGAAAATAGATAAATCCCTAGCCAGACTTTTCAAGAAAAAAAGAGAGTGTACACACATAAACAGAATCAGAAATGAGAAAGGAAAAATCACTACGGACACCACAGAAATACAAAGAATTATGAGAGAATACTATGAAAAATTATATGGTAACAAACTGGATAACCAAGAAAAAACAGACAACTTTCTAGAAAAATACAACCTTCCAAGGCTGACCCAGGAAGAAACAGAAAATCTGAATATACCAATTACCAGCAAAGAAATCGAACTGGTAACCAAAAAACTACCTAAGAACAAAACCGCTGGACGAGACGTTTTCACTGCTGAATTTAATCAAACATTTAGTGAAGATGTAATACCGATCCTACTTAAAGTTTTGCAAAAAGAGAAGAGGAAGAAAGACTCCCAAACTCATTCTATGAGACAAATATCACTCTAATACCAAAACCAGGCAAAGACACCACAAGAAAGAAAACTACAGACCAATATCCCTGATGAACATAGATGCAAAAATACTCTAAAAAAATATTAACAAACTGAATTCAAAAATACATCAAAAAGATCATCCAACATGATCAAGTGGGACTCATCCCAGGGATGCAAGGATGGTACAACATTCGAAAATCCATCAACATCATCCACCACATCAACAAAAAGAAGGACAAAAACCACATGATCATCTCCAGAGATGCTGAAAAAGTATAGGACAAAATTCAACATCTATTCATGATAAAAACTCTCAACAAAATGGGTATAGTGGGCAAAGTACCTCAACATAATAAAGGCAATAGCCAACATTATGCTTAACAGCGAGAAGCTGAAAGCTCTTCCTTTAAGATCGGGAACAAGACAAGGATGCCCACTCTTCCCACTTCTATTCAACATAGTACTGGAGGTCCTAGCCACGACAATCAGACAACACAAAGAAATAAAAGGCATCCAGATTGGCAAGGAAGAAGTCAAACTGTTCCTGTTTGCAGATGACATGATATTGTACAAAAAAATCCTAAAGAATCCACTCCAAAACTTCTAGATCTAATATCTGAATTCAGCAAAGTTGTGTGATACAAAATTAACACAAAGAAATCTGTTGCATTCCTATACACTAACAGTGAACTAGCAGAAAGAGAAATCAGGAAAACAATTCCATTCACAATTGCATCAAAAAGAATAAAATACCTAGGAATAAACCTAACCAAGGAAGTGAAAGACCTATACCCTGAAAACTACAAGACACTCTTAAGAGAAATTAAAGAGGACACTAATAAATAGAAATTCATCTCGTGCTCATGGATAGCAAGAATTAAAATTGTCAGAATGGCCATCTGCCTAAAGCAATCTACAGATTCAATGCAATCCCTATCAAAATACCTAGCATTCTTCAATGAACTAGAGAAAATAGTTCTAAAATTCATATGGAACCACAAAAGACCCTGAATAACCAAAGCGATCCTGAGAAGGAAGAATAAAGCAGGGGGAATTATGCTCCCTGACTTCAAGCTCTACTACAAAGCCACAGTAATCAAGACAATTTGGTACTGGCACAAGAACAGACCCATAGACCAGTGGAACAGAATAGAGAAGTCCAGATACAAACCCAAGCATATATGGTCAATTAATATATGATAAAGGAGCCATGGATATACAATGGGGAAATGAAAGCCTCTTCAACAACTGGTGTTGGCAAAACTGGACAGCTACATGTAAGAGAATGAAACTGGATCATTGTCTAACCCCATACACAAAAGTAAATTCAAATGGATCAAAGACCTGAATGTAAGTCAGGAAACCATAAAACTCTTAGAAAAAACATAGGCAAAAATCTCTTGGACATGAGCAACTTCTTCATGAACATATCTCCCCGGGCAAGGGAAACAAAAGCAAAAATGAACAAGTGGGACTATATCAAGCTGAAAAGCTTCATTACAGCCAAGAACACCACCAATAGAACAAAAAGGCATCCCACAGTACAGGAGAATATATTCATAAATGACATATCTGATAAAGGATTGACATCCAAAATATATAAAGAGCTCATGCACCTCAACAAACAAAAAGCAAATAAGCCAATTAAAAATGGGCAGAGGAACTGAACCCATACTTCTCCAAAGAAGAAATTCAGATGGCCAACAGGCTCATGAAAAGATGCTCCACTTCACTAGTCATCAGAGAAATGTAAATTAAAATCACAGTGAGATATCACCTCACACCAGTGAGGATGGCCAACATCCAAAACACAAACAACAACAAATCTTGGCGAAGATGTGGAGAAAGAGGAACCCTCCTACACTGCTGGTGGAAATGTAAACTAGTTCAACCACTGTGGAAAGAAGTAGGGAGATTCCTCAAAAAACTCAAAATAGAAATACCATTCGACCCAGGAATTCCACTCCTAGGAATTTATCCTAAGAATGCAGCAGTGCAGTTTGAAAAAGACAGATGCACCCCTATGTTTATCGCAGCACTATTTACAATAGCCAAGAAATGGAAGCAACTTAAGCGTCCATCAGTAGATGAATGGATAAAGAAGATGTGGTACATATACACAATGGAATATTATTCAGCCATAAGAAGAAAACAAATCCTGATATTTGCAACAACATGGATGGAACTAAAGGGTATTATGCTCAGTGTAATAAGCTAGGCGGAGAAAGACAAGTACCAAATGATTTCACTCATATGTGTAATATAAGACCAAAGAAAAAACTGAAGGAACAAAACAGCAGCAGACTCACAGAACCCAAGAATGGACTAACAGTTACCAAAGGGAAAGGGACTGGGGAGGATGGGTGGGAAGAGAGGGGGAAGGGGCATTACAATTAGCACACATAATGTAGCAGGGAGTGGGGGCATGGGAAAGGCAGTATTTACAGAGAAGACAAGTAGTGATTCTATAGCATCTTACTACGCTGATGGACAGTGACTGTAATGGGTTATGTGGGGGGGACTTGATAATAGGGGTCTAGTAACGATAATGTTCAAGTGATTGTACTTTAACAATACCAAATAAATAAATAAAAACTATCATGATGCAGCAATCCCACTTCTAGGTATTCATTCAAAGGAAACAAAAACACTAATTTGAAAAAATATGTGCACTCTCATGTTCATTGCATTATGTACAATAGCCAAGACATGGAAACAAACTACATGTCCATTAGTGGATGAATGGGTAAAGGAAATACACACGCTCATATACACACACACACACACACAAATATTAGTCAGTCATAAAAAAGGAAATCTTGTCATTTTACAGCAACACAGATGGATCTTGAGGGTATTATTCTACATGAAATAAGTCAGGCTGAGAAAGACAAATGATCATCACTTAAATATGGAACCAGAGGGGGGAAAAATAGATATAGAAAAGATTGGTGGTGATTCGAGGCAGAGGTGGAGGGTGGGCAAAATGGCTGTTAAGAGAACAAAAAGATAAGCCATACATTAGGAGAAAATATTTGCAAATTACATATTTGATAAATGGCCTATATTCAGAATGTACAAAGAATTCTCAATATTCAATAAGAAACCAAAAAAATCCAATTTAAAAATATACATAAGATTTAAACAGACACTTTTCCAAATAAAATACACAGATGGCAAATAAGCCCATTAAAAGATGTTCAACATCATTAATCGTCATGGAAATGCAAATTAAAACTACAATAAGAGACCGCTACACACTTTTTAGAATGGCTAAAATTAAGAAGATAACCATATCCAGTGCTGGTAAAGATGTGGAGCAAGTAAGTCTCTCATACACTGCTGGTGGGAATAGAAAATTGGAAAACAGTTTGGAAGTTTCTTAAAAGGTTAAACATTTACTACTATATGATTCATATATTCTACGCTGAAGAATTTATCCAGAAGAAATGGAAAGTCTGTGTCCATACAAAGACTTGTACATTAATGTTCCCAGTAGCTTAATTTGTAGTAGCCCAAAACTAGAAACAACCTAATGTCCATCAACAGGTGAATAGATAAACAGTTACATATCCACCCTGTGAAAATAAGTCAAAAGCAAATGAATTCTGCCTCCCCCAAAATCCAGCTATGACAAAAAAACAGATTCCATCAGGCTAATTGAGGCCCAGAAATAAATGGAGTCAGAAGACCATGTATTGACAGGAGACCACACACATATTCTATGTCCTCAGAAGAACCACAAACTGACATTTGCTCCCAGAAGCAGAAGGAACCCGAAACAGGCAATGGCCGAGAAGTCAACCAGTCAGGTGTGACTTACATCAGCCAATCAGGACTAAGCAGGCTTGCATCCCTCATTTGCATAAGTGCACACATATGGGAACCTGGGCCAAAAGTTTTGTTGTAAAAATAACCCTCTCTTTTAGTTTTCTCAGAGTGTGCTTTTGGTTCATAGCCCAGGGCTATGCCTCCCTGCTTGTGCAGACTGTTTTTTAGCAATAAAAAGGTTCTCCTTGATTAAATTTCCTATTTTACACAGCCTTGTTAACAATAAAATGGAATACTACTCAGAAATAAAATCAATAGATACATGCAACATTATGGATGACTCTCAAAATAATTACGTTAAAGTGAAGGAAGCTAGACAAAGTATATAATGCATCATTTATATAAAATTCTAGTAAAAGCAAACTAATCTCTAGTGACAGAAAACAGATCAGTAGCTACCTTGGAATGCGGAAGGCAGGAGGGAGGGATCACAGGGGACATGAGGAAACTTGTGGGCAATGAATATGCTCATTATCTTGATTAAAGTGATGACTTCACAGGTATGTACATATGTCAAAACTTACATTGTACACTTTAAATATGTAGTCTATCAATGTCAATTCCACTTCAAAAAGCTGTTAAAAATGGAATATAGTATTTATAAAATATATGTAGCATATAACCAATAAGGGAAGAGAACACTCCCTGTATCCATCACCCAGTTTGAAAAAATAAATGTTACCATTATCTTTTTAAATAAATATTAAAAAAAATAATTTCTGTGTTCCCTGACCACCCTAAAGTCCAGGCTTTCTTGCTAAAAGCAGGTGGATGTTTGAAACTATTTCCTGAATATTTTAGGTTCCCAAACATGAATATTCTGGGGATTATTTTTATCTAAATTACCTGAGTAATGTAGTAATGGGAACAATTTGAAGTTGAAACTTGCCCTTTAAAAGATGGACAGCGCAAAAGAATGACTGAAAAATAATCCTATCGTTGAGTTAGGAAAATCTGAGCGCCTCAGCCCAGAATGCAAAAGGGGGAATTCTTGTTAACTGTGGCCAAACAGGCATGCCCTTTCACTTCCTTTTATTTAAAAATGGGACGATAGGAGGGAGAGTGGGAGGAGGGCACCTTGCAATAAAAGGAACTTGGCGGCAGCAGTCTCCTGGTATGGCTTAACCAGGCTCCACCCACAGATTCGATTTTCCTTTCAAAGGTCATTGGAGCATCCCGACAGGGCGTAAGTGCACTGTGTGTATAAAACTCCAGCAGCCAACTGGCAACTGGTCTCTGAACCTACAGAAGGGAAAGCAGGAATCGTCTTGGAATAAGAGATTGCAATCAAATTTCCTTCTAAGGAAAAGCTCAGAACCTTCTCGTTTTGCTTCATGAAAACTATGCTACAACTTTTGCCAAATGTCTATTAAATGGGTGGAATGAGCCTCTTCACCCAGGATTTGACTTCAGCCGTATCTTTCCTGTACAGCCAGTTCTTCCCCTGAGGTTGCCTGACTTTGGAGTGTGGCCAAAAACCTACCGCCTGCAATTAGAGTCAGACCTCTAACTACTGTTTCTTTTTCCTCTTCTGAGTGATGACGCTTACCACCTTTATCCTCCGGCTGGCTGTCTGCATCCTGGCATCTCCCATGTACCTGCTGAACTTTCTGGGTTTGTGGAGCTGGATATGCCAACAATGGTTCCCCTACTTCTTGGTGAGGTTCTCTGTGATATACAATGAACGGATGGCGAGCAGGAAGCGGGAGCTCTTCAGTACCCTGAAGGAGTTTGTGGGCCCCTCTGGGGAGCTCTCCCTGCTGGAGGTAGGCTGTGGCACCGGGACCAATTTCAAGTTCTATCCGCCTAGAAGCAGAGTGACCTGTATTGACCCGAATCCCAACTTTGAGAAGTTCTTGATCAAGAGCGTTGCGGAGAACCGACACCTGCAGTTCGAGCGCTTCATGGTGGCTGCCGGGGAGAACATGCACCAGGTGGTCGACGGCTCCATGGATGTGGTGGTGTGCACCCTGGTCCTGTGCTCCGTGAAGAACCAGGAGCAGATCCTCCAGGAGGTGTGCAGAGTGCTGAGGCCGGTGAGTGAGGGGGTGTCAGGAGCACTGTTTAGGAGCAACCACAATCCCCAAGGGCAGTTCTGTCAATTTCAGGTGGATCAAATATTTTAATATAAAAAGGGAAACTACTAGAGAAGACACTGCTGAATTTTTTTTTTTATTCTTAGAGTAGGAAAGAAGCTATAAAGGGAAAGACTGATAAATCTGAATACATAAAACTGTAAAACTTCTGCAGAAAAAAGAGGTGCTATAAGAAAGTTAAAATATAAAACAAACTTGGAAAAAGCATTTGTCAGGGATGATAGACAAAGGGTTAGCTTCCTTCATATTAAAAGACATTATAGATCAATAACGTTTTTAAAATCAATAAGAAATAAGGATTGTTCAAATCAGTAGGATTATTTAAATCAATGAGAAAAATGGGCAAAGAGCAGCAACAGAAATATAAATAGCCAATTATATTATTAAAATGCTCAACCTTACTTGCAATTAAAGAACCAAGTAAATCAATGTAACATGTTTACCTATTACATTGTTAGAGACTTTGAGGGACAGCATGGTATTAGGGGGAGCCTGGGAGGATGGGAACCTCCACACCCACTGGAGGAAGGTCCCTCTTGGGAGGGCAATTTGATAACATCAAAATTTTAAGTGCACATACTCTCTTATCCAGTTAGGAATATATCCTATAAGAAGTGTGTACAAATTCATCCATATACAAAGATATTCATTACAATATTTGTAAGAGCACAAATTGGAAATAAGTAAACATCCATCAAAAGGAGGCTGTTCAAGTAAATTGTCCCATTACATAAAGGAATTCTGTGCCACTGTTAATAAGAACAAGGAAATTATATACCTTGATATGAAAATATCTCCAAGAGATAATGTTAAATTTAAAAAAGCAATTGAAGTATAGACTATTACATAGAGTAACAGCCCATCTGTGGGGGGGGGGGGTTAAGAGAACACCTGTGTATGTCTATATGTTAGTGGGAATGGCAGACAAGAAACTATTAATAGTGGTCGCCTCCTGGGAAGGGGAGTGAATGTGAGGCAAGAATTATTTTTCATTTTATACCTTGTTGTATAGTTCTGTGATTGTTTTTCTTTTTACAATTTTCTGTATTTTCTAAATTTTCTAAAGTAAACATATTGGTGGGGCAGTACTACCAGCCTCTGGAGCCAGACCACCCAGGTTCAAAACCTGATGCTGACGTTTGTCAGGCTATGTGACCTTGGGCAAGTCATTTATTTTCTCTGTGATTTAGTTTCCTCATCTGTAAAAACAGGAATAATAATAATACGCACCAAATAAATTTAGTGTGAGGATTCAGTGAATTAGTGGAGAGCAGCTTGCATGCAGTAACTGCTTTAAATATTTGCTATTATTATGTATTATTTCTACCATCAGATAATATGTTTACTTGCTTTAGAATGTCAGCTTTGTATAACATTTGACAGAAGATGAAACTGTGGATTGAAATGGTGTCTCAGTAAAGTTTTAGTTTATCCATGTCTTCTCATAAAGTTGGCCTCTGGGGCCAATGATATCTGAAACTAATCACCTTATAAATTTGTTTTTCCAAAGCTAAAATCCTTGAAATGTTTTTTTTTCTTTCTCAGGGAGGGGCTTTTTATTTCATGGAGCATGTAGCAGCCGAGTGTTCAACCTGGAATTACTTCTGGCAGCAGGTCCTGGATCCTGCCTGGAAGCTTCTGTTTGATGGGTGCAACCTGACCAGAGAGACCTGGAAGGCCCTGGAGCGGGCCAGCTTCTCCAAGCTGCAGCTTCAACACCTCCAGGCCCCGCTGTCCTGGCAGCTGATACGCCCTCACATCTATGGATATGCTGTGAAATAGTGTGAGTGGGGAGCAGAGCTGAATGAGTTGAATATTTTAAGGCTCAGTTTTACACTTAAAATAATAGTTGGGAGAAGGGAGACTTTTTTTAGTTCATCCCTAAAAGTTTATGTTGTTCTATTTAGCCTTTTTTATTGCCTCCCAAAGAAACTCAAACAAAATGAAAAAACAGCTTTGAACTTCCCCTTAAAAGGAAACAGTGGGCTTTCATAATTGAAGTCTACTATTATCCCCAAACCTTAGTTTATTCAGTGACTTCAAAATTTTTCCATCTTATCTAAATTGTGATTCACAGATTTTAATCTCATCCCCTCTTTGAGAGCTTGGCATTAACAAGCAGTTAAATCACTTGAAAGAAGACTTTGAAAATGGAGATGTGAAAAGACCTTAATACTTCAGAAACTGAATAAGGGAATACTAACTAGTTGAAAATCCAAATCTAAATAGCACAGGTTTTCCGAAAAAGAAATCTGAATCTATCTGCTGTCTTAGTATCACTGGGCTGGCTTTCAAAGTAACAGAAGAACGCCGCACCTGGTTCTGCACAGCTTTGTTGTGTCGTTTATTACATATTCCACCAAAGTTTGTTTTCCTGCATTCTGGTCTTCAGTTTTTAAGATGAAGATTGTACTTGGCACTTTAGCATACCCTAACATATCTGAGGCAGTTAAGGTTCTTGGGTTCATTCCCCTCATTATCTAGCATATACTTTGCTGACTGTAGTAAACTGCAGGCAAAGAAGGGTCCACTGTAATTAAGGAAAGCCTTGCATATTAGGTATGCTAGGTAAGAGCCCCCAAACACCAGGCAGACTGTGAGTCTGTAAAGAAGTCGACAAATATTCTTTGGATAATTCTGATGAAAATTTCCACTCCTGTTCCAAGATGACTTCTTTGTTCCTTGCAACCATGGGAACCTCTGAACATCACCCCAAGTGCTTTGAAAATGAGGATTAGGTTGGTCAGTCAGAGGGTTCCAGAATAATATTTTCAGCTGTAGTTTGCAGTGTTTTAATAAGTTTAGTGTATTTTCTAAGATGAATTTACAAAGAAACTATTTTAAACATTAAATCAATAAAGTCATATGCATTTAAATTAAAACCACAATGAGATATCACCTCACACCAGTGAGGATGGCCAACATCCAAAACACAAACAACAACAAATGTTGGCGAGGATGTGGAGAGAGGGGAACCCTCCTACATTGCTGGTGGGAATGCAAATTAGTTCAACCATTGTGGAAAGCAGTATGGAGGTTCCTCAAAAAACTCAAAATAGAAATACCATTTGACCCAGGAATCCCACTCCTAGGAATTTACCCCAAGAATGCAGCAGCCCAGTTGGAGAAAGACAGATGCACCCCTATGTTTATTGCAGCACTATTTACAATAGCCAAGAAATGGAAGCAACCTAAGTGCCCATCAGTAGATGAATGGATTAAGAAGATGTGGTACATATACACAATGGAATATTACGCAGCCATAAGAAAAAAACAAATCCTACCATTTGCAACAACATGGATGGAGCTGGAGGGTATTATGCTCAGTGAAATAAGCCAGGCCGAAAAAGACAAGTACCAAATGATCTCACTCATATGTGGAGTTTTTTTTTTTTTTTTTTTTTTTTTTTTTTTTTTTTTTTTTTTTTTTCACACACCCAACCCAACATTGTAATAACATTTACCAAAGGGAAAGGGACTGGGGAGATGGGTGGGAAGGGAGGGATAAGAGGGTAAAAGGGGCATTACGATTGGCAGACATAGGGTGGGGGGGGCACGGGGGGGACTGTACAGCTCAGAGAAGACAAGTAGTGATTCTCATCTCACTACACTGATGGACAGTGACTGTAATAGGGTTGGTGGGGGGGACCTGATGAAGGGGGTAGTTTAATCATCACAATATTGCTCATGTAATTGTAGGTTAATGATACTAAAATAAAATAAATTGTAAAAGAAAAAAAAATAAAACAAAATAAAAAAAAGGAGCTAGAATAAAAGAAAAATAAATAAATAAAATAAAGTCATATGCATTTTAGGAATGAAAAAAATGGTTTTTATATCTTGGCTATCTTGGTCTCATTTTTCTTATTGTCCCTGGGAGGGCTTTCCTTCATTGTGGAAAATTAAGCTTTTTGAACACAAAGATTTTCTTTCTACAGTCAGGTAACTAAACACAGCTGGTAGACTTTGGAAAACACTATTTTGGAAGGATCAGAATGGGTTTTGAAAAGTTCAAGTCCAAAGACCCCATTTGTGAAATCCATAGAGCAGAAAAGAAACTTACTGTTCTCTCTTGAACATGAAAATAGTAACGTTATGGTGAGTTAGGATCTTTACCTAAGGCCTTCTGAGCTGTGGAACATGAACCCCCTCCCTCTACAGCCTCCCCAAAATAGGAACCTCCTTCATCTACCTCCTCCATCTATCCACCTCACGACTGGGTAGGTCAGTCTAGTGACTGAGAAATATGAAAAGCCGCAGGTTAACATGGTGAAATGTCTGGGCATGTTGGAAGTAAATGCCAAAGTGCAAAGGTACATTCCTATCAATTCCCTCTCATCTAAGTGGTGTGAAAAATATCATCCTCACTTCCTATAGACAAAACTGAGGTGCAGAGAAGTAAATAAAGGAACTTTCTTAACATTGCACAAGTTACTGAGCAAGTCTTAGGAGCCCAAATTCCCCAAACCACAAACCTGGCTTGACAGTCATCACTGCCCCATCACCTTCTCACTGCTTTCTTCCTCACACCCAGAAAATACAATTTTATGCTCATTCCAAGAGCCTGTGAAAGTGACCTAAGCCTATGCAAAATGGAAACAGAAAAAGGGCGAAATACGTCCGATGCATTTAAGGTCCTGTGTTGGTTAGCATCCTTCAATTGCAAATGACAGAACCCCCAACCCAAAAAGGCTTAAGCAGGAAAAGGACTTTACTGACTCAAATTAGTGAGAAGCATAGGGGCAGAAATCCTCGGACACACAGCTTGGGCAGGACTCAGATAATGTTATCAGGAGCCAGACAGTGCCTAGGGACACATCTGGCTTCCTCTCTGTTCACAGCATCCAGTGGTGAGTCTGCGGAAATTATGCCCATCTTCATGCTTCCAGGGCCCAAAGCCCATTGGAAAGATCACATCCTCTCTTGCAAAAACTCCAACTAAAGTTCTGGATTGAATCTCAGTTGGCTCTTATTGGCAATAGTGGGTCACAAGCCCATCCCTGAACCAATTACAATGTTCCGATGGAACGGATTATGCTGCTTGGCTCAAGTACAGGTCACGGTGCTTCATCCCAGGGGCTGAGCACACCCTGACCACATGTACTGAGACAAGGAGAGCTGCCTGACCTCCAAACAGAAACAGGGCCTGTGACTGGGGAACGCAGGGGTGGACGCTGGGAAGGCACACAACAAATGCCAACTATAAGTACATCGCCGCACTGATCACACCCTGTCTGCCTTTCTTTGGTAGGTAACACAGCACCGGGCTTTGAACGCTGGCTTCCCAGGGGGACAGCTGCATGCAGTGGGGAAACTCAGAGACAGAACCACAGTGGCTTGGGTGTCAACGTGACGTAGGTCAAGTCCTGGCTGTGTCATTCACCCACTGTGTGACCTTGGGCAAGTTACTTCTGAATGAATCACTTTCCTCAGCTGTTAAGGCGGATAATATCTATCTAAAGGGTTACTGTGAGGAGTTAATAAATGAAGAACTTGGTAACTTAATAAATGTGGGACTTCATTCAACAAATATGTATTGAGTGCCTCCTGCATACTCTGCTCTTGGTGTTTGGCTGAGAGCCCTGAATAAGCTAGCCTTGGTCCCTGCCCTCACGTGAAAAATGCTGTCTGGGAAGGGGAGGGGCGGCGCGCCAGGAGAATGGAATCACCTTGGGGGAGGAGGACCAGAGGCTTCCTTGAGGAAGTGACATCTGAGCTGAATTCCAGAGAATGAATGTCTTATTTCAGCCTAATGGAACAACTTGTGCCACAGAGAAGTAAAAGCGAGAAATACAGTATGTTCATGTAACAGCAAGCAGGCTGAGACGGCGGGCCGAGAGCCTGAGGGGCGGATCTGGGGATGGTAATTACCATCAACTTTATCCTAATTTTAGTAAGACCCTGAGCCCATGAGCCCAGCACTTAATGGCTAACAAAAAATCTCACTGATTTCTTATATCTATGTTATAAAAGATTCTGTTCCTAAATTCTAATCTTTTTTCCTGAATGCCTACATATTTCATACTTGAATAGAAAGTGAAGCAAACATTGCATAATAGTATCTTTTGTACTCTTGACCCTCGCATAAGCCTTTCCCTTTGGTATTGCTTTAGGAAACAGAATCAACATTAACTAAAAATCCAATTCCTGTTAATCTAAGGCAATTGAGAGTATAATGAATCAAGCAGACTAATGTCAACAAAAGCAAAAAATATAACTGCTCAGTAAATGTCACTTTAATTATCTCAATATTTAAAACTAAGAGCCTTCAGGCTACATTAAGAATAATCAGAATTCTCTAAACCAACAGCCAGAGAATTGAGGCAGAGGTCATGTTAACTAAAGGCACATGAAATGAACACAGAGTAGCCAAGGTTCCCATTTTCTACCTTAGTTAAAAAAAAAAAATAGTAATATACTGATCAAGCAAGGTATTATTTTGTTTTTAAGAGACTATTTGGAAACCTGTAGAGAACTACATGGGAACAGGGAAAATTACCATTCAAAATTTACCATTCCAAAAGTAAAAATCTGTCATGTGCACTCAGGCTCACCCTTCTCAATCTTTAAAACGTATCTGACACTGATGACGCCCTTCTTCTTGCAATGATCCTTATATTCCACGACTCTGAGTCAGGGACTGTGGGTTTAGACAGAGTAGGGTGAGGGCCTCCGGAAGACGCAAAACAGGATAATTATGGTCAAACAATGTAACAATGTGCAGAGAAACTCCTACTGAAATTCTCCATGTTAAACATTAAGCAAAGTCAGAATCCCACAAATTCTTTAGGATAGAAATACCAAATTAGGAATATAGGCAATTTTCAGTGGGATTGGTTAAAACAAAAAAGGCAGCATTCAGGCTGGGACCAATAATAACTAAACACTCAGTTAAACCTAAAGACACAACCCCTAGACAACGACCAAACATGGACTCTCTTGTCCCCTCCTGGTGTGCACCAGGAGCTCTGCCCTCTCACCTTCTCTCTAAAGAAAAACCTCTCCCTTGCTTTCCTACCTTGAGTGTTTCCAAAGTTCATTCTTCGACTCCACAAACAAGAACCCCAGCATCAACTCTATAGTTAATAATAAAGATTTGTTTATTACATGCCTTTCTTACACCAGGCACTACTTTACACATTTCATATAGTATACAGATCTCTAGAAGGCAGGTAGAAGTATCTGCAAATGACAGTGAGAAAGCAGACCAATGGATTTTCAGTCACTTGCCAAAAGCCACACAGTGAGTGGCCACACTGGTGTTCCCAGACTATCTGACTCTGAAGCCCACACCTCCCCACAACATTGTACCGCTTCTCAAGGTCTTCTGGATCCAAGTCCCTGTAATTCTTTCTCCTCCTTCCTTGACCACTTCACTGTGAATGGCCCCATAAGACTCATTTGGCCAGTGTTCAATCCCCTGAGCCTTTCTTACACTCTTAGGTTGTGAACCATCGCCTGTGTGCAAAAGATTCCTAAAACTCACAGTCTTGCCATCTCTTCAATATTTAGAATTTAGCATATCAAAAACAGAATTCACTGTGTCCTTCCCTAAATAGGCAACACTTCCCAACTTCAATACCTATGCGTGCTTCCCAAGGACCAGATAAAGTGATGCCCTTCTAGAAAGCATTTGCTGGCTGTCTCAAGAAGCTTCATCTTTGAGA
>JAQQAC010003639.1:4219381-4264491 GCA_029783875.1 Phataginus tricuspis | reverse complement strand
TATAGGAGTACCAGAGGAAGAAGAGAGAGAAAAAGGGATAGAAAGTGTCTTTGAAGAAATAATTGCTGTAAACTTCCCCATGCTGGGGAAGGAAATAGTCTCACAGTCCATGGAAGCCCACAGATCTCCCAACACAAGGGACCCAAGGAACATAACATACACCAAGACACATAACAATTAAAATGGCAAAGATCGAAGATAAGGACAGAGTATTAAAGGCAGCTAGAGGGAGAAAAAAGATCACCTACAAAGGAAAACCCATCAGACTATCATCAGACTTCTCAAGAGAAACCTTACAGGACAGAAGAGAATGGCATGATATATTTAATGTAATGAAACAGAAGGGCCTCGAACCAAGAATATTGTATCCAGCATGATTATCATTTAAATATGATGGAGGGATTAAACAATTTCCAGACAAGTAAAAACTGAGCGAGTTTGCCTCCCATAAACCACCGCTACAGGATATTTTAAAGGGACTGCTCTAGAGGGAAGCACTCCTAAGGCTAAAAAGATGACACCAGAGAAAATAAAATCATAGCAAAGAAAGCACACCATCCAAATACTAACTAAAGGCAAAGAATAAAACACCTAATATATAAAGAAAGGAGGAGGAAGAATAGGAAGGGAGAGATAAAGAAACATCAGACGGCGTTCACAATAACTTAACAAGAAAGTTAAGTTAGATTGTCAGATAGTAAAGAAGGAACCCTTGAACCTTTGGTAACCACGAATCTAAAGCCAGCAATGGCAGCAAGTACATATCTATTGATAATCACCCTAAATGTAAATGGACTGAATGCACCAATCAAAAGACACAGAGTAATAGAAAGGATAAAAAAGCAAGACCCATCTATATGCTGCTTACAAGAGACTCACCTCAAACCCAAAGATATACACAGACTAAAGGTGAAGGGATGGAAAAAGATATTTCATGCAAACAACAAGGAGAAAAAAGCAGGTGTTGCAGTACTTGTATCAGACAAAATAGACTTCAAAATGAAGAAAGTAGCAAGAGATAAAGAAGGACATTACATAATGATAAAGGGGTCAGTCCAAGAAGAGAATATAACCATTTTAAATATATATGCACCCAACACAGGAGCACCAGCATAGGTGAAACAAATACTAACAGAATTAAAGGAGGAAATAGAAAGCAATGCCTTTATTTTAGGAGACTTCAACACACCACTCACTCCAAAGGACAGATCAACCAGACAGAGAATAAGTAAAGACACAGAGGCACTGAACAACACACTAGAACAGATAGATCTAACATTCATCTACAGAAATCTACAGCCAAAAGCAGCAGGATACACATTCTTCTCAAGTTCACATGGAACATTTTCCAGAATAGACCACATAGTAGGCCACAAAAAGAACCTCAGTAAATTAAAAATATTGAAATTCTACCAACCAACTTCTCAGATCACAAAGGTATAAAACTAGAGATAAATTTGAGAAAGAAAACAAAAAGGCTCACAAATACATGGAGACTTAACAACATGCTCCTAAATAATCAATGGATAAATGACCAAATTAAAACAGAGATCAAACAATATATGGAGACTAATGACAACAATAACACAAAGCCCCAACTTCTGTGGGATGCAGCAAAGGCAGTTCTAAGAGGAAAGTATATTGCAATCCGGACCTATTTAAAGAAGGAAGAACATTCCCAAATGAATAGTCTAAGGACACAATCATTGAGATTGGAAAAAGAAGAACAAATGAGGCCCAAAGTCACCAGAAGGAGGGACATAATAAAGATCAGAGAAGAAATAAATAAAATTGAGAAGAATAAAACAATAGAAAAAAATCAATGAAACCAAGAGGTGGTTCTTTGAAAAAAGAAACAAAATAGATAAACCCCTAGCCAGACTCATTAAGAGAAAAAGAGAATCTACACACATAAACAGAATCAGAAACGAAAAAGGAAAAATCATGATGGACCCCACAGAAATACAAAGAATTATAAGATAATACTATGAAAATCTATATGCTAACAAGCTGGAAAACCTAGAAGATTGGACAACTTCTTAGAAAATTACAACCTTCCAAGACTGACCAAGCAAGAAACAGAAAACCTAAACAGACCAATTACCAGCAAAGAAATTGAATTGGTAATCAAAAAACTACCCAAGAACACAACACCCGGGCCAGATGGATTCACCTCTGAATTTTATCAGACATATAGAGAACAAATAATACCCATTCCCCTTAAAGTTTTCCAAAAAATAGTAGAGGAGGGAATACTTCCAAATTCATTCTATGAAGCCAGCATCACTCTAATACCAAAACCGGGCAAAGACCTCACCAAAAAAGAAAATTACAGACCAATATCCCTGATGAACATCGATGCAAAAATCCTCAACAAAATATTAGCAAACAGAATTGAAAAATACATCAAGAGGATCATTCACCATGATCAAGTGGGATTCATCCCAGGGATGCAAGGATGGTACAACATTCGAAAATCCATCAACATCATCCACCACATCAACAAATAGAAGAACAAAAACCACATGATCATCTCCATAGATGCTGAAATAGGATTTGACAAAATTCAACATGCATTCATGATAAAAACACTCAACAAAGTGGGTATAGAGGGCAAGTACCTCAACATCATAAAGGCCACATATGACAAACCCACAGCTAACATCATACTTAACAGCAAGAAGCTGAAAGCTTTTCATCTAAGATCGGGAACAAGACAGGGATGCCCACTCTCTCCACTGTTATTCAACATAGTACTGGAGGTCCTAGCCACGCCAATCAGACAAAACAAAGGCATACAAGGCATCCAGATTGGTAAAGAAGAAGTCAAATTGTCACTATTTGCAGATGACATGATACTGTACATAAAAAACCCTAAAGACTCCACTCCAAAACTACTAGAACTAATATCTGAATTCAGCAAAGTTGCAGGATACAAAATTAACACACAGAAATCTGTTGCTTTCCTAAACACTAATGATGAACTAACAGAAAGAGAAATCAGAAAAACAATTCCATTCATAATTACATCAAAAAGAATAAAATACCTAGGAATAAACCTAACCAAGGAAGTGAAAGACCTATACTCTGAAAACTACAAGACACTCCTAGGAGAAATTAAGGAAGACACAAACAAATGGAAATGCATCCCATGCTCTTGGCTAGGAAGAATAAATATTGTCAAAATGGCTATACTACCTAAAGCAATCTACAGATTCAACACAATCCCTATCAAACTACCAACAGCTTTTTTCAATGAACTGGAACAAATAATTCTAAAATTCATATGGAACCACAAAAGACCCGAAATAGCCAAAGCGATCCTGAGAAAGAGGAATCAAACAGGGGGAATTACGCTCTCTGACTTCAAGCTCTACTACAAAGCCACAAAAATCAAGACAATTTGGTATTCGCACAAAAACAGACCCACAGACCAGTGGAACAGAATAGAAAATACAAACATTAACCCAAACACCTACAGTCAATTAATATTTGATAAAGGAGCCCTGGATATACAATGGGGAGAGGACAGCCTCTTCAGTAGCTGGTGTTGGAAAAACTGGACAGCTACATGTAAGAGAATGAAACTGGACTACTGTCTAGCCCCATACACAAAAATAAACTCAAAATGGATCAAAGACCTGAATGTAACTCAGGAAACCATAAAACTCTTAGAAAAAAACATAGGCAAAAATATCTTGGACATAAACATGAGTGACTTCTTCATGAACATATCTCCCCAGGCAAGGGAAACAAAAGCAAAAATGAACAAGTGGGACTATATCAAGCTGAAAAGCTTCTGCACAGCAAAGGACACCATCAGTAGAACAAAAAGACATCCTACAGTATGGGAAAATATATTCATAAATGACATATCCGATAAGGGGTTGACATCCAAAATATATAAAGAACTCATGCACCTCAACAAACAGAAAGCAAATAATACAGTTAAGAAATGGGAGAGGACATGAATAGACACTTCTGCAAAGAAGAAATTCGGACAGCCAACAGGTACATGAAAAGATGCTCCACATCGTTAATCATCAGAGAAATGCAGATTAAAACCACAATGAGATAGCACCTTACACCAGTTAAGATGGCCACCATCCAAAAGACAAACAACAACAAATGTTGGCGAGGATGTGGAGAAAAGGGAAACCTCCTACACTGCTGGTGGGAATGTAAATTAGTTCAACCATTGTGGAAAGCTGTATGGAGGTTCCTCAAAATAGAAATACCATTTGACCCAGGAATTCCACTCCTAGGAATTTACCCTAAGAATGCAGCAGCCCAGTTTGAAAAAGACATATGCACCCCTATGTTTATCACAGCACTATTTACAATAGACAAGAAATGGAAGCAACCTAAGTGTCCATCAGTAGATGAATGGATAAAGAAGAAGTGGTACATATACACAATGGAATAGTATTCAGCCATAAGAAGAAAACAAATCCTACCATTTGCAACAACATGGATGGAGCTAGAGGGTATTATGCTCAGTGAAATAAGCCAAGCCGAAAAAGACAAGTATCAAATGATTTCACTCATATGTGGAGTATAACAACAAAGAAAAAAACTGAAGGAACAAAACAGTAGCAGACTCACAGAACCCAAGAACAGACTAACAGTTACCAAAGGGAAAGGGACTGGGGAAGAAGGGTGGGAAGGGAGGGATAAGAGGGTAAAAGGGGCATTACGATTAGCAGATGTAATGTTGGGGGGTACGGGGAGGGCTGTACAACTCAGAGAAGACAAGTAGTGATTCTATAGCATCTCACTATGCTGATGGACAGTGACTATAATGGGGTTGGTGGTGGGGACCTGATGAAGGGGGTAGTTTAATCACCATAATAGTGCACATGTAATTGTGGATTAATGATACCAAAATAAAAATAATTTACCTAAACTATAGAATTCAGTGGTTTTTAATATATTCAGAGTTGTGCAACCATCGTCACAATCTATTTTTAAAATATTTCTCATTACCCCCTAAAAAGATTCCATATTAGCAGCCACACTCTATTTTCCCCCCGTTGGTTTGCAACCCCTATAGAAGCAACTCCTACTCTTTTTCTGTATATGGATTTGCCTTTCTGGGCATTTCATATATATGAAATCACATAATATGTGGTCTTTTGTGAGAGGCTTCCTTCACTTAGCATGTGTTCAAGATTCATCTGTATAGCATGTATCAGTACTTCATTTCTTTTTATACATAAATAATATTCTACTGTATGGATATATCACATTTTATTTCTCCATTCATCATATCATGAACATTTGGGTTGTTTCCACTCATTGGCTACTGTGAATAATGCTGCTCTGAACATTTGGTGCGAACATGTTTCATTCCAAGTGATTTTTGAAGACATTATTTGTCTGTATTCTTTCTGACAAAAAAAATTATTAAAAAATATTTAATAGGCTTATTTTTCACACAGGTATGGTTGGAATTCTGAAACTACTTTTGTGTACTCTAGAATTAAGTAAATAAATAAATATCCTGAGGATAGTGGGAGCTAGGTCTCTCACAGTTAGAGAAAGGAATCACAACTATGAAAAGGGCAAGACTAGAATTGAGCTGAAATTGGAGATACTACTATGAATTCATAGTCTTAATAGAGATAGGAATAGAAATGGATATAGACTTAAAATATAAATTGTAACTGTCTGCTCCGAGGGCCTAGAAGTAAAAAACACTCCGGTAACAATGAGCATCTCTAGTGCCCAGAGCTTGGTTTCTAAATACTATTCTCCACCGAAATGAATCAGAACTCCTTGGAGAAATGGCTGATTTCAAGGCTGGAGGAGAAAAAGTACAAGTTCAACCTGGAACAACTTGTTATGCCAGGATATAAAGGAGTGTTTGAAGAATGATGGGGTCATGTCAAGAGGACACTGGAACCAGCCTGAAGGGGGCTCCCACTAACTAAATCTGGGACAATCTGACCATCAAAATAAATAATTATAGTAAAAGATTATAAGCCACTGAATAGAAATTCATGAGTGCAAAATAATATAAATAAGTGAATAATTAAATAGGGAAGAGGGAAAACAATTCCTTCTAGTACAGTGCCAACTGAAAAATATAAAAGGAATGGTGGATTTAGAAAACTACCATTTGGCAAACATAATATTGATTCAGGCAAGGATCATCAATGGATGCTAAAATTAATGGATTAAAGTCTAATAAATAACAGCTTATTTGTATAATTTTAAAGTATATCCTCATAAGATGCTTATTAATTATAAAAGGAAAAAACAGTAACTTTACAGTGGAGAAATTAGCAGACACCACCTTAAACCAAGTGATCAAAGCAGCAGGGTGCGAAAGCTGACTCACACCAACTCAGAGAAGGCACATCTCTTCCCAGTTTGAAACCTACCAAGGTGGAAGTACTCACACCATGGAAATCAGCAACTTTTATAAATCAGGATTTTTTTTTTTTGCCCCAGGAGAATTGTTAGACATTTATCACCATAATATTGGATCAAAGTTACTACACCAAACCAGCTGACTTAACATACCTACTGGTATTACACAGCAAGAAGAACACAACATCACTTTTATGGTATCCCGCCCAAAATGCATAACCTCAATCTAATGATGAGAATGCATCGGAAAAAAACTACACTGAGGGACATCCTGCAAGTAACTGGCCTTGCATTAGCAAACATCAGAGTCATGAAAGACAGAAGATCGTTGTGATAGTTAATTTTACATGTCAGCCAGGCTAAGGGATGCCCAGATAGCCGGTGAAACATTATTTCTGGGTGTGTCTGCACAGGTGTTTCTAATTGGCAGACTAAATAAAGAGCAACCTCACCAACACAGGTTAGCATCATCCAATCTATTTAGGGCCTAAACGGAACGAAAACGTGGAGGAAAGGCAAATTTGCTCTCTGCCTGAGCTGGGACATTCATTTTCTCCTGCCCTCAGACTTCAACTACTCTGATGGTCAGGACTTTGGGACAGAAATTTACACCATTGCCAGCTTGCAGATCATAGGACTTCTTGGCCCCCATAATAACGTGAGCCAATTCCTATAATAAATCTCATACATATGTCATGGGCGTATGCAAATGTCTGCTATGCTTATATGTACATACAGATTTAGGCTCAGTTTCTCTTGACAACCTTAAGTAATACAACCCCTAAAGAAACGTTCCAAATTAAAGGCGATTAAAGAGATCTGTGAACCAAATGTAATATGTAATCCTGATTGGATCCTAGACCAGAAAAAAAGGTGTTGTTTTCTTTGCTGTTAAGGATACTATAGGGAAGACTGGTGAAATATGAATAAAATCTTTAGAGTGTAGTATTATAGCCATGTTAATTTCCTGATTTTGATCATTGTACTATGGTTATGTAAGAGAGTGCCCCCGATGCATACAAAAATATACAGGAGTAAAGTCACATTAGTATGCAGCTTTCTCTCCGGGGGTTCGCATGGAGGAAGGAATCATCTAGAGAGAAACCGTGAAGCAAATGAGGCTAAACGTTAACAAAGGGGAACCCAGGTGTCAGACATACAGCTCTTTGTGTTATTTCGGGAACTTTTCTGTAAATCCTAAATTACTTAAAAATTAAAAGTTATAAAGAAAAAAACCGCAAACGCTACCTGGTCCTCTGCCCTCATGCTCCGGTCTTTGTGGCTGCAGGTGGAAAGAGGAAGTGAGTCAGGACTTCTCCAGGGGCCCGAGGCTGCGTACAACAGACGCTAAAGCTGCGTCCGCTTCCCACCCGCCCCGAGAGCCACGGTAGCGTCAAGCTGCACGCAGGCGTCTGGCAGCGGCTCACTCAGCACGGGCCCTTCCTGACCGCAGATTGGCCCAGGGCGCAGTTACTTCACTTCTTCCTTGCAAGACGCACGTGCAGTTCAAGGCTCTGTATGAGCTGCAGGTGCCCAGGCCTCATGGCCACGTGACCCTCGGCAGGCTCCTCCCCTGGCCAGGCTCGCAACAGCTCAGCCCAAGATCCCTACCGCAGTTGGTGCCCCTTGGCGAGAGCATATTCCTACAAGACAAGAATCTTGGCCTCAGACGGCCAACCATCACTCACAAATTCAGAGTGTAACTCTGCTCCCACTTCCCCCTCAATTTGGGGCCCAGGAGTCGGATAGCAGGATTCGCAGCCACAGAGGGGAGTTGGGAGCTCCCCTGTGAAGGCAGAATTAAGTAAAGGCTTCTTCAAGTGCCTTAATGTTGCCTTAATGTTGTCTCCGAAAGCAAAACAAAACATATGTGGTCCAGATGCTACCAGTGAGTTTCCAGCAGGGCTGTGGAAACCTTGCCCAATACGAGCTGGCCACTCCCCCTAGGGTGTGTGTTTCTGGGCTTTCCCATTATCAATTAGTTGGAAATTGCAGGTAGATGTGTCCTGACCTTACAGAGCCTGTTCTGATCTACAGCTTCCTGCTCAAGGGACACCAGGAGACAGGCTAACAGGTGATGGGATACGCCAAAGGTACTGTGCTTCTGCCACTTACCGGGTCATGTTTTCTGATGAAAGTTGATTCATAGGATGAAACCATCATATTTGAATTTTGAGGTGCAAATAGTGGGTTGCACAGATAACAGCCTGAGGTGCTGCTAAAACTCATTGATTGTGATTACAGTTGCTCTTGCAAGTTTCTTCATTCATCCTGTGTAAACAAGGAGGATTATTCCCATTGTCTAATACAGCACCTGGCCCATGGTAGGTGCTTGGTAAAAATCTCAATGCCTTTATAATGCCCTGCACACTCTGCAGAATTGGAGTGATTGTTCTCCCATCACCTGCAAATCTGAAAGTACTTTTGTCTGTGTTGGCACTTCCATCATTCTTTAAAATCATATTGTGTAAAAGAAACTGTGTTCTTAACTGTTTATGGATGGAGTTCTGAGGTTCACAAAGATCTCAAATGCTGAGCAGTGAAAGGAAACTGAATAATATAATTGTGATCTGTTTTTACTCTGTATTCATGGAATCTGATTATCATTACCTCTCTTTATATACTTTTCTTTTACATCCCTCCAAACAAAATGAAAGGATTCCATAATGAAAAGGGTGAAGGAAAGATGACTGTTAATTTCAGCTGAGCAGACAGGCATGTCAAGCAAATGAAGACAGAATAACCAAGAGTATATTGGGAGAGGGTGAACGGATTATTTTTAATGATTTACAGCAACCACATTTATCTCCTACTGAGAGTAGAGAGAAAAATGTCTTCAGAGAACCAGTGGTCAGCTGATGAGGATGAAGGCCAATTATCCCGATTCATCAGGAAATCTAGGGACTCCCCCTTTGTCCCTGTAGGTAAGTGCAAGCCTTGACCGGATACTGGAAACTGTAGTAACACAATGCCCGTATCCAGTATGAACGGACTGAAATGTTTTATATAATTGCATGTTTTCAGATAATTGAAGTTAACCCCCTCTAAGCATGAGTATGAGTTAAACTTTCAGAATAGTTTCTAGTATGTGGTAAATCCCCAATAAATGTTAACTATTATTATTATGAAGCATCAAATTTTATTCTACTTAATCCATTTTCATTAAAGGCCTATCAAAAATTATTGGTTGCCAGCCAATCTAAATGCAACTGTCTGAACGTCAGCTTTTCTGTGATGACTCAGCACCATCAGCTTATTATACTGAAAGTCCGTTAGGGACTATTGAGATGTGTATGTCTCTTTGTCCTTTAAGCAACTCCAACCTTTAATTTCCTGTGTCTGATGTTTATAGATTTCTCTGTTTCTTCTATTACTGTTGGGTACCATCAAAAACTTCTGCTTCTAGTGTTCTGTGGTACCAGAAGCTAGACACACAAGCTTAAAAGAACTGTGAATCAACTCAGGGGAGAGCAGCTCTGAGTGAAGGCCTAGGCCTACCTACCTGCCCTTGAGAGCATGAACTTTGCGGTGCTCATACACGGTGGCCCTGTTTGCAGGCTTCCCGATGTGTTCCAGATGTCAAGGTTGATGGTTAAGTAAACCAGCTTAAGGAAGTGGTATTACAATTAGACTTAGAGTCTTAGCCTCTTTATTCTTCCCTAACACATATTTACAAAGTTTACATTCTAAATAAATACCAAATGTATGTGAATTTTAAAAAAACCCACAAAATCCAATATTGTATTTCAAAATCTAAGCTTTCTTGTTCTCTTTTGGATGGTCAAGCTGCCGTAATCGATATTAATCATTATTACTGTGTACTGCAGCCAGGCCTCTTTCTTGTGTTTATTTTGTCTAGAAACTACTAAAATAACTTATTTAAATCAGACTTACATATGTTTGTGATTAATTCCATAAAACCTTCTAAACAGGTATAAGTCATATATTTCAATTAAGTGTCATTGCAACTTTGTAAGCATCATTATTGATATATCAAAAAGAATCAAATTTAACTAATAGTTACTAGTAAATAACTAGTTACTCCTATGGTTAGAAGTTTCACCTGATGTGATTAAAACTTATAAAGGCACCCACAGAAAAGGAAAGCAAATAATTTTATAGTGATTTATTCATCTTCCTTAACATTTTTAACTAGAAAAACAATTCAAGAACTCAATGCCACCTGAACAGATCACTTTCATAGAGATTAATCCTGTGCCTGTTGTAAGTTAAATTATTTTTCCAGAGACATTTAGGTTGATTAAAGTAGAAAGATAAAAGTGTTTCCAGTTAATTGAACAAATTCAATTATATACAAACCACAAAGACACTATATGGAAAACAGTAAAGGTTCAGACTTTAATCTCAAAAAGAAACAAAACCAATTTAAGTAATAACAGAGCCTTGATCTGATAAGGGAAGAGAGCCAAGTTTCTGTTAGAAAAATAAATAATAAAATTTGTATATATGTTATTGAATACTTTGTGTAGCTATTGTTATTTTAATATCTACTATGTATTTCCTGCTGCAGGATGCAGTATCCTATGCAGAAAAATTACAAAACATTTTTGTCATCTTAAACGACGTACATTATAACCTATTTATCTTGTTTAAAATTACCTTATGATCACTGTTAAGGTCTGTGCTGTTTTTATACGTACAGATGACCTCTGAACTACACAAGATCTAGGGAGTCAATCCCCCATGCAGCTGAAAATCCACATATAACTTTTGATCCCCAAATTTTGTTTTTAAATAACTATGGCAATTTTTCCTCTGTTTGTACCATTTAGATTGTTTAGTTTTTCCACATACATAGTGTACCCATAAACATTTTTGTGTGAACTTGACTTTTGTTTTGCTTGTTTCTGGAGTATAAATTTCCAGGGTAGGAAGCATGTTCAGTTTTATACCACTGATATATGGCCAGAGCTCTTTCCAGAACGATTTGGCTAAACTTTAAGAGCTTGCAGCATTATACTTATTTCTCAGTGTGCCTATCATCACTTTATTGTTACTTGTTTTTTGCTGTTTTTATGTTTGTCATTTTTATTTCAATTTCATTTATTGCTAATCAGCCCATAAGATATATATATAAATGTGATTATTTACTCTGTTTCTTATTTCCATTTATTAAATGGATCCGGAGAATATATTGTCACTCATCCAGAGACACACGTGCCAACAGAGTTAATCAAAACTTACTATCCTATAAATATCAATTGCACTTCTATATGCTAACAAACATATAAACACTGAAATTAAAAACATAATACCATTTACAATCACTCCAAAGAAAATGAAATGCTTAGGTATATGCTTAACGTATACAGAATCTGTATGCTGAAAATTACAAAGTGCTAATTGAAGGAATCAAAGACCTTAATAAATATAGGCACTACTGTGTTATGGATTAGAAGACTCAGTATATAGTAAAGATGTCAAGTCTCCCCAAATTGATCTATAGGTTTAGTGTAATTCCTCCAAAAATCCCAGCAAGGTTTTTGTAGACATAGACAAGCTTATTCTAAAATGTATATGGAAAAGCACAAGTCTTAGCATGACTAAAACAATCTTCTTTTTTTAAAGGATAAAGTGGGAAGAATCACCCACCTGATAGTAAATCTTATTATATATACATAGCTACAGTAATCAAGACACTGCAGTATTGATGGAGGGTTAGAAGCACAGATCAATAGGCTAGAAGAGAGAACCCAAAAAATAGACCCACACTTTTATTATGCAAAAGTTTTCTTTATTCTTATGTCAAACATAGCATTCTGTCCTTGTCATATTCTATTAAGACTACCTTACCCTCTTGTTAGATGTTATAAACACGCTATTCTATAATCTCATTTTTGTTATTTTTGCTTTGTTTTACATTTATTCTCACTTGTCTAGAATTTTTTTTAATAGGGTCTGGTGTGCGATACAAATCCAAGTTAGTTCTTTATACCAGTAAATTATACTAATAGTATTTATTAAATAATTACTCCTTTATCTGTTATTTTGGTTATTTTGATTTGTAATGGATTAAGTTCTCTGTGTTTTACATCTCTTCCAGAATGTTTCCTATTAAATTTGTTCAGTTTTGTTTTAGAGACAATTACATAGGATCTTGATTATCACAGCAGTATATTCACCCCTTGACATTTGCAGGGAACACAGAAATATGCATGTGGCCTTCTGGAGTTTTCTAGAATCACAATTCTCCCCAGAGTCACATACTTCTTGTGCAAAATATTCATACCTTTTCATCTCTCATTAAAGTTTAATGTCTCCTTTTTACAATGATTAAAGTTTTTATCACTTTACCAGATTTGTTCCTTATTTCAGGACAAGTAGAGGGGAGTGAAGCCAAACACTCCAAAGCTACGGCTAAAGGGTTGTTTGGTTGGTTCGCTCACTGGTTAATGACCTACTCTAGATAAAAGCCTGGCAGCGTGCCTCATCCAAAATCACACCTCAAGTAAATTAGCATTTGCTGGACAAGTTACTACACTATAGGGTTCAGGTTTTCCTGGGAAGAGCCAAAATGGAAAATACTGAATCCATGAATGTACAGGGTCCATTTCTAAATTTGGTGGATCAAAGCCAGCACGGTTCTTTAAAGTATTCTTCAGTGTCTTTCCTGCTTATCTTCCAAGTATTGATCCTTTAGGCAGTCTTTTATTCAACTCTCTCAGCTCTTGGAATTCTCACCTATTATTTATATAACCGCTGCTCTTTTAATTCACAGGGATAGCAGGCTTTATGACTGTGGTATCCTACGGACTTTACAAGCTAAAGTACAAAAAAGATCAGAAAATGTCAATTCATCTTATCCACATGAGAGTCGCTGCCCAAGGATTTGCTGTAGGAGCTGTGACTCTAGGTAACCTGCTTGGTTTGTATCTCGTGTTCAGCTTTGAGAGTATTTTTATTTATTTTATTCATTCATATTAGAAGATGAATATTGTATCAAGATGATAAAATGGAGGAGGAATGGTAACAAAGGCAGTGATCTTCATTTCGTTGAGTCTGCTGCTATATAGGCTTAATTTCTTAGTATTTTAAACAATAAAAAAAGGTACAAACTTCCAGTTGAAATAATAAACAAGTCTGAGGATATACTAACAGCATGGTGACTAGTTAATAATACTATATATAGTATTGCATATTTTAAAGTTGCTAAGAAAGTAGATCTTTAAAGTTCTCATCACAAGAAAAAAATTCTGTAATTATGTATGATGGTGGATGTAAACTAGGCTTATTGTGATAATCATTCCATAATATGTACAAATGCCAGATCATTATGTTGTACACCTGAAAAGAATATAATGTTTTATCTCAATTATACCTCATTAAAAAAAAAAGAACAAACTAGGTTACAGGTTCTGTTATCCTCAGTAGTGAAGGAGCAGTGAATAGTTCATACCCTATATAACTCAGCTAAAAGCTGTGGTTATAGATCCCAGCCTTTATCAGCGAGGAGTACAAGTCCTAGTTCCTAGGCTATTTGAACAGTAGATATAATTATTAAGGTAATTTAACTGGGAAGAAAACATTTTCAGAGCCCACAAGTCTCAATATCCTTATTTTCCTTTTATTCCAAGTTCAGGCAATAGGTAAAACTTTTTTTAAGTCTATAAATTAGGCAATACTTACATAATCAAATCCAAAGAAGAGGTGTCAAATTTTCAGTTAAATCAGGTCATATCAACAGCTTAATCAGATAGTTCTAACAAGTTGACTGGGGGACCTACACCATCCGGTTTTCGTGGGGTCTGTATCAATGAGAACAAGTCACAATGTTCTTAGCCCGCTTCATGCTGTGTAGAGTAGAATCAGCCTAAGAATAGGTCTATGATTATGGAATGATGGGTGAGGGGCTGGCATACAGGAAATGATATGGTAATTATCACATCACTATGGGTTGTGGTACATGAGTCTTGAACAAAATACAACATGAAACTTTACTACAAAGTTACCGTGCTCATTTTTAAATCATTCGGCAAACATTTATTGAGCACTTGCTATGTGCAAGGCACTGTGCTGATGTAGAGATACAGAGATAAGTAAAACTCAGCCCCTGCCCTGAAACACTTTAGTGTCCTTAGGGAAAGAGACCAAGAACAGAAGAAGACAATATAAAACCTCAGGTACTATGATAGAGGTAGCCCAGGTTGGTATGGAAGCACAGGCCCAAATAGAGGCCATGAACAACAACCCTGAGTGGCCAGGCAAGGCTTCTCTAGGGATGAAACCATGTGGTGAGCCAAGAATGTGGAGGATTTCACTAGGCAGAGAAGCAGAATCCTAGACATAGGAAAAACAGGCAGAGAAAAATGGAGTGTTAGTGGAACTCTACATAGCTTGGTATGGGAAGTGCATTGATCAGTGTTTGATCAAAGAAACAGAACTACTAGTACTAATTGGAAATAAAAGGTTTACTACAGGCATTTGGACTTATGTAATTGTGAAGCTTTTGTTAATATATCAGGAGATGGGGCCCAAAGAAGGCAGGGCATGCAATTAGAAAGAAAACAGATGTAAAGTGGTAGAAGCAAGAAAAATCTAGAACCTGCAAGGATGAACTAGAACACAGGATGGACTGGAACCCTTGTGGATTTCTTACCATCTTTAAGACTCCAAATTCAATGATGGCAGTGACATGGAAAAAGCAGACACCCTCCATCCTGGAGCTAAACATGGACCTGGCCAAGAAGTCAGCAAAGGGGAAGGAGGAAATTCAGCAGGACCCATAGTAGTTGCACTCCTGACTGCTTCCCCATGCTGACACGGTGGGTCAGCAGACAAGTACAGAAATGCTCCAGGATAAAGACAGTTTGGCTGTTCCTTCGCTTCTGCCTTCTAAATCTCATGTAAAATGTCTCTAGTACAATAATTTGGAATAGAAGGAAAAGTATTATGGAAAACGTAATTACCCTTTAGCTAAGTTGACACAAATCCATCACTGTCCGCCCCTTTACTTAACTTTCAAGTAAAGACAATGGCAAAATGAACCACCCCTTGCATAACCAGAAACATGCTAATTCTCCCCTAAAAGAGAATACAAAACCTCTTTATCCATCTTTGGGTGATGTTGATTTGTCTTTGAGCTGAGTCACCTTCTCCTTTGACATCCTGTGACTTAAATCTGGAGGAATAAGGTTAACTACTCTTAACGCTTATTTTAGATTGTAGGTAAATGAAAGTGGCAAATATAAAAGAAATTGGTTAATGTCTACACAAGTGTATTCATATCAAAATAAGGAAGAAATATTTATAACTATCACAGTCTGTCTTTCTGCAGCTGGTCAAATGGTCATGACTGGTATTATAACTATGCTGTGGTATCAGCCATTTCCTATTCTGGTTGCCTTTCGCAAGCACCTTAGTTATTTGGCTGGTGAGGTAACCCAAACCTTCAATCTCAGATGGTCTGGGTCATTAGCCTGCTTGTACTAAGTGTAGTTTTCCACTGTTTTTAATCACAGGACATGGGGATACTAAGGAGTGCCCCAAAAGGCATTATTTGTTGTGGGCTGTCCTGTGCATTAAAGGATGTTCAGCAGCATCCCTGGCCTCTACCCATGAGATGCCAATATTACCCACCCACTCCCAAGGTAACCAAAAACGTCTCGAGATATTGTCAGATTTCCCTCGGAAACAGAACTGCCCCAGTAAAGAAGAATCACTGCTCTGTCACAGAATACACTGAGGAGGTTCTGCAATTTCAACTTCATTTAGTGGAGATTACCTTTGGTCCAAGTTTTAGTCATCTCGGACAGGGATGGAAGGACTGTTTCTACTGGCAAAGGAGTCTCAGTAAAATACTGAGGGCCAAGGACCCAGTTTCACTGAAATCTGCCCACATGTTCCCATCCCAATTTCAGGGTCCACTACTTCCAAAGCAATGCCCTAACTTTAAGATAAGGAACTTTGTGAGGTTGGAAATTTTGTGTTGTGATTAGCTACTCACAGGATTAGTTCCTATATATGTTTTTAAAAACATGGCTAAGGAGTTAAGAGTGTCTTTTTGGAAAATCATAAAGCTTTCAGTCCCCTCACAGGACCTTGAGCTAGGAATTAAAAGTCTGAGCCCATCATTTTGTTTGCCCAAGTTCCCCACCACACTTAGAAGTAGCCAACCTTATTACACTCCTTATTTCCAGTAAATGGTCTACAGCAGTAAACACGTGATCACCGAAAGCCTTGCTTTTTAGTATCGGCATCTGACTTAACAAATATCTACAGGTGATAATTTTAAGCCATAGACTGCGAGCATCATCTTTGCCTCTGAAAAAAGTGGCCATTAATATCTTTAATCAGACCAGGGAATCAATTCCAGATAACCCAGAACCAATTCAGAGAACCACACGGTTATGTTCCTCCAGAAGCTTCCAATACCAAATTCTGTATCAGCCAGGGTTTAACCAGAGAAGCAAAACTACTAGTAGTGATATATAAAAAGGGATCTATTATGGGGATATGACTGTAAGCAATTTTGGGAGCTGTTTAAACAGTCCCCATTGGGCTCTTACTTATGTTCCCAATACTGAGGCCAGCTGCAGAGGAAAATTAAACTGAAACCTGCAAGGATGAGCAGGAAATCACAAAGACAAGCGGAGACTTGAGTCAGTCTCTTACTGACTCCAACTTTGATCAGAGCGTGACCTATAGGAGAAGCTGGCACCCTTTATCAGGAGCCACAGGAGCTAAAGGAGACGATTCAGAAAGAGCTGAAGGATTTATGGGCTGGGCTACTGCCCAAAAACAGTGAGGTGGGACAGCAGATAAACACCACCATATGCAAGCTGTAACAGCACCTGGTGCCCCACCCCAAGCCTTCCAAATGTACGAAGAATATGGCAGCTGCAGCTTCAACTTGGACCGTCAAATGTCAAGCAAAATGTCTCTTGGGAGCCAAGAACAATGCAGAGAAGGGAATTCTGGAAAACGTAGTTACAACTTAGCTAAAATTATATAAACAAATCCACCGTAGATGTATATGGTCGTAAACTGAGGAGTAATTAGATTAACTGAGCCAGTGAGGGTTTTAAACAGGGGAAGTAACATAGAATGGCAGTTTAGAATTATGCCTGCTTTATAAAAGGATCAAAAACAGGCAATATGAAACTGTTTGCTTAGCAATAAAGATGGTCACACTATAAAGTCAAGGAAGAAAACTGTCATAAAACTCAGAACAGTGTTTACCTATGGAAAAGGGAGTGCCAGAAAGGGAAACCTGGGAAGCTTCTAGGATGCCTGCAGTATTCTATTTCTTGACCCATAATTACATGTGTTTGCTTTACAACTCTTTATCTGGTCATTTACGTTTTATGTGCTATTTTCCATGCATATCATATTTCACCATGAAAAAAATGTGAAAAGGAAAAAGAAAATGATTAGAAATGATTTGCAAAGGAGGGGAGAAAATAAAGACCGAGAAGCCAATTAGATGAGGAATTGGATCTAAAGGCAGGGACAGTGGAAATAGGAGATATATTCTAGAAATATTGAAAACTCAGCAACTAAGTGATTGGGAAAAGTAAAGAAGGAGGAATCAAGGATGATTCCTAGGTTGGCTTGGGCAAACAGATGAGAGGTGGGCCTTTCACTAACATAAAGAACAAAGAAAAAAGAGCAGGTATGTTGGAAAAATGAGTGCAAAGGACAGAACAATAGCTGACACTTAGTGCTTATGATATGCAACCCGCTCTGCTTTATATATTGTTTCTTTAATCTAAACAACACCTGTTTTGACACCACCTGGTATACTGCAATACAATTCAACACTGATGCTGACCACCTGGAGCTCATAGCAGATGTCACAAGTTTAAGGACATGGTTCCTGAACAGACCTCCCTTACTTCAGATACTAGCTATTTGGGGTTCCCAGGTCACCCACTTCTAACCAACTGGCTACAAATTCAGGGGTTCCCAAGACTCCCAGAGGTTTGATATTTCACTAGAACTACTTACAGAACTCAGGAAAGTGCTATACTTACAAGTTTGTTATAAAGTATACAAATCAGGATCAGCCAAGTAGACACATAGGGTAAGGTCTGGAAGGGTCCCACACTCAAAGCTACTATGCCCTCTCCCTGGGGAGTCAGGGCATGTCACCCTCCCAGCACATCAGTGTGTTTACCCACCAAGAAACTTCACTGAGCTTCAGTGTCCAGAGTTTTTACTGGGGTTTCATAGGTAGGTATGATGAATGAATTGGATCATTGGCCATGTGACTGAACTGAATCTCTAGTACTACTCTCCTTGCTTTAGGTCTAGGAACCCTCTAATCACATGTCTGGTCTTTCTGACATGACTAACCACATTCTGAAACTAGGTAGGAGCCCACCAAGATCCACCTCTTAAGCTTAAATTCAGGTATGAGCCAAGGGGCTCATGAGTAACAAAGACATTCCTTTTAGTTGGGAAATTTCAAGCATTTTAGAAGCCCTTAGCCAGGAACTCCAGATAAAAACCAAAGTCTTTATTAAACAACAATACCCTATGAGGATAGGTAGCATTATTATCTCATTTTACAAATAAGGAAATGGAGGCATAGAGAAGTTACTTGTTCACAGTCACATGGGCAATCTACTCCAGAGCGTGAACTCTTAATTTTAAATTATACTAAGATGCCTATATCAGTCATCTCTAAATTAAAGCACTCATACCCTAGGAGATATATAAGGAGATCTATTGGGAAAGAAAATATTTTTATCTTAAAAACAAAAAAAAGGGGGACTTCCGGGAAGATGGCGACGTGAACAGACCGGCAGAAAAATTCCTCCCAACATTATATTTATTCACGAAAACACAGCAAATACAACTATTTCTAAAAGAGAGACCAGAATACACAGGAAAGGGCACAGCGTGCAGCTGTGAGAGAGGACTTGGCACCCGGCGAGGCGGGTAAGATACGGAGCCCCGACCCGGCGGGACCCGAGCACTTGCCCACTCCAGAGCTCCGGTGGGTAGATACACCTGAGAGAGGACTTGGCACCCGGCGAGGCGGGTAAGATACAGAGCCGCGACCCGGCGGGACCCGAGCGCTCCCTCACTACAACGCACCGGCGGGAGGAGAGGATTCAGAGCCGGAGGGGAGTGGAAGTCTGCGCTGGGAGCACCGACACACAACACGCAGTGTAGCGGAGATTGGAGAGACAGAGGGCGCAGGGTCACAGCAGGGAACGCGCCAGTTGCCTGCAGCAGGCTCCGGGAAGGAAAAAGAAAGGGAAAAAGGAAAAAAAAAAAAAGGGAAGAAAAGCACGCGCTTTTTCTCAGCGGTCTGAAAGAGACGGGAGCCCAATGGAGGGGCCGGGTCTCCGTGGCACACCCTGCCCAGTGGGCTGGGAGTCCTTGGGAGCTTCAGACCCCTTAGCTGGCGACTGGGAAAGGGTAGCCGCGTTCAAGACTGCTACAGAAACAACAGCCTCCCATTCAATCCCACCCTGGCCAGAGCTATAAAGGCTCTGGAATACAGGAGCAACAGTGCCACCTACAGCATTCACACAGAACCCACTCCCGGTGGGCGTGTTTTTTGTTTTTGTTTTTTTTTTAGGTGTTGCTGCTTTTTCTTTTTCTTTCCTTTCTTTTCCTTTTTCTCTCTCTCTTTTTACTTTTTTTCTTATTATTAGTATTTTTTTCTTTAAAAAAATTTTTTTTCTTCCCCTTCTTTTTCTCTCCTTTCTTCTCTTCCTTTCTAAAGTCAGAAAGAGCCCAGCATACATGACAACTACCAACAACCAACTCTATAGTCATGAGAAGACAGAAGAATATGATACAGACAAGACTACTGACACACACCCCTGAGAGAGAATCTGAAGGAATGGACATGCACAGTCTTCCTGAAAAAGAATTCAGAATAAAAGTCATAGCAATGCTGACAGATCTACAGAAAAATGTGCAAGAGCTGAGGGAGGAAATGAGGAAAGACAAAGCAGAAATGAGACAAGCCACTGACGGGCTTAACAGCAGACTGAATCAGGTTCAAGACACGGTCAATGAAATACAAAACAGGGAAGAGGAATACAAAGAAGCTGACGCAAAGAGAGATAAAAGGATCTCTAACAATGAAAGAATATTAAGAAAACTGTGTGACCAATCCAAACGGAGCAATATTCGCATTATAGGAGTACCAGAGGAAGAAGAGAGAGAAAAAGGGATAGAAAGTGTCTTTGAAGAAATAATTGCTGAAAACTTTCCCACGCTGGGGAAGGAAATAGTCTCGCAGTCCACGGAAGCCCACAGATCTCCCAACACAAGGGACCCAAGGAAGACAACACCAAGACACATAATAATTAAGATGGCAAAGATCAAAGATAAAGACAGAGTATTAAAGGCAGCTAGAGAGAGAAAAAAGATCACCTACAAAGGAAAACCCATTAGACTGTCATCAGACTTCTCAACAGAAACCTTACAGGCCAGAAGAGAATGGCATGATATATTTAACGTAATGAAACAGAAGGGCCTCGAACCAAGAATATTGTATCCAGCACGATTATCATTTAAATATGACGGAGGGATTAAACAATTTCAAGACATAGGAAACTTGAGAGAGTTTGCCTCTCATAAACCAACCACCACTACAGGATATCTTAAACAGACTGCTCTAAAGGGAAGCACCCCTAAGGCTAAAAAGATGTCACCAGAGAAAATAAAATCATAGCAAAGAAAGCAGACCATCAAAATACTAACTAAAGGCAAAGAATAAAACACCTAATATATAAAGGAGGAGGAAGAATAGGAAGGGAGAGATAAAGAAACTTCAGACGGCTTTCACAATAACTTAACAGGAAAGTTAAGTTAGATTCTTAGATAGTAAAGAAGCAACCTTTGAACCTTTGGTAACCACATATCTAAAGCCAGCAATGGCAATAAGTACATATCTATCAATAATCACGCTAAATGTAAACGGACTGAATGCACCAATCAAAAGACACAGAGTAACAGAGTGGATAAAAAACCAAGACCCATCTATATGCTGCCTACAAGAGACTCACCTCAAACCCAAAGATATACACAGACTAAAAGTGAAGGGATGGAAAAAGATATTTCATGCAAATAACAAAGAGAGAAAAGCAGGTGTTGCAGTACTTCTATCAGATAAAATAGACTTCAAAACGAAGAAAGTAGCAAGAGATAAAGAAGGACATTACATAATGATAAAGGGGTCAGTCCAACAAGAAGATATAACCATTATAAATATATATGCACCCAACACAGGAGCACCAACATATGTGAAACAAATACTAATAGAATTGAAGGAGGAAATAGACAACAATGCATTCATTTTAGGAGACTTCAACACACCACTCACTCCAAAGGATAGATCAACCAGACAGAGAATAAGTAAAGACACAGAGGCACTGAACAACACACTACAACAGATGGACCTAACAGATATCTACAGAACTCTGCATCCAAAAGCAACAAGATACACATTCTTCTCAAGTGCACATGGAACATTTTCCAGAATACACCACATACTAGGCCACAAAAAGAACCTCAGTAAATTCAAAAATATTGAAATCCTACCAACCAACTTCTCCGATCACAAAGGTATGAAACTGGAAATAAATTTCAGAAAGAAATCAAAAAGGCCCACAAATACATGGAGACTTAACAACATTCTCCTAATGAATTAATGGGTTAATGACCAAATCAAAACAAAAATCAAAGAATATATGGAGACTAATGACAACAACAACACAAAGACACAACTTCTGTGGGACACAGCAAAGGCAGTTCTAAGAGGAAAGTATATTGCAATCCAGGCCTATTTAAAGAAGGAAGAACATTCCCAAACGAACAGTCTAAAGACACAATTATTGAAATTGGAAAAAGAAGAACAAATGAGGCTCAAAGTCACCAGAAGGGGAGACATAATAAAGATCAGAGAAGAAATAAATAAAATTGAAAAGAATAAAACAATAGAAAAAATCAATGAAACCAAAAGCTGGTTCTTTGAAAAAATAAACAAAATAGATAAACCCCTAGCCAGACTCGTTAAGAGAAAAAGAGAATCTACACACATAAACAAAATCACAAATGAGAAAGGAAAAATAACGACGGACCCCACAGAAATACAAAGAATTATAAGAGAATATTACGAGCATCTATATGTTAACAAGCTCCAAAACCTAGAAGAAATGGACAACTTCTTAGAAAAATACAGCCTTCCAAGACTCACCAAGCAGGAAACAGAAAAACTAAACAGACCAATCACCAGCAACGAAATTGAATCAGTAATCAGAAAACTACCCAAGAACAAAACCCCTGGACCTGATGGATTTACCTCTGAATTCTACCAGACATATAGGGAAGAAATAACACCCATTCTCCTTAAAGTTTTCCAAAAAAATAGAAGAGGAGGGAATACTTCCAAACTCTTTCTATGAAGCCAGCATCACTCTAATACCAAAACCGGGCAAAGACCTCACCAAAAAAGAAAATTACAGACCAATATCCCTGATGAATGTAGATGCAAAAATACTCAACAAAATATTAGCAAACCGAATTCAAAAAAACATCAAAGGATCATACACCATGATCAAGTGGGATTCATCCCAGGGATGCAAGGATGGTACAACATTCGAAAATCCATTAACATCATCCACCACATCAATAAAAAGAAGAACAAAAACCACATGATCATCTCCATAGAACTGAAAAAGCATATGACAAAATTCAGCATCCATTCATGATAAAAACACTCAACAAAGTGGGTATAGATGGCAAGTACTTCAATATCATAAAGGCTATATATGACAAACCCACAGCTAACATCATACTTAAGAGCGAGAAGCAGAAAGCTTTTCATCTAAGATCAGGAACAAGACAGGGATGCCCACTCTCTCCACTGTTATTCAACATAGTACTGGAGGTGCCAGCCACGGCAATCAGACAAAGCAAAGACATACAAGGTATCCAGATTGGTAAAGAAGAAGTCAAATTGTCACTATTTGCAGATGACATGATACTGTACATAAAAAACCCTAAAGACTCCACTCCAAAACTACTAGAACTAATATCTGAATTCAGCAAAGTTGCAGGATACAAAATTAACACACAGAAACCTGTTGATTTCCTATACACTAATGATGAACTAACAGAAAGAGAAATCAGAAAAACAATTCCATTCACAATTGCATCTAAAAGAATAAAATACCTAGGAATAAACCTAACGAAGGAAGTAAAAGACCTGTACTCTGAAAACTACAAGACACTCCTAGGAGAAATTAAGGAAGACACTAACAAATGGAAATGCATCCCATGCTCTTGGCTAGGAAGAATAAATACTGTCAAAATGGCTATACTACCTAAAGCAATCTACAGATTCAATGCAATCCCAACAAACTACCAACAGCTTTCTTCAATGAACTGGAACAAATAATTCTAAAATTCATATGGAACCAGAAAAGACCCCGAATAGCCAAAGCAATCCTGAGAAGGAGGAATCAAACAGGGGGAATTACGCTCCCTGACTTCAAGCTCTACTACAAAGCCACAGTAATCAAGACAATTTGGTACTGGCACAAAAACAGACCCACAGACCAGTGGAACAGAATAGAAAATCCAAACATTAACCCAAACACCTACAGTCAATTAATATTTGATAAAGGAGCCCTGGATATACAATGGGGAGATGACAGCCTCTTCAGCAGCTGGTGTTGGAAAAACTGGACAGCTACATGTAAGAGAATGAAACTGAACTACTGTCTAACCCCATACACAAAGGTAAACTCAAGGTGGATCAAAGACCTGAATGTAAGTCATGAAACCATAAAACTCTTAGAAAAAACATAGGCAAAAATCTCTTGGACATAAAAATGAGCGACTTCTTCATGAACATATCCCCCCCGGGCAAGGAAAACAAAAGCAAAAATGAACAAATGGGACTATATCAAGTTGAAAAGCTTCTGTACAGCAAAGGACACCATCAGTAGAACAAAAAGGCATCCTACAATATGGGAAAATATATTCATAAATGATGTATCTGATAAGGGGTTGACATCCAAAATATACAAAGAACTCACGCACCTTAACAAACAAAAAGCATATAATCCAATTAAGAAATGGGCACAGGACATGAATAGACACTTCTCTAAAGAAGAAATTCAGATGGCCAATAGGCACATGAAAAGATGCTCCACATCCCTAATCATCAGAGAAATGCAGATTAAAACCACAATGAGATATCACCTCACACCAGCGAGGATGGCCAACATCCAAAACACAAACAACAACAAATGTTGGCGAGGATATGGAGAAAAGGGAACCCTCCTACACTGCTGGTGGGAATGCAAATTAGTTCAACCATTGTGGATAGCAGTATGGAGGTTCCTCAAAAAACTCAAAATAGAAATACCATTTGACCCAGGAATCCCACTCCTAGGAATTTACCCTAAGAACACAACAGCCCAGTTTCAAAAAGACAGATGCACCCCTATGTTTATTGCAGCACTATATACACTAGCCAAGAAATGGAAGCAACCTAAGTGTCCATCAGTAGATGAATGGATTAAGTAGATGTGGTACATATACGCAATGGAATATTATTCAGCCTTAAGAAGAAAACAAATCCTACCATTTGCAACAACATGGACGGAGTTAGAAGGTATTATGCTCAGTGAAATAAGCCAAGCCAAAAAAGACAAGTATCAAATGATTTCACTCATATGTGGAGTATAACAACAAAGAAAAAAACTGAAGGGACAAAACAGCAGCAGACTCACAGAACCCAAGAACGGACTAATAGTTACCAAAGGGAAAGGGACTGGGGAAGAAGGGTGGGAAGGGAGGGATAAGAGGGTAAAAGGGGCATTACGATTAGCAGACATAAGGTGGGGGGGGCACGGAGAGGACTGTACAACTCAGAGAAGACAAGTAGTGATTCTCATCTCACTACGCTGATGGACAGTGACTGTAATAGGGTTGGTGGGGGGGACCTGAGGAAGGGAGTAGTTTAATCACCATAATATTGCTCATGTAATTGTAGGTTAATGATACCAAAATAAATTGTTAAAAAAAAAGGTTTCTAATATGTATATAGACTGACCATCATACATTTATCTTGTTTATAAATAAATGTCCATTTTGAGCGGCACAGTCAACATATTTACTTATGCACACTTTAAAAGTTTGGAGACCACCTACCTATAGGACCTACCTATAGATGTGGAAATGTCACATTATAATTCATAGTATAATGAATATATGGGTCTCATACTCAGAAGAGAGATCTAACTTGCTTACGAGTGAAGCAACAGGTGTAAATTAGGTGAGAAAGAGTTGAGATCACAACTCCAGGAAACACCAACATGTAAGAGGTAGGCAAGAGGTGAGAATTTTCTGTGTTTATTAAGCACAGGAGGTGAGTCCTATGATGCAAATTAAAAAATTTTTGCCTTGAATGCATGTATTAGTTTAGTACTATTTCATTGGAAAATCATGCAGACATCTGTTTCACTTTGCTGTCATTAGCTCAGATAACTTACTGATCCTTTATCCTCTGTGCACTCTTTGACATTAACAAGAAAAGCAGAAGCAGAAAGTCAGTCAGAAAGCAGACGAAGTAAAGGATTTAGTTTAAATGATCTACTAGATAGCTGATGCCTTGATAATTGATATGAACAGGTATGAATACTTTGGGTTTGAACAGCTTTGGGTATGAACATTTACTGATATCCCTGGAATTCACTGAAAGAGCTCCTCTATTCCCCAGGCTACTTCCTCCTTTCTGCATGGCCCTAGGACCTCATCCTTGGGGGAGATATACATCTGTCTCAGCTGCCTAGACGCATAGCTAATTCATCCACTAGACTGTAATTCTAAAAAGCAGGGATTAAATCCATCCACCTTTGTTTTCCTTGGATACTGAGCACAAGTAAGCATTGAATAGGTATTTGCTAAATTGAGGTGCCTGTTATTTTTATCTTAATATTAGCCAAATCTTCCCACTTTCCTTTTTCATCAATTTTTTTTAAATCCAAATTTTAGGGTGTCATGGTAATATCATAAATTCAGATTTATACTGATCTTAAATGGCTCTCACTGTTTTGTCTTTTTTGTGGAGCCATTTGTATGATCCAAGCCAAAAATTGGTAAGATGGAAGGAGTTTGTTTGCTTGTTTTTACACTGTGGGCTATAGTTTTGGAAAAACGTAAGTGGAAGAAATTCAGTGTTTGTTTCCTATGGATACTCTACTGACATACATCTGTTTGCTCCTAGGTGTTCTCTGTTCTATGTATAAGGATTACATTAGGCCTCGATTCTTCAATGTGTTCAAAAAATGAAGCTGCATACAAGAAAAACAAGGCTTCTGAAAACATTTATTATGAAGAATGAATTTTCAATATGTAGCAAATCATACTGCAGAAGTATCAGACAGAATTCTCATAGCCTTGTATAGTACAGTCTGTTGTTTAAGAAGTTGATCTCTAAATCAACAATCATAGTCAACTCAAAAATATCCTTACTGGTATCTTTCATAACCTAGGACATGAACGCCTGATGTTTAAAATGTTTATTTTCTAGTTAGTGGCAGAAAATAATCCATATTATGCAAACCACTCTGAAAATTAGGAGTTATATAGTGGCTACAGAAAATTTTTCTATATCCATATTAAATATGATACTCTAGGTCATTGCCCAAATAAGACCTTCATAAACTTCTTTTTAGAAGGGGCAACAATTACATCAGAGGAGAATGGTCACATTACTTAAGTTTGGTTCACCATTGTGCACCTCACTCTTATATAGAAATCTGACTGTTTTACCACAAACATAAATGTCTAAACATTTGAGTATCTTTCTTTTTATTTTTATACTTCTTGAAACCATTTCTAGAAGTACAAGGTAAACTGCTAAAAAAAAATCCCTTTTTCCACAGATGACACTGTATGGGTGGAAGGATTTGGTCCAGACATGCTACGGCTAATCTGGTATGACACTGTAGAAAACAAAAGAAACCAAAGTAACATTAAATGTTAAGTATGCCTGTAGCCTCCCAACTCCTCTGTAACTGCCCAAGGTTCTAAAAAATTAGTTTTGTTGTAGTCATAACTGTTGCGACTCAGATTTACCACCTAAAACTCTAAGCCTGGGAAAGAAAACAAAAACAAAGAAAGTATTCACTAAGAGAAAATGAGGAATGCACTGCCACGTGATTTGTGATGGTTTTTCCCGTGATTTTTTCTGTAGTGAAGGGTTACTCTGACAAGATGAGGTCGAATACCTAGGGAAAGAAACATGTAGAAATATCCGAAAATATGTCTGCATTCTAGATATTAACCCACTGTTCTGTGTATTGTATACACTTTTCTCCATTGGCCCATGTAATTATTTTGAAAGTTATCATTTGTACCTCTTATGAGGCTTTTCCAGTGCCACCAACAAGTACACGTATTTTGATCAACACTGTCATTTTTGGAAAATAGGCAGGAAGAGAATCCAGCTACTTTATTCCACTAAATATTCCAGTAGCTGGATCTAACATGTTGCATATAGGTCAGGAAAATTGAGAACAGCTGGCCTAGAAATGGCATTCTTCACGATGATCACACGATGAAGATATTTCTAACAAGGCCACTGGGGAGAGTCCACTCTCTCAATATATGCTCATCATTAGAAGTAAATGAACTCAATGTTTAATTAGAAATGCGCCGTTCTCACAAAACCCAATAGATTCCAGAGTTTTCTAATCTTACTCTGAGAGAACTAAAGTAATATATTTATTGTTTGAAAAAAAACCACAAAATATTTATTTACTAAGAGTAATGCATGAGAACTCACAAATTGTGTTTAAATTAAAATGTAAAATCATATATGGAGGAAAGTTAGGTAAGGAGGATGTTCATTCACCCACACCAGCTTGGGTAAAGCAGAAGGACCTATAGATAATACACAGTACCTGAATTTGCATAATACTTCTAGAGGGCAAAGCTTTGGTGGCTTAATATCATGTTTAAAATTGAGAAGGCTGTTATCATTGGCTCCTGTAACCCCTAATGCCTTGCTTGCTAATTAACTATGTCATGGGGGCACAGAGACGACAAGTAGTGACTCTATAGCATCTTACTATGCTGATGGACAGTAACTGTAATGGGGTATATGGTGGGGACTTGATAATGGGGGAATCTAGTAACCTCAATGTTGCTCGTAATTGTATATTAATGATACCAAAATAAGTAAATAAACTATGTCATGTGCCTGGATATGCTCTGCCTGTCTTTTTTATTAGGCAGACACACAGTTATATAGCAGCAACTGCTTGGTAACAATTATTTATTTCTGTTTTTCTGACATTCTAGGTATCTATTGTCAGAACATCCTTTTACAAATTGACTCCATAGTGTTAAATCCAGGAATTGAGTGAGTGTTAGCATTTAGGTTAATCTTAACACTGCATATATTAACATCTATATAAGGGTATATATAGAAAACCAGATCTGTAAATGACTAATTAGAAAATGATTAAGTGCCCTTAATTTAGCAAAAATGTGTACCCAAGACTCATTCTTTAGACATCAAATCTCTTCTACTGGTTTTAGCCTGATTCAGTTTGCTTTATTATAAAGTTTTCTGATTACAGGAGCTATTTGACAGGTATACCTGATTGACAGGTATACTTACAAACTTCTGTAAACTCTGTTGCTAGTAACATATAGTTAAAGAATGGAAACAAGCTACAGAAATCTCCCAAGTACTTAGTCTGTTTGACCTATTTGACCAACCACCTCATCCTTTTATGTGAGTCGCAGAACGTGATTTCTTTTCTTTCCACAAACCTTTTCTGGTAATTAAACTGCTGACAGATGAAACTGCCCAGGGGGAGAGAAAAATCCAAAAAACTGATTCATCTAGAGTTGCTGTCTGTGTATAAAGAAACCAAAACACTTTAACTCATTTTTTTAAATCTCTTTTTCAAGAGAAAACTGGTAAGTGATGTTAATTCATTTGCATTTTCAAGATCAGGACTCTAACCTGAATTGCAAGACTGCTGCTCATATAGGAGTTTCAAGGGCCCCTTACACAGAAATGAGGGAATCTGAAAAGTATCCTAGAAAAATCCCTGCCACTTAAGAGGGCCACGTCACTATAAATGAAGATAGGCAATGTCTGGACTTTTTTAAAAGTCTTACTGAAAGGTACTAAGTTTTAAAAGAAGGCAGATAAAATAAGTCAGATATTTAACTTTTATACTGAAAGAGGAAAATGACGTTTAAAGTCCTGTAAAGACTACACTGTTTGCAAACTCAAAGCCTTGGAGGCTGGAAGGAAATGAATAAAGGGGTGTACGCCACCCTGGAGTACATTCCATAAAAAATGGTAGCTGCCACTCAATTCCAGCCAGCTGCATTTCCATGCAGGAATGTGAGCCCAGTGTTGAAAATTTTCTGACTTTTCAATCAGATAATTCTGCAAAAACTTTCAATTATTAAATATTAACTTTTTATTATAAAAAATTTAAGAAAAAAGTCCTGTTTAGGAAGAGGGGTCAAAAAAAAATCTTTAACCCATATGTAGGCAGGCAGTCTGTGATGTGGACTAATCTGCATACTACTAATTAAGTGCTAATCTCATACTACTTGGTATAAATACCTTAAAATAAAAGACTTAGCATTCCTTGGGTGATTCAACATTAGGACTATTAGCCACTCCTGGAAATAGACTTTGGACCTAGAAATGGTGTTTGGAGAATTAATGGGAAAAGTGGGAAGAAAAGACATGGTGGGACTATACCAATATTAGAAAGAAAAAAAATATCTCTCTTATCGTCTGTTGGTACTTAAAAAATTAAGTGTTATAAGTTTCATCTTTCCTACCTAAAACTTGAATGCTAGAATGGGCTGAATGACAATGCAGCATGGAAAACTGATTATTGGTTAAAGTACAGTTTGTGGACCTTGTTACTAGGCATTAAGCTCTTTGGAAAACACCGTCATATCTCTGAAAAAAAATTCAAGAAGAGTGTTAAAGAGAATAGTAATTACAAAGCATGCCGATAACCAGGATTAACTATGATTACCAAATGAAAGAAATGTTTTCTTTAGAAGTATCAGTGTTACTAAGGATCTCATCAGTTAAAATCAAAGGGAAATTTAATTGGCCATAGTCAAGCATCACTTTAAAAAGTAAGTCAATTTTTCTCAGTTCATTCAGAAAAAGAGCATTACTCCCTTTCTCAATTGTGATCCAGACAAATCTACCTATCTAATTTATTTGAATGATATATATTTTTAAAAATACAAAAAAGATCTATCCGTTTTATATAACGTTAAAACTCTACCCAAACTGGTCTGTTCAGGTTTACATAAATACATACACATAAATATTTTTTAAATTCCAGAAAACACAAACCCATAAGGGTGTGTGGCTATCATGAACCTGTCATTTGACTCTGGCTGCTGAAGGACTCAGGTGAGGGGGGGTGGGTCTCTGACCTACACTTATAGCTGTCAGCTTTTGACACCCTTCCCATGAGGAAATCTTTGCTTTTTGTTCAAAACATTTGAACAAAACTCACCTCTGAACTAACAGAGATATGTTTACAGGATACTTGGCACAAAAGGACTAAGAATAAATAGTTCGTATACAGTCTCTCAGGCTGTCAGTCATCTAGACACAAGTGAGTCAGCATCCACGGTGTTCAGAAGGTAGAGTTCAGGCGGAGTTGTCAATCCCAGATGGTACTAAGGACGAAAAGATGGGAAAGGATTAGGCTGATTTGCAAGTATTTAAATACCGAAACTGGCACTTAAGTACCTATAATTAGCATATCAGTGTCAGCTTTTCAGTACTGCTATATGATTTTTATTTCAGAAAAGACATGGCTTAGACACATGAATGGTTTATGGTATTAATAGCTAAGAGCTGAAATAGTTAAGGACTGAGGAGTGCCAAATGCCCTCAGCAAAATTTGCACTTTGGCTATTCTTGTTGACACTGCCTCAGGAGGGGGCTCCTGACCAGAACTCTAAGGGCAAGGGCACTGAGTGTTTTACTTCAGTACTGTGTGTGTTAGAAATAAAATTTCAAATGGTCTAAATCCTGAGTCCTATGATCTGGGCCCCATTATCCTTTGGCACCTAAGCAGAGAAAAGCTTTTCATTAAAAAATAAAATAAAATCGCATGTGTTAAGAGAGAGGGAGATGATCTCTGGGTTCCAAATGTTCGTCAGGCTGAGTCAAAATAATTTCGGCTACTTTTAACACATTGCTAGACCCCACTCCTGGAGACCTGAATCCAAATGGTTTGTGTTGGGATCTGTGGAGTTGTATTTTACTCTTTTTCTCTCCTCTGCATATACTGTGGGACAACCACTGAGTCTCATTTTAGCCCTACGATTATTGCTTAGGGTTTTAGGAATGTTATTGCCCCCTGGCACCAACAGCCTGTGAGTTAACACAGAATGAAGACTATAAATCCATCGGAGGAAACTATCCTATTATAGTATAAAGCTGACCCTTGAACAATGTCAGGGTTAGGGGCACTGACCCCCGCAGCCAAAAGTCTACGAGTAACTTTGACTCCCCAAAAACTTTACTAATAGTCTACTGTTGACTGGAAGCTTTACCGATAAGGTAAACAGTTGACTAACACATATCTTTTGTATGTTATATGTATTACATACTATATTAAGGACCCCTGCAGGTCAAACTCCTGCTTTTCAAGGGTCAGCTATAGTGGAAAGGTCACTGGAATTGTAGACCTCACAAGCTTCTGATGACAGTGTGAAGATGAGACCAACAGGAGGCCAAGATAAAATTATTCTCAACCAGTGGGCTAGGAAATCACAGTTACACTGGCCTGAGGGCAGAGAAACAACTCTTCAGACTTCAGCTTGCTTACTCTAGGTCCTTATGTCCCTCCCTAGTTTTAGTAAGCAAGAACAATTGTCAGATACAATGTAAATTAATTGTAGCCTTTTCTCAAGCAAGCTAAGGTGGGTAGGCTTCCTCATTATGTAGTAAGCAAAGGTTGTGTTATTAGTCCCATGATCCTTAGAGTGTATCACTTAGATGAGTTAGTAGACAGAACTCCATCACTGGTTTGTCACATTGCTGAGACAGAGAAATGGTGCTAAATTGCACGAGAATGGGCTAAAACACTTTCAGTGGCAGAGAGGTACTACAAATGAATATTACTATTAGTTCTTAGCTACTGCTGGGGAAGGATCACAGGGGACCTATTCCATTTTCTATGCTTGCCACAAAACATCAGTTAGTTTATAAAATACGAGCCCACTAGATGTCAACGTCTGAGCTACGACTATTCTAGTGATAATCAGAGTATCAAGCAAATGCTTCAATGTGTTGATGTTCCTGGTGCTCCTAAACACCAAAGCTTGATTTAACTTTGCCTGAAGGGTGTACTGCATGTTACATAAGATGGTTTGCTAATGGTAAGTTGGGCTCTGGAGTTAAGCTATTCATGTTCAAATGCCAGTTGCCCTTTTATTAAGTGATGTGATTTGGAGACATTATTTCACTTCTTGGCCTTCCAGCTGCCTCATCTACTTAGAGACTTATCCTCTTGTTACAAGAATGAAATGAGATCACATGAGTGCTCTGACCAGGAGTAGCACATGGTAGTAAGTGTCGGCCATTTTTAACATTCCTAAACTAAGGTGCCAAGAAAAGCTGACACATTTAAATTCACTAGTCCTATCCAATGAAGGAGCAGAAAGCATTGAAGAAGACAGAGCTAAAGGAAATGCCTCAAATTAGGATCTCCAAAATGTTATGCATCCTACTTTAGTTCTGATTAAACCCAAGGGAGTTTAAGAAGAGAGAACTAAATGAGGAAGGACAGCATGGAAAACAGAATTCCCAGATTATTTCTGTGGTGTTACTTACAGTATTCCGCTCTTGTAAGACAGACAGGGAAAGCTTGCAACAGAGAAAGGGAAAATGAAGTTCTGACTCAGATTTTCCTGTCATGCATCTGGTGAAGGGCTAGTGGTTTACAGTGCCTGAACTTTGTCTTTGGTTTCATTAAATGGTGCCAATATTTCCATTTATATTAGATCTGCCAAAGGCTCATTCACTTTTAAGCTACACAATCTTAGTTTCAAATACTCCCACTTTTTATGGGCATCATGTACAGAATATAAAAGCCTATTTCAATGGTGAAACAAGACTACAGATAGTAAAATAGCTTAACAGAGAAAGGCAGAATAACAATTTTTTCAAGTTTAAATATGATAATGATGTGACCCTTAGCAACAGCAAAACTATATGACTAAGTGGATTAATAGAAGTTAAGTGTTTGGTGTCTACAATTCATCAAGTCTTCTGGGGACTAAAACTGTATCTGTCCCTTCTAAAGAGAAAAGCACTAACAGTGCAGGCTTCCTATGTCATTCCAGGTGGTAGTTGGTGTTTCAGTATTTCAAAGCTGTTGCAACTCCATTAATAAAGTATTTTCAAGGTTAAAAAAAATACCCAAGAAACCAAATTGGAAAAAGAAAAAATTTTTTAATTACAAATCAGGTTTACATATTGTTAAATGGTCACTAAAGCTCAGTTGTGACCACTCCTAATACCACTAGGAGGACCTCACAGGAGCCAATCTGCAGCTCCTCCTCACCCCTGTTAAGTCCCGGTATGCAGTAACAGCACAATTATTTTATGTCACATTAATGGAGAATAAGGACCAACTTACATAACATACAATTGAATATCCTTAACATTCCACAGAAACCCACTGTCAAAACACACCGCAAATGCTGGCACTGGAAGACTGAAGTTCTAAGCATTGTTTATTGCACCCAGAATATGGGTTGAAGCACACTTAGTTTCCGAGAGAATCGAATGGATTACAGTATAGTAGTGTTTTTAACATACTGCTCACATAGCATTATAAAACGCCATTTAACTGGGAAGAAATTTTCCATCATTACAAGTCATTATACAACCTTAAAAAAAAAAAAAAAACCTAGCAGCTTTTACCTGGGCTTCTCAGCACTTGGGAATCTGAGACTGGATCCACCCAGACTCAGGATAAGGGTAAACATTACTGTATCGTCTTTACAAATAATGTTTTTGTCAAGTTGGCTTTCACCTACTGGAACCAGACATGCGCTTAGGATGTCAGTCCCCAGTATCTTCAGAGTGCCCTTACAATTACTTTGGGGAAGGACAGTAGCGGACAGGGGCAGCTATGAGGAGGACAGTTAGGGAAATAAGCCTTTCATGATCCCGTACTGTATTCCTTGAGAGACTAAGATAAAAGTATGGTCAGTGACACACAGTAGTTCCCCATAATGCCTTATAAAAAAAATCCACACAGTCTGTGCTTTTGATTATGTGCAAATATCAGCAATAATGCTCAGGGGCTCAGATGAACAGAGTGTCAATCAACCAGGACTCCAGAAGGAAAGCTCCAAAAACGAGTCTTTCAATGCCATTCCTATTACTGTTCTCACCAAGTCAATGGCTATAAAAGACTTATTTATCTCCACCAGACAAATGTGATTTGATCTGAGATATTCACATACTCTCAGACTCCGAGTGTAAAAATGTCACAAGTAGCTGAAGAGCAGCAGCTTCAAGCAGAAGGGACCCGTTTCCTCTGACTCCAGAGCTCCACCATCTGGTCTCAGAGAGTTTTTCCCTCTGAGGGAATGGCTGAAGAGAGGTATAACCCAGGGCAACTTTGCTGACAGAGAACTTGGCAAGCCTACTGACTTGCAGAGAGAAAGAGAGCTTTGCAATTGTTAGGTCCACAGCTCCTGAGATTGCCTTGCAAGTCGTCTTGAGCATGCTTCAGAAAAACATGATGGTTCTTGTAGGAGGTGGCTTTTAGGAATAAAACAATGTCTCTTCTCCTTTTAAGTCTTTTCGAGAAAGTCTGTTCTTAAATGCTACCATCTTTTTCTATCACTACCCTCCTGGAGGAGGAAGGTGAAGATTTTACAACTACATGTGCTCAAGAATAAACATCATTAGGAACGCTCTGTACTAATGTGAAAGTTATTAAAATCAGGACTCCCAAGAAATTCCTGATAAACTTTCAATCTCTGAGGAAAATCTAAGTGATTTTCAAGGTGATTAATAACCATTATCAACAGTAAGTCTTGTTATTTGTCCAGTTATTATCCTCTTTACGCTCTCACCCCTCTTAACTTCCACTGAGAAATGTGAGATGGAAATAAGTTACGAGAATCCTGAGCCTGACAGAGGTAGATGTCTCATCATTTTATATTCAACATGGATGGAACCATTCTAGTTGAAATTTTACTTTTTATAACTAAAACAAGTGAAAAGATATGCATAAGAAAAGCATTTCTCATTCTTTTAACATCCATTATCTTTTGATAAATGAAACTTGTGTACTCATTCTGTAATTTGTATTATGAAATATTTATTACATTTTCCAAGTGTTTTTCATTATTTAACCTGGTTAAGAATCATGCATAAAGGATTATCTCTCAAAAGGTAAGACAAACTGGCCCTTGGGCAGCTTACCTAAGAGTTTAGTGTTAGAATGATAGCAGCAAGTGTCAGCTTTTAAAAGATCCTGTCTAATTCAGTTCCCAGGAAGTCAGGAAGAAAAAATCCCATCTTTCAAACACACTCTGAAACAAAGTTTTTCCCAACAAACAGTTGAGTCCTAAATGCAGTCTGTGCAACAGCACATACTTTTGGCTTTGTTCACACAGTAAACCATAGAAACACACGGGCTCTGATGGCTACCTGCGGAAAACAGACAGACTGACCCAGTGTTTACTTAGAATAGCCACCGGTGGCTTCTTCCGCCAGCAGGACTTTAGAGATGCTTACCGTGTGCCCACAGTCCAGGAAGGACATGCCCAGTGCAATCAAACATTGCCAACTCTGAAAGATAAAATATGGTCATCATTCCCCATCCTCTCTGAAGAGCCTTCTTACCCACCATGACTGCTCACACTGCACTGCTCAGAGAGGAACCTGCTCTCTTTCCAGAACACCAAGCTTTGCCTATCTTCTACCACCAAGGTTGTACAAGTCAATCTATCAAATATCCCCTTCAAGACATCTGGAATCTGCTTTCCTCAACAAAGTTTTTAAATACTATTTTCAGTACTGAGTTCCCTCTGTTCCTACCACTTTGTCTTTGTGGTTTGTTTCTTTTATCCGGCTGGGAGTTCCCTGAAGACCACTTTTCTTCAGTCCTACAACATTCCTCCTGTTGGGGGAGTGATGGACTAATAGAGCTGGAATAGCTTCCTGAGCTGCTCTATGAAGTATATGTTTTAGAGCTAACCGGCAACCCACTCTGGAATCTGCCTTCAGCCTTAAAATGTGTCTTCAGCAACTCAACAGTCCCAGACTGACTGGGGACAATCTGGCACCTTCAAAACCAGTTTGCATGAAGGAAGGAGTCCCTTAAGTTTACAGCGAATTTTTACAATGATTCCTTGTCAAGGCATATTCAGTCACTTCAGTTTCCTTGGAGTAAGTCCCTAGCATAATCCTAGCATGCCCAAAGTTTAGGGAGCAGGAAAAAAAAGATACAGCAACCAGGACATAATTTTCAATATTCACGAGTGACTTTCTCTATCAAATATCTAATCCATGGCAGACACTGGCCTGGGGACTAGGTAAACATTAAGATCAGTGTGTCAGGTTTCCACCTCCATCTTAATCATTCTCTGCAGCAGATAAGGTATAAATTTTGCTGTCTCTAAACCTCAACCCTTGCATTTTTCACAGAAACCTGTATAGAATAGAGAGGTGGATTTGCTGATGTTACTATAGCTGTTTCCATTAATAAAAATGTTAGAAATGATGCGGAAAATTGAGAAAGACTATATCCATAATCCCACCATCTTAAGACACTGCTACTAACATTTTTATGTAATTTACTCTAGACTTCTGAAAACATTTTTGACTACCTGGGTATACATAATTCTGCATTCCTTTTCTATGTAGCTTTGTTTTTATAACCATCATTTTAAAATAACTCTAGAATAATTCACTGCAAGAATATCACTGAGAAAATCACAGTGCACGGCCCCCTGCTCTAGCCCCATCTTCTACCACCATCTACTTCCTTTACTGCTGCTCTTCTTTTAGTCCCTCACACATGGTACACTTTCATTAGGAATTAAGAATGGAAACCAGAGAGAAGTGACAGAAACTGAAAAGTGATAGCTCTTAGGAAGCAAAGTAAATTTTATGGTTAAAAATATTGTTGAACTATAGCTGATTTAACAATTTCATGTAAATTGTCTCAATAACCTGGAGACAGACCGCTTTATGCTTTTTTAAAATCCTTTCATTTCTGACTGTTAGCCAGCCCCCCAACCTCTACCATCCCTGACACCTACACCTCTGCCCCCTCCTAAGTGCACTTACCAAGTAAAACACAAAGCCCAGGTAACCCACGCTGACCACAGCAGCCACCACATACAATGTCACATGCTCTAGATCCAGGACATAAATCACAACAAAGTACATGTTCATGGAACAGACAATGAGGACCAAAATCCCGCCTGCAATCCTCCAGCCTCTGTAAAAGGAATCAGCAAAGTCACTGGTGGAATATTCCAACCTATCCACAAACAGAAAAGGACACTGCATCTCGTTGAGTAGACAGGAGTTAAGAGGCATTTAAAAATGAAATGGAAGTGGTTCTTAGTATGTCCCAGATTAGGGTAAATGAGCCAAAGTCAGACACTGATAGGGAGAAAGAGGGAAAAAAATACTATCAAATAATCCCCACTATTTAAGTCCCTAGAAATTCAACAAGCCCTAAAAATCCAACAAGTCTTGAGAGTTACTAGAGATACAACAAATTATTTCAAATACCTAAAGCCTTTAAAGACACATTTAAGAGGTTTAGCTTATGCCTTTCTCATTAAGATCACTTAAATGGAATTAACATGATTTAAACTTCAATGGCTGAAGTTGAAGAGTTAAAGCCCTATAAGTTGAACTTCCCCCTGCAGAAAGAAGTGAAAGACATGCTTGCCCTCCTTTATTACATTCACAGTGTCCATGTTCTAAGCCAAAGACTGAGGGGGAAGCCCTAGTAGTCACCTGTCAAAGTATATAGTCCCCCGGACGACCCACTTTCTGACTGGCCAGTTTGGTGAAGATACCCTTCCCCCCACATCTCTGGGGAACTCAGAGGAGGACACTCACATTCCATTGGCAAAGTCACTCATTACCGGCTGCAAGCTCGTGAGCGTGAGGATCGGTATGAGAGCAAAGGGAAGCTGGAAAAGAAAGAACTAAGATCAGGTGGGGTGACTGGGGGCCCACCCCCAGAGAGCAGCACTGTTAGCAAAAGGGAAACACAGACCCTGCCTCGTCTACTCCAGGAGAAATTACTCCATCATCCCAACATGCTCAAGCATTGTATGCTGGTATCTGTAGACCTGTCATTAGCCAGTCATCAATTATGATCATAAGTGTCTCTACAAATATTTGTATCTGCCTTGTCTTCTCAACCTCCATAGGACTTAGCAGTATCTTTTGGTTTTAATGTTTGCTTGGATTAATGAACGAAAATTTTGTGTTCTATATGTAATGACAGCTTATAATTCCCATTCAGGCTTAAAAAAACCAAGCCATTTATAAAAGCCTTTTAGATACCAGGGATTTAATACACATTTACTGCAGACCAAGACTGTGCCTCTTTCTTCTGAATTTTTCCCAGCACCACGTAGATATCTACGGGCAATACATAAAACTGCCTGACTACATGGGAGTGTCCCCAGCTCCCTCCTCACCTGTAAGCTCTGGAGCACATTCAGGAAGTCATTCATCCCTGTTAGATGCTCTACATCTTGGAAGAAAGCAACGCACAGAGTGGGGATAATGGCAATAGAGCGGGTCAGAACCACTCGGGCAAAGCGTGACCATTTTAGGTTCAGGAATCCCTGAGAAAACACAGAAGCAGGATGAATGTTGGGAATGCGTGACAGGAAAAGGTCAGGAGGTTCAGGAAGACCTTAGAAATATGGGGTTAATCAGAAGTCACGAAAGGGCAATTTCCTTTCCCTCTAGTCTGTATCAGTCAACCCAGCACATACCTCCATGACAAACTGGCCAGAATAGGTTCCTGTCATGGTGGAGCTCTGTCCTGCAGCCAGAATCCCCACTGCCCAGATGTAGAGTGCAGCAGGCCCGAAGTAACATCCCAGCACAACACCCTGGGAGAGGCAAGGGAGAAAGACAGGTCTGTGTCAACGATCTGCTTAGATGGCACCAAAACAACATTTCTCCCTCTTTGCTATGCACCCACCTATACCAAGTGCTGTGCTGGGCACTGTCCTAGAAGCAAGACTCAGGACGTGACCTCATTCAGACACTTCCCACTTAAATTTTGCTGGGTGTTCTTTCATTCCTCAGCCTAGTCCGTTCTCTTCTCCAAGCTTCTAAAGCCTTCATCTTCAACCTTTTAAGTATTTGAAGTATTAAAAAAAACAAGGCCCATACCACATCTCCCAAATTATGTTTCTTAACACATTATTCTGGAAGATGGGAAGAGGAATGAAAAGAAAGTAAAATATATTTGGGAAATGCTACATACTATATATCCTTCTCTTGGAGGTTCACAATGTACCCAGCACAAAAGGACCGAGGCCCAACAAAGAACACTGAACTAGGAACGCTTCTTCAGTCATCCCAACTAACATCCCATAGAACAATATACTATTAGCACAAGGCTGGAGACTGCTGGTACACCTTATCTTTCAGCTGAGTGTCTATTCCCTCCCATGTAATCTAAACTGCTTGCCTGGCATCTGGACTTCTGAAATAAATGACACTCCAAAGAAGATACGCTCAGCTCTGAAGTGAACCCACAAAAAAGACCAGATACTATGCCAAGAATATTGATTCAGGAGCAAAGATCACAAATCTGAATAGCATTACCCCTTTGTAGATGTCCACAGCCAGTGTTGAATTATCATCAGGGAAAAGACTAGTATAGGAACTGCTGCTATTTTTACAGACTTCAACCTGGAACACAAAACAGTTGAAGAGCAAATGTTATTTTTGAGGGGAGGACTATGTAAGAAGAGCTCTCCTATAGATCACACACAAGTCATCTGTAGGACACTGGCTGGAGTAAGACACTGGATGCAGGGTGATAGGAGCAGAGACTGGTAGTAATGTCACCATGATCTTTCTACACCCCCAGGTCATAAAAACTATTTACTGAGTTAGAGGGTGCATGGTAATACATGAATGTGGGGTCATTTTAAATGATGACAGCAGGAGTTGACCCTTAGGAAGGCTTCAAATATGAGAGGACACCCAGAACAGGGAATCTTTAGTCAAAGCAGAGCCAGGAGTCAGAGGTCCTAGAGACAGGAAACAAAGTGGTGATCAAAACTAGACAGGCAATCAAGGCCGAAAAAGACAAGTACCAAATGATCTCACTCATATGTGGAGTATAAGAACAAAGAAAAAAAATAATAATAAATAAATAAATAAATAAATAAATGAAGGAACAAAACAGCAGCAGACTCACAGAACCCACGAATGGACTAACAGTTACCAAAGGGAAAGGGACTGGGGAGATGGGTGGGAAGGGAGGGATAAGAGGGTAAAAGGGGCATTACGATTGGCAGACATAGGGTGGGGGGGCACGGGGGGTACTGTACAGCTCAGAGAAGACAAGTAGCGATTCTCATCTCACTACGCTGATGGACAGTGACTGTGGTGGGGTTGGTGGGGGGGACCTGGTGATGGGGGGAGTTCAATCATCACGGTATTGCTTATGTAATTGTAGGTTAATGATACTAAAATAAAATAAATTATTAAAAAAAAAAAAAAAAAAACTAGACAGGCAATCAGTAATTGAGATTACAGAGAATTCAAAATGCAAAGGAGTCTGCTCCAGCCTCAGTTTCTAGTTTGTTTGTTGACTCCTCACAAATGTCAGGAAAGTAGGCTGGCAGCTGATACAGGAAACAAAAGGGGATGACAAAGAGCCAAAGGGATGCGAAGCCATTAACACAACAACACAGGCAATATTTAGTCTGAGGCAAGTCCCCTTCTCAGCCCACAGCTAGGAAAGGTGGGGGGGGGCTAGGCTTGGTCAGTCCTGGATGCTAGGCCCTGACTCCTGCACTGGCTTAGGGGGCAGAACTGAGGCTAAAGCTCTACACTGCCCATGAGCTCCAAGTCACTGTCCCATTTTCCTACCCATTCCAGCCTTCACTTCACCCTGCCATTCACAACCACCCATGACCCTGGCTTACTCACCACCTGGTTGTTGGTTTTCTCAAAAAATGCTTCACCAAAGACTGAGATGACAAAGACATTGATGATGAAGGAGACAAAGAGAGCAATGCAGGATTCAATGAAAAAGTACTTATTAGCTTCTTGAACTTCCTTCTTACTGGCTCGGTTTATCTGTCTGGACTAAAAACATAAAAGCAGGAGTCATTTTTCACTAGTTGGACAAGTTTCCTTGTAATATTTCATGAGTTTGGAGTCAGCTGAAAGATTTAGAGGGCAAACGACTGACCAGATGAAATATGAGATAACTTGCTTACATCCAAGTTCATTAAGTGAGTAAGAACTTCACAACCCTTTGACGACAATGCACATTCCCCAAATAGGAAAGAGTGACTAAGTGACCACTGAGCTGTCAATAATTGTGGCTAGATTTAATGATCTGCAAAAACAACCAATTTCAGTCCTAAGAGGAGTAAAACTTTAATTTATAAAGGTCTCTGAAACCTCCCAACAAACTATTGTTTTAAGCCCAACTGGTAACGTCTAGCTGGGTTCTTTACTCCTGACCTCCTCAAGGCCCCTAAGGCTTTGGAGAGTTAAACACAAGGTACACTTTCAGACCTTCAATGAAGACCTTTAGTCCTGGTTGCTCTGTGGCATCAGTTATCACTGGTCACTTTGGTGATAAAAACAGAGCCCAAGAATGTCGAGCTTAATTATATTCAACAATGGAAAAATACCTTGCTCCTTTAGGCTCTAACAGTTGTAAACTAAATGTGTGTCTCTTGCAACTAAAGGAAAAGATGTCATGAACTACCCGGACGTAAGGGCCTTGCTCACCTTGACTAAAGCAGAATGCAGATACATGTTGTGTGGCATGATGATAGCTCCCACGATGCCCACGGCCTGCTCAATCTGTGGGGTGCGGCAGCCCGAGCAGGACGGCACAAACATGCCTTTGAGTACCTGGCTCTGGCTGGGTTTCACTGTAACATACTACATACAAACATAACAGCTATTAGCTTTTACTAGAATATGAGGTCACAGGAGTAACATAGTACGAAGAAGCACTCAACATCCTTTACTCTTACAATCCTTTCTTCTTCAACACCTACTAGTATAACAAGAGACACAGAACCATCAAAAAACTAAGCTGCATAAGGGGCTTGCTACTGGAGGTCAGAGAATTCAGGACTGGGGGGATCCAGATATTTCACATCATAGTTTAGATACACAAAATAGATGTGTACAGAACGTAATTAATATTCTAAAGAAATAAAATGGCTGCTAAGGTCCTTATTGATATTAGCTTCACAGTAGTTCCTGTGAGACAGATCTAAGAATACAGAGTCAATTCTTGATTACTCAGATTTACCAGGCTTCTGTTCACCTACATTCACCTGAAAATCACATGTTTGCCACTAGTGTATGCTAAGACTCATTCATAACCACTTCTCATATGTGTTTTTTCCTGGTTCAGCACTTCTTTTAGAAGCCTTAGACTAAGCTGCATAATCTACTCATAGATTAGATATACTTTTTAAAATTTAGCCAGGTCAATAAACAGAAATCAGTTTATAACAAGTAGACATAGAAAGGTGCTATTATTGCATATAAAGGTACTGATTCCTAGGAGAGTCTGGATTGGAGCACAAACCAGGAAACACCCACTATATCCCCAATAGTTCACTAACTATTACAATATAGAGAAAGTTCAAGATGCAGTTAGTAAAACCAGGATAAGCAAAAACAGAACCTCTCTAAATTAACAGCCAAGAATAACCTTGTCACCCCCTTCCTAACCTTCTCCAAGAGTGTTCAGCTGTCAGAATGGCCAACTTGGAACCAGGGAGTCTAGTCTGGAGAGTCCTAAGAAGTCTAGTCTTTCTTGACCTAAGAGTCCTGAAGGCCTTCCTGGACATGAGTCTTTGCTTTGAGAATTGACCCGGGGCTCACTTGGCTCTTTGTTAACACATGCAGTACAATTAAACTATCCTAGCATCTTTTTAAAAGGCAAAAAAATATTTTTTTATAAAGCTAATAACAGCCTGTAACACTTGCCTCATATCCAAATGTGAGGGCCATAATGGTGATGAGAAAGCCAAAAAATGCTTCTAGCTTCCGTAAGCCTGAAGGGGAAAAATGCAGCCGTGAGATGACAGGAGGCAGACTTCCCCATCAGCCACTGCACAGAAAGCAGCTCCTTTGACTGACACCTCCATTTCCACTCTCCTTACCATATTTGTCCAAAAAGAGAAATGCAAAGGTATCTGCAATGGTGATGAGAACTCCACCCCACAGAGGAACCCTAGGTCAGAGATAAATGGAGATTAAAGGAAAGAAATGAAACATGAGAAACCCATTCTTCCCAACAGCTTTCCAGGTACATAATATGCAGAGAAGCAAGGACTTGTGGGGAGGGGACAATGGCAGGAGGCCAGGTTTTGGGTAGTTGAGGATCACAGCACCAACCGAATTACATTCATTCAGACCATGATTGTCTATTATATCACACACTTAGGACATGAAGCTGAAAAGTATGGGTCTCACCCCTCAAGGAGCTCACTGTCAAGTGGGATAAAAGGGCATTCAAATAAATGTTATACACAATGCCACACACTGTATAGCAGATATGTATAACCCAACATGAGAACATGGAAAATATAGACCCTATATCTGCCAGGAGGAAAGAAGGTGGTTCCAGAAAGGTTCCACAGAGAAAATAATACTTGAGTTGAATCTTGAAAATTGAAAATCAGGTAGGTTTTTGTTTTTACAGTCGCTTTTAAATTTAGCCAAAACATTGATTGCTTTCTAGAGGAAAACCCCCTCACCTTCCTACAGACAGGATATTGATGGCAATAGCTGAGCCAATAACTTCTTGCATATCTGAGCCAATGATAGCCACCTCCACCATCAGCCACAGAATAATTCGTGGGACCTAAACACAAAACAGCAGAAAGACATGGTTCTAATTAATCATTTCTAAGAACTTCCTTCATAGTTTGGAATTTACATTTTAGCACTGACCCACATATAATCCTTTATAAGCCTTCACTCTAGAGATGGAAGTACCAGAACCTGGCACCACTTGGCCCATCATTGCACTGTGGCCCCTGTTAGAGAAGGCAGGGGTGCTTCTATGTGGCAGAGACTATGCACCAAGGTCAGGGCAAGAGCTGATCCTAATTTTGTCTCTTTCCTTTCCATTCAAGAGAAGAATGAAATTTCCATTCATTTATTTCCACTTAATTTCCTGCCTAAATACAATTCTAAAAGTTTTACATGAAAATGAGGCTGCTAAGCACTATTTACAATAGCCAGGAGATGGAAGCAACCTAAGTGCCCATCAGTAGATGAATGGATTAAGAAGATGTGGTACATATACACAATGGAATATTACGCAGCCATAAGAAAAAAACAAATCCTACCATTTGCAACAACATGGATGGAGCTGGAGGGTATTATGCTCAGTGAAATAAGCCAGGCCGAAAAAGATAAGTACCAAATGATCTCACTCATATGTGGAGTATAAGAACAAAGAAAAAAAAAAAAA
>JAQQAC010003639.1:4198196-4218981 GCA_029783875.1 Phataginus tricuspis | reverse complement strand
AAAAAAAAAAAAAAAAAGAAAATGAGGCTGCTAATATGGTCAGTATCATTCAGGAAAGAATAGAAAACGACTGCAGAAGAAAATACCCTTCAAGAAAATTGAAGAGACCAAACAACATGAAAAGGCTGGGGTCATCCTTAACATAATGATAATACACAAGCAAATGAAAAACGACAGGTATGCAAACGGACCCAGGGCAAAGTGACTGGAACTGGGAGGTATATGACAAAGCAGGAAACTGATTTGGTCAAACAATCCAGTTGAAAGACAAATTTAGTTAAATTAATGCTAGTTCACTGAGGCCAGAAACAAAACACCTCCAGGTACCTGCTATCCAAAAAATTTGCCACAAAAGACAACGGTTAAAATACATGAAGAAAGAGAGGCTAAAAGAAATTATAAATTACCAAGGTCTTTTTGAGAAACAAATAAGGAAAAAAAACAAACATGTAAGGATACCTACTCACAGCAGGAAAGGAGATTAAATATTTAGGACAAACCAGATCAGCGTCTTATCTAAAGATGACTCTAGGTTAAAGCTGTCTTCCAGACACAGGGTCCATTCCTGCCTTAGGCTGCAGGAAGAAAGGCTCAGAATGTCCAAAAGGAAGCTATACAAGACAGTGTAACCTCTAAGGTCAGGGTAAACTGAAAAGTAATTATTAGCAAATCCAAAGAAATTGTCACGTTGTTTATAGTAAAAGGAAAAGACTTACTTTTTTCAAATTGATGGCCAAGTCAAATAAAAATATGTATAATGCAAAGTAATGGAGTAATACGGATGTATGAATGAAAATGCTTGAAGAGCGCACCCCAGCCCTTCCATGGTCTGGGCACTGCTGGATTCCAGGAGGCACAGTGAATGGTAAATGCTTACTCAAATGGAATTTTCCTAAGGAAACTTTCTGGGAAAATATGAATCTCAAGTTAGATTTTGAAGGAACTCAGTAACATGACTTGGCAGCAAAAGGGGCTACAGAATTTCCTTTGAAACTTTCAGTCCTCAGGGCCACTGACCCCCAAGTCCTCCACTGGCTCAGTATACATTGGAGCCAGCATATGTTGCCAGACACACAGATTCCTAAGATATACATGAGTGACAGGAAGGACACTGCATTGCTCACCTTGGGATACTGACGATGACACACTTCAGCAAGGTGCAGCCCCGTGACCACTCCCAGTCTAGCTGCAAGGCGCTGGAGCAGGAGCCCCACAATGGTGGCCAACAGAAGAACCCAGAGCAACTACAAAAAAACACAACCCATGTAACACTCATTAGATAACTGGGGATTTTTTTGTTTGGTTGTTTAGAAATGTGAATGGGAAACACTACATTCAGGCAAGAGCTCAGGCCAGGAATCAAATGACCTACGGTCTGAATCGGGTTCTGCATATAACCTGCTAAGTCACTGTGTACTTTCTGAGACTTAGTGTCTCTCAGCTGCAGTTTCTCCTTTGTTCAAGAAAACTAGGTGGATAAAATAAAATTAAAAACCAGACAGGAGAGTACTTTTCATCTAAGTGTCGCCACCAGTGAAGTATGTGCACGTAGCCCCTGAGGCTGATATCCAACAGGCAGAGTAGACAAAAAGGATGTGAGGGTGTGCTGTGCATATTTAAAGGGAACAGGGACAAGACCAACAAGTTCACCTTAAATCCAGCCACTGCTCCAGCCTGCAAATCAGATTCGATGTTTCCCGGATCCAGGTAGGCAATGCTCATAAGGAAGCCCGGTCCCGTGAAAGCCCAGAGTTTACGGAAGCTAAAACAAGAGTCCTATACAAGAGAGGAACAGACATCAAACTATCACCTCCAAACTACTGATCTAATCAACTGTTATTTTATCACATATAAAGCAACAATATCAGCTTCACAGAAACAAAGGATTTAGGATGTTGGTTACTGGATGTGCCCGAGTTTCACTTCCACCATAGCCACTTATCAATGTGCTGGCTGCTTTTCTGTCTGAGTAAGAGCCCTTCCCAAACCTGCTCTATCAGCCTCTCACTCAAGAACCTGAGTAACATTAGTACCTCTGTGTCCAACCACTACCGAAAAGTGGTTACATGGGCAAAAGCTCCTGTAAAAAAAGGAACATGGAATTCATACTTCCTTAACCCAAAAAAAAACCACTAGTACAACTTGGCAACTGTTCAAGGCCCTCATTTTCCTTAACAGTTTCTACTTATTCTGATAACAAAAATTTAGTCTTCAGAGACTGCTTGCCAAAAGGAGATCTCTGGCTGTTGATCAAGAGTTGTCCAGCGAACTTTTCACTCAGGTTTGCCCTAAGTAATAATGTTTTCCTCCAAGAACCTGTCACTAACCTCCTCAGGAATGACGATCTTCTCATCAAAGTAGGTGGTGAAGGGATCCTCCGAGCCCCCAGTGGACTGTGGGAGGGAGGAGTCGCTGTAGGCAGGGTTGATAGCTCCAAGACTGGCAGAGTCCCCATGGGCTCCGGAAGTGTCGTCTCAATTAACAGATTTGAGAGGAAATTAACAAAAAAGAACAAAATACAGTAACAATTCACCCTTAATGATATTGAAATTATCAATAATTATTAATTAATATTTATTAATAATAATGAATTATTATTAATAATTCTTTTTATATCTGAATGCACAAGGCCAACCTGACCCTATCTCAATTTATTTATAATACTTTTATTTATATTTTTAATAAATTAATTTTTGGATAGGCATTCTCATGATGGAAAATCCAATAAATACAAAAGAGTTCCCTCTTACTCCTTTTCCCTGGTCACTCAGCACTAGATCAATTCTAACATTAATCTCACAACAGTTTCCTACTTTCATACTTCTATTCCCTCTTGGTAATTTTTAGGACCATTTCATCTTCTTCTAAAAACACTGATGTCTAGGGCTCAAAATATAACATTCCCTGACTAGCTCCACTGGGAACCTAAAATCCTAACTTTCAGAAGAAAGGGAACTGTTCAGTCTAATGGGACACCCCCGACCCCCACCATTTGGTAGGACTTACTCAAAGAATCATCCTTGGACATTTTATCTCTGTCAGATGTCTCAAAAATGTGGTAGTTGCAAAATCCTGCCACAGTTCAGGCTAATATCTGAAACTTCAGGGAACCACCAAACAGGAACTCTTTGCCTTCTGACTAAGGCCTACAGTGAAGAACTCCAGGTCACAGGGTGCTGGCACCCTCACCCTCGTGACAGGAGAGCTCATTGCAGACTGATTATCAGGGCTTCCCTGAGTGCTGCATTTTGCAGTTAATCTTAAACGCAAGAAGGGAGAAAAAGGCTAATCTTTCAGGACGATACAAAGCCCAGTTTGCTGTAGCTATCAAATGCTATTTTGAACAACAAAGCTCTAATTTCAGTGTTTCCAAAAAATCCTTGCAAACTCTAACTGGAAACACATAAGCTTTCTTTCTATAGGGAGCTGACCCACTTCACCTTAAGTGGCCTGAATCACTGATAAGGAAATAGAAAAAGAATGGAAATTCTAAGGGATAGTAATTCTAAAGGAGAAATTGAGAACTAGGAAGGACTTGACAAAGCACTGAAAAAGCTCTAATCAAATACACAGTATAAAGTGCTCACTCAGTATTTTACTGCTCCATACGTTTCTGAAGTGCCACGAGCGGCGAAAGCAGCAGAGGTTTCTAAGCCAGGTCTGTGACTAGTACTGCCCCTGACAGCATCACTGCTATAGAGACCAAACTTGTAGGTAATCATGGCTCATCTCAGAAGTGAAAAGAAGACATAAGGCCAGTCTCTGTGGTTATAAATGCATTTTCATTTACAGCCTAAGTCACCAGATGGTGAATTCTGAATCCAGGACTCTATGATGATATTGTTGGCTGGGGGACGGGAGATGGGGACAATTTTTGTTGGAATAGATGACAAAAAGGAGAACATGGTAAATTTCTCTCACTGACTTAAGTCTAATTCCAAATGAAAGTTAGAAAATAACAAAAAGCTGTAAATTACCATCTGGAAGCTTCTGTTCAGGACCCAGCACCATGGTGGATACCTGAGTGCCTGAGTTCTTAGAATAGGATTCTAGAAAGGAGAGAAGGGAGGGAGAGGAATTAGCAAGAATAAACTAACAAATTCAGAAGCAGCATTTCGTTACTCCGTATGACTGATCCCTTACCATATGAAACAAATAATTCTTCTACTGAATTGGATAATCTTGAAAATAATTAGTTTTCAGAATATGATTAAGAGATATTTAATAAATATAAAAGTCTTAATCTTATTTTTGCTGGCAAGACTTCAAAACCAAATTGAAGCAAAAGGTATTTCAGGGAAGTAAGCAAATACTTTTTAATAAGTATCCATAGAGCAGCTACTAGACTATCACCCAGTTTCTGCCTTTGCTTACAAATTAATCCAAATATTTAAAACCAGACTGATTTCCCCCCCACTTTTATGAGTTTTTAAGGACAGAGATCTGTAACTCTCTTTGATCTAACAACTTAAGTTCATACTTCAGTTTTCTGGAAAGCGGGGGGAAAGCACCTCACCAGCATACCAGTAGTGGAGGACCACTGTTTTGCAGCCTAATAGTTCCCTGAGGAGAGACTTCACCTGTAACGTTTCAGGTAATGTAATGCTTCCCCAACCCTTCAACAACTGGGAGGAAAACCTAATAACCATGGCCCTCCCCTCCTTGGGCTCTCACGGAGCGCTAAGACACCAGGACTAGGCCTGGCCAGCAGGATATGGCCATTTCTCTCCATCCAGCAATAAGCAAATATTGAGGGATGGGGGTGAGGAGATGTCCCAGGAGCCAGCATCCTGTCGAGTTCAGTTTAACTGGGAGGAGGTGGGTATTAATTAGTAAGCTCATGTGGCCACAGATCTTTGGCTTATTCTCCAGTCAACACTGCCAATAAGGTTGACTTTTAAAAACTTAGATCTACTGATTAAAGAATCTACCTCTTAGTTGATTCCAAATGTAAAAAGGCAAGGTGATATTTATTGTTAGCACTCCCCTCACTTTAATCCAAATAATAACTATCCTACTGAAAAAGGTATAAGGCCTCCCCTTAGCTACCTTTACTGCTTAGTCTTCTTCCACTGGTCCTTTTGCTCCTATCAGAATAGCCCTCTACTTTCTTTTTTAAGATAATCCTCCCCTTTCCAGATTCCAGAACCAACATATTCTATACTTATTTTACAGGATTGCAGAATTCAGACCTAAAGAGGGTTTTAGGTTTCAAACTCTAGAATGTACAATACACCACCTTTGTTAATATAGAAAACAAAATCTTCATCTCTATAGTCAACCAATATCAAGTATTTTGTTATAATGACAATTAGACTGGTCCTTTCCATCAGATGACTAAACACCTGACAACAGACCCAAATAACATTGACTAAATTCAACCTCTTTCTCAGCCAGTCACAGTAGCACCTCACATGAGTGGGAGATGATATTTACTTATCTGTTCACTCAGATTCCAACCACAGCACAGCCTTGGCCCCACCCAGAGTCTTTTTACTTTTATTTTACATTTATGCTACCCCACAATAAATTAGAATCCACAAATCCTATCTGGCATTATGGCTTTTACAGGTAAAGGTTTGGGGCCACTTGGTATGAGGCAAAGAGCCATTCCTTATGCTTTGATCAGTTCTGAGAACACTATTATTAAGAAAAATATATTAAATTATTGTTATGAAAAATAACTCAAGTTTCTAATTGCGGCCCTACTCACCAAGAACTGACCAAACCAGATGATTTTTGTAGTGATGATGGATATCCTGTTTAAGGCACAGAAGTGTTTAATACATTTGAGGAAGATTCCTATCCAAAACAAGCTTTTAAAAGTTATACTTTAAAAGAAAGCAATAAGAGAAGCTCCTGAGACTAGAGTTTCTGCACACTAGTGGGCACCACACAGAAATATGAAATGACAAAAGAACATGGTTCAGACCAAAATCTCACAAACCCCAGAAAGAGGGCCAAATGAAACCAAACTCACCAATCTTCCTGAAAGAGAGTTCAAAATAAAAATTATAAACATGCTTACGGAGGTACAGAAAAATATTCAAGAACTCAGAAACGAATTTAAGTTGAAGATTCAATCTTTAAGAAATTCCATATCTGAAATGAAACACAATGGAGGGATTTAAAAGCAGATTAGATGTAGTAGAAGACACGGTAAATGGAATAGAAATTAGAGAAGAGGAATACAAAGAAGCTGAGGCACAGAAAGAAAAAAGGATCTCTAAGAATGAAAGAATATTAAGAAAACTGTGTGACCAATCCAAAAGCAACAATATTCGCATTATAGGGGTACCAGAAGAAGAAGAGAGAGAAAAACGGATAGAAAGTGTCATTGAGGAGGTATTTGCTGAAAACTTCCACAATCTGGGGAAGGAGATAGTCTCTCAAGTCATGGGAGGTACACAGATCTCCCAACACAAGAGACCCAAGGAAGACAACATCAAGACATATAATAATTAAAATGACAAAAATCAAGGATAAAGACAGACTTTTAAAAGCAGCTAGAGAGAGAGAAAAGATCACATACAAAGAAAACCCATCAGGCTATCATCAGACTTCTCAATAGAAACCTTACAGGCAAGAAGGGAGTGGCGTGATATATTTAATGCAATGAAGCAGAAGGGCTTTGAACCAAGAATACTCTACCCGGCAAGGTTATCATTTAAATTTAAAGGAGGGATTAAACAATTTCCAGATAAGCAAAAGCTGAGAGAATTTACCTCCCACAAACCACCTCTACAGTGCATTTTACAGGGACTCCTATAGATGGAAGTATTCGTAAGGCCAAACAGCTGTCACCCAAGGGAAGACAAAGAGTACAGAATATGATTCATAACATACAAAGAATGGAGGAATAAGAAAAAGGAGGGGAAAAAAAGAACCTTTAGGTTGTGTTTGTAATAGTATACGGAGTAAGTTAAATTGGACTGTTAGATAGTAAGGGAATGGCCCTTGAACCTTTGGTAACCACGAAACTAAAGCCTGCAATGGCGGTAAGTACGTACCTATCAATAATCACCCTAAATGTAAATGGTCTGAATGCACCAATCAAAAGACGTAGAGTCATTGAATAGATAAAAATACAAGACCCATCTATATGCTGCCTACAGGAGACTCACTTCAAACCCAAAGACATACACAGACTGAAAGTGAAGGGATGGAAAAATATTTCATGCAACTAATAGTGAGAAAAAAGCAGGTGTTTCAGTACTTCTTTGAGACAAAATAGACTTCAAAACAAAGAAAGTCACAAGAGACAAAGAAGGACATTACATAATGATAAAAGGGTCAGTCCAACAAGAGGATATAAGTGTTATAAATATCTATGCACTGAACACAGGATCACCTACATACGTGAAACAAATACTAACAGAATTAAAGGGGGAAATAGAATGCAATGCATTTATTTTAGGAGACTTCAACACACCACTCATTCCAAAGGACAGATAAACCAGACAGAAAATAAGTAAAGAGACAGAGGTACTAACAACATATTAGAACAGATGGACTTAATGGACATCTACAGAACACTCCATCCAAAAGCAACAAGATACACATTCTTCTCAAATGCACATGGAACATTTTCGAGAATTGATCATATATTATGCAACAAAAAGAACCTCAGTAAATTCAAAAAGATTGAAATTGTACCAACCAGCTTCTCAGATCACAAAGGTATGAAACTAGAAATAAATTACACAAAGAAAACAAAAAAGGCCACAAACACATGGAGGCTTAATAACATGTTCCTAAATAATCAATGGATCAATGACCAAATAAAAACAGAGATCAAGCAATATATGGAGAAAAATGACAACAATAACTCAACACCACAAAATCTGTGGGATGCAGCGAACGCCATACTAAGAGGGAAATATATTGCAATACAGGCCTACCTCAGGAAAGAAGAAAAATCCCAAATGAACTGTCTAAACTCACAATTAATGAAACTAGAAAAGGAAGAACAAATGAGGCCCAAAGTCAGTAGAAGGAGGGACATAATAAAGATTAAAGCAGAAATAAATAAAATAGAGAAGAATGAAACAACAGAAAGAATCAATGAAAGCAGGAGCTGGTTCTTTGAGAAAATAAACAAACTAGATAAACACCTAGCCAGATTTATCAAGAAAAAAAAGAGTGTACACACATAAACAGAATCAGAAATGAGAAAGGAAAAATCACTATGGACACCACAGAAATACAAAGAATAATGAGAGAATACTATGAAACATTATATGCTAACAAACTGGATAACCTAAAAGAAATGGGCAACTTTCCAGAAAAATACAACCTTCCAAGGCTGACCCAGGAAGAAACAGAAAATCTGAATACACCAATTACAAGCAAAGAAATTGAATTGGTAATCAAAAAACTACCTCAGAACAAAACACCTGAACCAGATGGTTTCACTGCTGTATTTTATCAAACATTTAGTGAAGACCTAATACCCATCCTCCTTAAAGTTTTCCAAAAAGTAGAAGAGGAGGGAATACTCCCAAACTCATTCTACGAGGCCAACATCACTCTAATACCAAAAACAGGCAAAGACACCACAAAAAAAGAAAATTACAGACCAATATCCCTGATGAACATAGATGCAAAAATACTCAACAAAATATTAGTAAACCGAATTCAAAAATACATCAAAAAGATGATCCATCATGATCATGTGGGATTCATCCCAGAGATGCAAGGATGGTACAACATTTGAAAATCCATCAATATCATCCACTACATCAACAAAAAGGACAAAAACTACATGATCATCTCCATAGATGCTGAAAAAGCATTTGACAAAATTCAACATTCATTCATGATAAAAACTCTCAACAAAATGGGTATAGATGGCAAGTACCTCAACATAATAAAGGCCTTATATGACAAACCCACAGCGAACATTATACTTAACAGCAAGAAGTTGAAAGCTCTTTCTTTAAGATCGGGAACAAGACAAGGATGCCCACTCTCCTCACTTCTCTTCAACATAGTTCTGGAGGTCCTAGCCCCGGCAATCAGACAACACAAAGAGATAAAAGGCATACAGATTGGCAAGGAAGAACTCAAACTGTCCCTGTTTGCAGATGACATGATATTGTACATAAAAACCCTAAAGAATCCACTCCAAAACTATTAGATCTAATATCTGAATTCAGCAAAGTTGCAGGATACAAAATTAATACATAGAAATCTGTTGCATTCCTATACACTAATGATGAACTAGCAGAAAGAGAAATCAGGAAAACAATTCCATTCACAATAGCATCCAAATGAATAAAATACCTAGGAATAAACCTAACCAAGGAAGTGAAAGACCTATACCCTGAAAACTACAGGACACTCATAAGAGAAATTAAAGAGGACATTAATAAATGGAAATTGATCCCATGCTCTTGGCTAGGAAGAATTAATATTGGCAAAATGGCGATGCTGCCTACAGCAATCTACAGATTCAATGCAATCCCTATCAAAATACCTATAGCATTCTTCAATGAACTAGAGCAAATAGTTCTAAAATTCATACGGAACCACAAAAGACCCCGAATAGCCAAAGCAATCCGGAGAAGGAAGAATAAAGCAGGGGGAATTATGCTCCCTGACTCCAAACTCTACTACAAAGCTATAGTAATCAAGACAATTTGGCACTGGCACAAGAAAAGACCCATAGACAAGTGGAACAGAATACAGAAACCAGATACAAACCCAAGCATATGTAGTCAATTAATATACAGTAAAGGAGTGATGGATATAGAATGGGGAAATGACAGCCTCTTCAACAGCTGGTGTTGGCAAAACTGGACGGCTACATGTAAGAGAATGAAACTGGACTACTGTCTAACCCCATACACAAAAGTAAACTCAAAATGGATCATAGACCTGAATGTAAGTCAGGAAACCATAAAACTCTTAGAAAAAAACACAGGTAAAAATCTCTTGGACATAAACATGAGCAACTTCTTCATGAACATATCTCCCCCGGCAAGGGAAACAAAAGCAAAAATGAACAAGTGGGACTATATCAAGCTGAAAAGCTTCTGTACAGCAAAGGACACCATCAGTAGAACAAAAAGACATCCTACAGTATGGGAGAATATATTCATAAATGACATATCCGATAAGGGTTTGACATCCAAAATACATAAAGAACTCATGCACCTCAACAAACAAAAAGCAAATAATCCAATTAAGAAATGGGCAGAGGACATGAATAGACACTTCTCCAAAGAAGAAATTCAGATGGCCAACAGGCACATGAAAAGATAGATGCTCCACATAGCTAATCATCAGGGAAACGCAAATTAAAACCCCAATGCGATATCACCTCACACCAGTGAGTATGGCCAACATCCAAAACACCACCAACAACAAATGTTGGCAAGGATGTGGAGAAAAGGGAACCCTCCTACACTGCTGGTGGCAATGCAAATTAGTTCAACCATTGTGAAAAGCAGTATAGAGGTTCCTCAAAAAACTCAAAATAGCAATACCATTTGACCCAGGAATCCCACTCCTAGGAATTTACCCTAAGAATGCAGCAGCCCAGTTTGAAAAAGACAGATGCACCCCTATGTTTATCGCAGCATTATTTACAAGAGCCAAGAAATGGAAGCAACCTAAGTGTCCATCAGTAGATGAATGGATAAAGAAGATGTGGTATATATACACGATGGAATATTATTCAGCCATAAGAAGAAAACAAATCCTTCCATTTGCAGCAACATGGATGGAGCTAGAGGGTATTATGCTCAGTGAAATAAGCCAGGCGGAGAAAGACAAGTATCAAATGATTTCACTCATCTGTGGGGTATAAGAACAAAGGAAAAACTGAAGGAACAAAACAGCAGCAGACTCACAGAACCCAAGAATGGACTAACAGTTACCAAAGGGAAAGGGATTGGAGAAGATGGCTGGGAAGGGAGGGATAAGGGGGAAAAAGGGCTATTACAATTAGCACCCATAATGTAGCAGGGATGGGTGTGGGGTGGTGGGATACGGGGAAGGCAGTATAACACAGAGAAGACAAGTAGTGATTCTATAACATCCTACTACACTGGTGGACAGTGACTGCAATGGGGTATGTAGTGGGGACTTGATAATAGGGGGAGTCTAGTAACCATAATGTTGCTCATGTAATTGTATATTAATAATAGCAAAATTTAAAAAAAAATTTTTAAGCAAACAATGAGATAGTAGTGTGTTTCTCCCCAAGCCTATAGTCTCCAAAGTTGACAGTTAAATAATTTTATACAGAAATATCTCACAGTAAATTTTTACGAATTGTCATTAGTATTCTAAGTGATCATTTCTATCGTAACTACATACAGAGCCAATAAAATTCTGATCCTCTCTGAAAACTCAGGAATGTATTATTCCAAGAGAGAATCTGGATTCCAGACTCCAACTTTCTCATCAAAACTTTTAGTCAACAAATTGTAAGCTTCATTGTTTGCAGCGTCCACAGAACATAACCAGGGCAGGGAATAGAAAGGATCAGTTACACCTGGTGTGAGAACACAGACTTTAAATCGCCATGAAAACTGAAGACCAATATGGAAGGAAGCAGTAAGTTATAGTGAGACAGTTTTGCTCTCTAGGACTCTACCACCAGGTTGTTCCATCATTTAATTATATTAACAAAAAGGTCAAGTTGAGATACAAGCAGCCAAAATCAACTCAGCAATACTTTGATAAGTATGAGTAATACTGCTTTGAAATTCTAGCTCACCTCCAACCATAAAGCATCACCTTCTCTTAGAGCCAGTAAATTTCCTATCAAATAGCAATCAGCAACAGAAAAAATGGCACTCCTGGTTAAATTTAATGTATCTATTTCATCCCATTCTTTATCAAAAGTTGTAAAACTGTTTTACAAGATAAAAATGCTAATAATTACATTTTATGTCTAAAATGTCAAGCCTACATATCCTTTGGTCCAGCAATTCCACTTCCAAGAATACATCCTAAAGAAATTCTCACACAATATTTCCCATAGCGTTGTTTGTAGTATCAAAAGACTAAAAACAACTACTAATGTCTAATTAGTAGTACACTGGTAAAATAAACTAGCTACATTCATAGACTGGAATACCATATAGCTATCATAAATAAAGCAGGTCTATATGCATTTATAGAAAACAATTTCCAAGATACGTTGTCAAGTTAAAACCCAATGTACAGAGGAGTATGTTATCATTTATGTAGCAAAAAGGAAAAAAAAGAGAGAGAATACGTATCTGTACATGTACAGACTATCTCCAAAGGACACACCAAAAACTGGTAATGCTGTCTTTAAGAGGGAGGAGTGAGGGAGCACAAACGAGGTCAGATGAAAGAAGACCTCTCACTGAATATACAGTGCATACTGTTTTGCACTTAAAAAAATAATTTTACCATGTACATGTATTTTTTTAATATAAAGGTCACATGGAGTCACTCAGCCTATCAATGAACACTTTAGGGATGTTCAGTTGAACTCTCTCTGATAAAGCTTCTCTAATGAATAATCAGAGATTTGCAATTGTCCAGTTGATGGGCATATATTGTCTTAAGGAGTTTCACCTGAATGCAGAGAATTAGAAGCCACCTTCTCAGGAAAGCATTTCCTGACTCTAATTTAAGTAAATGGCCCTCCTCCAGGTTCCCCCAGACACTACTGCTTACCACTACCATTACTCTTATCTTACCTTGAAATCATATATTCTCTGGTGCTATTGTTGCAAATTTTCTTTAAGTTTAAATTATGTCAAAATAAAGTTATTCCCCCAAACACATACTAGCTATAATAAATTCTGAGTATCTAATTGACAGCAATTCTGTGTGTTCTTTTAGCATTTAGAACAACTCTGGAAGAACAATCTGGATAGCCCAGACCTGTTTTAACAATTGCCCCGAAGAAGTTTGAAATATTCAATATTAAAATAGATATTAATTTAACTTAAACTTTTTCCATCTATGGTTTTAAAAAAGTTTGAATTTGAAAGAATTTTTTCTTATAAAATTCCCCTGCAGAGAGCAAAGGAACTCAAAACCACTTCACTTAGAGCTATACTCCGTCGCAAAGGTCTCCATAATAAAGGTTAGAGAGGAATGATTTTGAACAGTCCTCTAATTCTTCTCTTTTTCTGTCCCCTCCTCTATATAAATAAAATCAAAGACGGCATTAAGGAGGAAAAGAATTTTCAGAGGCACCCAGGAAAGTGTTGGCATGTTTGCAGAAGAGCAGTTGATTCATATCAATAGGAATGTTTCAAGTTGATGGGCAAAGCCACCTCTTCTCCTTCTTGATGCCCTCCCTCATTCAGTGCCAGCCACATGCTGGTGACAAAGTGGAAAGAAACTGCCAGATGCACAGATCAAGGCTTTAAAAAGTGGTACCCAAGTCGTGTATTAGGAAATAACAAGGAGTTGTGATTTTAAAAATTCCACTTGCCCTGAAGACAATGTAAAGATTTTAGTTCCTTCTAAAATTCCCTTCTCCCTAAATGTCCACTTTAAGGCTAATTTCCTTGATATTCCTACTAAACCATTACTATTAATCTAACACCTATGTTGTACAAGACATTCTTCATGAAGGTAAACTCCTGCTCCTAAATGACTGGGAGTCAACAAAACTCTAAAATTCTCAAGTGGTTTGAAGAGCTAATCATTTTCTGAATTCCATATATTTTAATAAGGAAGATTACTAGTCACTTTTTTTTTTAAATGAGAGGTTATTACTTCCTCTGTTTTTCCATTCCAGGTCAATGAAGCAGCACCATTTTCTGAGTCTTTCCATTCAGAATATCCATCTAATCTAATTAGTTCCAAAATTCAATTTGCTCCCACTGCAGGTGAGGGAAGCTAACCAGTTTAGACAAGCTGTATGAATTTCTAAATTATTCTTGAGGAGGTGAAGTCTGGAATTATTTTTTTAATTTAAATGTGAAAGGTGTATCCTATTTTTTACTTACAAAAATTAATTTGATATAAAGTGATAAAATGAAAAAGAGGTTGTAGACTGGTTATATCTACTTCCTGACAGAAAGGGAAAAGTGAAAAACCCCTCTGGTGTTAAGTTTAAGACAAAGGCCTCAAAACTCAAATCCTCTCTACCTAAGTGGGTAATCTTAGAATGTCTTCAACTGAAAGCCACACAACACGCCCAGTTCACAACGTACACACAATGCTGCTACTGTATAGTGGTCAGTATGCATCAGGGCCTCTGCATGTGTGTGTGTCCCCCACCCCCTCTCACTCTCTCCCTCCAGCGCAAGGGCTGTTGAGGTATCAGCTTAGACTGTTCTTCATTTTACTGACTTTGTATGCCACAGTAATACTCCCCAAATCGGAGACGTCTTGCTTATTAGTCTACCAGAGAAACACAATTTCAACTCAACATCAAGTTTGCTGTTTCTCACCTGAGCTGGATGTTTGAGAATCTGTTTTATAGCTGAAAGAAAAACCTGACATTGAGAACATGATAAGAAAGAAAGAAGAAAAAGAGAACATATTAAGCAGCAAGAAGAGGAGACAGGGAGTATGACAGGGGGAGAAAGAGTCAATTGATAATGAAACTGGCTGCCTGGGTGTCAAGCCGATAACAGTTGGGAGGAATGTGGCCAGGCTGTCAAGAAGTACTGATCTTTAAGACAAAAATTATCACTAATCAACCAGACACTTCAGACTTACAGGGGCCTGTTACACACTAAACAGAGCCCTTCATTTTCTCTGCTCGGTCCTCTGAGGCTTAACCAACTTCCAAACTTCCTTGACTGCTCATAGAACTTCTGATTATTAAAGTCTTAACTCACAGACTCTAGCTATAACTTCGTCTTTGTTCCTCCCAACTCTCAGTGTGAGATTCCTCTGATTTTCACATCAATCAGAAGTTTACAGCAGTGCATTTCTTTTTGGGGGACCAACCTGGTCCCCTGGCCTGACACATCTATCCTGGAATACAATTCCAAGCTCTGTGAACAATTTCAAAGACCCCTTAATACTGAAATAAGAAAGTCTATTAAATCAGCCTATTATCCCCACTTTGTGCCTCAGAAAAAAATGTTTTCCCCTCATACTTGCTTAAGTAGCTTTTCTCTGGCAAATGTGAAGAATGATTACCATTAGATCACATTCAACCCATTTACTCCAGTGACAGACATTGGCCTCCCAGGTGGAGCCTGGCCTTAACAATTTTAAGCACATATTTTCAACATTCTTAAAGCAAATAAAAATTATATGTAAAGACAGACAATGCATACTACAAGATTCTCCAGCCTCATACATGCCTCCTTCTGCTCTTTGGAACCTGTTAAATTTTAACAACTGGTAGCCGTCTCCTTTCATTACCTAGGAGTTTTAACAGTCACTTGATTATTAGCAATAAATGGGACAAAACAAACCAAAAAGAAACTATACAAGAGGACCTACTAGCAATATGCACAAAGACAAGAACTGAGAATCCTAATTTCCCAGTTTAAGTCTACTGGAAACTGGTCCTTACACTAAAAAATCTAAGTTATTCTCACCTTAAACTAAAAATGAAGAGGAATTAAGACAAATATATTTTTATTTGTTTATATTTTTCTTTGAAACTAGCCAACTGTTTCGTATTACATTCTGTTTTGTTAAAATATAGTTTATAATACAAACATGTTGTTTTATTTTATCCATGGTAAGCCTGATGATATCTGGAAGGTTGTTCTTTGTGTCTCCAGGGGCCAATTAAGGTTTATTGTTCAATATATGTTAAATTTTCAAAAGAATAGATGTCTCACGATGAGTGGGACAACAAGGGTCTAAGTCTTCTAACTCCTTATATTCTGCACATTCAAATGCTCCTTGCCTTCTTTTCCAAAATACTTGGTTCAAACCACAGAGACTCAGATAATAAAGATGAAAACAATATTAGGGCAAAAGTCTTCCCTTTCTGCCTCAAATACTCAACTCTTTAAAAGATGTCCCTTCCTTTCCCCCTTATTCAAGCACAGATAGTCATGTTTCGCAAAGACACACTCCTCCACGTTCATCAAGCCAACACCCAACTTTCAACCCTACAAAACTAAATTGTCTTATTCTCAAGCTAACTAAATTTATACCATCTGTACTTCAGCCAAATGGGGACAGCACACTACTGCAGTATGCAATATTCTTTTTCATAAATTCAAGGTTTCTCATTTTGTGATTATTTCCCAATGCTATGTGTATGAATAGCAGCTTCCTTGAAAGGGGAGAATTGGAAGACAAGACAGTCTGCCATTAGAGCCTTCTGGATAGCACCAAGAGACTGTGAGAAAGGCTTTTAAACTTATAGAAAGGGCTTAAATCTGTCAGCAATTTGTATTTATGTGCACAGAGGCAGGGAATAAAGATATCTTTAACTCCACAGCACCCACCCAAACTCTTAGCACTATAGAAGTCAACAAAAAAGATGCTTTGTGGATACCATTTTCCAAGCTCTAACGTTTATTTTGCTGAGTCAAAACTGAGCCAAAGGTGCTCAGTACCTCTACAGAATAATCCAAGGGACCACTGCTGATTTCCTAACAGTAGAGTAAGATGAGATTCATACCAAGCTTCCCCACTCGTTAACAAGAAGTACTGCCAGACTCCCTAGAAATTCCCCTCCCAAGTCCCACAGCCATTCCGGAAACATGAGAAACCAGATATGCTGCAATCATGGCCTTTTTGGTACTGGGTCCAAAATAAAGTGCACATAGGCCAAGACTGTAAATGAAGTGTCATCCAATGAAAAACCGAACAGCCAAAGAAGTTATCAGATTTCATTTCACAGACACACCTAGTATTAAACCTTATTTAATGATAAAAATAAACACCCAGCAAAAAGCCTCTCATCACAGGTAATGAATGACACAATGCCCTCAGATCAATGATGTGGATGCAAAACATGGACCTACAGGTTCACTGGCAGTAGACTCACAGGATTCTGAGCAAAGAGGGTAAGTAAAATAAGGTCAGAACTCTTCAGTTTGGAATCTTTGAGGGGAAAGAAGGCATATGTAGGCAATAATTACAAAAACTCCTACATGCCAGAACTCTTCTAAGCACTTTGTGAATTAACTCATTTAATACTCACCAACAACCCTGTAAGATGGACATTATCATCAGTGGCCATTTTAAGTATGTGGAGACAAATGAACAAAAAGGCTAAGCCGCTCGCTCAAGGGTTCACACCAGAAGTGGTGCAAACTCATAGGGTTTCAAATTCCATTGGAGTCAAGATAGTGTCCCCTGGTTTCACCAATATTTCAACAAAAGTTCCTGGAGGCCTATATCCCCTTGCCTCTCCTTTCATATAATTTTTGCTCTCACTTTCAACTTTAAAAGACATGTCACATTCCTCTAACTTCCTAACACTCCTTTGAAAGCAGTGGACAATATGAGAGGATGTACATTTTACACACGGGAAAACTCAAGCCCTTCTCCTCCAATAATGCTCTTTGAAACAGTCTGATATATGCGGTAGGTAATTTGGGGAAATCCAAAGTGAAAAGGAATCCAAAGGCACAGCTTTAAAGGTAGGGGCACATGAAACGATACAGGTGGACAGCATCCACCCCACTTACATACGGTGTGCAATAATGTCCCCTGCAAAACTACCTGGAGCCTGGGGGCTGCACAAACAGCCCTAAATCCAATCTACACACAAGTATGTACTGAGCGACTCGCCCAGGCCCTTCACCCGAAGATGCCCCAGGAACGTCACTGTACTAAAGTGAATTTTATTATTTAAGTAGGGCAGACGGGGCCCCAAGGCTCCTTAAGACTAGAAGGCGGCCGCGGGGACCTTGACCTAGGCCCGGCGGCCTCTCCCGCGGCGTGAGGCGGGTCAGCGCCCCCTCGATAACCGGTCGCGGTGCGACAGCAGGTCCAGCCGGGTCCAGCCATTTTTCCTAGGCCGCGGGGGAGAAGGCGCGAGACCCCCGCGACCTCTAGCGCTCGCTCCTCGGCACCCGTTCCCGGAGCCCTCCTCTCGGTCTTCCTTCAAATAAAGCGGCCCCATCTGGACCCCGCGCCTCGGGCCCTCCAAGCCTCACCGCCCCTCACAGTGCCACAAGGCGCCCCGCTTGCCCCAAACTGCCCCGAGCCACCCTGCGCCCTCCCGCTGGCCTGGGGTCAGTGGCGCGCTCGCGTGACCCATGACCTCGCTTGCCCGTCACCTTACCCGTTCCGCCACCACTTGCCAGGGTGTCCCCGCGCGGGTGGCTCCATATTCCTGGGGCCAGCGCCAAGCGACCAACCCCCTACACCCCCTGCAATTGGCCGACAAGTCGGCAGTCGCGCACTCCTATTGGCTGGCCTGCCCGTATTCCACGGCGGCCGGCGCGCGTGGCCAGCCGGCAGGCACGAAGTTCCGCCCACCCCGTCAGGCTGGAGGCGGGGCCACGGCGGTGCACTCAGGAGTTGCAGCCTGTAGAGCTGGTGCTGATGTTGGTCCAACCCACAGAAAGTGGATTTGGAGGCTCCCATGCCACGGGGAGCTGGGAGAAAGGTTAAGTTCCTATCATAGTTCTCCGCGGCCTCACGTTAGGTACTGGCAGTCTAGCCCCTTTCTTCTGGAGACGTGACTTTGTGAGGTACAGCTCCACCCTATGAAGTATAGCCTCCCGGCAGGACCATTTACTCTCGCCCACAGAGCCAGATCATAGTATCTGCTGCCCCACCAAGAGCACCCCACACTTAGGAGGAACCGCGAAACCTCAGCTAGTGCAGCCAGTTCTACCGCATCAGATGCCCTGTTCTCAAGCCTCGGTAATGAATTGTTTTCCTCCATCACACCCACCTGCTGCCTCCTTTCCCCAAGCTGGATCTCCAGCTACCCAAAAACAATCCCACGCCATCCTCAGCCTCAACCTAATACCCCAGAGTCTTTCTCAGATGACGGCCAGACTAGTGGTGCTTTAGAAGAAAATAAATATTCTAACAAACCATCCGAATGCTCTACAGTGTCATTTGGAACTACCAGAAACATTCTTAGACTCCCCCTACCGCTTAAAGATAACCACTTGTCTAGCCAAGTCGTAGGTCTAGAGAGGAAAAGCATAAACCCCTCCAAGTTCCTTCTTCATGTAAAAACTTGCTCGGAGAAAATTTTATTAGTTGGTAAGAGTCCAAGACCGGAGGAAAGGAGAGTGAACTGCAAAAAGAAAGGTCCAAAAAGAAAGCACAAAGTAAAAACAAACTCAGAGACCCCCCCCCAAAAAATGGGCTGATCATCATCAGTTATCGGGTACAGGCTGGTTTCCATACAGAATTTCTCCTGGAGAGAAAAGAAAATGCACAAATTAGTTCTGTGAATCTCTCTACAACACATCTGGGGAGTTTCAGAAAGGTTTGATGGAGTCTCTCTAAACCAAAAATTTTCCTTTGAGAACTTCGGCTGCAACTAGAAAATAAAATGGCTGGAAGCATTCTTATCGCCCTTGCAGGTCGGCTCATCTGGGCAACTTCTGGGCTGTTGCGTATTTGCTGGCTACTCACTTAGTTCACAGTGTGGGGCTGCCTCCGTCTGCCGCTGCTTCTTCATGGTGCAGACTGGGTTTGACTTTTCCTAGTGCGGGCTCCTGCCTCTATATATGAGGACAAGTGCGCCTCCCTTGGTTAGATAAGGGCACTTTAGGCTGCTCCAAAGCGGCACAATGTAAAAGACACAGCAGGCAATTTCAAAAGGCAAACCACACCCTTCAGAGCGCAATCAAATTTCATCTTTGACCTGCCATGAAAAGGGAAGCATCATATATGTGCCCATACTGGATATTAATAAACAGTTAATTGAGTTTGAAAACCTTTAAGATTTTGTCTTTGTCCCTTTCGGCAGAAGCTGGAAGCGGGCCTGTGGGTGCCAGTGCATGGAAGGGGTGGAGTAAAAGGAATTGCTTTTCTTCAGGATGCCACTCTCCTTAGAGTGAAGCTGGTTTGGGCACTTGTACTAGCTGCAGGTGTGCTAGGACTCTGCTCCCCGAGACGTGAACTGAAACCAATTAACCCCAAGCCTGACGGTCCAAACATATTTTCTCCATAGGTACGTGCAGCACCGACACAATTACGAGGAGTCTCAGAGTGGTTAAATATGCCGCCAGGTCTGTGCCTTGGGATCTGAAGGACCGCGGGCGTCCACCTGGTCAATCAGTAATTCACAGGCAGACAACAAAGCCACGCAAACCCAGTACCCTTCCTTGTGAAAAATATGTTTTAAAAACAAGAAAAACTATCCTGAGACTGCAAAAAAATAAATCCAGAACAAGCCCAGAATTTCCTGAGAGGAGGAGAACTCAAAGAATGGGGAAATTTTGCCTCAGGCAAATAGTAGTTTAGTAGGACAAACTGGAAAGGAGAGGTTTGGGGTCAGGGTGAGGAGAAGTGGGTAATATACTGAAAGGAAGTTGATGCCTTCAGGAAGTTTTCTGGTAGTCTTAAAGAAAATCTGCTTAGTACCATAAAACCTGCAACTAAGTGTGATAGAAATAAATACCTTAGAACAGAAAAGAACGAATGAAAAGCACAGTCAGTTCCTATTAGGCAAGGTAGGCTTCCAGCAAATGGCTTTGGTCCCTATACAGAATCATCCTTCTTCTGCCCTGGACCCCAGATGCAGATCTCTTGACTCCAGGGGCCATCAAGCCCTGAAGTCTATCATTACACACTGATATGTCTCCTTGTCTATGTTCTATATCAGACAAGTTTCCTAAGGCAAAGCTGCCCTAAATTGGGTTGGGTGCCAATTCATCCTCCTTCACGGGAAAACAGAAGTACATATGAAATAATCAGCAAAGTTTTGAAGGAAAAA
>JAQQAC010003639.1:4099605-4195090 GCA_029783875.1 Phataginus tricuspis | reverse complement strand
TTTCAGAACACAGAAAAGGAACAGGCAAAAATAAACTGCAGGTGAATGAAAAGACCTAAAGTTGTGAAACAAAACCTTCAAAAATCTAAAAAAACAAAGAATATCTTTATGATCTTAAGATAGAATTTCTTAAATTATGAAAAAGCTGGAGTCATAATGGATAATTCTGACAAAATAGACCAAAAAATTTACAAATTTCTACCAAATAAAAATAAGAAACACCAAAATAAAAATAAGAAACATCTTAAATAAGGTTAAAATTCAAGTGACAGATGGGGAGAAGATATCCGCAATGTATACATATATCAGGGATATACTTGAGAGAAAAACAGGCATGATACTGTTTATTCATTTTGGGTGGTAGATAACATAGATGAATGTTATAGCATTCTTTGTTCTCTTCCTTTTAAAACATTCTGAACACATAAGAAAAAAACATGCAATTAAGAAGTCTTAATCTTGCTCACAATTCTGAGTGTCATAAAATTGTATTAACCATTGGTTATTAAAACTCTTTTATCCTGTTTTTTTTTTTCCAGTGCCTTAAGAAGAACCTGCCCCAAACCAACCTGACCAAATCAATGAATTAATATGTAAAGGTGACAAATCCCTGCAGTTACTATCTCTATTAGCAAGTGATTTACTTTTCCCTTAAGTTTCAGTCTTTCCTATCTTTACATATGCTGTTCCTTCTTTCCAGAAAGCCCTTCCACTCAGTTACTTGTCTGCCAGGCAAACTCCAATTTATCCTCCACAATCTAATTCAAACCTGACTTCTTTCACTGTACCCTGGACATTTCTCTGTTATAGGATCTATCACATGATAGCACAATTATTTTTGAATGTCAATCTTTTCTATTAAACTGAGCTTTTTGAGGGGAAGGCCTGCCTCTTAATTGCCTTTGTTTTTCTGGAACCTAGCAAAATGTCTACAGAGCAGGCCCTCAAATGCCTGCCAAATCAATAGCAAACGCTGATGACAAGCTAATGACACAATGGGATCAGGGAACTCAAATCTGGTTCCCATTTATTGCACCACAAATCTGGGGCCACTAAAGTGATGGTCATCGCTTTGGGGCAGTCTTCTGGGTCCTCTTACCTCTTGTCCAGATCCTATAGCCTTATTGGCATCCTTGACTTCCAGTCTCTTCCCACTTTAATCCATCCTGGACACCACTTCAGACTAATTTTCATAAAACATCACCTTCATCTTTTCATTCTGTTGGGCAAAATGCATTATGATTCCCTAATGCCTTTCAAATCAAATCCAAATCTCTAATCTTCACACAAGGCCTCCAACTGTCCTGCCTGGCTTTAGTATTCCAGACATATCTCTCAGTCATTTTATAATGTGAACTATACTAGGGCTAGAATCTTTATCTACGTGACCTCTGTTAAAACACAAAATTCATCCAAGTAAATTTGAAGATCTAATTGGCTTTATTAGGCAACTCATGAATCAAGCAACATTCCTCTAGCAAGTAGAGAGATGCTCTGAGGAATTGTGCAAAATGGAAGGTTTTTAACGATAGGTGAGGGCAGGGGAAATTATTAGTGAAAAAGAAAAAAGAAGGGAGGATGGAGCTAGAGGGTATTATGCTCAGTGAAATAAGCCAGGCAGAAAAAGACAAGTATCAAATGATTTCACTCATATGTGGAGCATAAGAACAAAGAAAAAAACTGAAGGAACAAAACAGCAGCAGACTCACAGAACCCAAGAATGGACTAATAGTTACCAAACGGAAAGGGACTGGGGAGGATGGGTGGGAAGGGAGGGATAAAGGGGGGAAAAGGGCATTACAATTAGCACACATAATGGGAGGGGGCAGGGGGAGGGCTGTACAACACAGAGAAGACAAGTAGTGATTCTATAGCATCTTACTGTGTTGATTGACAGTGACTAGTGGGGTATGTGGTGGGGACTTGATGATGGGGGGAGTCTAGTAACCATAATGTTGCACATGTAATTGTAGATTAATGATACCAAAATAAAAAAAAAGAAAAAGAAAAAGAAAAAAGAAGGGACTGTTTCAGGCAAGGTCACTTTCTCTTAGGGGAAAGACCAGGGGAATTTATAATGCATATTTAGGGAGGGCTCATGTGACAGATTATTTTATCAATGATGCTGCCCAGAAAATTCCTGACTGAGACTACATTTATGGGAGGTCGAAACTATAACTAGACTTAGGTATTAAGTCCAGTTTGGTGATTTGGCCTAGCAGAAATGACACCAAGGTGGGCCTGTGTTTTCCTTCCTAACACCTCTTATGTATTTCAAGCAACAGGAACAATGCCTGGCCTGGGTGAGATGCTCAGTAATTGTGGAATTAATGAATAAATGAACTATTCCTAACATATAACCATTTGTTTCAGCCAAGTTAGCTTTCGTCTTGTTCTCTATATGCACCAAGGTCATATCAGCCCATCTTTGTGTCCATTAACTCCTAACAAACAATACTAATATTAATATCACAGATTTTAATGTATATGCCCAAGTATAAGGCAATGCCTTATTTTCCCAAAGAGAAGAACTAAAAAAAAAAAAAAAATAGTTTTTGGGCAACTTGATATATATGAAATACTAAAATGTCTACTTTAAATAGTTACTAATTTAATGAAAACTTAAGTCTAGCGTTATTTAGCGTAACATTTTAAATCACATATGTGAATAGAGATAATGCTTTTTCAAATTTTATAACACAATTTCAAACTATCAGTGCCTTTATCATTTAAGCCCTATTTGTGTATCATGTCCTCCTCATATATATTTAAATTGAGGACAGTTGGGTTTTTTTCTTTTTAATTCATGCCATGCTTGTATATTCCTGACATTCACTATATAACCTCTTCCTGTTGCTTTTTAAAAGGCTTATTAGCAACATCAATACTTGAAACTGTGAGGTCCTAACCCCTTAATAATTCACTAAATCTGTGTTAAATTTTTTTGCGAGTGTAAATGTGGGGAGAGGAAATCCCAGGGCAAAATACCTCTAAAACCAAAATCAGTCAAAGGGAGAAATAACGTTTAGAACCCATTTATTGCTTACAAACTGCTCCAGCAGAAGCCAGCCAGCCCTCCCCTTAACCTCTCAGGTTCAAATAAGCCCTCCGTTGCCCAGGTAATTACCTACTGATATGGAGATGAACTTCTCTCCGCCACTGAGTTACGCCTATTGATATGTAGATGCACTAAAGCCTTACTTCTCTCCAACCTTGAGGATGCACTAGACCCAGACGAGATATTCTGGAAATACTACAATTTTACCCACAAACTCCTATTTGTTTTTAAGTTATTCCAAGTGACCTCTATAAGCTTGCAGAAGTAATATCAATTGAGGGGTTTTTTTTTTCAGGCTGCAACTTCCCCAAATAGTACTTTGTTTCAAAACAAAATATCATATTAGAAAAATCAGACATGTGGACTATAAAAACAGACTTCATAAAAACACAAAATATAAGGCAACGTCCTATTTGAGGAATTATTTTGAGAGGAAAAATATTACTTTATATTTGGGTATGTAAGATTAATTCATTTAATATATATTTAATGAGCACCTCTTGTGTGCCAACCACTGTGCTAAGGATTAGAAACACAGTGACCTTAGAATCCCATGGAGAAGAGTCATTAAATGTACAGTGACACAGCTAGTTCATTCTGACCATTTTAAGTATTATAAAGGATATGTATAGCTGAGTACAAGATGAGTAACTGGGGAACCTAAGGCTGTGAGAGTAAGAAAGTTTCTTGTAACAGTTTATACACAGTACAGCAGTTAATTTATATGCCCAGTCCCTCTGTGTAGGTTACTTCGCTTTACTCATTTATAAAGTGGAGCAAACGACAGTATCTACCTTATGAAGTTATAATGAGGATTAAATGACAATACACATAAAGCATTAAGAAACAATGATGGCACACAGTGCCTGCTCAAAAATGTTAGCTATTATTTCAGCTGGAACCTGAAAGACAAGCTAGGCAGAAAGGAAGAGGAAAGAAACTCCCAACAAAGAGCAACATGTCAAAAACCCAGAGAGGTAAAGTTGCTTGACCTATTGTAGGACTCAAAGGCCAATGTTTCTTAGCTTTACAGAAAGCTAAGGGAAAAGAGATACCATGAGATATGAGATGAGGCTCGGAAGGTAGGCTAGGTTAAGGAGTCTGAACTTTATCCTAGGAGTCACAGAAAACTTGAAAGGTTTTATGAAGGGGAGTGACAAGCTTAGGCTTGCAATTTTAACAGCTTTCTCTGCCTCAGGCATGGAGAAATAGCTGGAGGGGGGCCAAAACAGATAACAGGGAAACAGTAAGGAAGCTCCTTGGCTAGTCTAGACCAGATGGTTGTAGCTTAGAGGAGGGGAGTGGAGCAGAAGAGAAGGAAACGGGATGATTTTAGAAATAGAAGGCAGAACCAACAAGACTTTGTGTGTGGTGGGCTGAGGGGACATGGAGAGGAAGAAACAGTCAACAACTCTTTCAAGAAGGAAGGAAGGAAGTCCTGTGTTCTTGTCATTGTTTTGAGACAGGGACCTTGGGTATAGTCAGAGTAGGGTGAGGGCCTCTGGAAAAAGCAAGGCAGGATATTTACAGTCAAAGCAATGTAACAATGTAAAGTCCTTATCGAAACTCTGTGTTCAGCATTATGCGAAGTCAAGGTCACACTAATTCTCTAGGGTAAAGATACCGGACTAGGAATGTAGACATCTTCAGTGAGATCAGTTGAAGGTCAAAATGCCAAGAGCAACTTGGCCTGGAATGCTTGAGCGTTTCACAAATAAAGAAGGGTATCTCAGCATAACCCGTGACTTCACTGTAAACAGCCCTAGCAAGCAGAGAACAACCCAGCCCACCTTGAGGGCAGGGCAGGTGGTACAAGTCTGCACGCCTAAGCCTTTTTTTCATGTTCTCTGAAAAATCCTCATCTGCCTATAAAACCCCCTAGACAACGCACCACCCCGGACTCTCTTGTCCCCTCCTGGCGTGAGCCGGGAGCTCTGTCCTTTCATTTATCTCTAAATAAAAGCCTGTACCTCGCTCTCCTACCTTGAGTGTTTGTGAAGCTCATTCTTCGGCTTCGTGAACAAGAACCCCAGCATCAGTTTTACTGCATGAAGTGCCTTCCCTCTACTGCATCTTAACAGGCACAATTCCTTCCCATTTCTTCCACAAAACTGTCGCTCATTGATCTTGTCCCCTTCTTTCTCGGGGTGTTCTAGAATTTTAGAGCTGAACATTTTTGAGATACACAGTAGTTGAGAGGACTTAGAAACTGCCTGAAGGCAGAGATTAAGTCAACTTTCTATCCTGTCCCACCTACCCTTCTAGAGGTCCTCACTTACAGAATATTCTGTACACTGGCTACGAATATACAATCATCAACAGCCCATGCTAACATAAAGCTCTGTGACCCCTAAAACATTATACAGATGTAGGAGCTTTTACACTATTTTTCTTACTGGATCTTCACAGAACTCGTATAAAACGTGTTTTACTATATAAGAAACAAACAGCTAAAGTGGTGTGTTCAAGGTCATACACAGTAACGGAAATGGCAATGCTAACATTTGAACCTAGGTCCCCTAGTTCCCGCTGGATGCTCTTTCTACTACTCTCCACGTAGGGTAAATATGCGTATGTATTCAAGAGGGCTGTTAACTCTTGGGAGACAGCTGAAGGCCACTTCTGGGAATTCCTCCCAGTTTCAGTTATTGATTGATTCACAAACGTTTATTGAGCACCTACTACGCAGGTAGGTTTGGGGGTGGGATGCAGCAGTGAACAAGACAAGAAGCGCTTCCCCTCAGTCTAGTTCTGGGAGCCGGCCAAACAAGGAAACAAGTGTATAAATGATGGGAGTGGCAAGTGTCATAAATACAGGATGACGGGAGAAAACGTACTTTCTGTGGGCGCTTCTTTAGATACGGTGGTCAGAGAAAGCCTTTCAGAAAAGTGACATATGAGAACAGAGTTTGGTATTCAGCAGACACTGAACGAAAGACATTTTCCCACAAACCTAGTTTCGGAGTCCGCGACAAAAGGAAACAGCGCATTTCAGGCGCACGGCCGCTGCTCACAGGCCTTTCAGGCTTTGCCCCATGTCTGGCTAAGGGCAGTTCAGGCCTAGGCAGGCCGCCGCCACCAGACGGCGCCGCGAGTCCAGGCGGCCCCAGACCCGGCGCTGTCACATCGCCGTCAGTCACCTACGCGTCAGGCCGGAAGCCCGGAATACGGACTGAGCGCACGTGAGGCGCTAGGAAGCCCTGAGGCGTTGGGGAATCGCGAGAGGTCACTGGGGCCTCAAAGCCAGGACGTCCTACAAACCACAAACCCCAGCAACGGCAGAAGCCCTCGCTCCCTTGGGGAAAACTCGTTTCCGGCGCCTTTAAACCAGGAAGTACTGGCTGCGTCCAATCCTGGCCCTTCTTTCGCACTTCGCCTTAGCGCCCGTTCCTCGCCGGGGTAGCTGGAGGAAAGCGGTCCGCAGTTACCAATCAGGTCTCAGGAAAGGCGCATGCGTTATCGAAAGAAGGTGGGTGATGGAGACGTACGGGGAACTTTGACCCGAAGCGACCTCGTCTTTCTCCACCTCCCTCTCTGGGAAGATGGCGCTCTCCAGGATGTTCTGGGCTCGGGCCGCTCTGTGGGGTTCGGCCGTCAGCCCTGGACCTTATGTGACCCGTAGGCTGCAAATAGTTCGCTCCTGCCTGGCTCTGGGGGCCCCTCGGTGAGGGACCTGGAGAGAGAAAAGCATTTTTGACGTTCAGGCCCTTCCAGTGTCTCAACTTTGTTTGCGTGCTGTCTCTTAACCTCAGGGTTCCGCGCCTCGGTCCTCTGGGATATTTACTCTGCTTAGAATTCGCATCCGGACCCCCACTAGTGACCCGGCTTCCTGATCTTCTCAACTCAGTGCCCCATAGCGTGTGAATTTCCCGCGTAGCCTGAGCTCATCTTTCAGCCTTCCTTTTTCGGTTCAGGTTTTACCGCTGTCCACCTGGGTCCCACTTTTCTCTGACCTTAACCTGCCGCTGTCCTTGCTCCTCAGGCCTGCGCTCTCTCCAGACCCATACTACTCCCCTGCATTCCTGCCGGCCTCTCATCTGCCTAATCTGTTTTTATCAATTTGCCTGCTTATCTTTCCTAGATCTCAAGATCTTTGGGTTTCAGAAGTTCCAGAACTTAGCATACATTCTCTTAGGCTGGTGTTTTATATTAGGGACTCCTGGTGGGAAGGAGACGGATTCCCAGATAGTCTCTTTGATCTTCCTTGTAGGTCTTCAAAGCTTCACCTATCTCCAAAGGCAGATGTGAAGAGCTTGATCTCTTATGTGATGACCAAGACAAAAGTGGTTAGTGGGAAATACCATCGTTTCTTGGGTCGTCATTTCCCTCGCTTCTATGTCCTGTACACAGTCTTCATGAAAGGTAAAAACAAAAGTAAAATAGAAATCTCCTGAATCAACTCTTGGGCATTGTCAGAATATTAGAATAAGTAAGATCATTTGCAGGACCTGCACTGGGGCTGTAAGCTGGGATGTTTCATAAATGCTTGAGCATTAAAGTAATTTATATAAATTAGCACTTCTTGAGGCTATTTCTAGAAAGGTATTATAAAAAACAATTTCTTAAAACACCCTTAGGGGATATAGGTATTTCCTTAACCACACACCCTACTGTAATAGAAATTCTTCATCATGCACAAAGGCATGCATCTATGGTTGCACAGACACACCCTGTGATTTATTAGTTGACTTGGTCCATAAGAAAATATGGTCTGATGCTTGTTAGAAATGTATCCTAGGTAGAATATTATGGAAATGGCACTACATACACTTGACTTCTGTATGTTTTGGTTCAAGTCAGAGCCTGGGAGATGGTATAGTGTCAAGTGTCCACTGGAGCCCAACTGCCTGGTTTAAAATCCCAGCTTGTCACTGTTCACTGTCTGTGTGATTGGACTAATTACTTAACCTCTCTGCCCTTTTATTTTCTCATCTATAAAATGAATGTAATAATAGAACCTCCCCATTTGCCACATTGTTCTCAAGATTAAATAAATTAATATAGGTAAAGTGCTTAGGGCCTGATACAGTAAGTGCTCAATAGGTGTAGCTATAACTATTGTTATATCCTCTACTTTTATTGTAACACCAGTTATAAGAAACTACCACATTGTCAGTTCTGAATATTTTCATAATCATTACTCGCTTCATAGACTTGCAAAGTCTGTAAAGTGGAGATAAGAATGGCTGCATTGATTGCTCCCTGGCTTATAACCAGGATCAAATGAGAAAAGGATCTGAAAGCATTTTGGTTGGTTTATGACTTTTGTATGGAAAATTTTAAAAAAACCCAAAAGCAGAAAGAAAAATATAGTATACTGCATGTATTCGACCTCTCTTCAACAATTGTCAGCTCATTGCTGCCAATCTTATTTCATTTATATACTTGCCTTCTTCTATGTTATTTCGAAGCCAACCTAGACATTATATCATTTCATTCATAAATATGGGAGCATTTTTAAAAAACTGAAGTCCTATATAAACATTAAGAATTGAAGAATGAGGAGGAAAATGCAATCATAGAAATATGTTGAATTACAGTAGTTATAAAAGTGTTTCAGAAAGGAAATAAGTTATCTGATTGGGGAATACATAGGGTTAATTGAGCAAGAATTCCTCAGGTTAGGGAGCTTTGAATTTTTATTTTAAAAAGGGAGTGAGTAATGAACCAAAAAAAAGGAGACTATCCCATAGTAGATCACCAAAGGCCAGCCTGGCTAGGAGAGAGGTGATGTGCTGTGGAGGAGAAAGGTGAGAAGGAGATAATAGGTTGGCCTCACAAGAGTTTCAAGTGAGCTAGTTTAAAGCTTTTGATTTAGACTAGTGCTGAGGAGGGACAAGTGTGTGTTGTGGGTGAATGTGGAATAGGAAGCTGTGGTAAGATTCAAACGGGTAATATCACACTCTGTCCTCTACTTTAACGAGGCAGGATTGCAAATGTTATGGGCTGATGCCAAAAAGGCTAGAAGAATAAAGACAAATATGTGGAAGCACAATATAAAGTTTCATCAACTTTCATACCGGGAGATGGAGCATTTGAGACAGGTATGGGCTGGGGCGGATACCCAGAAGTGCATGGTAAGGTAATTGAAGTTAACCAGGATCTCATTTTTCTTTCCTATCTTATTCACCACTGACCAAACTTTTGCCCTTTGCTGGGAGATCAAAGTATTGAACTAAATGAGAGTATCAAGATTGTCAAAACTGGGTCCGTTCAGAGGTGTAGCCTTCCCATAGCAGAGCCTCATAGGGTTCTTGGCACACTTTCTGAATTAAAATTGTAAACTCTTAAAATTTAATTTGGTTCTGAACGTATAAAAACCTCTTAAGATCTGAAAGGTAGCATGAAAGTAATATTTGGTGGTGATTTGATGGGTAGTTTTGAAGCTGAAAATAAGAATCTAGGACCTATTTAGCAGATCAGGAAGAATTCACTGAGGGATTTGGTATAATGACAGGCCCTGTATGAGACATATTTGGGATACAAATGTGAACAAGTCAGGGCTCCTGTCCTCAAGGAGCTTACCAACTAGAGGTAGATAGAAATAACCTCAATTCCTCCTGGGTTGTAATACTTTACTGCACAGGGGTGGAGGGATTGTCCATCACATTACTTGGGTTAAAACTTCGTCTGTGTTTATTTCCACTTAGTTCCGTCAAGACGTCACCAAGTGTCTTTTCCTAGGTATTATTTCCATTCCACCCTTTGCCAACTACCTGGTCTTCTTGCTAATGTGAGTACAGATTTCTATCTCCACAGCATATTGAAAGTAAATAGATATTTTTTAAGTTACAAATTACTTTGAGAACTTTCCCTTTCAGAAGCTCGGTAGAGGTTGTCAAACTTCCTGCTCCAATCTTCTCATTAGCCCAAGGTTCATAAAAGCCACTCAGTAACACCTGGGTTACTGAGACAGTGTGGGTGTAGGTGGCCTAGACTCTCCCCATCTCTTAGCTGCCTCTGTGTGATGTGAAATAAGATAATGACCTTTCTCATCACCTTAGAGGCAGCAACCCACTCCCTGAGAGGCATAGCAATTTGTGACAAATGTTTTTCTTCATGAGAGAAATGCTTTTCATTTAAGAATTATTCTGATAACGTAAGTCTTTATTACTTTACTTTGTATCTGAAAATGGCATTTTAAATTGTGACCTTGCATGTTGTTCTAGTTATCTGTTGTATAACAAACAACCTCAAAGCTTAATACCTTAAAATAAAACTCCCTCAGTGATATTTAGCTGGTGAATGGACTAGTCTGGATGGTCTAAAGTCACTCTATGTCTGGTGCCCAGGCGGGGATGGCTGGAAGATGAACCATCATCCAGAGTGCCTGCATGTGGTCTCTTTACTGTGGTGGCTTCAGGGTAGTGGGACTTCTCACATGGCAGCTCAGGGCTCCAAGAATGAGTGTTCCAGCAAATAAGCCTTTGTGTGGCCTTTTGTAACTTAGCCTGGGAGGTTACAAAAACCCAATTCTGCTCTGCTGAGTCAATCATCAGACTAAAAATGGGAGACGTAGCCCTCACCTCGTAAGAAGAGGAGCGCCAAAGAATTTGTGGCCATGTTTAAAAACCACCATGCATGTAGAATTAGAAAACAAATTTCAATGAATTAGAAAACAAACTTCCCTTTTGCATTTTGTATACACATAATGATGTATGTCAACATCACATACAGTGTCCAGCTCTTTCTCTAACTATCCAAAATATGTTCTTCATCTACTTTAGTTCAAAAAGAGTTATTTTATCTGATTGCTCCATGCGACGCTTTCCCACCACTGCTTCCTCTCACATAACCTCTGTAATTTTGCTTGGCATTGTGCTCCAGTGTATCTTTAAACCTTGGTAAGAGGTGTATAAAAAAGGATGGCGAAGTAGGGAAATAGTGTCTCCATCTTTTCCTACTGGTATTCATGTCTACCTGATGCTTTCTTGGCTTGCTTTGAAAGATGCCAGTTTTAGCAAGTGACTTTGTGATTCCTTTTCCTTTCAGGTACCTGTTTCCTAGGCAGCTACTAATCCAACATTTCTGGACCCCGAAGCAACAAATTGATTTCTTAGATATCTATCATGCTCTCCGGAAGCAGTCCCACCCAGAAATCGTTTGTTACTTAGAAAAGATTATCCCTCTCATTTCTGATGCTGGACTCCGGTGGCATATGACAGAACTGTGCACTAAGGTATGTTCCTCTGGTTCCCCCTTCCTGCAAACTAGGAACCCTGTTAGATCCAGTTTGCACTAAAACTAAGAAAATAGGCTAGTCAGGACCTTCCTGATATCTACCAATCTCTTACCTTCTCCAAGATACAGCATGGTACCCACCCAGCAACACATGAAGTCCTGGCTCTGAGAGAATGTTTCTCTAACCATCCTCTGGGCATGAACCAACTCCATGCTTTGCAAATGGTAAGCACTTTGAGGCCTTCTTTTTTCCAGAGCCTCACCTTGCTTCAGGTCTTTGCCTGCAGTTACACTACGTTGACTTTCTCCTATATTGTTGTGTCACAGAAAGCCTTGAGTCGAGCCATGCTTCTCACACCTTATCTGCCTTCTCTCTTGTTGAGACACCGTTTAAAGACTCACACCATTGTGATTCACCAGTTGGACAAGGCTTTGGCAAAGCTGGGGATTGGCCAGCTGTCTGCTCAGGAAGTGAGATCGGTAAGAGCTTGATTGCAGTATCAACCTCAATCCTTGATGGGTTTTTGAGCTCACGGGGCTGGGAGCTTACAGAGCTCTTTTTGTCTTGCTTGTTAGAGCAAAGCCCAAGCTCTTCACTCTCTCCCCTCATTTCTATGTCATTGTTCTCAGTGAACTTAACTCATGGGAAGGAATTGCCATAGTAATTTTGGTTTATGTTTCTTCTCTTTTGGCCCTACCAAAACCAAAGACCCTACTCTTCAGTCCTACTGTTTTCATTTATAAGAGGCCTGTTTGCTTATCATCTTATCCATCATGGTTTAAATTACCAAGGTGAAAGGTTTCTTGTGGGGATGAGGTTACAGCTTATTGAAAGTAAATTTTGGATTATTTGTGGGTTTACAGTTTCATGGCATATTTGCTCTGTGATTTAAAAGGACCATTTCTCTTCTGAGTGATATAGGCTTGTTACCTTCGTGGTCTGAATTCTATGCATATCTCTGAAGAGAGGTGTCGAACTTGGCTGGGAGAATGGCTACAGATTTCCTGCAGCCTGAAAGGTGAGACAAATCCCTGTGGTTATGCTACTAAAGTCCAAGTCATTTTTGTATTTTATTCTAAGCTTGCTTTTGAGTTAATTATTGGGTACTGTAAGACCCTTATCTAATATATATGTCTGATTGAAAAGGACACACCTATTTGCCTGCAGGGGTGGAGCAGGTAGTGAAGTAGACTGCAAGACAAGAGGGAGTGGTGTGATTGTGGGAGCACCAGAGTGCATGCATGCTAGTCTGCAGCAGTTTCTCAGTCTTGGCACTACTGGTGCTGTATTTTGGGAGGCTGTCCTGTCCATTATAGAGTGTTTAACACTATCTGTGGCCTCACCAACTTGAAGCCAGTAGCAACCCCTCGACCCAGTTCTGAACACCACAAATACCTCCAGACATTGCTGAATGTCTGGGGCAGGGAGTGGGGTGCCAGGAGAATTGTCCTAGTTGAGATGCACTAAAGGCATTCAACTTCAAAAGCGAAACACTCAGTTGGCTAAAAAAAAGTATCTAAGGGTGGGTGTTAGGCCTGTGGGCCTCCTAGCTTGGAAACTCTGGCTAGGCATTGATGTTTTCTAGGCCTGTGAATATCAGGGTAGGCCTACTAATCTCCTTGGAGCTGGGAAATGTCCCCAGAGCACCAGCTTCTCCCAGAAGAATCCCAAGGGTAAGAGTGATGTTTTAGTACCATTACCATCTCTGAATTTTCTACTGCTATCACCTGAGAATCAAGAAATAAGGGTGAGTAGATAGGAATATATGATGGAAAGGAAAGCAGACATGCCGGGACTGCAAGGAAGCAGGGAACTTTGGAAACAATAGTCTCTTAAAACCACACCTCCCTGTACTTGGCTTCCCACCTCTGGAATCAAGCCCTGTACACCAAGGCAATTAGAAGGCTAATTTCCTTGGCCAAATCATTAACACTGATGGTGTTTTCAGAAGCTGAGCTGTCCCTTTTGCTACACAACGTGGTCCTGCTTTCCACCAACTACACTGGGATAAGGCGCTGAGTGGACATGGAGTGGATGGCATTGTCCTGCAGTCACATAGCACAGCTGCGTGGGACCAAACAGCACTTGTCACAAAGTCTGTGTGCGCTCATAGGTGTGCGGGAGCAGAGAAGCGTGTGCCATAGGCTTCCCAGTGTGGTACCCACGTGGGAGCTGGAACTGAATGAACCCTTCCTGGGAGTGGCCCAGGTGAGGTGTCATCCCAGCTTCCTCAGAATTGGCAGCAGCCTCTTCTGGGCTTTTACTGTGATGTTTTAAGTTAGGATCATAGGAAGTGAGCTTTTGCCCCAGATGGGAATCCTCAGTGGCCTAGGACTTCTCCACTGCCATATTCTTTACAGCTGTGTTTTTGTTAAAGACAGATTCTGGCTGGTGAGGGTAACAGCACTACTTAACCTGGAGCGTTTAGCTGCATGCATGTACTTGAATGTGCCCCTCAATCCTGGTACCACCAAAATAAGTTTTTTTCCTTATCCCCAAGGTAACCACTCCTTTTCCTTTTCAAATCCTTTGAGCACCATAACTTTTGTTTTTTTGGCAAACAACTTTCTAATGGAAAGGCTAAAATACAAGCATTTCTTGACCCTTTCCCCAGTGTTTATAGACTTTACCCATCTTGTCTTAATTTATGGGCTGTGGTACAGCCCCTGTGGATCTTAAACTCTTTGCTCCCTCCACCGTGTTGCAGCAGTCCAACTGCAGCTGACAGTGGCTGCCTTCTTTGGGCCATGGAGTAAACCTGTAAGGTACTAATTACTGCCTAGCCCAGGAGACCAGGAAAGGTGTGCAACAAGATAGGAGTTGAGTTTACCTTTTGTCTATGTACGTCAGTGACCTGTAGTAACTTATTGTAAATGCATGAAGCACTGTCCTTAAACCCAAGTAAAGACTGCCTGAAACCAGTTGCTGGAAATTACTTATGCATTCTCTAATTCTTTGCTAAGGCTCCTTTTACAAGACTCACATAACCTGACTAATGGGGAGATAACTGGTTGGAATAGAACCTTCTGATGGAAGTTTTAAGGGAACTGATTTGAATTTGACCCTCCTGCTGGATTTTAAGATTTGTAACTAGGAATAGAGAATTTCATGTACATATATATGTATATATATACACACACACACAGACACACGTGTGCACAAACTCACTCATACATATATATAAAGTAATGGAATTGGAAAATGAGCTCCAAGGGCAAGGAGTACCTAAAACAGAAAGCTCCAACAGGGCAGGACGAAGGCCCGCTGCAGCTGAAGGGGTGCCTGAGGGTATGTGATGCAACTCAAGGTCTTGATGCTCCAAAGAGAATGTTCTATTTTTCCACCATAGAACATTTCCGTTGTTGACATTAATCCCTAACTGACCTAATTAGTTTTATATACAGTGCTGGAGAAGCATCCTTTATCTAACAAGTAGCTGAATTGTGGCCTGCCAAGATAAAGAATAACACGCCATTCTTTGAATATTTCTTTAATATTACATTTAAATATTCTCTTTAAATACAGCATTATCACAATGTGAAGGACCTAAAGGGGGAAAAAATGTTCTCAGAGAACCGAACAAGCTTTGGATTCACATTGAAAATACTACCTGTGTATAGTATGTGAGAAAGTAAATTGGAAAATAACAAGTCATTTCTTTTATCTAGGCCTAGAGTGAGCAGGACTGAAGCTGTCTGCTTCTGTGATCAAGGCCTAGGTTTTTGAGCAACGATGAGCTGTAATTCTGTCCAACTCAGGTAGCACCAGGAACGAGATGGACTAGGTTGTAGAAAAGGCCCTTTGCTTGACAAGACAGTTAATGCTAAATACTAATATTTAGCATTGGGATCAGTGTGAGAATTAGAGTTAATGAAGGGAGGAACTTAGATTAAGAAACTAGTTTTTTGGAAAAATCATATATTTGGGGATTGGCAATAAGCTTAATAATTAGATTCAAATTCTTGGTTTGATCCCAATGTCTCTTGTTGAGCAACTGAAATCCACTTCCTAGATTAGACTGGAGCTCTCCTAGGGAGGATATATATAGAGCCTCCCATTCCAATACCAATTTTCAGAAAGATCCTTCTCCATAGAGTCAAATTCCCAATTAAGCTTTAACCTTGTATTTGAGGGAACCAGCCTAAGGAGAGGGACTATAGCTCGGTTTGGGATAGCATCTAGATCTCCAGTATTTAAGACTCTCAAGTGTTTTGTGTGGTTAGAAGATGGGGACAGACGAGGACCTATGTACTTAAGAACTTTGCTCCAAATGTAAAACCAAGCAAAAACAAGTGAACAGGAGAGACAGAATCGGTTAAAGGGTATATGTGTGTTAAATATAAGGTAGCCTTTCAGGCTCAGTTTAGAGATTTTATAGGTGAAATGCTGCTGCAACATACATGAAGACTGCTTTAGGACACCAGGGCCTTAACATCCCACAAAAAAAGGTAAGTAGGAACAAGTCTCTCTCCCACAAAACAGTTTTTCACTTTGTTCTTTCCTGGGTAATAAACCACACCAGAAGTGAAGCATGGTATAAAGGATGCTAGAGAAGAAGTGTTTTGCTCCCTACTGTCTCCATTTTTAAACAGAGGCAAAGATAACTGTGCTAATAAAAAGTGTTCAAAGGAGCACATCCTGGAACATAAGCTGGACATTTGAGGAACAGGAACCATATCCCCCGTTAGAGGTAAGAACTGAATTTGAATCCCACTCTATAGACCTCAGGGGTTATAGTCAGAACTCAAATTCTTTGGAACCCAGGAGTTGTATGTAGCACTTAAGAATTGGTGTGGCTTCCAATTTTTATATATCAAGATGCAAGATAAGCATTTGCAGTTTTTGGGGGTGAAATGGAATAGTGTAAGGACTCTCTAAGCCTGTATATCCAAGAAGGATCATGAGGGAAGCCACAGAAAAAGAACATAAACCAGTTAGTGACTTTAGGTTGCCACATCCTACATTCCTTTATAAAGCTCAAATCTCCCAAAATGGGGAAAAGAAAACCTGGGTGAAAAGCTGATTGACAGAGCTAATGCTGGATACATACAGAAGACTCAGGCTCTTTACACCAAATCCCCAGCCAATCTACTTTTCTTCTTCAAAGGAAAAAGGAAGGAGGGGGAAAAGACAGACATGTTAAATTCTAGTACCTAAGAACATGTGAAAGAATTCAAGTTACAGACCAGGAATCCCCAGTGTGGGGAACAGGTCAGAGAACAGCACACACGTCAAATATTAACTTATTCACCAAATAGGGGGCCAGGGAAGAAAGGTTATATTTTTATAAATCCTGGAGGTGTTATATGGAAGCAGAGACCCTTCTACCCCCTCCTCTCTAGATTTAACCAGGTGACACTTCCTACTGTATTATGACACCGAAGTGGGCTATCCAAGTAACCACTTGAGAAAAAATGAGCTTGTATCCCACCTGGAGCTCAGGACAGGAGAAGTGGCTTCACCGTGTTATTCAAATTATTGTGTTCTGGTCCCTACATAAAGAAAGCTGCTTGAATTACCGAGCTTCTCCTGTGAGTTCCTAGTTCTTTGTTCCAATGGCCCAAAAAGCTCAGTATTCGGCACTATGTCGCCTCCTCTGCCCCAAAACTATCCCCAGATCAAGCTGGGGCTGGTCTCCTTGGTTCTGTTTACCCTTTAAAAAATACTTGTACAAACATTCCTTTCCCACCCATTCCCCAAAGACCCCAATAAAATAACATGGGAGTAGCAGCTGCTTCTACAGTTCTGTTTTGAAATGGCGTTAGATAAAATAAGGGAATAAATAGAGTGGGTAGGAGGCAGGATCTCCAACCCGGTGTCACACTGCCAGCGGGAGCTCCAGGGCAGACTCTTCAGGGGGCCGGTCCTCGCTCTGCTGTGAGGTCTCCCCCACCCCACAGCCCTCATTGTCCGTGCGGAAGGGGATGTTCGAGGGGGACCAAGAGGGGCGTAAGTCTTCATTCGCAGACTCCTCAGGGTTATAATCTTCGGGCACTAGCGCTTCTAGAGTGGATGTTTTCCCCACGTCTGATTTACAGAGGGCAGCTGGGTCTGTGGGGCTGCAGGCCACCAGTGAGGTAACAGGGAGAGAGAAGACATTCAGCTCCTTCTCCTTGGGGAAAGTGGGTGGGCCTTCCGTGCTAGGCTCTCCTTTCACCCCCAGGACTGGTCTCTGCTCCACCTGATAATACACCAGGGGCCCACTGTTCAAGTAGGATGGGCTGTTCACTGCTGAGGCAGTTGGGTGGTCCGAGTTCTCAGCAAAACAGAGCACAGAGGAGCCTGGGGGCAGCTGGGCCTGGATGAGAATGGGGGCTGTAAGGCCTGGGCACAGCTCTTCAGGAACGGCCAGCGGCTCCTCAAGGATGCACACACCCAGGCTCTCTATGCTGGAGTCCAGGCTGGCGCTGGAGCCGCTGGAATCTTCCTCTGCCTTGAGCCGCTCCAGCTCCTCCGCACTCTGCAGGTGCATCACTGCTGTCTCGTTCTCAGCAATGAACTCCTGGAAGTCCTGTGTTTCAGAGCCCTGGGCTCCTGGCAGGCTGCAACTGGCAGTGGGCGAGGGCTCCTCATCTGGGGCTGGTGGGCGGCTCCCCTGCCGCTTGCTCTCCAGCTCTAGCTTCATGATGGTGTGGAGGTAATGAGTCCGGACCCGGATTGGATTAAATTCGATGCGTCCAGCCATGTTCCCACAGCCATCCCGGGAGCAACCGCATGGAAAGGACATGCGGTCCACCTGAGGAGGGGACAAGCAAGTTGAGGCAAGATGAGACCAACAGGTCTAACACTGGAGATAGAGACCTTAGCTGTCAAGCATGGGTAGTTGGGATTTGAGGTCGTCTCCCAAGAGCAAGAACCAAATCAAAATGTAACAGGCAGTTAACATGCAGCACGAGCTAACAGAGAACTAGATGGTAGTCATCAGACGGCTTGCATTTCCATTTCAGCACAGCCGCTAATTAGTAGTGTGACCTCAAGGAAGTCATTTACCTCTCTGGGGCTTTGTTTCCTCTTCTAAACAAAATGTAGACACAAATCATGTCAAAGGGCCTTTCCCGGTAAAAAGTCCAGACACCACTCAGAATGATGACAGTTTGCTCAAAGAGAAGATTTATGTGCCTCGGAGACTTCCAGAACTTACCTGGCTAAGTGAGAAAGCCTGCCGCCTTCTACGACAGGCATGAGAAAAGGAGTAGACATCTAGCTAGTCTGAGGCAACACATTCTGGGAAAATGAAGGTGCAAACCAAGTAATGGCCAGCTTTTCACTACCTCCTTCGTCCTTCCCTGACAGCTGACCAGTTTAGTTCTGAGGCAGATACCAACATAACTTACAGACCAGGGAGATCTGTAAAGGAGATGCTTTCCACCTCTTACCTCCCTTTTGGATCCCCCAAAAAAACCCACGTGCCAAAAATACAATTAAAATTTTAAATGTGGGGAAGCAAATAAATATATAAAAATATACATCATCTTCCTATGATATAAACTTATAGAATTCTCCATTCTGGCTCTTAGGAATAGTCCAATTCTTAGGACTATTCTCAGGTCTATGTAACAGACTGATTCACTATGGAACTTCAGTCTGGAATGCACTGTTTGGCCAGATCTCCTACAGCTAGTACCTAACCTAAAAATAAGAAAGAAAAGTTTGGTTAGGGTAAATTCAACCACAAGGACTCAGCACTCACATCTTCCATATACAAGGTCCAGATAAACTGCCTTCTCTGGGATGGTATTGGTGTTTTCAACTGAGATGTGTCCTTCAAACTGTCCCTTGTCAGAAGGCCAGCTAGGAGGTGATGCTTTCTTCTAGAACACTATAAGCTCTGCCAGGCCAAGTCTGATCCTGAATTACAGGATTTGACAATTCTTTTGATTTTTTTATAAAACTGGAATAGAGGTACTGTAAGTGCTTGCAAGATAAAATCCAAAGGCCTACCTCATTTCTCTGCTTTTATCTCAAGGCATCAGTCAGTATTTAAGGGACAGCTATTAAATAAACTTACTAACCCCTGTGCTGCTTATCATCTCTGAGGTGAGAAACACAGAAAAAATAATTGCTATCTCACAGCCTAAGAATCCTGTCATGCTTGTTTTCTTTCTTAGTGGAAGAGGGTTGTGGAGCTGGGGAGTGTTCAGTCATGGGGATTCCACTCATGGCAGGCAGCCTCCCATGCTCACTGGCATCCCACATCACATCCCCGACTCTAGCGTAGATATACCATCTCAGGCCAGCTTGAACTGACCTGGCATTTAATCCCAGCCTGGCTACAGGCACATGCTTCTGGGTCACAGTACAGCCGACAGTCACATCCACACTCTTCCCGTGACAGGCGGATGGCTCGAAGTTCTTGCTTCTCTTCAGCATCAATGCGGTGGACCCCAGAAGCCCTCAGCAGGGCCCGTCGCCGCTTGGTGGGCAGAGGCTGCAGGAAGAAGTAATCGTCCACCTCCACGTTTTCTACATCAATATCTTCATCTGAAACATCATCCAGTGTCAGGCCATCAGCCTCCACCGACTCCACTGTCCCATTCTTGGTCAGCTGCCAAGAGACAAGAAGGAAAGGTTAGCCTCGAGAATATTACTGGCCTTCTCACAGTGGGCATCTAGAGCAGCACAGTCCATCTGAATTTTCTGTGATGATGGAAATATCCACATTTCCCCTAGTGCAGGTGGCTACTGAGCATTGTAAATGTGGCTGAGAAAATGATTTTTCAGTTTATTTGATTCTAATTACTTACAAATAGCCACATATAACTAGTGGCTAACCATACTGGATACTGTAGGTCAAGAGAATAAATCTAGAGCAGGAAGACGAGAAGCCTCCTGCAGAGCTAACACCACTCTGTCAGCACAAGGGACATCACCTTTCTGGATCAAAGTTTCTCAAAACCTTTGTCTCATCTTCTCTCCTAGGAGACCTTTTCCCCTAAATATAGTGTGCTTCATCCCCAGAACTGTATCCCTTAACTTTGGCTAATCTGTTTTTTAACACAGGAGAAAGCACATCAGTGGTTGGATGTTCCTTGGATGTACAGATAGCTTGCAAGACACCCTTCCATTTGCACCCCAAAGGACCCAAAACCATTCCGGGAAGAAGAGTACATTCAAGTGTAGTACGAGGCTCCCAGGTCTGTCGATGAAACTGAATCCCCACAGTGTGAACAATTATCTGTGTGTGTACAGAACAGCTTCATTTTATCAAAGAAAGCCCTGCTCTCCAACCCATAGCCTAGAAATACATTCTTCCTCCTTTCTAACCCCTTTTTATTTGATATCAGAAGTGCGGTAGGGTGGCAAATACACTGAATGCACTACAGGCAGAAATCCTGGTTCTTTGGGCTAAGGATAGACAGCCAGAAAAGGGAACCTTAGTGGAAGGACAGGTTTAAGACAATCTGTGGCTGAATGAGTTTTGAAAACTCCCTAGAGAATTCAAGTAAGAAAATGAGGCCTCCTAATAATCCCTGGGCCTCTGGAAGCTACTAGCAGGATGAAAGCCAAGCTACTGGAGGGTTGGGCTTATTTCATCAGACAGCCACAGAGTAGTGCTGGTAAAGGAACTACTCCTGGGAGAGAGATGATGCAACAGACCTGGGTAATAACCTGTTTTTTTGTTTCTTTGTGGGGAGCTGGTGGAAAAATGAGAGAAATAAAGTGGTGCCTTTGGGCGTTTTCTAGTCTATTTCTGTGCCAGGCAGACCAACTACAAGGGGCCTTAGGATTGCTCCTGTCTATTTCACCAGGGCTGGCCTCCTCCTGATCACCCTCCCTCCTGCTCTCCTCTCAAAGGAAAGAGATTAGAGATGCAGTAGAAAGAAACCCATGTAGATAAGAGAATTTAATACACCATGATGGAGGTGACATTTCAAATCAGAAAAAATCTTCTAGTCACTAAATGGTACTAGAACAACTGGACATTCATTCATAATAATGAATTCCATTTGGCTAAAAGACCGAATTTTTTTTTTAAATAGAAACATTAGAAAAATTATAGGTAACTAAAGCTATAGAGCACCAGCAGCTTTCCTTTTTGGTGGCAGCCCAAAGGACAATTAAATGGCATACGTGAGATGCAAAATATGCATTTTTGAAACCAAATGCCTTCCCCAAAGAGTGCTAAAGATAGGAAAAATTTTTAAGAAAAGAGTAAACTGGTCCTGGGGAGGGCAAAGTAAGGGTTTTCTCCTGACACAGAAAGATGTATGAAATGCCGCCTTTGCTGGTGCTCATTAAATCTGCTAATAAGGAGGAATCCTGTATCTCAGCCGTGAGTTTGCTTGGCTTTGCCTCTAGAACAGGATGGTATCCTTTGACAAGTCATTCCTCTACCAGATTTAGGAGAGAGGTCTCTTTTAGGAAAAGGGAAGAAAGCCTTCACATGAGAGCAGTGTTTATTTGCCCAGCTGTTGCTATGGCAGCAGGAAGGTGACAGGGTCAGTGATGGAATTCCTCTGATGGAAGAAAGGGAAGTCTAGATGTCATTCTAGTTAGAAAAACAGGTGTAAGGCTTAAGGAGTAGGCTGGGGGAAGCAGACATAGCTCTCCTCTCAAAGGGGAGAAAGGAATGAGGTCTAGTCAGCCTATATCTTCTACTACCAGTTCTCCAACCCTACCACATTCTGCTGTCTCATTAGGATTTCACCTTCAAGACTGGAAATAATGCAGCCACCTGTTTTAATATGAGTCAGCATACTTTGGGCCCTTAAGAAATTTGACCAGGCCTAAACTTGACCAGTATTCTCCAAATCTGGAATGAGGCACTTGGAGGGAAATTTTTGCAGATTGGTGGAAGCTATGGCTGTGGAGTGCTAAGCAGTGCTGAGGGAACAAATGGGTAGCTATAAAGAGCCATCTGAGATGGCTCTTCTTCCAGGCCCACTTTCCTCCTAAACTTGAAGAGCTGATGTGGTATCAGATGGTAGGCTGGTACTAAACAAATCAAAACAACGATTTGGTAATGCCATTGTTTACATCTAAAAGACTCTATCACCTAGAGGCAACGAGGTTACAGAAACAAAAAGTAGCCTTTCAGAGAATGTAAAAGATCCAAAACCTGTTCTGTGCACCAGGGCAATGGAAGATCATCTGGCAAGAAAATGAAATATTGTGCATTCCCAGGTTTCAGGGGTGGAGACTTGGATGTTTCCAGATACTCACATTTTCAACTATTTGTTTTCCAGGCAGGCTATATTTCACTATCTCTGGTAGACTCCCCACCAGAGACAAAAGGAATGGTGTCTCAAACTGAGATTTGGTTCCAAATCTGAGACTTCTCATTAGAAAGATTTGGACTCTCTACGTACCAAGGGTAGTAGTCAAAGTTTTAAAAAATCAATAGACCTAGATGGTTTCCTGCTTTCATCTTGACACATGGGAAGTACCAGACCCCAGGCCCCCTAGGCACCTTCATCTTCTTGGCGTGGAGCTTCTCCTCCTTCAGGTGCTCACGAAGAATCTCCCGGTGGTTCACCTCTTGCTCTTGAGCAAACTCACAGAGTGTGTAGCTGCGTACAGAGTTATGGCGCTGGGCCATGCCCAGAGAGCTGCCACCCTGGCTGGGCACACTGGTGAAACCCTGGCGCCGGGCAAAGTAGTACACAGTCACCTGGTCAAAGCGCACATTCTTCCTCCGCAGCTGCTTCTGCCGCTTCAGGATGGATGTAGCTGAGAAGGGAGCACAGGACAGGTTTATTAACCAGGAGATGGCCTAGTTGGGGACCTCACTCTTTCTCATTCACCTAGGCTCTCAATTCTTCTTCAGAGATGTTCCCTGTACCTGGGGACTTCTCATTTTCAAATCATAAATGCACAGTTGGAAGGGACTTTCAACACCAGCTGGTCCACATCACTGCCTCCGCACTGACCTCAAACACATGACCACAAAATGCATTTTTACGCATCAGCTGAAGAGAGGACCTCTAGGTAATCTTTCTAGGATATAATATCTATATAGCTTCACTGTCCAATACAACAGCTACTAGCCACATGTGGCAATTTAAACATAATTAAAATTGAAATAAAATTTAAAATTCAGCTCCTCAGTTGCACTAACACATTTCAAATGCTCAATAGCCACATGTGGCTAATGGCTACCATATTGGACAGTGTATAATACACAACATTTCTATCATAATAGAAAATTCTGTTGGACAGAGTTGATCTATAGCAGGGGATGGCAAACTTCTGTAAAGGGCCAGAGAATAAATATTTTAGGCTTTGAAGGCCATGAAGTCTCTGTTGCAACTATTCAACTTGGCCATTGTAGCATGAAAGCAGAGACAATGGGTATAGCTGTGTTCCAATGAAACTTTATTTACAAAAACAGGCAACCCCTGATAATATAGACTCGGTTCTTTCTAATTGAGCCATAAAAATTAAGCATTCTAGAGTTGCCTGAGTGATCCAGGCAGTAAGCATTTATGTCCTGCTAGAGCTGCAATTTGGTGAAACCCTATGGGACTCTGGTGGGAAAAGGTAGAATCCTGGACTCCTCCCCTTCTTCACTTTACTTTAATTCAAACCACTCTGGGGACCCACAAACTACAGCACAAGTAAAATCAGCTAGAATAATATCAGGCTTAAGTTTATGGTATTACAGTCATGAGGTCCTCCAAAGAGCAAGACTGAGCTAAGAGTGGGAAAGCTGACGCTGAAGGGCAAACTCCTAGCTGGAGGGAAACAGCTGTCTCAAGAGCTCCCGTGGGGTCTGGCGCTTGGGGGGCATGGGAGTTGGCACAGAGGGAACCGCCCACTCACGTGTGAAGCTGGCCGTGGTAGGGGGGTTGAGGCTGTCGCAGCTGTCAGCACTGTCACTACTGGAGATCTCATCATCTGAGTTGGGAACTGATGAGCCCACATCCACATCGTCAAACTTCCTCTTGAGACCCGAGCCCGTGAATGCATCCATTGGTTTCAAAGGGGTTTCCTTGGGGAGCCCACCACGTTGGCCCCAAAGCCCCTGATCACCACCAGTTAGCCAGGTGCATTAGGATTCTGCCCAGGGGAAAAGAGGAATCAGCATTCCTGTCCTAAGACAGACCTCTCCCAAGTCCATATACACATGGCTCTCCAGCTGAAGCAAGCAAGCACCTGAGCTAGCACTGATGCCGGGTCTCTTGAGACCAGGCCATTTTTCTTATTCCAGCCAACATTCTCCTACTTTTGTTTCTCTTTAGCCCCTGCAGTCTCAGTCACTCTTAGAATAATGAGATGAGTAACAACAGCACCTTTCCCAATGGAGTGAAGGCCTTTGGTTCCAAGCCAGCTGGGCTCTAGGCCTCATGAGCCGGAGAAGAGTGGCCGCTCTTCTGATCACACCGGAGAGCTCTCCAAGGGGCCAGGCGGACTGGGGATCAAAGGCTGAATTAGTCAGGGCCCATGCCTAGACTAGAGCAATTATTTTTCCTAGTGAAAATATAGCCTGCTATTTCCCAATGTGTATATATTAAACTAGTCCCATGGATATTAATAGCTTTTACATGGAAATAGGACTGCTGTGTCAAAAATAGTTTAGAAAACTGCTCATGGGAGGACCTCTTAGAGGTTTTTAATATGCTAATGAGCATGGTGAAGGGTAAGAGAAGACAGAATGCATTTTTCACACATCTGATTATGCAACCCTTTGTTTCCAGGATATCTTAAGAAGGCCAAAGATCCTTGGAACATACTTTGGGAAATACTGCCCTAGGCTCCCAACTTCAAAGTATATTGGCAGCCATGGAAATGCTTTACCCTGATCTTTACAAGTGTAAAGTGTCTCACCAGTCTCCTAGAAAGGTCAAATTTGGTTCTAAAGAATGGACTGAAGATTAAAATCTCCACTGGCTTCAAAACCCAGAATCTTTCCCAGTCTCATACTGCTCCATAAAATAGGGCTCAGCTGGTCTATCATCATCCTGTTTGCACGGAAGGCTTAGCTTTACAATCTTTGCCCTCTGTAAAGAAATCAGGAAGGCAAAAGAAGGGACAATTTACTCTGGTCACATCAGTAAAGCAGACAGTGTTTTCAACATGCTGTCACACAACGAGGAAGTCCAGGACAGTCCATTTCCCAGGGACAGATCTTTCTCCTTCTCTGTCTTTGGGCTTAAGTTCCCAAGCATATGAATCTGCTCGACAGAAACGTTGTCAGAGCTGAAGCCACATGTGATAATATGAAGTCTCCCTGCTTTGCCTCAGTAATGCCAGAATCTCCCCAGACTATGATCTCACTACTGCTAATTATGCAGCAGGAATAACAACACTGCCCAGAAAGACAGGGCTGCATTGCTGCAGAGCAGCTACCAGAATATACTGTGGGGTCAAGAGATGCCTGCTACAGAGCTGTTTTTCTGGACTGTGTCTTTAGAAGGAATTTGCCTGCTCTTAGGTCAGCTCTGCATAGTCAACCAGGCCTACTCAGTACTTTAGAGAAGGTATTTCCCCACCTATCTATCCAGAGCACATCAAAATTCTGCATCAAGTCACAAAATGTGCCTACGAAACCTCAGCTATCACAGGTCTCAGACAAGCATGCTCCTGAAATAAATTTGGCCAGGGAGGAAAAAATAATAAAGTACTTGATAAGAATTATAATTAAATTAAAAAATGAGCTCAACCTATCAATTCTGTTCTTCAGGTTAGTGATCTTCCCGTCAGAGGTCACGTTCCTAGGACACAGAAAGAATGGAGAGAGCTTGGGCCCTTCTATGAGTTAAGATTTCAGCTGGGTTTAAAGATACCTATTAACTAACAAATTTCTCATTCCATTCTATTATTGGGGTGAGGGGGGAACCTTTGCAATTAAGTACTTATGTCGGTGGGATAAAAGAAAAAGAGAATGATGTTGACTACTGAATTTAATTTTTCCTCCCCACTAAAAACCTTACCAACCACATGAAAACTCAGACTGAGCTAAAAAATCTGCTTTCTCGGAAAGGGCTGAAGTCCAGCTTCAGTTTTAACTGAGATTCGGTTGGTGTTGCTTTTAGGAAAGTGGCTTTTTCCTCAGCCTGGAAGCACTCCGGGGCTTATGACTGGAAGCAGACGTGCACTCCTGTCCCCCCCCCCGGGTGCCCCTTTGCTTCCAGGGGTGTGCGTTCTCTTTGAGTATTCTCCTTAAGCCCTGCCTGAAGTTGGGTCTGGTCCCCATATAGTCTTTATTATTAAAATTCTGTCTTAACCCAGTCACCCTCAGGTGCAGCAGCGATTGCTGGCTGCTTGCTCCAGTCTCCTCCGCCCTTTTTCTAGATCTTCCCCACTTCCACTCCTGGAATAGTGGTTTCTGGGCAATGACAGGAGGCAGGTAAGAAAGGAGAAAAAAACAAAAAAAGACTGACACCTAGGAGAGTTTCCTTAAATGCCTGAGAATAATCTGAGTCTATGACTATCTGTATAAATAATATGCATATTGACTTAGCTCTCCTCACCCTACGTAGGATCTGTTAACATCACTTGCTCTGACATTAACTCCATTACGTCAAAAAAAAATCCAATTCCATCCTGACAACCAGTGTAAGTTTAAGTTTCAACCCAGATCTCCTTGTCCAACTCTCTGGTGTAAACTTCTTAGATAAAGATATTCACTGGGCACCAAGAACAAATCTCCTATCCATTTCCACAGTGGTCCAAAGAGATCCTACTTCGCAACAGCAACAACTAGAACAGGTTCCACACTTTCCAGTTCATCAAATCAACCTCTTTTCACATCACAAGTAGAAATCAGTCATTCCAACCTCTCTCAACGACTCATTAGCAGAGGATCAATGCCTGTGTTCAAGAGAAACACTTCTAAGTTGTACTCCAAGCACTTAAACCCATACAGAAATAATCAAGGTGAGATTGGAAATGTAGGTCATAACTGACAGTTAACTATCAAATGACCCACTCAAACGACAAATGCTTTTGGAAAAAAGAATGCAAACCTCTATGAGAGCTTTTAAATGCCAGGGAAATGAAAGGTCTGCAGACACTTTCTGGCTATATGCCTTATGGTCTTTTCTCAAGTGTTTCTAGCTGAACATTTCCCAAATGCACCTGGAGTAATTCAGCTCCACAGTATCTATATATAGAAGATATTAGGCTAGAACCAAATACACTAGATTGGTAGCATATGTGTATTTTAGTTCTAGATCTAAGCTTTTTCAGACCTGTAGGATTCCTATTAACAACCCTCCAAAACAAAAAGCAGCATACATACGACTAGAACAAGAGGGACTGCCCAGAAAAAGGTCTGCTGACATTCCCTGGCTATGTGCCTCATGGTCTCTTCATGGATGCAGAATGTATTTGCAAAGTTTAGGTCACAAAAGCCTCTCTCTTAAACGAGCCCAAAATACTAAGACAAAGTACATCTCACAGGAGAAAGCCTCTCCACTGGACTGGAACCCAACCTACTGCTAGAGGTCAAGGGACTAAAACCACTAGTAAGATCATTAGGCCTCCCATCTGTAGCTGGGTTAGAGGAAGGCAGGTTTGCTGCTAAGTGTTATGATAAACCTGGGTAAGGTGACCGGTCCTGTTTCTCCTTTTACAAGATATTGTGGTTGATTCTAAAATACTACGAATTTTGTGGGTCCATGTGTCCTTGTGATTACCAGATCACTTATAAAGTGTTCATGTGACTCCTGTTTAAGGTAGGTATTTCAAGGGAATTGGGAATTCACCACCCCCTCCACCACCCAAACCCTTACTCCCTCGTTTTTATCCACTGGCTGACACAAGGTTAGAATTTGGCTTTCATGTTTAAACTTTCACGTGCCCCTGGAGGACACATCCTCCAGAGGGACACATCTTTGTGGGAGTACAGGAACATGATGCTGCAGGAACCATTAATTCTCAAAGATATCTAGTCATTTGTAACTCTAGCACACTCGAACATCCACCTGGCTTTGGAGCTTTGCAAGATGGAAAGTCAGTAAAGAAAAGGAAAATCTGAAGCAACTTATAGATTTACCTTGAACTGAAAACTGCAGGACAAGGGGACACTGTGTCTCTTGGGGATACCTTCTAACATTTCATATTGAAGAATGCTTTGTGTGTCACACTGCCACTCTAAACCCCTTTAAAAGGATGAATCAAGATCATGGCACTAAAAAGCATGGATGACAGTCAGGTGCGTGTTTGGGCCTGTGAGAAAAGATAAAGCTAGCAAACCAGGGCAAGTGATGCTTTCATTTTCCCACACAACGCCGGAAAAATAGGAGACATCAGGAACCTGAGCTGAAAGGACATGTCAAGTCACCAGTTCCCATTAATGGGGTTCCTTGCTGAACCCTCCAGCTCCCGGCCCATTTCTGATTCCTGCTAAGCTTCCCGCTCATTCCAGTCTTCTGCAGCCCCTACCCAGCCTTCCTCATCCCTTCCTGCTGCTTGCTACTCACAAATTCCCAACCACTCCTCCCACATTTTCCTCTATTCCCCCTCCCCTTCCTTCACTTCCCCCATCCTACATCATCTCCACTCCATGCCGAACTCAACCCTCGTCCGCAATCCTGCCGGCTCCCAGACGCCCACCGGCCTGCCCCGAACTGCCCCCGCAGTCCCGGCCGTGTCCTCCGCGCCCCTGGCTCCCACGACTCATTCCCTGCCCGGCGGCGCCCTAGCTCCCCGCCCCCCGACCGCTCCCGTTCGAGCCTCCCTCGTTTTCGACCCCTCCAGCCGCTCGGCTCTGGGTTGACCACTCCTCCACAGCCGCCGAGGACTGATCCCGAAAAAGGACGAGGCGGTACCCTCCGCCCCGCACCCCCAGGCCCATTACCGGCCCCGCCGCAGCTGCCTCCTCCCGTGCTGGTCTCTGCCGCCCCCGCTGCCGCCGCCGCCGCCGCCGCCGCCCTAGCCCGGGTGGGAAGGAGGAAGGAGAAAGCGAGTCCCGGGCCCGCGGCGACGGTCGGGGAGTTCCCAGGAAGGCAGGGCGGGCGGGCAGGTCGGCCGGCAGGCGGCGGAGGGCTGGCGGCTCCGGCAACTCGGGCGCCCCCGGTAGCAGACGCCCAGAACCGCCCCGGCTCCGGCTAACAATAGGCTCCGGCCGCAGCGCTCAGACTCTTATAGGCGCCGGCACGTCCTGGCCGACCCCCAACGCAAGCTGGGAAATGGAGTCTACGGCACCTGCCCCACGTCCAGCGGCATGCCGGGAGTTGGAGGCGCGACAGGCGCAAAGCCGAAAGTCGCCGGCGGACAGGCTCGGAAGGCGGTGGCTGCTGCAGCGGGTCCTGGGAAAACGAGTTTGGTGGCGCTGCAGCCTTTTGAAGAGGACGAGGGGAGACCCTCGGCTACAGATCTTCAATGAGTGAACGAATTCTCTTCCAAAACCCCCCTTTTCCTTTCGTCACGGCCACACTCCCACGCCTAAAGAACATAATCCCCCTTATCTCGCACATGGGATCTTAGACAGCATGGCGTGCTGCAGCCAGCCCACGGTATAAAAAAGAAAATACAAGTAATGCATTGGGTTATGGCAACATGTATTGACGCGTTGATTTAACTATTCCCTGTCAAATTTTTTTTCACGAGATGTCTGATCTTCACAACTTTGCAACCCATTTTTTTTAATAGTTTATTTTGGTATCATTAATCTACAATTACATGTGCAATATTATGGTGATTAAACTACCCCCTTCATCAGGTCCCCCCCACCAACCCCATTACAGTCACTGTCCATCAGCGCAGTGAGATGCTATAGAATCACTACTTGTCTTCTCTAAGTTGTACAGCCCTCCCCGTGCCCCCCCAACATTATGTCTGCTAATCATAATGCCCCTTTTCCCCCCTTGTCCCTCCCTTCCCACCCATCCTCCCCAGTCCCTTTCCCTTTGCTAACTATTAGTCCATTCTTGGGTTCTGTGAGTCTGCTGCTGTTTTGTTCCTTCAGTTTTGTTCTTTGTTCTTATACTCCACCTATGAGTGAAATCATTTGATACTTGTCTTTACTTTGCAACCCATTTTTAAAATGGGGAAAACGAAGACCCAGAGGTCAGAATGTTATTTGCCAAGGACACTCAGCCTTTGTTTCCTATTTCACTCAGAATAGAACATCTATTCCTTAACCTATAAGGCCCTACAGGACGTAGCTGCCATCTGTCTCCTTCTGCCTTTCCCCTCCCAAACTCTGCTTTCACTACACTGGCCCACTGGCCTCCTTGCAGTTCCTTCAACAGGACAACTATGCTCTCACCTCAGGGCCTTTTGCCTGGAACACTTTCCCCAGCAAGCCACACTTACTCCTTCACTTAGTATTTATTCAAACCTCCCCTCATCAGAGAACTTCTCTAACCATATTTCTAAAACAGTTTCCCATAGTCTCTACACCCTTGCCTTATATTTCTTCTCAATATTTACCACCTGACATATATTTTTCAGTTTTCTCTCACTTGAGAGCAAGGAATTGTTTTGTTTCCTTTATCCTCAGTACCTAGTACAAAGCCTGGTATTTGACACTGAGGAGCTCAGTAGATATTTACTATGTATTTATTGGATGGATGGCAGTATTTAAACTCGATTGGGCTGGTTCCAAAGCCTAGTGCACTTTTCACTGCAACCACGAACTGTGGAGCTGTATCATATCTACTGGCTGCACTACCAAGCCATCTCAGTTTTAGAATTAAGAGAAGTTGGGTGCCTTGGGAAAAAATGCCAAGACTTCCAGTCTCTCCCATAAATAACATCAGACACTCCAAGAAGCTAGGAAAAAAGACAAGATGAAAAAGCAACAGATCACAAAACAGCAATCCTCAGAGTAGCATGCACCAACCATTCCCTGTCTGCTGAAATCTGGGAATGGTATATAACGTGTGATCAAGAGCATGGATCCTGGAGCCACACTGCCTGAATGTAAACCCCAACTCCTCCACTTGGCGGTATGATCCTTGGCAAATTACAGAACTTCCCTGTGTTTTAGTTTCCTCATCTGTATGTATCTCACAGGGGTTTCTGTGACGATTAAATAGTTAATATACTATAAAACGTTTACAATACAGTCAGTGCTGCATAAATGTCATAATTCTGTTTCTCCTGGACACAGAGAAGACAAAAAGAGAATCCAGAGCACTCTGCAATGAGTTAACAACAACAAAAAAAACTGCCAAAAGACCATGCTGGGCAGGCTAAAAAAGTGTCTCACATACCTGCAGATTCAGAGTTTGAGTCATAGAAATTCATCAAGGTGCCATCAGCCTCAATGCCCAAGCTTTGTAGGTTTAATGATACCAAACTAGAAAGCAATCAAACCAAAGTTATAATATCCTTTGAGAAGGGTATGAGCAGTAGGATCCAATTTGGCAATAAGCCTGAGATCGGTCAAAAGATCATCCGGACCTCTAACAAACATCTCAACAACTTTTCAAAGAGTCACTTATTCACCATATTTTATTATCTTTATAGAATCGTAAGTTACTATAATAGAGCCAGTTCGCCCCTAACAACTGCAATTCTGCCTCCAGCCTAAGTAGGGCCTGTGGAAAGCAAATGACCAGGAAGTTCAAGTGTAGTAGAAGAGAAACTACAAAGAAAAATGCAAAGAAATATATATTATGTATTATATGCAAATAACAACATTGGACATCTGATTCTAAATGTTACTTTGTTCCAGGCCATACTGCAACATATGTATGAACCAGCTCAAACACACAAATCACAGATGGGTGGTTTGTTTTAAGCACAAAAAAGTCAAAGAATAGGAAGAAAAGACGTATGACCAAGAACAGCAGCCACAGACGAAAACCGAAGCTCAGATTTCATGTCCTGAGAGATATTTACACACCTTTCTCACAATTATATGTCTACATGTGAGGTGATCGTGTTGTCAATAGTATCCTAAGTTTATTGAGCAAATAAATAAGAATGCTAAGTACAAATAAAACTGTGTCTTATACTTATTCTTTTTAATCTCCCCAACAACTCTATGAATTAAGTATTATCTCCTTTTTAAGAAGAGAAACTTGAGACTTAAGAGATTATTTTGTCCAAGGTCATATCCAGGAAGAATAAGATCTGTGACTTGAACACAGGTTTATAAAACCCCAAATATACTGTATCCACTATTCTTTACCACCAAAAGATAAGAATATACTCTCTGGGGGTGGGGGTTGAAAATTAATAGGTAAGAGGATATTACGTGCTGAGCCTCTTAGAGAAAGAGACTTAAGATTAAAAATCTAAGGCAATGTATTTGTTTCTCTGATTTGGAACCTATAAATGTAGCTCTGAAGTTGTATGTTACTTTACTAATTTACATTTAATTATAATCCAGGTCTAGAAAGGCACCTTTTGTGACTAACTGCTTATAACAAAAAGAGATCAGTATGTGCAAATCTGGGAAAAACAGTGCTACAGAAATCTAAAAGTACAAACAATGAAGAAGATGTATGTCATTAAGGAAGCTTTCAGATAGGACATACACAAATTAGTCTATACATGTCCATAAAACACACCCTATTAAAAAAGCAAAATAACCATCAGATTTGAGGAGTAGAGTACAGAGGGCAAGCTTAATAAGCCTAAAGGTAGGGAGTTAAAGTCTGAAATAAAGTTACCAGGATGTATAGGGAAAGATATTAACTAAATCCTTAAATGAAAAATCAGACATTAGAACTCAGGTAGAAAACAGAAATCTGTAGTGATTAAAGTGAGGAATATATACCTTATCTTATAAAATACATGAAAACACAGATTATAATGGATAACTCATTACTCCTTATGTCCCAAAAGATCCCATACAGTACAAAATAGTATAATAGATACTTATCAGTTTTTAAATAGCAAGTTCCATTATAATTAACATTAATCCAATTACAAATTTAATCCAATTTAAAAGTGTACAACTTTTAAATCTCTGAATTTGAGAATGCAAATGATAGACTTATCTTAGTTACTTAGAAAACTTGGTTGCAGTTTTCAGGGTAACTGGTTGAATAGGCTTATGTTCACAAGGAACAACACAGAGGACATCTGGAAGTGAAAAGGAAAGTGTAAACAGATGGAAGTTTAAGGTCAAAGGTAAAATGAAGGTCATCAAAAGAAGGAGAAAAATAAAATATTAGCAATATAGAAAAAACATGGTGATGGCATTAATCTCATGTCACGTAGAGCATCTTTTCCAGCTCATTCCATTTTGCAGTGTATAATACACTCCTCACCTCAGCCTTGGAATTCATATAATGAAACAAAAAATTAATCACAAACTAAAAATAATATTCTGGCAGAAAAATTCCTAGCCCACAACCAAGAAAACAAGAGTATTTTAGGAGAAGCAGAATGATGAGGAATTACTCCATATTAAACATCATACGAATGCAGCTAGGTGGGGCATTTGTGTCATTCCTGTGAGACTGGAGTTCTCATAACTGACCGGTAGAGGCCATAACAGATCACATTCCCACAGAAGAACCATCCATGGTTAAGGAAGCTAACTAAGGATTCAGTAAAATGATAAACTGGCTCACTTTAGCTTTCCAGTCCCAAGCTATCTGAAATTGTTAGGTGCTGGCCAGAGAAAAAGCTACAGCAGAGAGGGATACACTTAGTCCTAATCAAGTATTTGCATCCCCTATTTGTGCTGCTTTCAAAGCTGAATGCTGAAGCGTCATTCAGTCCCTCATGGTAGTTTGCAAGACAGCCCAAATCTCGGCAGTAACCCTTTACAAAATATTTTCTCAGAATACTTGGGGTCACAAAGGGTTTTCAGAACACTCCTTCATTAGGCATAAATCAGAAACGGCTAGTGTCATTATACCAAGCCTTTTCACTTGTCAGGCTTCACTTGCTCCTCTGACTCACAGTGGTAAGATCATGCTCCACCTTCACTACACACCAAGTGCCTGACTCTGCCTGACTTCCAGGAATCAGAACAATCTGCCCCATCATGTAGACCCCACTGTCTTTTTTCAGATTCTCGTTGTCTTGTATTTGTTGTACTATAATCTCTTTCCTGCCAATCTGAACATCTCCATTTCCCCTGCTTTTAAGGGCTTCTTAAATAAATCATTTATGTAGGCAGACATTCTTATTGGGCCATTATATTGGACAATCTTATTACTTACTAGCCATATTTAGTACTTAATACTTAGAGACCTGCAATGATCTCCCTCCTTTTATTTTCCAGTTAACTCCATTTTAACTATCAAGTCTTTATACAGCTGATTGTTATACATGGAACCTATTATAGTTCAATGGAACAGTACAGACAATATAAGGCAAATAGGCTACTCTGCTTCTCAGGAAGGCCTGAAATCTAACTGCTCTCCTCTTATACCCTTACATGAAGAGAAACATTAAACCCTCTAACTTTATTTTAAATATCAATTGTCACTTTGTTAAAAAGGTAAAATACAGCAAATTGTATTTCTCGGGCTGTATCTTAGAAATACATGCAAAGAACTTATGAAGATGCATGTTCAATGGGCTTAACCTAAATGGCATCCACAAGGAATGTCAATTTTAAAAAGAATGGTATACAACTATAAATTCTAATATAGGAAGATGCTCAAGATATGTTAAATACAAGAAACAAATTGCAGATGATTAGTATAACATGAGTCCTTCTAAGTACTTGTGTGTGTGCAAGAGAGAGAAGGGGGAAATGGGGTGGAGAAACTTTTTGCGATGATTACTCCATAGAGTGGGCCTAGGAGGCAAGTAGACAAAGTTACACCCTTATTTATTGTTTGAACTTGCCACTTTGTATAGTACTTTCATAATGAAAATGCTAGTTTAAAATTTTTCATTTAATTGAAAATATCAATAGTAAATGGATGTAATTTTTTTAAGGCAACTTCAATAATCACGTTCTATCACTATACCAATTCTTAACAATTATATGGCATTGGCATTTTAAATAATTTTTTGGATCTAAAGAAAGTCTAAGAGATTTTCAGGTTAATTAAGGACCTGTGATTATCAAGTTTGTATACATTTATTTCTATAAACTTGAAGTCTACTCTAAAAAAAAAAAACTAATTCCAAGTAATTATTAAGTATAATTGATAGTAAATATATGAATATAATTCTATGTATCATTTGCAGTAGAGGCATAGATTAAGACTTAGAAGGAATCTTAGAAGTGATCTAGTCCAAGCCTCCCAGCCAATTATTCAGGTAAAACACGAAAACAACCAGCCAGCCAACCCACAACAGCCTGCCGAGGAGAGAGCAGACTTCCTTGAAGCTAAGAACCAGTCCTAGGAATTTAATACGACTAGAAATGTCTCCCAAAACAGACACATCTGTAATCAATACTTCCAGAAAAAAAGTTTGTCTCAAACCAAAAGAAATCAGACCATGTTGCAGCTTGATTTTAATGAACAAAAATCTCTGATAAAACATTTAAATTTTATCAAATGCTTTAAAAACACACACACACTGATCCAATTTCAATACATAATCTTTGAGCATTGTCTTTTTCACCTCAACATAATGGGTAAAGGGATTTCTAGATAAAACCTTGTATGTGAAAAAAGAAGACCCACAGTCGTACACACACACACACACACACACACACAAGTGAGATCGTTCTTTAAAAAGAACAAAAATATATGGTAAAATGTGACTGGGATTGGAATGAATACCTTGTATTGCTTATATAAGAGAACACTGCGTGAGTAAAAGAACTTCTTATACCAAGAGAAGATGCAGGGGGGGAACAGAAAGCTTAGCCTAACTCAAGAATAAACAGTTTGAAAAGGTCATTCAAGAACAGTGAGTTCTGGGAGTTACAGATAATCCCTAGTTTTCACACCTCAAATTCTGTGACTCTGTTAACTGATGATGCTGAAAAGGCATCTGTGTTTTTTTTGTAGGTCTTGATTTGTTCATCATTATTTAGGTGTGGTTTGTCCCTTTCAGTAGTTGATTTCTCACTTTTCACTTAGTGTCATGTCCTAGTCACCAGCAGAGCCACAGTAAGAACAATGACTTACAGGGAACCGCAAGGGTGGCAGTAACGGATGGTGGGTAGTAAGACCCAGGCGGCCTGGGTCTGGGTGTCAGTGTCTCTACTTGCTAGCTGCCTGTTACTTTAGCAAACTACTCAGCCACTATATGTCTCCATTTCCTCATCTTCACTTAGGGATCATTATTAGCTACTTCACACAGGCTTATTAAGAGGATTTAAACAAGATAATCCATTTAAAGAATTATCACACTACCTGGGATAAGTAAATGCTAAATGAAAGTTAGCTAAAATTACTATTAGTCATAGTATGACAGGGGAACCAAGGAAAAATTCTATTCTATCTGTGTATTTCTTCTCTTTGATGAGGATTTCAGGGGCCAATTGTTGCAAAAAACTAGTATGTTTGATGCAAAAGAGATTGAAGATCTAATCTAGTCTTAGGAATATACATGTTCACTTTTATATTAGAAAAAAAGTTACATGGCTTCATATCACAAAATTTAACATCTTTCCATTAAACATCATACAATTTTCATCATCATTATGCCCTACATACACCCTAAATGATGGGGAGTTCCTATTGATATTCAACAACAGGGTCCAGAAATTTTAACTAAGAAATAGCTGCAGAAATGCACATTAGGCAATCATCTGTGCATGCCACAAGAGCTTGGACCAACACAGATGGCTGAGATTCTGCCTCCATGGCCTGGGCAATCCCACATTCAGATGGGCCAGGTTCCTGCAGACCTTCAAATCTCCATTAGTGACCCCTTCAAAAGTGGAGTTTCCAAGAGGGAAAGGAAGCAGCAGCCACTGAGGTCTGGAATGCCCCACACCTACTTCAGTATGATATGATAGCTATCACTGGTTTCTGCTGTAAGAAAAAGAGAAAGAGAGGGAATAATCTTCAGTCACTTCTAAAACACAGTGGGATTTTTAAAAAACATGGCAAGGTTCTTTTGAGAAGGAAAAAATAACCTCAGCAGGACAAAGGGCAGCATACTTACTAGTTATCACAGAATACTTATAATAAATTGCACCCCAAAAACAAAATGCCTCAATTTCTGCATTTGTCCATGGAAGGTGGAAGAGCATGGCAGAGTCATCAGTTATACCTGTTCTACTCTGATAATGGCAAGAAGCCAAACACATAAAGGAACAAACTCATAAAAATGTCAATTTGTCTCCTCAAATATTGTAGTTGACACTTTCCCTCTCTCCTCAAAGAAGTGAAGTATGAAAAAAATTCTTAAACTTCTTAGACACAGACATTTGTCTTAGTATTTCATTTTATTTTATTTTGTCTTAGTATTTTATTACCTTTCATTGTATCCAGAATAAAACAGGCTTCTTCCTGAAAGTTTTGTATCATCTGAAAAAAGCAAGACAATTTGCTGATTACTAAGTACTTTGGTCTGCTGCACATATTTGGACTATGTGGCTTTTTACTACATTGGATTTAAGTGAAAAATAATCCTTTGTTCGCTTTCTGCCCTATTTTGTTTTTATTCTTAATAGCTAAGCAACTCACAATTAATGAAACTAGAAAAGGAAGAACAAATGAGGCCCAAAGTCAGTAGGAGGACATAATAAAGATTAAAGCAGAAATAAATAAAATTGAGAAGAATAAAACAATAGAAAAAATCAATGAAAGCAGGAGCTGGTTCTTTGAGAAAATAAACAAAATAGATAAACCCCTAGCCAGAGTTATCAAGAAAAAATAGAGAGTCTACACAATAAACAGAATCAGAAATGAGAAAGGAAAAATCACGATGAACACCACAGAAATACAAAGAATTATGAGAGAATACTATAAAAAATTATATGGTATCAAACTGGATAACCTAGAAGAAATAGACAACTTTCTAGAAAAATACAACCTTCCAAGGCTGACCCAGGAAGAAACAGAAAATCTGAATAGACCAATTACCAGCAAAGAAATTGAATTGGTAACCAAAAAACTACCTAAGAACAAAACGCCTGAACCAGATGGTTTCACTGCAGAATTTTATCAAACATTTAGTGAACACCTAATACCCATCCTCCTTAAAGTTTTCCAAAAGTAGAAGAGGAGGGAATACTCCCAAACTCATTCTACGAGACCAACATAACTCTAATACCAAAACCAGGCAAAGACACCACAAAAAAGAAAATTACAGACCAATATCCTTGATGAACATAGATGCAAAAATACTCAACAAAATATTAGCAAACCAAATTCAAAAATACATCAAGAGGATCATACACCACGATCAAGTGGGATTCATCCCAGGGATGCAAGGATGGTACAACATTCGAAAATCCATCAACATCATCCACCACATCAACAAAAACAAGGACAAAAACCACATGATCATCTCCATAGCTGCTGAAAAAGCATTCGACAAAATTCAACATCCATTCATGATAAAAACTCTCAACAAAATCGGTAGAGAGGGCAAGTGCCTCAACATAATAAAGTGATATATGACAAACCCACAGCGAACATAATACTTAACAGCGAGAAGCTGAAAGCTCTTCCTTTAAGACTGGGAACAAGACAAGGATGCCCACTCTCCCCACTTTTATTCAACATAGTTCTAGAGGTCCTAGCCACGGCAATCAGATGACACAAAGAAATAAAAGGCATCCAGATTGGTAAGGAAGAAGTAAAACTGACCATGTTTGCAGATGACATGACATTGTACATAAAAAGACCTAAAGAATCCACTCCAAAACTACTAGATCTAACATCTGAATGCAGCAAAGCTGTGGGATACAAAATTAATCACAGAAATCTGTTGCATTCCTATACAATAACGATGAACTAGCAGAAAGAGAAATCAGGAAAACAATTCCATTCACAATTGCATCAAAAAGAATAAAATACCTAGGAATAAACCTAACCAAGGAAGTGAAAGACCTATACCCTGAAAACTACAAGACACTCATGAGAGAAATTTAAAAAGGTACCAATAAATGGAAACACATCCTGTGCTCATGGATAGGAAGAATTAATATTGTCAAAATCTAGCAATCTAAAAATAAAGCAATCTACAGATTCGATGCAATACCTATCAAAATACCAACAGCATTCTTCAATGAACTAGAGCAAACAGTTCTAAAATTCATATGGAACCACAAAAAACCCTGAATAGCCAAAGCGATCCTGAGAAGGAAGAATAAAGCAGGAGAATTACTCTCCCTGACTTCAAGCTCTACTACAAAGTCACAGTAATCAAGACAATTTGGTACTGGCACAAGAACAGACCCATAGACCAATGGAACAGACTAGAGAGCCCTGATATAAACCCAACCATATATGGGCAATTAATATATGATAAAGGAGCCTTAGACATACAATGGGGAAATGGCAGCCTCTTCAACAGCCGTTGTTGGAAAAACTGGACAGCTACATGTAAGAGAATGAAACTAGATTATTGTCTAACCCCATACACAAAAGTAAACTTAAAATGGATCAAAGACCTGAATGTAAGTAATGAAACCATAAAACTCCTAGAAAAAAACATAGGCAAAAATCTCTTAGACATAAATATGAGCAACTTCCTCATGAACATATCTCCCCAAGCAAGGGAAACAAAAGCAAAAATGAACAAGTGGGACTATATCAAGCTGAAAAGCTTCTGTACAGCAAAGGACACCATCAGTAGAACAAAAAGACATCCTACAGTATGGAAGAATATTTTCATAAAGGATATATCTGATAAGGTGTTGACATCCAAATTATATAAAGAGCTCACGCACCTCAACAAACAAAAAGCAAATAAGCCAATTAAAAAATGGGCAGAGGAGCTGAACAGACACTTCTCCAAAGAAGAAATTCAGATGGCCAACAGGCACATGAAAAGATGCTCCACATTGCTAATCATCAGAGAAATGCAAATTAAAACCACAATGAGATATCATCTCACACCAGTTAGGATGGCCAACATCCAAAAGACAAACAACAACAAATGTTGGCGAGGATGTGGAGAAAGGGGAACCCTCCTACACTGCTGGTGGGAATATAAATTAGTTTAACCATTGTGGAAAGCAGTATGGAGTTTCCTCAAAAAACTCAAAATAGAAATACCATTTGACCCAGGAATTCCACTCCTAGGAATTTACCCTAAGAATGTAGCAGCCCAGGTTGAAAAAGACAGATGCACCCCTATGTTTATTGCAGCACTATTTACAATAGCCAAGAAATGGAAGCAACCTAAGTGTCCATCAGTAGATGAATGGATAAAGAAGATGTGGTACATATACACAATGGAATAGTATTCAGCCATAAGAAGAAAACAAATCCTACCATTTGCAACAACATGGATGGAGTTAGAGGGTATTATGCTCAGTGAAATAAGCCAGGTGGAGAAAGACAAGTATCAGATGATTTCACTCATCTGTGGAGTATAAGAACAAAGAAAAAACTGAAGGAACAAAACAGCAGCAGCCTCACAGAACCCAAGAACGGACTAATAGTTACCAAAGGGAAAGGGACTCGGGAGGGTAAGTGGGGAGGGTGGGATAAGGGGGAAAAAGGGGCATTATGATTAGCACACATAATGTAGCATGGGGGGGATACGGGGAAGGCAGTATAACACAGAGAAGACAAGTAGTGATTCTATAGCATCTTACTATGCTGAGGGACAGTAACTGTAATGGGGTATGTGGTGGGGGAGTCTAGTAACCATAATGTTGCTCATGTAATTGTACATTAATAATACCAAAATTTAAAAAAAGCAAAAAAAATTACTTATCAAAATATGTAATATGTTTATATTAATTGATTGCATAATTAAGGTGATAATTCTATTCAGAAAGATAAATTTTCAATTTCTATTGAAACAAGTTTTTTTCTGAAACAAGTATTTGTTTCAAAGCAATATAGTAGCATAATTAATAAAAGATATTCAGGCATAAAAATAGGTTATGGTTAAGACAAAATTCTATGGAGGAAGTAAATGGGAATATGAGTTAAGGAAACAAAGAAATGATATAAAAATTCTGTTAAAGAAAAGTATATTCATATATACTTTAAAACAGAAGGTGATATTAAATGATGCTTATATTTAGCTTACATGGAATACACAGAAGAGTAACGTAATCATTTCATCTTTAAATGTCATATGCCCAGGAACAACACCTTTTGCAACTACTTAAAAACTCTTAAGTAAACTTAAAAATGTGCCAGGGATACATGGTATTTAAAAATTATTTTAGAAAGTAAGCAAGTGAAAACACTTGAAAACCCGTGGCGCAGAAAGCAGAGCGCTGCACCCCAGTAGAACTGCTCTTGCTCTTGTCACATGCCCTGACAACTTCTCTGGTGACTCAGCTGTGCTGAAAATCTACCTCATCACTAATGAGCACATGGATTCCTGTTGGCCCCTGCTTGTAGATCTGGCTGATCTGGCAAGGGGAAATGCTGAAAAGCTGAGCGATTTTTTCTGTCAGTTCAACAGCTGTCAGTTCTTCGAGATAGATGGCATGGTACACTGCAGAAGGGAGAGAGCAATACAGTCAGCACAGAGTTTCTCTGCTCTTAGAGGTTTGATCACTCAGAATGCCCAGCTGTCTGCAGGACTCAGAGTCACACTGCCTGAGTTCAAATCATGCCTCAGCCATGTGATCTGAGGCAACTACTTAACATCCTTAAGCCTCATTTTCCTCATCTAAATGTTGGCAATAACAAAATCTACTGCAAAGAGGAGATACTAGTTGTACAAGTTAAAGCTTGCAGATGTGCTGAGAATAGTGCCTGCTATGTATTAGGAACTCGTGAACATTAGCAATTACCATTACTTCCAGCAAATGCTGAATCTGTTTGAAAAATTCCCGCCACACGTGCTCTAAGTCATGTGGTCACCTCTTCCTATCTTCCCGGCCAAGCCAGAACAACCTACCAAAGAAAGTACCATCTGTGTCTCCATCCTCACGTTTCCGCTGCTGCTCCCTCAGCTGCAAGGATTCCTGACAAACATAAATGGTCAGCCGTGGGCGCACCATCCTAAGGAGGGAAAACATAGGCTGTGAGTCTTGTATTCTTCATGACAAGCACATTTTAGGGAAGAACTTGTGTGTCTAAAGTACTACTGTAGAGCAAGGGTTGAAAACTGGCAGCCCTTGGGCCAGCACAGCTCATTTGCTTTATTAGCTTGCCATTGTTGGGGGTACCTGTATGTTTAAATTCATTCCAACAACAGCATATAAACCTCTAAATTTGGGGCTTTTTTTGAAAAATCAGATCTGTAGTCTGACCCCCATTCTTACAATAAAATAATCAGCTGTCCTCCTTGCATGGTGCATGCATTCTTCAGTGTACCCCAGACCTGACTGCCACTCATTTACATGGGGCCTCTGCAGTCATTTTGAGTTTGTGAACTTTGATTAAAGGTGAGCAATATTCAAAATGTGTGAGCCACTGTTTCATGGGTCAGGTTCAAGACAGACCTTTTACTTAGAAGCACTAATATAGTAAACTGGGGAATCTATTTCCCTCATTACCTTCTCCTAAGTAGCTTAAGCTTTCCTCCTGTTCTTTCTTCGACAATGGTATTCAATACCTGTCATTTGGATCATCTTATTCCTTCCTATTTCTCGACACTCTTTAGGTAACACACTAAAAAATGAAAGAGCCATTCTTTTGTCTCCACATCAACTCCTGAATTTCACCTTTCTTTAAATATTCCAAGATTACAATCAACCTGATTCAATATCTTTTGTGATGTTCCCAAACACAAATACCTCACAATGTGTTTCATTATTTAGTCACTGCTTTGGTTCTGTGACATTATTAACCCACACGTTTTTCCCATCAATATTACTACTGCCTATTCAAAATTGTAAATCCCAAATAGGGACTACAAGTTACTCTGTATTGTAAGTAGTAATTGAAAGTGGACACAAGTAATTCCTGTCCAAACTTAAGAATGACCTCACCTCCACTTAAAACTAATTCAAGGATTTTGCACCTGTTGTTACTTCTGCCTAAAATACTCTTCCCTCATATGACCCCATAGCTTCCAATCTTCCCATAATTCAGTTGAAATACCCAATCCTCAGAGAGGTCTTTTCTGACCTTATGCTGGGTACTCTATAGGGGACAGCCTTCTTTTGTTTGTTTTCCTTCAAAGCACTTATCATTATCCATAACACTTACTGTTTCTATCTTTATCTCTCTCCCTATTAGAAAGTAAACTCCACTATAGTGATCACCTTGTCTGTTTTGCTCACCAGTGTGTCTCCAGAGCCTGTAACAATACTTGGTTCATAATAAGGACCATGAATATTTACTGAATGAAAAAACTACCTAAAAATGAAAAATGGGATATTATGGGGAATTCTCTGGATTAAATGTAGAAATGGACAGTTTTCATCTTTGTTTACTTGGTACATTACTGGCATTCAAAAGAATGTTTTGACGAGCTGTATTTATCTGTGCGAAGAGTAATGTGAAGAGTCCCTAAATCCAAACCCATCTGAAATCCAACTGCATTGATATTTTAACACTAATTACATACCGGCCTTTTAGTGCATTAAAAAGTCTGATCCCATCTGCGGGGCCACAAATTTGGATTACATCATCTCTAGTTAGTTTCAATAAATCTGCCCCTGGAATAAATATTAAAAAAATGGGTGATAAAGGCAAGGATTCTCTTTGTTAATGACTATTAAAATGGGCTGTTACAAGGACACCTCATTACTAGAATGTTATATAGTCTATAATCTTTCACACAGTGTATAAGGCCCTCAATGACCTGGCTCCTGCTTCCTCTCCCACCTCCATTCCCACCCAATTAACCTCTCCACTTAGCCTTATGCTTTCATCATACTGACTATATCTAATAAGCAAATTGTTCCTCTGCCTTGAAACATCCAACAGACTCCTCCTTGTCCCCCAAGATTCACCTCCTGCATTACACATTCCCTACTCCAGACCCTTCCCCAAATTTTGTACCACTTATCTACTGCATCACAACTATTTTACCTTTTTTCAGGGTTTTATTTTGGTTTAGTTTGGCTTATTTTTTTGATACTAGATGGTGAATAATGAGGAAGTATGCCTTATCCATTAGTGTATTTCTACCATCCCTGGTACACAGAAAATGCTAAATAAAAGTAGAATGTACAAATGAAATACAATATAGTGATAAAAGGGGGAAATTTCAGGCTACCTGAAAATGCCCTCTTGATAAAATACTGTATGGAATATGCATTTTAAAAAGAGTTGTACAGAATAAACATTTTTAAGTTAAAGTAGGTTTAAACTAATACATCTTTTTTAAGTATTTCACAGCACAGATGCAGCTGGTGAGAAAGTCTGAAAGACTCTATGAAATTCATTTAATCAGAAAAATGCACTAAGATCACACACAGAGACACACATGGATACCAGGAGGCTCTAGAACATAAAAGAATATCCTATGTTCAGAAAAAGAAAAGGACAAGCAAATTTAACCTGAGAAGTTTGTAAAAAGCCTTGTGAATGTAGAAAAACGATTTCGATGCAACCACTGCTGAGCTTCCTGAGGTGTGGTTGTTGGCAAGAGGTTCTGAAAGAAAGAAACCATTTTTTTGGAGGAGGGGTAATTAAAAAGATTCATCTGTTCAATCATTAGGTAGCACACAGCCAAACACACCCACACTCAGGCAGGCCTACTTTGCTTGGAAGTTGTTTATTGCACATCAGTCTCCTTCAACCATGCAAGATGTCCATGGAATACATCCTTATTTCCCCACCAGATTATAAGCTCCTTAAAAATGCAAGGGCCCCTGTGTTACTTGTTTCTTATCTCCAGTCCCTAGCATAGTGTCTGGTTCATAGTAAAATTCAATAAATGTTTGTATAATGAGTGAATAAGACATTTATTATTGTAAATAATAACTTACAATAGTTGAGCATTTCTACTGCATTGCACAGTCATCAAGGTATTGTTAGACATTGCAAATCACTTACATTTAACTTTAGACTTACATCTGTGACTGGCAGGGGTGGCTCTGGTTGGTGATTTGGTGAACCATTTCTAAAGAGACATTTTAAATGAAAGGATGAGTCCATGACATATACTAGGATTCATCAGCTCATTCTTCATCCTAATCATAAATTTTAAGCTAGAGATTGAAAGGAATCTGTGCTCTCATAAAGCATTCCTACTCTTAGACCCAACATCTCTATTATCTGTTAACCTAATGTAAAGACTTTATGGGGAGAAGGGGAGAGTCATTTGCAACATTTTTTTATTATTGGGGAAATTGAATAAATATCAAATTTCTTAAGTTGGGACTGATTAGGTAAGTTAGGACATAAACAATATTTAACTTAAGAAATTTATAAGAATAGAAACTAAAAGTATCAGAAAATAAACATAATCAATATATTACTACAATATTAAATATACCAATATACATACAAACATATACAGAAAAAAACACTGGAAGAAAGCTTATGCAGTGCAATGTGATTGCATACTTTTATAATGAAAAACACCTCATTATTTTTTAAGCAGCTTCAAAAATTAGTGTTAATTTGTGATCCAGAGGCTGTCCCCACACCCTTGGTTTTTCCCTATACTTTCCTTTGCTCTATAGGATGTCTCTTTCCATAATGCTTAGTTCTTTTACGGGAGAAAAATGTGAGCCTATTAATGAAGTAACGACAAAGAGAAGAATTTTAAAAACACAAATCGTAAATCCTATATATTATTTAAAATTGCCTATAAGTAGACTGCATAAGCCATTTGAATGGTAAGAGATTTTTCTTTCAAAATAGATCTTTTTCTTCTTTTTTCACCTTAGCTGCAAAATTCAAATTCAGCATTCAAATTTAGTAATTAACTTATCTCAGGGCCCTAGTTATCTTCTATAACTTCTATCTATTTTTATTCTTGTTACATTTTGAATATTTTAAGCTACATTAATAATTTTTAGAAGACTGAACATAGAGCCTACATAAATTAAAAAACAAACATTACCACCAAACAATATACTCGATCATTACGTAGCCTATTTCAAATTTCATTATGGCTTATATGGAATATGTGCGAAATGCTAAGACTATAAGACAATTAATTTTAAATGGAGTAGGCACCTGAACCAACTTTCAATCATCTTGGTGGTAAAAGACAGTAAGACAGGATTAAATGCATCCCATAGATAATTCCAAACCTTCATTTTAGCTCGTGTTCAACCTTTTTTTCCAATCAAAGATTCATAATAATTAAGTGTAAGGATCATTCTTAATAAGCAAAAAAAAAACAGTTTTAGTGTTCATACAACTGTGTTTCAACTCCTGATGACCATTCTGGTGAAAGTATGATTAGGAAATGAAATACCCACAAGATGAGTAGTAATAGGGAAAAGTGAAAGATCCAGAAAAATCAGTCCCTTAATCACTAAAAACTAACCAGAAATGCTATTTTCTAGTGGAAGGAAAAAAGAGGCAAAAAGACTACATAAAACTCTCAGTCTCTTGTGAAGATAATACATAAACCCATCAAAGACTGACCAAATAGAAGTGCTTATTAATTTCAAAAAATCTTGTTCATGGAAAAATAATGGAAGAATACATACTTAGGACAAATACAACATAATTCCATTTCCCAGACTTACCCTTCCCCAAGAGAAAAACTGCTATGGGAACTGTTGAAGCCAGGTGATGGGGAATTATTGACATATGTGATCTCAGGCCATGGAGAACACTAAAAACAAATGACAACTTAAATATGTAAAAGTACATTGAACCATAGTGTTCCACTGAATACTAAAACACTATTACTTGAACAGCATATCTTGATCAAATCTTAATTTAATAAATAAGAGAGAATATACTCAGCATCAGTAAGTTTTGACAAGGCTGCAAAGTGGTAAGTTTTGTTTTTTTTCTAAATGACATATAGCATTGTACTAGTTTTAGGTTACAAATAATGATTTGATACGTTTATTGTGGAAATGACTGAATTTTTTGTTTTAAAAATAAAAAGTATTGATTGAAATTGTCACCAAAAGAAATTCTTTTACCTCTGTGAGGATAGTTGTCTCGTAGGAAGGTTGATATTTCTCCTTTTCATGAGGTGTCCGTTTCTCCATTTTTTCTCTATCTGTTTTTTGTTTTCTATCTGCACCTTTAGGCTGAAATGAGGAATATTTTGTTACTTGTCTTTTGACCCCACAATGTTATTTCTAAAAACTTAAAACAGTCACATGTGAAACAAAGTTATATGTGTACTGACATAGAGACAAGATGCATCATTGCACCTAAATCTGAAAATTGGAAATTTAAATGTTTGATGGAGTTGAAAAAGAATAAGATCTATAGCTATGGACATAGAAAGATCTCTAAAGCACATAGTTAACTGAAAAAAGCAAGCCTCAAATCATTCATACAGTACAAACCTATTTATTTCAAAGAAAAGAAAATATGTAATACCTAAATATATGAATATATAAAAGTACAGAAGGGGACTAGAAGAATACATACTAAATTTTGGCAGCAGTTACCTCTGGGAAGAGGTTGGGGAATGGTAAAGAGGGACTTCAGTGTCATGCTCTGATTAAATTCTGTATTAATGAATATTTTATAATGAGAACATACTTAATCCATGTGATAAAAATAAAGACCAAAATAAGGAAAGAAGATCAAGTATGAATATAATCAAAACTGCTAACTTTTCATAATTTTTGTGAGCTTTTTACAAGAGCTTATAATTTCAACAAGCTTTAAGAGCTTTCAATGAACATCCATGTTTTTGCCTCTAGCTCCCTTATCCAAGTTCCCCTTTCTCCCATGACAATCCCCATTTACATTTCTTTACCAGGCATCTGAGTAATTATTTCAATAACTCTAGCTTAGACTGAGTTTTCATAGTTTTTTAAAATAGACAAGCTGACTTTCTGACTTGGTAGCTAATGTTAAAATTGAAAGATAAGAAAAAAGGATACAAGGACCAACACAATGCCCAGAAAAACCTTGAAGACTTTGATCTGGCAGCTAGCTGAGTGTAAGTGCTCTGTATATTCCCCGTTTTCATTCTCCTTGAAGGTATCTATTTGTACTCGGAATGGCACTCCCTTTTCTCCACCATGTTTCCTCATAGTGAATTCTGTGCTAATACAGTGCACCTGAAAAGAATTCAACATCCAAGTTTCAGTACTGCTAGCTAGCCAAACCAGTCAGCAACAGTTCTGAGCAACTGCTCATAGCAAAACCTTTAAAAAATCCCCAAGAATACCTACAAGAAAACTTCTAGTCCCTTTTTGATCTTGAAGAATTTAATGGACAAAATAAGGAAAACTTAAATGACTCACAAATGCACACAAAGTAAATGTACAGATCTAATGCTAACAAAAACTACTGTGAGGAACTAAATTCATTAACTGCTTTGGACAATAGAGTTAATATAAAAGAGAAATGACTTCTGTTAGTAAAAGGTTTCTGGACTAAAAGGTAGATTTTAGAAAGTAGAGTCATTGTCCACGCTGGGAAAATAGTAAATGTGAAAGTTCATGGGCAATAGAGGGAAAAATAGTGTGCTTGGCAACTGCGTCAAGTCTAAGAGCTTGGTGAATCTTAACAGCAGAACCTTGATCAACCACAAACTAGCATTGGCAAGCTGCTAATTTCTCTAAGCCTCAAAGACTATATCCTTATTGTTCAAAGTCTTAAATAAAATTATGTATACGAAGTATTTACTTAACACAGTGACTATCTCATGGGAAGTACTCAATAAACCATAGCTATCATTATTAGAAATAAGAATTTTTAAGGACTCTACCCAATGGACATAATCAGATAGGCAAATAAATTTTAAGTGTAAAGATGTTGAAATAGTTTTATGGATAATAGTGGAAATTTAGGACAACCTAAATGCTAAATAATAGGTGAGTTATGGTATATCCAAAAAATACAATATGCTAAAGCATTTTTGGGAGATACAAATAAATAAACTGGGGATATTAGAAGGGCAATTCAGAAACTCCTCACTGCTCTCAGGCCTATATTGAAGAGTCTGGACTTGACAGGCTGCAACCCTGTAGAGATTTCAAATTCAACATGTTTTATCCTTTAAGAAACAAACTGGTAGTAAGAGATGCTCTTTGTAAGTGGAACCCCATCTGCTATGCCTTACCTGAATAAACACAGATGTCCTCTTTGCAGGGTCCCAAAGGAATTCCACCGTGTTCAGTTGGGTTGGATTAGCCCTAGGATCGATTATACCCACAGACATTGGTATATCTGAGAAATAAATTGGCAATTAGTGAAAATTTCTGAGAGCTACTGGGATTAAAGAAGAGAACACTGATTCCTGTATTACTTGGTCCCCTGTTACCAAAGTGTTTATGAATCACATCCAAAACTTCTTTTTGCCAATGAAAAGGGTTTGACTAGAGCGAAAATTGACCTAAGTAGTTTCCTTCTGAGTATCTTTTTGCCACTTTAAAAAGACTTTAAAATAAGACAATTTAAAAGTGGTTTGCCAGAATTCTACTTAAAGGTAGATTCAGTCTACATACTAGCTCTAGTGTCATGAAGATTGTAATATAATCTGCTCCACTTAGAGTCTTAAGATTAGTGTTACTACTAGAAGTACACTAAAGGACTGCTGGAGAAGGATAAAGCAGAGTGTCTGAAAAAAAAGCAGAATGCATTGAATCACAGATAGAAGTGGGAATAATTAAACATAAAGAATAATGCTGACTTATGGAGCCATCAAATAATGTTATAACAGAGTGACAAGCTTTACATTCAAGAGGGAAGCAAAAATGAAAGGGCTTTAGTGGAATTTGGCTTTCTATTCCACATGGCGTGTACTCAAATATCATTCTCTGACTTCTCCTATTAATATTCAAACTGGGGGGATGTGGCCAGCCTATTTATTATCATTATCATAACCATGCTATAATTATACTCCTGTTTTAGGATCAATGATTCAAACAGGAGAGCATTAGGTGGGTCTGACAATGTTAGTTGTGTTGGATTCATCCTAAGGTCAACTCATCAAATAGATATCCGGATATCTGTATGAGAACCAGTGTTTTCTCAGGCAAAACTAGTATTTAGATTTAACAACTAGGTTTACTTATAAGAGATAATAACCAAAAGGATATCAAAGACATAGATGCTGAGAGTAAAAGGACATTCATGAAGAGAAGGCTGCATGTATGTTTGCAGAGATCCTTCCTTCATGTCATATGATTTAAGAAAAAAATTCTACTATGTGTAGCAAAGTTGCAGGAAAAAAACCCAAACTGCAATCCAAGAGACATAGAATCTAATCCTAGGTCTCTTTACTTTAGGTAAGACAAACCACTAATCTGGCTCTCAGGTATCAGTAACATAAAAGAACTTGCAGCATTTTGGGAAAATACCTGGCTCCTTTTACATACTACTCAAAACAAGTATCACACCCGAAAAGACAAGACAATCTTAAACAATAATGAAGTTGGAGGTCTTAAATGCCCCAATTTCAAAACTTACTACAAAGTTACCATTATCAAAACAGTGTGGAACTCTAGTTAATTCCACTCCTAGAAATTTACCCCCCAAAAAACAAAGTCCCTGATTCAAAAAGACATATGCACCCCTATGTTTATCGCTGAACACTATTTGCAATAGCCAAGATATGGAAGCAGCCTATCCATCAATAGATGAATGGATAAAGAAGATGTGGTACATATACACAATAGAATACTATTCAGCCATAAAAAGAAAAGAAATCCTCCTACTTGCAACAACATTATGGATCTAGAGGGTATTATGCTCAGTGAAATAAGCCAGGTGGAGAAAGACAAATACCAAATGATGTCACTTATTTGTGGAGTATAGTAACAAAGCAAAACAGAAGGAATAAAATAGCAGTAGACTCATAGACACTGAGAAAGGACTACTGGCTACCAAGGGGGAGGGGTGGGAAAGGGGAAGGAAGGGGATAAAGAGAAACAATAATTCACAATCACAGTGTAAGTTGGTCATGGTGATGGTAGTACAGCATTGAGAATACAGTTAATGATTCTGTAATATCTGACTATATTGACAGATAGTGACTGCACTAGAAGGGGTGAGGACTTAATAACATGGGGAACTGTTGAACCACTGTGTTGTATAATTGAAACCAACATAAGATTGTATATCAATAATACTTTAATAAGAAAATTAAAAATTAAAAAACAGTGTGGTACAGTAATCAAGGCACAAAAACAGACCCACAGACCAGTGGAACAGAATAGAAAATCGAAACGTTAACCCAAACATATACAGTCAATTAATATTTGATAAAGGAGCCTTGGATATACAATAGGGAGATGACAGCCTCTTCAGCAGCTGGTGTTCGAAAAACTGGACAGCTACATGTAAGAGAATGAAACTGGACTACTGTCTAACCCCATACACAAAAGTAAACTCAAAATGGATCAAAGACCTGAATGTAAGTCATGAAGCCATAAAACTCTTAGAAAAAAACATAGGCAAAAATCTCTTGGACATAAACATGAGGGACTTCTTCATGAATATATCTCCCTGGGCAAGGGAAACAAAAGCCAAAATGAACAAGTGGGACTATATCAAACTAAAAAGCTTCTGTATAGCAAAGGCACCATCTGCAGAACAAAAAGGCATCCTACAGTATGGGAGAATATATTCATAAATGACATATCTGATAAGGGGTTGACATCCAAAATATATAAAGAGCTCATGCACCTCAACAAACAAAAAGCAAATAAGCCAATTAAAAAATGGGCAGAGGAGCTGAACAGACACTTCTCCAAAGAAGAAATTCAGATGGCCAACAGGCACATGAAAAGATGCTCCACATCGCTAATCATCAGAGAAATGCAGATTAAAACCACAATGAGATATCACCTCACACCAGTGAGGATGGCCAACATCCAAAACACAAACAACAAATGTTGGCGAGGATGTGGAGAAAAGGGAACCCTCTACACTGCTGGTGGGAATGCAAATTAGTTCAACCATTGTGGAAAGCAGTATGGAGGTTCCTCAAAAAACTCAAAATAGAAATACCATTTGACCCAGGAATCCCACTCCTAGGAATTTACCCTAAGAATGCAGCAACCCAGTTTCAAAAAGACAGATGCACTCCTATGTTTATTGCAGCACTATTTACAATAGACAAGAAATGGAAGCAACCTAAGTGTCCATCAGTAGATGAATGGATAAAGAAGATGTGGTACATATACACAATGGAATATTATTCAGCCATAAGAAGAAAACAAATCCTACCATTTGCAACAACATGGATGGAGCTAGAAGGTATTATGCTCAGTGAAATAAGCCAGGTGGAGGAAGACAAATACCAAATGATGTCACTTATTTGTGGAGTATAATAACAAAGAAAAACTGAAGGAACAAAACAGCAGCAGACTCAGAACCCAAGAATGGACTAACAGTTACCAAAGGGAAAGGGACTGGGGAGGATGGATGGGAAGGGAGGGTCAAGGGGCAAAAAGGGGCATTACAATTAGCAGATGTAATGTTGGGGAGGCACGGGGAGGGCTGTACAACTCAGAGAAGACAAGTAGTAATTCTATAGCATCTCACTACACTGATGGACATGGACTGTAATGGGGTAAGTGGGGGTGACGTGATGAAGTGGGGAGTTTAGTAACCATAATGTTGCCCATGTAACTATTTTGATACCAAAAAAAAAAAAAATATATATATATATATATATACCTCTATTTCAAAGGATAGAAGACAATAAAATACACTAACCATAAAAAAAAATCTATTTGGTGCAAACTTTTTAGCAGTTCTACTAGGCTTCTGATTTCATTTGGGCAGAGAATGCCCCTCCACTGTCTGTAGAGTATTAAACTCATATTCTGGGTAAAAACAAAACAAAACAAAACAAAACAAAACAGTGTGGTACTGGTATAAAGATGGCCATACAGACAAATGGAACAGAATAAAGGGCCCAGAAATAAATCCTCACATACATGATCAAATGATTTTCGACAAGGGTGCCAAAAGCATTCCATGGGGAAAGAATAGTCTTTTCAACAAATGGTGTTAGGAAAACTGGGTATTCATATGCAAGCAATGAAGTCAAACCCTATACACCATTTACAAAAATTAACTAAAAATTGGATCAAACATCTAAATGTAAGATCTGAAACTGCAAAGCTCTCAGGAGAAAGCATACCAGAAAAAGCTTCCATACACTGGGTTTTGCATCGATATCTTAGCTATAACACCAAAAGCACAAGCAATTTTTAAAAAAAGTAAACTGTATTACATCATAATTTAAAATTTTTGTGCATTAAGGGATATTACAATACAGCGAAAAGACAACCCACACAGGATGGGAGAAAAGATTACAAATCATGTATCTGATATGGGATTAATATCCATAATATATAAAAAACTTCTATAACTCAACAACAAAAACCAACCAGATCCAAAAATGGGTAAAGGACTTGAATACACATTTCTCCAAAGAAGACATACAAATAACCAATCAGCACATGAAAAGATGCCCAACATCAGTAATCATCATTTTACATTTATTACAATGGCAAGAAAGAATGAAAGGAAAGAACAAACGAAAGAACAAACGAAAGAGCAAGCAGGTGTTGATGAGGAGGTAGAGTAATTAGAAATCCTGTTTACTTCTGATGAAAATGTAAAATATGCAGCTGCTTTGGAAAATAATTCAGTGGCTCCTCCAAAAATTAAAAATAGACACTGTGTGATCTAGCAATTCCACTTCTGGTTATATGTCTGAAAGAACTGAAATATGGAACAAATATTTGTACACTCATGTTCACAGCAGCATTATTCACAATAGCCCAAAGATAGAGTCAACCCAAATGTCTGCTGAGGGATGAATGGATAATCATGTACACAGAGGAATATTATTCAGCCTTAAAAAGAGAAGAAACTCTGACACACACTACTACAGGGATGAACCCTGAAGACTACACTAAGTGAAATAAGCCAATCACAAAAAGACAAATGCTGGATGATTTTACTTATATGAGCACCAAGAGTAATCAAATCCATACAGACAAAAAGTAAAACGTTGGTTACCAGGGGCTGGGGAAAGGAAGAAACGCAGTTATTATTTCATGAGTACAGAGTTTCAGTTTTGTAAGAAGAAAACGTTCTGGAGATGGTTGGCAGCTGATGGCTGCATAACAATGTGAATGTACTTAATGCCACTGACTGTACACTTAAGAAGTTAAAATGGTGACTTTTTGTTATATATATTTTATCACAAATAAATTAAAAAAAAAATCACCCTGAAGTAATGAGTGTAACTGTTATGAAACTGACATATCTATATTTCCAACTTTGATTTTGGTATTGTCATACTCGTAATTTTTTATGCTTAGTCTATAACCACTCCCAGGTTTATGCTAATTGAGCCCCTGAAGCATTTTGAATCAAGGTAAACATCAAGAAAAGAAAGCCAATTCTCAGACCATGCTAATAGGCTTTCCAGGGCAACAGATTCTCTTAATTCACCTATGTCAAGAATTCTATCTCCAGGTCGGTTCCACCTCCAGCCCTCCAGCTGCTGATGCTCGGTGTATTGCAGCCGTCTGTCATGGAACACTACACGGAATATACTCTAAAAGGAGGCAAAAAAATCAAATGATAACAAGATCCCTTAATAATCAGTGCTGACAAAGGAAGCTAGCAGGAGTCACTCCCAATTGGGTTTCTAGACACAATCTAAAATTACTTTTCTTTAGACCTGTTTCCTTCTAAACTCACACCATACCAATCTAGTTCAGATGTGTATGAAAAACTCACATCCTCTGCTTGCTAACTACCATACAACCTGTAAACACAGAGGGCAGTAGGGACTATTTCCATCACCTTTCCTTTTGTTACTCTTACTTTGTGGAGGTGCTTATTAATATCCCTTCCACTATCTTTTACCACTGCTGACCAAATTCCTCTGTCCCAATCGTGCTGTGAATGCATTACTATCAGTCTAGCCTAAGAAAACTGCTATTATCAGTACTAGCTTCTGTTTACTTTGATATTAGACCAAGTATCCCAAGACACTGGAACTTCTCTAAAGATCTCAAGGAAGTTACTTTATTCCACCTGATAAGAACCTCACTGAGCCAGACTACCACAACATTGAATGATTAGCCTTTTGTTTCTGCAGCTTTGATAAGTCCATGTGAATGGGGGGGGCTTGCCTTGACCGCAAAGAAATAACACAACAGTTTACCACTCTGCTAGCAAATTGTAGCAGGTAAGAGACACCACCAAGCTCTTGATGGAAGCAAAATCATATTATCCAAAAAGAGTTGGGAAAAGGATATTATGCAGAGGGAATGATTTACTCATTTTCTTTTACCTTCACCAACTTGCCATTAATTTCTGGAAGTTCTCCAAGTTTCCTATTGTCTAGCATACGAATTTCATAAGACTGTCCTGAAAGAAAAAGTAACTATGTATTATATTATCATACATTAACTTTGCAAGATTCAGAAGGAATAGAATTCAGCTGATTGAATATACAAGGATATAATATTATTAGTACTGGTAACAACAACTATAATCCTTTACTATATGCTAGGCACCATGCTAAGTGTTTACATGCATTATACTATTTAGTTGACATAGCTCTTTAGGGTATTATCAATCCTAGTTTCACAGCTATGGAACTTAAAACATAAAGAGTATGAGCAACTTGTCCAAAGCCACACAAGTAGTAAATAACAGAGTGTATAGAATAATACTTCTCAGACAGTAATTGTTGCAACAGAGAAGTCTAGGGAATATGGTTTAGATAGAAAGAAGGAAATAGGAACTAAAATTGGGCAGGTAGACAAAAGAAGCCATAAATATATATCAAATATGACATTAAAACTAAAATATCTGACGTAAGGCTTCGACTTTGACAAGTCACACTAGAAAGATCTACTTTTTACATATAATTGTACCTAATAAAATATCATGAATCCAGCAGGTCTGCAATGAGTAAGGAAGCATCTAACCTTGATTGAGATATGTCAGGGTTTCGTCATGGAGTTTCACTGCTGGAGAGGTGGCAGCGCAAAGCACATATTGAAATGGTAGGATTTTATTCTCATTATCAGGGGGTAAACTTGACTCTTCTTGCTTGAAAATGGGCAATGCAAGGACATCACTGAAATAAAACAAATGACTTGAGTTAACATCTGACAATGTGTATGAGCGGATTTATTATTAGAACAACTGAACTGCAATTTGCTTTTGGAAAACCGTTAAGTATTACTCACTTTGGTGAAATTTCTTTCCATTCATTCAGATTAACTGCTGTGATATCCCCTGACCATAACAATATGGGAAATGCCAGAGATTCACTGCTAAAACCACCTAAGTGTTCAAAGAGAACAGTTCTAGGAATCACAGACAGGGATTCTAAAAGGGCTCTGAAAATTGTATGCAGGGTTCTAAAATGTCAATTTAGGACATTCAAAAATGTATTTGTCTCAGAAAGGTATCAACTGCAGTATTTTATAACCATATCAGCTGATCTATTCTAACGGCTAAGACAAGAGTCATAATTCCTAGAAGCACATAAACAGGACAAATCAATGCTCAGTATATATTTCAAGGTCAGCTTACATTCTGTGCAATACAACTAACACTGAGATATCTTTGCCAGCTACATCCTCCTAGAAAAAGCTTCTGTCTCTATCAGAGTATCTTAAACCTGCAAACCAAAGGCACACATCCAACGCTACTCATTCTGAGGTGCAAGTGGAAGCGTACTAGACCAGATGAGAAGGTTTCAGTCCCTAAAACCTTAGGCAAATCTTAGGGCAAGCTTTCTTGAGTCTTCATTGCTTCATCTATACAATGGGAACCATATTTGCCGTCCAGAGTAAGTATATGAAAAAATATATTTTGAAAAACTAGCGGCTAAAATGTATACAAAGGATTAACAATAATTTTCCCTCATAAACTCTAGATGTGGATTAGTGGGAAAGAATGTCTTGGGCCTTGGAGAACCACTGTCATGATGAGCATTCACCCAGACCAAACTTCAAAAGGATCTTTTGAGATGTGCTAAATTAAGGAGTATTTCCATTATTTCAAGACATGCTGCAAGAGTCTAAAAAAAATGTATTTCAATTTACTTTAAAGAGTATGTACATGTACTCATTACAACAGCAAAAATTAAAAAGAAGAATGACAACCCAAATGTTGGCAAGGATGTGGAGCAACCAGAACTCTTATACTTTGCCAGTAGGAATGTAAAATGATACAACCACTTTAGAAAAAGGTTTGGCAGTTTGTTATAAAAGTAACACATCTGCCTTTTGATCCAGCAATTCCACTCACAGGTGTTCATCTAAAAGAAATGAAAACACAAGTCCACCCAAAGACTTGTACATGAATGTTCACGGCATAAAAGCAAAAACTGGAAAGAATCCAAATGTTCCTAATTAAAAGAATGGATGCACAAATTCTATTATATTCATACAATGGAATATCCCTCAGCAAAACAAAGGAATCCAACAACATAGATGAATCTTAACAGACTTAATACTGAACAAAACAAGCCAGACAAGGAGATTATATAATGTATGATTCCTTTTAAACAATGTTCTAAAACAGGCAAAACTAAGAACTGTGGTTTCCTGGCAGGACAGGAATTGACTTAGAAGGTACACAAGGGAACCTTCTGGAGAGATAAAAATGTTCTATACTATGTTAGGCATGTGGGTTACATGGTTGTAACTGCACAGCTGAAATTTGTGCATTTCAATGTACACAAATTTTACCTAAAAAAAAAAAACTGAATGGAGGATGGGAAATAATATAAATGATAAAAAAAGGTAGTAGTATGTTATAAATTTTAAAACTGAGAGATGAGTATAAAATGGCTCATTACACGACTCTGTTTATATGTGTGAAATTTTCTATAATAAAAAGGGTTTTTTTAATAGACAAAATATGAACAGGCCACACAGAGTATTTCCAGGTTACAAAGGAAAAGCAAAAAATACATGAAATAAACAACTGAGATTCCCCCAAAAGGTTAGAGGTCAGGGATCTAGTGACACTTGGCAACAACCCCGCATTCAAAATAAAATTCACTCAATCCTTTACTGTAACTTAGATCTATGCTTATAATATAAAACAAAGAGACCAAAATCAATTTTACTAACCACAGATGAAAAGGCAATTACTTATATGCACCTATATCCCTCAGCAGTATACAAACATTCTCCCCAAACATTAGATTATAGGGTCATTACAGTCAGGCAAGAAAAACCACTGATAGAGAAATGATTGCACTTGTGTGAGTCTTACAGACAACATTACAAATTATTACTGGGAAACAAAACAGACAGCAAATGTTCTGATTATTGACCTAATAATCCACACAGAATCAATAAAAATTTAATGGCATAAATGGGGGAGAGAGGAAAAAAAGAATCTCTCTTTCTGCTGATGTTTAAATAGCAAGGCTGTGTTATTAGTTAAATTCAGGCAGCAGAGATGCAAATCAGTTTAGCCAAGAGGCAAATCAGTTTTTAGGAAACACAGGTTTCTTGTTGCAAAAAGTATGTCTAGGCCAGAAAAACAAAGGGTGCCTTTCCTCTTCCTTAGGCCTGGAGGGGTGTGCATGCTTTGTTCACATGGATAGGGGTAGGAGTAAAGAAGATGGGGAATCATTTCTGTTCATATTAATTTGTCAGATGAAACATACTAGTGTTCCCTTGAGATGACATAAAGCTGTAGAAGCACCACGTTTTCTTTTTTTTTTTTTAGATTTTTTAAAATTAAGGTATTATTGATACACACTCTTATGAAGGTTTCACATGAAAAAACAGTGTGGTTACTACATTTACCCATATTATCAAGTCCCCACCCATACCCCAATGCAGTCACTGTCCATCAGTGTAGTAAGATGCCACAGAGTCCCTGTTTGCCTTCTCTGAAGCACCAGGTTCTCTCTTTTTTTTTTATAATTAATTTTGGTATCATTAATCTACAATTACATGTGCAATATTATGGTGATTAAACTACCCCCTTTATCAGGTCCCCCCCACCAACCCCATTACAGTCACTGTTCATCAGCCTAGTCAGATGCTATAGAATCACTACTTGTCTTCTCTGAGTCGTACAGCCCTCCCCATGCCCCCCCTACCTTACGTCTGCTAATCGTAATGCCCCTTTTAACCTCTTATCCCTCCCTTCCCACCCATCTTCCCCAGTCCCTTTCCCTTTGGTAACTATTAGTCTGTTCTTGGGTTCTGTGAGTCTGCTGCTGTTTTGTTCCTTCAGTGTTTTTCTTTGTTCTTATACTCCACATATGAGTGAGATCATTTGATACTTGTCTTTTTCGCCTTGGCTTATTTCACTGAGCATAATATCCTCTAGCTCCATCCATGTTGTTGCAAATGGTAGGATTTGTTTTCTTCTTATGGCTGAATACTATTCCATTGTGTATATGTACCACATCTTCTTTATCCATTCATCTACTGATGGACACTTAGGTTGCTTCCATTTCTTGTCTATTGTAAATAGTGCTGTGATAAACATAGGGGTGCATCTGTCTTTTTGAAACTGGGCTGCTGCATTCTTAGGGTAAATTCCTAGGAGTGGGATTCCTGGGTCAAGTGGTATTTCTATTTTGAGTTTTTTGAGGAACCTCCATACTGCTTTCCACAATGGTTGAACTAATTTGCATTCCCACCAGCAGTGTAGAGAGTTCCCTTTTCTCCACATCCTCGCCAACATTTGTTGTTGTTTGTGATTTGGATGTTGGCCATCCTCACTGGTGTGAGGTGATATCTCATTGTGGTTTTAATCTGCATTTCTCTGATGATTAGCAATGTGGAGCATCTTTTCATGTGCCTGTTGGCCATCTGAATTTCTTCTTTAGAGAAGTGTCTATTCATGTCCTCTGCCCATTTCTTAATTGGATTATTTGCTTTTTGTTTGTTAAGGTGCGTGAGTTCTTTATATATTTTGGATATCAACCCCTTATCAGATACATCATTTATGAATATATTTTCCCATACTGTAGGATGTCTTTTTGTTCTACTGATGGTGTCATTTGCTGTACAGAAGCTTTTCAGCTTGATATAATCCCACTCATTCATTTTTGCTTTTGTTTGAAGCACCAGGTTTTCTAGAAAAGTTACTTTGTCCCAGTTCTTCCACTTCTCAAAATCAGGAAGGTACCACTGTTCTCATAACAAATAGTACAGAAAATAAAGCAAAACACTATAAAACTTAAGAATATGACATTAGTCTTTGGGGGACTATGTTGCCATATCATTCTTCAGATGTATCATTTTCAAATACATCACATCTGATGATTCCTTGAAAGATTAGTGCAGATTACTGTGAATCGAGGCAAATCGGATTTTGCAACATAGGAACAGCTCAACCGTTACAGATGTAGGATGAATTTTTTTTTCCTTCTCAAATGTCACTCCCTACTAAGGTTAATATACAGCAACAGTTCCTAGTCTTCTCAATATAATGTGGCATTATGCCTAACCCCTCATGACTAAGCAAAGGACTAAAATTTGAGAATGGAATTCTAAAATTGATTCCAAAAGTTACTTCCAAAATTAATTCAAAACAGTACAGCCAAACTAAATACAAACAAAAAAATTTTCTCCCTAGAGATTTTAAGATTCAAACACCTCTAACTTATTTGAATTACTCATGTTCTTGCTACACTGCATTTCTTTTACTCTGCTGTGGGAGCAAAAGTACCATTCAGTTCCACATTCCTAGTGGTGGAGGCTAAAGGTCACTGGTAAATACAGTTCTAGGCCCCTGCTTATCCCAAAACAATAACATACAGATTCAGCAGGAAACAATTTTGGAAATACAAGTCTGCTCCTTCTCAGAGGCAAGCTGAATACAGTTGAGGAAAACCCACTCAGATGGACTCTTAAGTAGTTGCTACCAAGATATAATTTAGCATTTTATTATATTCTCTAATTGCTTCATGTATTTAATTCATTCCAATGAAACATCAGCAATTTGAAGGGGGTAACCTCTCTCTTCCGTGCTTAGTAAGTAGTTGTTTATATGATTTACACTTTGTCTGTTTGCATTCTCCGGGATACTCAGTGCTAATACACTGATCATTTTGGAATTCTCAGCATTTCAACATCTCTCTGATCAAATATAAGGGTACAGAAATCTTACTTGTTAAAAAAGGTAAGTTGAGTATATGTTAAATATGTGCCCCACTTTAGTGGAAGAGCTCAGAGTGGAGGCACAGCGGAAAGCCTGTGAGTGGAAGTCCCAGACAAACAGAAGCACTATCAGGAGTGCTCTTTCCTATCAGTAATCAGGGTTCCAGGAGAAGCTACTTCATGGTCCCCTAAGGCATAAATCATCTTTCTGATAAGGCAGCCTCTGAAGGGTTCCTAATAATTCACAACTGTGGTTAAACCTTCTCCCTCAGGCCTACCAGTTGTTTGTTGAATGCCCGAGAGCCTGGAGACAAAAGAGGGAGAGGTTTGATGAGCAGGCAAGCAAACAGGTATCCATAGCATCTACGGAAATTAGATACTAACCTGGGACAATAAGATGTCATGAACCTCTTACTTCCCTATTTATTACCCTCATTTAGGCTCCATCACAATGAAAGTAAACGTCTGAAACAAAACATGCACATATCTCAGCGTTAGTTATAACATGAAGGGGCACAGACTGAAGATGCTACACTCTACTCCCAGGGTCAGCTTCAAAAGGAAAACTATCCAATAAGTGACTAGTCATAACACCTTTAAAAAGGAAAGGAAAGTCAACTGATTTCCTGGGATTTGTGGGAAGATGGAAGGGCAGATCAGGGTGGAGATCTGGCAAGGAGACATGGCCCTGCCAGTTTTAACAGAAAACTAGTGAGATGTCCTGACTACCAAGTAATAGCAAAATGAGTTAGTTTCTTGGTAGGGCCTCGTCACAGAAATGATCCAAGATTTCTGCTGCCTGAACATGTACTGAAAAAATCTCATCCAACTAAAAAGCAGTATATGTAGTTCAAAATGTTGACTTGCTAACTATTCTGCCACCCAGAAGGCAGAAAAATGAGTGAAATTATAATTCTGAACCTATTTTCACTAAGAAGAAACTGGTCAGAAAAAGGAAGTGGTAGAAGCTTTAAAAGAAAGCAACCAAGCCAGACAGGCAGAAAGAACAAGGAACACAGAGAGATGTGGTTCCAGGAGCCCTAACAGAGCACGCTTTAATGAAGACAGGACCCAAGCCCATCGTCTGAGATGCTCAAAGGGAAGACAAAAGTACTGAGGATTTCAAAAATGAAATTCTCACATTATCTGAGATATAGGGGGAAAAAGAAGGGAGATATTTAAAGAGACTACACAGGAAGCTCACCAGTCAACTCAGAATTGGAGGGACAAGAAAATATGTACAAAAGGAAAATAACTATTCTTTAAAGTGACACTGATATGTATCAGAAGCAAGCTTGACCTAAAGCCAGAACACACTGAGACTTGCACAAGTCCACTATTTGATGAAAATGGCATATTATTAACTAATAGTAAATCACAGACAGAATGACATCTTAATTCCTGTTTTTCTACTTTTTTCTAAAGAAAAATCATCTTGAGAGTAGAAAGAGAACACCAAATATTGTGAAAAGTGATTAATGACGAAGATCAACACAGAGACTATCAAAAAGTACCTATATGTCTACATGGATGAAAATCTCCTGGATGAATTATATACCAGGAGAGTTAAAGAATCTGCAGATGAAATCCATGAATTACACTTTGTAAACTCAGGCAAATCTCAAGATTCTGAGAATACCACATATCACATTAGCTTTTTATATCTGTAGTAGCAATTTTCAAAATGAGGGAAGGTTATGTATATTCACCATACCTTACACCGCAATGATCTGACATGAAGTCCAGCCAAGACTGTAGAGCAGGTTATTACAAGAATAATTTATGAGCATGTGGGCAGGGCCTCAGGGATCTCTAGGAGCAGCAACCAAACTAATTCGTTTCCCTTTTTTATATGGTTTGGCCAGGGAATGCTGTAGACATAAATATTTCTGGATGTCAGCAATGCATACAATAAAGTCTCTCTTGACATCCTGTTCAGAGTGAAAAATAGAATTTTGTCATAGTTAAGTGGCTGCACAAATAACTATACAACCATAACAGAAGAACAGATAAGTCTAAAAAAAGGTTTAGTGGCATATGCCACAGGACCCGAGAGAAACCTGTCCTCTGCAAAATTTCTTTAAAATGACTTGGATGAGGACACTGAAGAGGATGATAATCAAATATGTAAATGACAGGAATCTGGGATGGGAAAGCCAATCTCCTGTGTGGTACAATTAACTTTTAAAGTAATTCTATTTGGTTGGAACAGGAGGCTAAATCTAATGGTGTACGATTTATTTATTTATTTATTTATTTATTTATTTATTTATATTAAGGTATTATTGATATACACTCTTATGAAGGTTTCACATAAAAAAACAATGTGGTTACTACATTTACCCATATTATCAAGTCCCCCCCATACCCCAATGCAGTCACTGTCCCATCAGTGTAGTAAGATGACACAGATTCACTATTTGCCTTCTCTGTGCTACACTGTTTTCCCCATGATCCCCCACACCATGTGTACTAAACATAATACCCCACAATCCCCTTCTCCCATCCTCCCCACCCGCCCTCCCACACCCCTCCCCTTTGGTAACCACTAGTTCCTTCTTGGAGTCTCTGAGTCTGCTACTATTTTGTTCCTTCAGTTTTGCTTCGTTGTTATACTCCACAGATGAGTGAAATCATTTGATACTTGTCTTTCACTGCCTGGCTTATTTCACTGAGCATAATATCCTCCAGCTCCATCCATGTTGTTGCAAATGACAGGATTTGTTTCCTTCTTATGGCTGAATAGTATTCCATTGTGTATATGTACCACCTCTTCTTTATCCATTCATCTACTGATGGACACTTAGGTTGCTTCCATATCTTGGCTACTGTAAAAATTGCTGCAGTAAACATAGGGGTGCATATGTCTTTTTGAATCTGAGAAGTTGTATTCTTTGGGTAAATTCCAAGGAGTGGGATTCCCGGGTCAAATGGTATTTCTATTTTTAGTTTTTTGAGGAACCTCCATATTGCTTTCCACAATGGTTGAACTAGCTTACATTCCCACCAGCAGTGTAGGAGGGTTCCTAATGGGGTACGATTTAATAAGAATAAATATAAAGTTATGCACTTGGAAGCAAAAACAACAAAATGGCCCAATACATGTAGGAAAGCCTAAGGCTTTTAAAAAAATCTTTTTTCAGTGAGACAGTGTGATATGGCTGCAAAAATGCTGATATTGGGTTTCATTTAAAAACAAAGTCTGTAAGGGAAATGACATTCTTTTCTATGCAAATCACACTACACTTGAGAACTGTGCTAGGTTCTGAGTGAGGAAATGTAAAAGGAGGACCTTAAAAATCTGAAAAAACAGGTAAGAATGCGTGAGGAGACCCAGAGTCATGCTATTTGAAGGGTAAGTGAAGGAGGATGTCTGAAGCAAAGAAGTACTGTTAGATCTACTCCCTAAAGAGTAGATCAATTATCAGTTCAGGGTTGGACAAGTTTATCTTTTTTAAATGTCCTCCAAATCAATTCTATGATTTTATTATTCTAATAGGGCTAAATGTTTTGAGCCTGTTCAGGTTTTAAAGCGGCACTGGCATAGGCCTAGGGATCCTATGTATTAGTAAAAAATAAAAACTGGTATATAGTGCCCTTTAGTAGACAGGAAATACCACTATGTCACGGCTATTATACTCCAAACCATATTCTACAGCATCTACTATGGAAGGCAGCAGCCAAACGATAACTTCAAAAGCCTGAACACTGGCTAGACAAATTGGCTTATAAACCTGTCTACATTCTTTTAAAAACTTTCAGTTTTAACTTTGTGTATTTGCCAAGACAAAACAAGACTGGGCAAAATCATAATAAAGGCACAGATAACATCCGGACATGCTAAACCTTCTGTATACCAAATCCAAAAGGCTTATCAGTGTAGGTTTTTTTCTGAAACAGACAATTCCTAAAAATAGTATTCTCTTGTTATAGGAAGACCTAAAAAAGTTTTCAATTCTTCGAGAAAGTCTACATCTTATCCATTTGGCCAAAATTATTCTAATGAACTATGCTCCCAGAATATACTCTTCTAAACTTTGTATGAACTAGCTAAGTAAGTGGAATACAAGTTTCCTGAGGTACTGATAATTTCCTTTTAAAAAGAAACTTCAACCATTCATTCAAATATTCACTGGGTACCTACTAGGCCAGACCCTATTCTAAGTACTAAAATCCACCTATCAGTTTCTCTTTTAACAAAATTATTTTATTTTTATTCTTTCCTCTTTTTCCTTTGGTCTTCCATGTTTCAGCAATTGTCAACAAACAGCATTTTTTTTTTTTTAGTTTTTACTCGTTTTTTTAATCCAATGTTTATGACATTATCTAGTCCCCATTCTGTACTCACTTTTCCCCAGCTGATTCACAATTTACTAAGTTCTTTTTCATTTATGCTTAACTAATAGCTAAATAATTAGAGAGTTCCTATCTAACTGTAACAGGGCAAATGCTGAAAGAGAGCTTGGGGAAAAAAATGAAAATAAATAAAATCTAAATAATCCAAATGTAACCTTAAGTTTTATATGCCAGAAAAATTACATGAGATTTCAAGACTAGGCTGTTAAATGTCCTTTTGGTAGCTAATCTCCAAAGATGGCCTCTGATGACCTGCACTTCCTGGTACTCACATCTGCACCCAGCCTTCCTTCCACCCGGAATCTGGGCTGGTAACTTGCTTTAACAAAAACAGTGTGGAGCAAGAGCAGGGTGCCAGTTCTGGCCTAGGGACTGATCTTTAAGAAGGATTGCCAGCTTTCACTTTTGTGCTTTGGGGAGCCCTGAACTACCAGGTAAGAAGCCTGGCCTACCCTGCTGGAGAGCTCACAAGGAGTGGCTAAGTGGGGAGGGACAGGCCCTGATGCTAGTGTGAAGAGAGAGAAATGTCCCTGCAGCACCCGGCATCAGACATGCCAGTGAGCCATCTTGTGATGTTCCAGCCCAGGCCCCATACGACTGCAGCCTCATGCCACCACATGAAGCAGCTCTGCAGTCAGTTCACAGATTCATGAGAAGTCATAAACTGTTGTTTCAAGTCCCTACATTTTTGGGGGTACTTTATTAAGTAATAAGATAGAAGCATAGGCCCCTGTTCCAATGTTTCTGAAGAATTCTTTACAATAAAACTTAGTAGGGGTGAATATGTAAAGGAAGATATTAAATCATCCTTAGAATTTTAATTGATTAGCTCTATTTATACACACACACATGCACACACAGAAAAGACAAAAGAATACATTCCAAAAGTCACTGTGTGGTGTTTAAGGAAAATAAACAACAAAGCACATAACCACCTCAAAACACAATATGCCAACTCTGCTTTAGTTATGTTAACCTTTTAAAACAAGAAAGGAATGCTATTAAAAACTACATTGCCAACAAAACATTCTTAGTTTCACTCTTCAGGTAAAGAAACAATAGTAAAGAATTTGAACAATGTGACCAGATACAAAGAATAAGAACCTAGATTAAAAAAAAAAAAGTGTGAGGCAGTAAGAGAAAAGAGACAAAAATGTGCATAATAATTTGGTTTTAGTAAGGAAATGAGACAATCAGCTCTTTCCTCCTTTTCACATGCTCTTGTCCTGTGGCCTTCAAACTTTTTTGAATACTATTCATATTAATTGAGTCATTTCTAAATTAAGACCCAGTACACAAATACATATGTTTGTGTGTCTACAGAACTGAAACAAGTTTCACAGAACAATACTAATTTGTTTCAGCAATTTCTATTTGACTTCATTTTTTTAAATGTTGACCACAGCTTACAGTTTGAGAAACTCTGTTCTAGTTCTTCCCTTAGAACTTTGCACTAAATTGAATCAAGTTTATTTACAGTCCCTTTATTAGTATTCAAAACAGTAATACAATAAAAGATAAGTGTTCCTCAAGAATAACAAGTGTTGGCGAGTATGTGGAGAAAAGGGAACCCTCCTGCGCTATTGGTGGGAATGTCAATTGGTCCAGCCAGTGTGGAACACAGCATAGAGGCTTCTCAAAAAAGTAAAAATAGAACCCTGTTATTCTAGTTCTGGGAATTTACCCAAAAAAACAAAATCACTGGTTCAAAAAAATACACGCACTATGTTAATTGCCACATTATTTACAGTAGCCAAGATATGGAAGCAACCAAAGTGCCCGTCAGTAGATGAACAGATAAAGAAGAGGGGGTGGTACATATACACGATGAACTATTATTCAGCCATAAAAAAGAAGGAAACCCTGCCACTTTCTTTTTTTTATATTAAGGTATTATTAATATATACTCTTATGAAGGTTTCACATGAAAAAACACTGTGGTTCCTACATTCACCCATATTATGGTGTCCCCCCCATACCCCATTGCAGTCACTGCCCATCAGTGTAGTAAGATGCCACAGAGTCACTATTTGCCTCCTCTGTGCTACACTGTCTTCTCCCCTCCACACCATGTGTACTAATCATAATACCCCTCAATCCTCTTCTCCCTCCCTCCCCACCCCTCCCCTTTGGTAACTGCTAGTCCCTTCTTGGAGTCTTGTGAGTCTCTTGCTGTTTTGTTCCTTCAGTTTTGCTTCATTGTTATACTCCACAAATGAGGGAAGTCATTTGGCACTTGTCTTTCTCTGCCTGGCTTATTTCACTGAGCATAATATTCTCCAGCTCCATCCATGTTGTTTAAAATGGTAGGATTTGTTTCTTTCTTATGGCTGAATAGTATTCCATTTTGTATATGTACCACTTCTTCTTTATCCATTCATCTACTGATGGACACTTAGGTTACTTCCATATCTTGGCTACTGTAAATAGTGCTGCGATAAACGTAGGGGTGCATATGTCTTTTTGAATCTGAGAAGTTGTATTCTTTGGGTAAATTCCTAGGAGTGGAATTTCCGGGTCAAATGGTATTTCTATTTTTAGGTTTTTGAGGAACCTCCGTATTTTTTCCACAATGGTTGAACTAGCTTACATTCCCACCAGCAGTGCAGGAGGGTTCCCTTTTCTCTGCATCCTCACCAGCATTTGTTTTTCATAGTCTTTTCAATGCTGGCCATCCTAACTGATAATGAGGTGATATCTCATTATGGTTTTTATTTGCATTTCTCTGATAATTAGTGATGTGGAGCATCTTTTCATGTGCCTGTGGGCAATCTGAATTTCTTCTTTGGAGAAGTGTCTGTTCAGATCCTCTGCCCATTTTTTAACCGGGTTATTTGCTTTTTGGTTGTTGAGGCATGTGAATTCTTTATATATTTTGGGTGTTAACCCCTTGTGGGATATATCATTGACAAATATATTCTCCCATACTGTAGGATGCCTTTTTGTTCTGTTGATGGGTCTCCGCTGTACAGAAGCTTTTTAGTTTGATGTAGTCCTATGTGTTCATTTTTGCTTTTGTTTCCCTTGCTCGAGGAGATGTGTTCAGGAAAAAGTTGCTCATGTTTATATTCAGGAGATTTTTGCCTATGCTGGCTTCTAAGAGTTTTACGGTTTCATGACTTACATTCAGGTCTTTTATTCATTTTGAGTTTACTTTTGTGTATGGGGATAGACAATAATCCAGTTTCATTCTCTTGCATGTAGCTGTCCAGTTTTGCCAACACCAGTTGTTGAAGAGGCTGTCGTTTCCCCATTGTATGTCCATGGCTCCTTTATTGTATATTAATTGACCATATTTGTTTGGGAAACCCTGCCATTTTCAACAACATAGATGGACATAGATGGTATTAAGCTAAGTGAAATAAGCCAGGCAAAGAAAGACAAATACCATATGATTTCATTTATATGTGTAATCTAAAAAGACAAAACAAATGAACAGAACAGCAATAGACTCTGTGGGTAAAACTGCAACATTTCCAGAATCTCTTGTCTGCCCTTAGTGCATCTCCATATCAACAGATGTTTCCAAAGGGTGGAGAGCAGTAGTCCATCTCCAAATCAATAGGTAATTATGAGGGGGAGAAGGGCATATCTGGACCGGAGAGGTTGGGTGGGGCCTTTTTTTCTGCAGCTGGGTCGTGAGAGACACCAGGGAGCAGAAGTGGGCAACTGCTTGTAAGCAATAAACAGGTTTCTCCCACTTTATTTCTCCCTTTGACTTATTTCAGCTTCAAAGGTATTTTGCCCTGGGATTTTCCCTTCAGAGTTAGAGCCTCATAGACACTAAGAAGTGACTGATGGCTACCATGGGGGAGAAAAAGGGAGCCAGTGGGTGAAATAGATGAGAGGAATAAAGGGGCACAAAATCTCAATCATAATATAAATTAGTCACGGGAATGAAAGTAGAGCATAGAGAACATAGTCAATAATTCTGTAACATCATTCTACACTGACAGATAGTAACCACACTAGCTGGGGTGAGTATTTAATAATGTAGGTAACTGTTGAATTACTGTTGTATACTTGAAACCACTACACTATTGCATACCAACAATAAGTCAAATAAATAAATAGATGGATAAATAGATAAATAAAGTCTTCCTGATCAGACTATAATTCAGCTGTTTAAGAACAGGGATATTATCTACTTGGATAATTAAATACTTACAGAGGCTCACACATAGAGTAACCACAGTACTCAACAGAAAAGTGACTCTTCTTCCAACTCATCCTTATTGGGCCCTTTTGGCTCTCTCATTTTTAAACTCATATAGCACATAATTCCCATTGCAAAACAACAAAGAATGTTGCTAAATTTACTGACCAATATATTCATACTGAAGATTGTCTCAAAAACTGCTTTTTAAGTCAGAAAATATTTGGAAAAAAATAGTTTTCAAGTCATCTGCTGTACTTGTAGACTAAACTACTAAGTTAAAGGAATCATATCTGTATTGAAGGCATATAAATACTAGTGGCTTTCAAATGCATATTAAGTAGCACGTGGGGAGTTTTTAAAAATCCCTTCCAGGCCATAACCCATGCCAATTAAATCAGAACTGGGAGCAGAGGTTGGTAAGCTTAATTACTTAGTGCTATGTCTTAATAAGCCAAGGTAATGGGTTTGATTTCTATGTTATCTAAGATGAACACCTTTCTACCAAGATGGGATTTTACAGAGGTACAGAGGTGCCTCCTGAGTCACCTTGAAACATTACCACTAAGGGTAAGGAGTTTGTTCAAGTCTATGCATATTATCACCATTACTGGGAAGAAAACACTCAACTTGACACTGGGTCAGTAAAACCTTATTCAGCAAATAGTCCTTCAGCATCTACTATGTTCCAGGCTCTATTTTAGGTGGCAGGGATATAGCAATAAACAAGTTATGGATAAGGTCCTCTTACAGAGCACAGCATCGTCATCTAGATTTCTACCTCTGTACAACAACAAATCAGACTATTCTGTAAACCCTGTTGTTTTCCTACATCCCAGTTCATTGTCCTTATAGTATTACCAATATTCAAGGAAGCATAAATGAATCAAAAATATATAGTAAAAAGGATGGAACTTGAAAGGGTTTGGTATGTTTCCAGTGGGTGTTTTATACAGCTCTGCCCTGAGTAGCTTCTCTCTACTTCCCTCCAACTTCAAACCTGGACGGACCGTAGACTGTTGAGTATGATGTCAAAACACAAGTGAGTAGTAGATAAAAACACTGTATCTGGATTTTATGCTGATGCCGCCCAATAGAGATATTGGTCATCTGACAATGTTTCTTTAGGAAAGCAGTTTCTGGAACTTTTTCCCAGACCTCAATACTGGGCTTAATGTTCTCTAAGCACTTTAAGAAGTACATCTAGGCAAGGTAGTGACTCTATAGCATCTTACTAGGCTGATGGACAATTACTGCAATGGGATCTGGGGGTGGGAGGGTACTTGATAACATGGGTGAATGTAGGAACCACAATGTTGCTCATGTGAAACCTTCATAAGATTGTACATCAATGATACCTTAATAAAAAGAAAAGACTCTGTATCAACGATAATAAAATAAAAAAATAAATTAAAAAAAGAAGTATCTCCAGGTATAAACCATTCTCTTTCTTCAGCAGTTATGAGACAGCAAAGGTTTGAGGAATTTTCATTCATTATGTACATCTCAGAGTTTATCAAAAAATTAACTTCCCCCCTCCCACCACCTCATGCCCAAGTCTTTGAATCTCCCTCATTTCTACTCTGCTGAATTACTCACCAGTTACCACTTACTACCATCAGGAATGTGCTTTTTATTTTCCTTTAGAAAGTCACTAAAAACTTCTCATTTCAAACTTGTCTGCAAGCCTTATTTATTTTGGAAGCTGAAAATTATCTGACCAATGTCAGATACAAATTTACTTCACAGAGCTTCTCAAAGTTTAATCAAAGAAATCTGAAGCAGCAAAGCCCTACCTCAGGAGATTTGCCAGATATAGGCCTGTTTTTTTCCTATAATACAGGATTAGCTCTTACAAAGCCTATAAATCTCATTAAAACACCGCTAATTGAAAACATCACCTGTGCCATCATTAGTACCAGGCTGTTTTATTAAATTTCTGAAATCACGTACTCTTCCCATTTAGGTGATGAATGCCACAATACAACAATATGGGTTACATAATCCAGTGTATCTGACAATTTTAACATAGAAAGTAGAACTCCCATTTCAGTACCAAAGATCTGAGGTCTACCATCATAGTATGCCCTAAATGGGAAAACAACAGTCTTTTCTTTCCGTTTTCCTGTGAGTAAAGAAAACCACACTTAGCCCCTTATAGTGCTAAGCCTCAAAGCTTCTTCTCAGGCGCAAAATATGTCTACCAGTTTATTGGGTTTTGGGGTTTGTTTGTTTTTTTGTACTTAAGCTTCCCTCCCCCTTCACTGGCAAGCATTGCTCATCACCTCTCTATCCTTTGGGGTTCTTGCGCGTTGCCCATTCCATCTCCGCTACCATGCTTAGCTCCAAAGCCAGGCTCCCTAGTCCCCCAACTCTTCCACATAGTGAAAGACAAGCCCAGACATTTTTCTGTTTTTTAAGGCTGTAACTACTAATGACTTTTGGAAAACCTTAGAAGTACCAGAACACTAGTACACAAAATGGCAAAAAGATGTTAGCTATCCCTGTCCCCTTTATGTTCATAAGTGGTAGGGCTTATGAAAAATTTTCCTCCTTCTCCTTCAGACCATTTGTTTGATAAAAGCCTTTTCCTCTAAAATGGCCAACATATACCATAAAGATGCAATCAAAGCAGAACTGTATTTGGTCCCTTTTTAGAGACAGAAAGATTAATTTGCATTTCTAAGGATATGCAGAGCAGAAGATACCCAGTTCATTAACCTTCAATCTCTCTCAAGAATAACTTTTTCTGGAGGATTTTCTCAAGATGGTGACATGAGTAGGGCAGCAGAAATCTCCTCCCAAAACCATATATATTTTGAAAATACAGCAAATATAACTGTTTCGAAAAGAGAGACCAGAAGATACAGTACAACAGTCAGGCTACATCTACATCTGCGAGAACTCAGTATCTAATAAAAAGGGTAAAATACAAAGCCGTGACCCACCGGGACCCGAGCACTCCCCTACCCCAGCTCTCCGGCAGGAGGAAAAGAATCAGAGTGGGGAGAGAGTGGAGCAAAGGACTGCTAAATAACCAGCCCTGGTGATCTGCACCAGAAGCACAGACACACACCACATGGTGTACTGGATATTAGAGAAATGGAAGGGCAGAATCTGAGACGGAGGCTATGAGCGGGTCCCCACAGCCGGCTCCCCTGGGACAAAAGAAAAGCAGATGCTTTTTAAAAGTCTTAAAGGGACAAGGACCCAACAGCTGAATAAAATCGTCCCAGCACACTCAGCCCAGCGGGGTGGGAGTCTTGAGGAACTTCGGGCCCCCTGACCCCCTGCAGGGTGAAGCAGCCCCGGGGCCCCTCACGGCGATAAGCAGCCTACCATTCGTTCCCATGGGCCGGTATCACAAATGGACCAGCTGACCCGCCACAGCTGCAGAGCAGCCGGAGAGCAGCCCGGCCCACGGCAACCACACAGAGTCTCTTCCAAGCGTGCAACTAACCGGACGGGCAGAGGAAGCTTGAGCAAGGTCTGGAAGGCGCGAAGGGGCCCATCCTGGCAGTAGACCGCACACGCATGGCAGCTATACCCCCGCAGTGCTGTAGGCTAGCCTGAGGGCGGCCCTGCACAGGCTGCAGAAGCCAGAGCAAGGTCTGGAAGGCGCAAAGGGGCCCGACCTTGCAGTAGAACGCACCCACCGTGGCGGCCACACCCCTGCAGTGCTCTAGGCTAGCCTGAGGGGAGCCATAACCACTGCAACTCAGGGGATTATCCCAGAGAGTGCCTCCCAGTGTGCGGGTAACCAGCACAGGCTGCAAAAGCTGGAGCAAGGTCCAGAAGGCACGAAAGGCCAGACCTTGCAGTAGAACACACCTGGTGTGGCTGGAACCCCCCACAGTGCTCTAGGCTAGCCTGAGGGCGGCCCCGCCCACGGGAGCTCAGGGGACTTTCCCAGAGACTGCCTCCTGGTATGTGGGTAACTGGCACAGGCTGCAGAGAAGGGCAAGGCGAACAACAAGCATGAAGGGACTTTGTTCTCCAGCTGACACATGTGCCACCTGCCTGCGACCACTTCTATCACTATGAAAAGACAGAAGAACCTGGTCCAGTCAAAAATCACTCAGACAACTCCAGAGAGAGGGCCTGGTGGGATAGATTTAAACAATCTTCCTGAAAAAGAATTAAAACTAAAAGTCATAACCATGCAGATGGACCTACAGAGAAATATACAAGACCTAAGGGATGAAGTCAGGGGAGAAATTACAGATATGAGACAATCGGTCGACGGGCTTAAGAGCAGACTGGACGAGGTGCAAGAGACTGTTAATGGAATAGAAAACAGAGAACAGGAGTACAGACAAACTGAGGCAGAGAGACATAAAAGGATCTCTAGGAATGAAAGAATATTAAGAGAACTGTGTGACCAATCTAAACGGAACAATATTCTCAGTATAGGGGTACCAGAAGAAGACAGAGAAAAAGGGATAGAAAGTATCTTTGAAGAAATAATTGCTGAAAACTTCCCCAAGCTGGGGAAGAAAATAGTTTCTCAGACCTCCCAACACAAGGGACCCAAGGAGGACAACACTAAGACACATAATAATTAAAATGGCAAAGACCAAAGACAAGAACAGAGTATTAAAGGCAGCCAGAGAGAGAAAAAGATCACCTACAAAGGAACACCTATCAGGCTATCATCAGACTTCTCAACAGAAACCTTACAGGTCAGAAGAGAATGACATGATATATTTAATGCAATGAAACAGAAGGACTTTAAACCAAGAATATTGTATCCAGCACAATTATCATTTAAATGTGAGGGAGGTTATTAAACAATTCCCAGACAAGCAAAAGTTGAGGGAATTTGCCTCCCACAAACCACCTCTACAGGATATTATAAAGTGACCGCTATAGATGGAAGCACTCCTAAGGCTAAACAGATGTCACCAGAGAAAAAATCACAGCAAAGAAAGCAGACCATCCAAATACTAACTAAAGGCAAAAAATAAAATCAATTATCCACAAAAACAGTCAAAGGAAATGTAAAAGAGTACAGAATAAAACACCTAACATATAAAGAGTGGAGGAGGAAGAATAAGAAAGGAGATAAATAAAGAATCATCAGACTGCATTTATAATAGCTTAATAAGAGAGTTAAGTTAGATGTTAGATAATAAAGAAGCTACACTTGATCTTTGATAACCACGAACCCAAAGCCTGCAATGGCAATAAGTACATATCTATCGATAATCACACTAAATGTAAATGGACTGAATGCACCAATCAAAAGACACAGAGTAACAGAGTGGATAAAAAAGCAAGACTCATCTATATGCTACTTACATGAGACTCACCTCAAACCCAAAGATATACACAGACTAAAAGTGAAGGGATGGAAAAAGATATTTCATGCAACCAACAGAGAGAAAAACGCAGGGATTGCAGTACTTGTATCAGGCAAAACAGACTTCAAAACAAAGAAAGTAGCAAGAGACAAAGAAGGACATCACATAATGATAAAGGGGTCAGTCCAAAAAGAGGATATAACCATTATAAATAATATGCACGCAACACAGGAGCACCAACATATGTGAAACAAATACTAACAGAATTAAAGGAGGAAACAGAATGCAATGCATTCATTTTAGGAGACTTCAACACACCACTCACTCCAAAGGATAGATCAACAGACAGAAAATAAGTAAGGACACAGAGGCACTGAACAACATACTAGAACAGACAGACCTAACAGATATCTACAGAACTCTACACCCAAAAGCAGCAGGATACACTTTCTTTTAAAGTGCACATGGAACACTTTACAGAATAAACCACATACTAGGCCACAAAAAGAACCTCAGTAAATTCAAAAAAGATTGAAATTCTACCTTGTTGGTAGAATCAGATCACAAAGGTATAAAACTAGAAATAAATTGTACAAAGAAAACAAAAAGGCTCAAAAACACATGGAGGCTCAATAACAAGCTCCTAAATAACCAATGGATCAATGACCGAATTAAAACAGATATCAAGCAATACATGGAGACAAATGACAACAACAGGACAAAGCCCCAACTTCTGTGGGACGCAGCAAAGGCAATTCTAAGAAGAAAGTATATTGCAATCCAGGCCTATTAAAAGAAGGAAGTACAATCCCAAATGAATAGTCTAAAGTCACAATTATTGAAATTGGAAAAAGAAGAAAAAATGAGGTCCAACGTGACCAGGAGGAGGGACATAATAAAGATCAGAGAAGAAATAAATAAAATTGAGAAGAATAAAACAATAGAAAAAAAATCAATGAAACCAAGAGCCAATTCTTTGAAAAAATAAACAATAGAGAAACCCCTAGCCAGATTTATTAAGAGAAAAAGAGAATCTACAGACATAAATATAATCAGAAATGAGACTTCCGGGAAGACGGCGGCATAAGCAGGGCGGCAGAAATCTCCTCCCAACATTATATATATCTATGGAAATACAGCAAATACAACTATTCCTAAAAGAGAGACCAGAATACACAGAAAAACACAGCGTGCAGCTACACCTGAGAGGACTCAGCACCCCAAGAGGCGGGTAAGATACGGAGCCGCAACCCAGCGGGACCCGAGCGCTCACCCACCCCAGCGCACTGGTGGGAGGAGAGGATTCAGAGCCTGGAGGGAGTGGAAGTACACCCCGCGAAATAACTAGCCGCGGTGATCTGTGCGGGGAGCGCTGACACACATCGCGCAGTGCAGCGGAGATTGGGGAGACAGAGGCTGCAGGATCTGAGTGGGGAACACGCCAGGGTGCTTGCAGCCGGCTCCTGGGAAGGAAAAAGAAGAAGAAAAGTGCGCGCTTTTTTCAGCGGTCTTAAAGAGACAGGAACCCAGCGGAGGAGCCGGATCACCCCGGGACACTCAGGGAGTCCAAGGGGTTTCATACCCCTTAGCTGGCAACAGGGAAAGGGTGGCTGCACTTAGACTTCCCACAGAGATCAACAGCCTCCTGTTCATTCCCACACCGGCCAGAGATATAAAGGGTCCTGCGGAGCGGCGCGGCCACAGCTGCGGAATACTGGAGCAACAGTGCCACCAACAGCATCCCCACAGATTCCACTCCTGGTGGGCTTTTTTTTTTTTACAATTTATTTTGGTATCATTAATCTACAGTTACATGTGCAATATTATGGTGATTAAACTTCCCCCTTCATCAGGTCCCCCCCACAAACCCCATTACAGTCACTGTCCTTCAGCGTAATGAGATGCTATAGAGTCACTACTTGTCTTCTCTGCGTTGTACAGCCCACCCCGTCCCCCGCTACCTTACGTCTGCTAATCGTAATACCCCTTTTACCCTCTTATCCCTCCCTTCCCACCCACTTTCCTCAGTTCCTTTCCCTTTGGTAACTATTAGTCCGTTCTTGGGTTCTGTGAGTTTGCTGCTGTTTTGTTCCTTCCCGGTGGGCGTTTTTTTGTTGTTTTTTTGTTTTTTGTTTTTTCTTCTCTTTCCTTTTTTTTTTTCTTTCTTTCTTTCTTTTTTTCTCTCCTTTGTTTTTTTTTTCTCTTTTTAAAGTCTTAAAGAGCCCAGCTGTCACACGTGGCAACTACCAGCGACCACTTCTATAGCCATGAAAAGACAGAGGAATATGATCCAGACTAAGATCAACCAGACAACCCCAGAGAGGGAGCCTGAAGGGATGGACATACACAGTCTTCCTGAAAAAGAATTCAGAATAAAAGTCATAACCATGGTGATGGATCTACAGAGAAATGTGCAAGAGCTGAGGGAGGAAGTGAGAGAAGTGAGGAAAGACTATGCAGAAAACAGACAGGTGATCAACGGGCTTAACAGCAGACTGGATGAGATGCAAGAGACTGTTAATGGAATACAAACCAGAGAACAGGAATACAGAGAAGCTGAGGCAAAGAGAGATAAAAGGATCTCTAGGAATGAAAGAATATTAAGAGAACTGTGTGACCAACCCAAACTGAACAATATTCACATTATAGGAGTTCCAGAGGAAGAAGACAGGGAAAAAGGGATAGAAAGTGTCTTTGAAGAAATAATTGCTGAAAACTTTCCAACGCTGGGGAAGGAAATAGTCTCGCAGCCCACGGAAGCCCACAGATCTCCCAACACAAGGGACTCAAGGAAGACAACACCAAGACACATAATAATTAAGATGACAAAGATCAAAGATAAAGACAGAGTATTAAAGGCAGCTAGAGAGAGAAAAAAGATCACCTACAAAGAAAAACCCATCAGACTATCATCAGACTTCACAACAGAAACCTAACAGGCCAGAAGAGAATGGCATGATGTATTTAACGTAATGAAACAGAAGGGCCTCGAACCAAGAATATTGTATCTAGCACGATTACCATTTAAATATGACGGAGGGATTAAACAATTTCCACACAAGTGAAAGTTGAGAGAGTTTGCCTCCCATAAACCACCACTAAAGGATATCTTAAATGGACTGCTCTAGAGGGAAGCACCCCTAAGGCTAAAAAGATGTCACTAGAGAAAATAAAAACATACCAAGACAGCAGACCATCCAAATACTAACTAAAGGCAAAGAATAAAACACCTAATATATAAAGAATGGAGGAGGAAGAATAAGAAGGTAGAGATAAAGAAACATCAGACGGTGTTCACAATAACTTAACAAGAAAGCTAAGTTACATTGTTAGAAAGTAAAGAAGCAACCCTTGAACCTTTGGTAACCATGAATCAAAAGCCAGCAATGGCAATAAGTACATATCTATTGATAATCACACTAAATGTAAATGGACTGAATGCACCAATCAAAAGACACAGAGTAACAAAATGGATAAAAAAGCAAGACCCATCTATATGCTGCCTACAAGAGACTCACCTCAAACCCAAAGATGTACACAGACTAAAGGTGAAGGGATGGAAAAAGATATTTCATGCAAACAACAAAGAGAAAAAAGCAGGTGTTCCAGTACTTGTATCAGACAAAATAGACTTCAAAACAAAGAAAGTAGCAAGAGATAAAGACGGACATTACATAATGATAAAGGGGTCAGTCCAACAAGAAGATATAACCATTATAAATATATATGCACCCAACACAGGAGTGCCAGCATATATGAAACAAATACTAACAGAATTAAAAGAGGAAATAGAAAGCAATGCATTCATTTTAGGAGACTTCAACATAGCACTCACTCCAAAGGATAGATCAACCAGAGAGAGAATAAGTAAAGACACAGAGGCACTGAACAACACACTAGAACAGATGGACCTAACAGACATCTGCAGAACTCTGCACCCAAAAGCAGCAGGATACACATTCTTCTCAAGTGCACATGGAACATTTTCCAGAATAGACCACATTCTAGGCCACAAAAAGAACCTCAGTAAATTCAAAAATATTGAAATCCTACCAACCAACTTCTCAGATCACAAAGGTATAAAACTAGAAATAAATTTTGGAACGAAATCAAAAAGACCCACAAATACATGGAGACTTAACAACAGTCTCCTAATTAATCAATGGGTTAACGACCAAATCAAAACAGAAATCAAAGAATATATGGAGACTAATGACAACAACAACACAAAGCCACAACTTCTGTGGGACGCAGCAAAGGCAGTTCTAAGAGGAAAGTATATTGCAATCCAGGACTATTTAAAGAAGGAAGAACATTCCCAAACGAATAGTCTAAAGACACAATTACTGAAATTGGAAAAAGAAGAACAAATGAGGACCAAAGTCACCAGAAGGAGGGACATAATAAACATCAGAGAAGAAATAAATAAAATTGAGAAGAATAAAACAATAGAAAAAATCAATGAAACCAAGAGCTGGTTCTTTGAAAAAATAAACAAAATAGATAAACCCCTAGCCAGACTCATTAAGAGAAAAAGAGAATCTACACACATAAACAGAATCAGAAATGAGAAAGGAAAAATAACTACAGACCTCACAGAAATACAAAGAATTGTAAGAGAATAGTATGAGAATCTATATGCTAACAAGCTGGGAAACCTAGAAGAAATGGACAACTTCTTAGAAAAATACAACCTTCCAAGACTGACCAAGCAAGAAACAGAAAAACTAAACAGACCAATCACCAGCAATGAAATTGAAGCAGTAATCAAAAAACTGCGCAAGAACAAAACCCCGGACCAGAGGGATTCACATCTAAATTCTACCAGACATATAGAGAAGAAATAACACTCCTTAAAGTTTTCAAAAAATAGAAGAGGAGGGAATACTTCCAAACTAATTCTATGAAGCCACCAGCATCACTCTAATACTAAAATCTAGCAAAGACCTCACCATAAAAGAAAATTACAGACCAATATCCCTGATGAACGCAGATGCAAAAATACTCAACAAAATACTAGCAAACCGAATTCAAACATTCATCAAGAGGCTCATACACCATGATCAAGTGGGATTCATCCCAGGGATGCAAGGATGGTACAACATTCGAAAATCCATCAACATCATCCACCACATCAACAAAAAGAAGAACAAAAACAACATGATCATCTCCATAGATGCTGAAAAAGCATTTGACAAAATTCAGCATCCATTCATGATTAAAACTCTCAACAAAATGGGTGTAGGCGGGAAGTACCTCAACATCATAAAGGCCATATATGACAAACCCACAGCTAACATCATACTTAGCAGCGAGAAGCTGAAAGCTTTCCATCTAAGAGCGGGAACAAGACAGGGATGCCCACTCTCTCCACTGTTATTCAACATAGTACTGGAGGTCCTACCATAGCAATCAGACAAAACAAAGACATACAAGGCATCCAGATTGGTAAAGAAGAAGTCAAATTGTAACTATTTGCAGATGATATGACACTGTACATAAAAAAACCTAAAGACTCCACTCCAAAACTACTAGAACTAATATCTGAATTCAGCAAAGTTGCAGGATACAAAATTAACACACAGAAATCTGTTGCTTTCCTATACACTAACGATGAACTAACAGAAAGAGAAATCAGGAAAACAATTCCATTCACAATTGCATCAAAAAGAATAATATACCTAGGAATAAACCTAACCAAGGAAGTGAAAGACCTGTACTCTGAAAACTACAAGACATTCCTAAGAGAAATTAAAGAGGACACTAACAAATGGAAATGCATCCCATGCTCTTGGCTAGAAAGAATAAATATTGTCAAAATGGCTGTACTACCTAAAGCAATCTACAGATTCAATGCAATCCCTATCAAACTACCAATAGCTTTCTTCAATGAACTGGAACAAATAATTCTAAATTTCATATGGAACCAGAAAAGACCCCGAATAGCCAAAGGCAATCCTAAGAAGGAGGAATAAAACAGGAGGAATTACGCTCCCTGACCTCAAGCTCTACTACAAAGCCACAGTAATCAAGACAATTTGGTATTGGCATAAAAACAGACCCACAGACCAGTGGAACAGAATAGAAAATCCGAACATTATCCCAAATTTACAGTCAATTAATATTTGATAAAGGAGCCTTGGATATACAATGGGGAGATGACAGCCTCTTCAGCAGCTGGTGTTCGAAAAACTGGACAACTACATGTAAGAGAATGAAATTGGACTACTGTCTAGCCCCATACACAAAGGTAAACTCAAGGTGGATCAAAGACCTGAATGTAAGTCATGAAACCATAAAACTCTTAGAAAAAAACAGAGGCAAAAATCTCTTGGACATAAACATGAGTGACTTCTTCATGAACATATCTCCCCGGGCAAGGGAAACAAAAGCAAAAATGAACAAGTGGGACTATATCAAGCTGAAAAGCTTCTGTACAGCAAAGGACACCATCAGTAGAACAAAAAGACACCCTACAGTATGGGAGAATATATTCACAAATGACGTATCTGATAAGGGGTTGACATCCAAAATTAAAGAACTCATGCACCTTAACAAACAAAAAGCAAATAATCCAATTAAGAAATGGGCACAGGACATGAATAGACACTTCTCCAAAGAAGAAATTAAGATGGCCAACAGGCACATGAAAAGATGCTCCACATCGCTAAACATCAGAGAAATGCAGATTAAAACCACAATGAGATATCACCTCACACCAGTGAGGAAGGCCAACATCCTAAACACAAACAACAACAAATGTTGGCGAGGATGTGGAGAAAGGGGAACCCCCCTACACTGCTGGTGGGAATGCAAATTAGTTCAACCATTGTGGAAAGCAGTATGGAGGTTCCTCAAAAAACTCAAAATAGAAATACCATTTGACCCAGGAATTCCACTCCTAGGAATTTACCCTAAGAAATGAGCAGCCCAGTTTCAAAAAGACAGATGTACCCCTATGTTTACTGCAGCACTATTTACAATAGCCAAGAAATGGAAGCAACCTAAGTGTCCATCAGTAGATGAATGGATAAAGATGTGGTACATATACACAATGGAATAGTATTCAGCCATAAGAAGAAAACAAATCCTACCATTTGCAACAACATGGATGGAGCTAGAGGATATTATGCTCAGTGAAATAAGCCAAGGCGAAAAAGACAAGTATCAAATGATTTCACTCATATGTGGAGTATAAGAACAAAGAAAAAAACTGAAGGAACAAAACAGCAGCAGACTCACAGAACCCAAGAACGGACTAATAGTTACCAAAGGGAAAGGGACTGGGGAAGAAGGGTGGGAAGGGAGGGATAAGAGGATAAAAGGGGTATTATGATTAGCAGACGTAAGGTAGGGGGGGCACGGGGAGGGCTGTACAACTCAGAGAAGACAAGTAGTGACTCTATAGCATCTCACTACGTAGAAGGACAGTGACTGTAATGGGTTTGGTGGGGGGGACCTGATGAAGGGGGTAGTTTAATTACCATAATATTGCACATGTAAATGTAGGTTAATGATACCAAAATAAATTGTAAATAAAAAATTAAAAATTAAAAAAAAAAACTCAAAATAGAAATACCATTTGACCCAGGAATTCCACCCCTAGGAATTTACCCTAAGAATGCAGCAGCCCAGTTTGAAAAGGACATATGCACCCCTATGTTCATCGCAGCACTATTTACAATAGCCAAGAAATGGAAGCAACCTAAGTGTACATCAGTAGATGAATGGATAAAGAAGATGTGGTACATATACACAATGGAATAGTATTCAGCCATAAGAAGGAAACAAATCCTACCTTTTGGGGCATTACGATTAGCAGATGTAATGTTGGGGGGGCATGGGGAGGGCTATACAACTCAGAGTAGAACAAGTAGTGATTCTATAGCATCTCACTACGCTGAGAAAGTGACTGTAGTGGGGTTGGTGGGGGGGGGGAACCAGATGAAGGGGTAGTTTAATAACCATAATATTGCACATGTAATTGTAGATTAATTATACCAAAATAAATTATAAAAAATAAATAGAATCAGAAATGAGAAAGAAAAATCACGATGGACCCCACAGAAATACAAAGAATTATTAGAGAATACTATGAAAATCTAAATGCTAACAAGCTGGAAAACCTAGAAGAAATGGACAACTTCTTAGAAACATACAACCTTCCAAGACCGACCAAGGAAGAAACACGAAAAGTAAACAGACCAATTACCAGCAACGAAATTGAATCGGTAATCAGAAAACTACTCAAGAACAAAACTCCTGGGCCAGATGGATTCACTGCTGAATTTTATCCGACATATAGAGAAGACATAATACCCATTCTCCTTAAAGTTTTCCAAAAAGTAGAAGAGAAGGGAATACTTCCAAACTCTTTCTATGAAGCTAGCACCACTCTAATGCCAAAACCAGGGAAAGACCTCACCAAAAAAGAAAGTTACAGACAATATCCCTGATGGACGTAGATGCAAAAATACTCAACAAAATATTAGCAAACTAAATTCAAAAATACATGAAGAGGATCATACACCATGATCAAATGGGATTCATCTCAGGGATGCAAGGATGGTACAACATTTGAAAATCCATCATCATCCACCACAGAATCAGTAACTATATTCTCCATGCTGTACTACCATCCCCATGAACAACTTATATTGTGATTGCGAACTACCCTCCCTCTACCTTACCCTACGAAACCTCTGTGCCAACTACTCCACCTTGATAACCACTTGTCACTTCTCACTTTCAGTCTACTGCTGTTTTGTTCCCCCCATTTTGCTTTGTATTTACATTCTGCAAATAAGTGAAATCATATGGTATTTGTCTTTCCCTACCTGGCTTATTTCACTGAGCGTAACAACCTCTAGATCATTCCATGTTGTGGCAATTAATTAATTTTATGTAATGTGAATTCTAGCTCAACTTCAAAAAAATTAAATGAGAGAAAGGGAAATATTTTTTTAAAGACCACCAAATTTAATCTTCTTTACTCAGTATTTTAAAAAAATTTTTATTAAGATATTATTGATATACACTCTTATGAAGGATTCACATGAAAAAACAATGTGGTCACTACATTTACCCATATTATCAATTCCCCACCCATACCCCATGGCAGTCACTGTCCATCAGTGTAGTAAGATGACACAGATTCACTGTTTGCCTTCTCTGTGCTACACTGTTTTCCCAGTGATTCCCCACACCATGTGTACTAAACATAATACCACACAATCCCCTTCTCCCACCCTCCCCACCCGCCCTCCCACACTCCTCCCTTTGGTAACCATTAGTTCCTTCTTGGAGTCTCTGAGTCTGTTGCTACTTTGTTCCTTCAGTTTTGCTTCGTTGTTATACTCCACAAATGAGGGAAATCATTTGGCACTTGTCTTTCTCCACTTGTTTTTTTTCACTGACCATAATATCCTCCAGCTCCATCCATGTTGTTGCAAATGATAGGATTTGCTTCTTTCTTATGGCTGAATAGTATTCCATTGAGTATATCTACTCTTCTCTATCCATTCATCTACGGATGGACACTTAGGTTGCTTCCATTATCTTGGCTATTGTAAAAAGTGCTGCGTTAAACATAGGGGTGCATATGTCTTTTTGAATCTGAGAAGTTGTATTCTTTGAGTAAATTCCAAGGAGTGGGATTCCCAGGTCAAATGGTATTTCTATTTTTAGTTTTTTGAGAAACCTCCATATTGCTTTGCACAATGGTTGAACTAGCTTACATTCCCACCAGCAGTGCAGGAGGGTTCCCCTTTCTCTGCATCCTCGTCAGCATTTGTTGTTTTTAGTCTTTTCTATGCTGGCCATCCTTACTGGTGTGAGGTGACATCTCATTGTAGTTTTAATTTGCATTTTCCTGATGTTTAGTGATGTGGAGCATCTTTTCATGTGTCTGTTGGCCATCTGAATTTATTCTTTGAGAACTGTCTCTTCATATCCTCTGCCCATTTTTTAATCTGGTTATTTGCTTTTTTGGTGTTGAGGCATTTAAGTTCTCTATATATTTTGGATGTTACCCCCCTTGTCGGATATGTCATTTGCAAATATATTCTCCCATACTGCAGGATGCTTTTTTGTTCTGTTGATGGTCTCCTTTGCCATACAGAAACTTTTTAGGTTGATGTAGTCCCATGAGTTCATGTTTGCTTTTGTTTCCCTTGCTCGAGGAGATGCGTTCAGGAAGAAGTAGCTCATGCTTATATTCAGGAGATTTTTGCCTATGTTGTCTTCTAAGAGTTTTATGGTTTCATGACTTACATTCAGGACGTTGATCCATGTCAAGTTTACTTTTGTGTATTGGGTAATAAAATAATGCAGTTTCATTCTCTTGCATGTAGCTGTCCACTTTTGACAACACCAGCTGGTGAAGAGGCTGTCATTTCCTCATTGTATATCCATGGCTCCTTTATCATATATTAATTGACCATATATGGTTGGATTTGTATCAGGGCTCTCTAGTCTGTTCTATTGGTCTATGGGTCTGTTCTTGTGCCAGTACCAAATTGTCTTGATTACTGTGGCTTTGTAGTAGAGCTTGAAGTTGGGGACAATAATCTCCCCAGCTTTATTCTTCCTTCTCAGGATTGCTTTGGCTATTTGGGGTCTTTTATGGTTCCATATGAATTTTAGAACTATTTGTTCCAGTTCATTGAAGAATGCTGTTGGTATGTTGATAGGAATTGCATTGAATATGTAGACTGCTTTAGGCAGGATGGCCATTTTGACAATATTAATTCTTCCTAGCCAAGAGCATGTGATGAATTTCCATTTATTAGTGTCCTCTTTAATTTCTCTCGTGAGTGTATTGTAGTTTTCAGAGTATAGGTCTTTCACATCCTTGGTTAGGTTTATTCCTAGGTATTTTATTCTTTATTTTCGTGTTTTTTTTAAGGTTTAGTATTTTTTTTTTGCTATTATTAATATACAGTTACATGAGGAATATTATGGTTACTGGACTTCCCCTATTATCAGATCTATTTTATTCTTTTGATGCAACTGTGAATGGAATTGTTTTCCTGATTTCTCTCTCAGCTGGTTCATTGTTAGTGTATAGGAATGTCACAGATTTCTGTGTATTAATTTTGTATCCCACAACTTTACTGAATTCAGATAGTAGATCTAGTAATTTTGGAGTGGATTCCTTAAGGTTTTTTATGTATAATATCATGTCATCGGCAAACAGGGACAGTTTAATTTCTTCCTTACCAATCTGGATGCCTTTTATTTCTTTGTGTTGTCTGATTACCATGGCTAGGACCTCCAGTACTATGTTGAACAGAAGTGGGGAGAGTGGGCATCCTTGTCTTGTTCTTGATCTTAAAGGAAGAGCTTTCAGCTTCTCACTGTTAAGTATAATCTTGGCTGTGGTTTTGTCATATATGGCTTTATTATGTTGAGGTACTTGCCCTCTATACCCATTTTGTTGAGAGTTTTTATCATGAATGGGATTTAAATTTTGTCAAATGCTTTTTCAGCATGTATGGAGATGATCATGTGGTTTTTGTCCTTTTTTTATTGATGTAGTGGATGATGTTGATGGATTTTCGAATGTTTTACCATCCTTGCATCCCTGGAATAAATCCTAGTTGATCATGATGGATGATATTATTGATGTATTTTTAAATTTGGTTTGCTAATATTTTGTTGAGTTATTTTTGCATCTATGTTCATCAGGGATATTGGTCTGTAATTTTCTTTTTTTGTGGTGTCTCTGCCTGGTTTTGGTATTAGAGTGATGCTGGCCTCATAGAATGCGTTTGAAAGTATTCCCTCTTCTTCTACTTTTTGGAAAACTTTAAGGAGGATGGGTATTAGGCCTTCACTAAATGTTTGATAAAATTCATCGGTGAAGCCATCTGGTCCAGGCGTTTTGTTCTTAGGTAGGTTTTTCATTACCAGTTCAATTTCATTGCTGGTAATTGGTCTGTTCAGATTGTCTGTTTCTTTCTGGGTCAGCCTTGGAAGGTTGTATTTTTCTAGAAAGTTGTTCATTTCTTCTAGGTTATCCAGTTTGTTAGCATATAATTTTTCATAGTATTCTCTAATAATTCTTTGTATTTCTGTGGTGTCCATCGTGATTTTTCCTTTCTCATTTATTATTCTGTTTATGTGTGTACACTCTCTTTTTTTCTTGATAAGTCTGGCTAGGAGTTTATCTATTTTGTTTATTTTCTCGAAGATCCAGCTCTTGCTTTCATTGTTTCTTTCTATTGTTTTATTCTTCTTGATTTTATTTATTTCTGCTTTGATCTTTATTATGTCCCTCCTTCTACTGACTTTGGGCCTCATTTGTTCTTCTTTTTCTAGTTTCATTAATTGTGAGTTTAGACTGCACATTGGAATTGTTCTTCCTTCCTGAGGTAGACCTGTATTGTAATATACTTTCCTCTTAGCACAGTCTTAGCTGCATCCCACAGATTTTGTGGTGTTGAATTATTGTTGTCATTTGTCTCCATATATTGCTTGATCTCTGTTTTCATTTGGTCATTGATCCATTGATTATTTAGGAGGATGTTATTAAACCTCCATGTGTTTGTGGGCTTCTTTGTTTTGTTTGTGTAATTTATTTCTAGTTTCATACTTTTGTGATCTGAGAAGCTGGTTGGTACAATTTCAATCTTTTTAATTTACCAAGGATCTTTTTGTGGCCTAGTATATGATCTGTTCTTGAAAATGTTCCAAGTGCACTTGAGAAGAATGTGTATTCTGCTGCTTTTGGGTGTAGAGTTCTGTAGATGTCTGTTAGGTTCATCTGTTTGAATGTGTTGTTCAGTGCCTCTGTCTCCTTACTTATTTTCTGTCTGGTTGATCTGTCCTTCAGAGTGAGTGGAGTGTTGAAGTCTCCTATAATTAATGCATTGCATTATATTTCCCCTTTTAATTCTCTTAGCATTTGTTTCACATATGTAGGTGCTCCTGTGTTGGGCAAATAGACATTTATAATGGTTTTATCTTCTTCTTGGATTGACCCTTTTATCATTATATAATGTCCTTCTTTGTCTTTTGTGACTTTCTTTGTTTTGAAGTCGATTTTGTTTGATGCAAGTACTGCAACTCCTGCTTTTTTCTCCCTGTTAGTTGCATGAAATATCTTTTTCCATCCCTTCCCTTTTAGTCTATGTATGTCTTTGGGATTAAAGTAAGTCTCTTGTAGGCAGCATATAGATGGGTCTTGTTTTTTTATCCATTCAGTGACTCTATATCTTTTGATTGGTGCATTCAGTCCATTTACATTTAGGGTGATTATCGATAGGTATGTACTTATTGCCATTGCAGTCTTTGGATTCCTGGTTACCAAAGGTTCAAGGTTAACTTCCTTACTAAGAGTCTAACTTAACTCACTTAATATGCTATTACAAACACAATCTGAAGTTTCTTTGTTTTGTCTCCTCCTTTTTCTTTCTCCTCCATTCTTTATATATTAGGTATCATATTCTGTGCTCTTTGTCTATCTCTTGATTGACTTTGGGGATAGTTAATTTAATTTTGCATTTGCTTAGTAATTAGCTGTTCTACTTCCTTTACTGTGGTTTTATTACCTCTGGTGACAGCTCGTAAACCTTAGGAAAACTTCCATCTATGGCAGTCCCTCCAAAATACACTGTAGAGATGGTTTGTGGGAGGTAAATTCTCTCAGCTTTTGCTTCTCTGGAAATTGTTTAATCCCCCCTTCAAATTAAATGATAATCTTGCTGGATAAACTTTTCTTGGTTCAAGGCCCTTCTGCTTCATTGCATGAAATACATCATGTCACTCCCTTCTGGCCTGTAAGGTTTCTGCTGAGAAGTCTGATGATAGCCTGATGGGTTTTCCTTTGTATGTGATCTTATTTCTCTCTCTGGCTGCTTTTAATAGTCTGTCCTTATCCTTGATCTTTGCCATTTTAATTACTGTATGTCTTGGTGCTGTCTTCCTTGGGTCCCTTGTGTTGGGAGATCTGTGCACCTCCACGGCCTGAGAGACTATTTCATTCCCTAACTGGGGAATTTTTCAGCAATTACCTCCTCAAAGACACTTTCTATCCCTTTTTCTCTCTCTTCTTCTGGTACCCCCATAATTCAAATATTGTTCTGTTTGGATTGGTTACACAGCTCTCTCAATATTCTTTCATTCTTAGAGATCATTTTTTCTCTCTGTACCTCAGCTTCTTTGTATTCCTCTTCTCTAGTTTCTATTTCATTTATCGTCTCCTCCACCATATCCAAATTGCTTTTAATACACTCCATTGTGCTCTTCAATATTGGATCTCCAACCGGAATTCATTACTGAGTTCTTGAATATCTTTCTGTACCTCCATGAGCATGTTAATGATTTTTATTTTGAACTCCCTTTCAGGAAGAGTCATGAGGTCAATGTCATTTAAATCTTTCTCAGACGTCATATTAATAATTTTACTTTGAACCAGGTTTCTTTGGCATTTCATATTTGTACATGGCGCCGTCTAGTGCCCAGAAGCTCTACTCTCTGGAGCCTGCTCAGCCACTGAAGCAATGTTGGGGGTCGCAGGGGAGTGGTATTGGTGCCTGGGGAAGGAAAGAGCTGTTTCCTGTTTCCTGGCTGCTATGCCTGTCTACACTGCCAGAACCAGTGGGCCGAGCACACAGGTATAAGCCTCTATGCTTTGCGTTTGTAGTTGCCGTAGACAGATCTTCCCTCTGGCTGGCCTAACCCCAGGGTAGGGTTTGCTGGTTTGCGAGCCAGGTGGGGCTGGCCGGGAGAAAGGCGCAGTAGGCTGCGTATCACGGAGGGGGTCCTTGGAGCTGTATAGCCATCCAGGAAGCTGGAGCACCTGAAGATTGTGAAAGCTCCCCATCTGCTGGGCAGAGTGCACCTGGACAATTTTGTCTACCTGTTCTTTCTCCTGAGCAGTAACCTCTGTGCAATCCTTGCCCCTTTAGCAGCCCTCTTCCTAAGGGCTTCCTTGTTAGGAAGTCTCTAAGACTGCCAGCCTTTATTTTGTCCCAGAGCAGCCAGATATGGATTCCCTGCTTTCCACAAGCAGCTAGAATCTCAGTCTCTCCAGGAATTCTGCCTGTCTTAGCTTTCCAAGCTCCTAATTACAAGAGTATCATGCAAGCACCATGAAATGTAGGTTTGTGCTCCCAGAGCAGATCTCCAGAGGTAGGTATTCAGCAGTCCCAGGCCTCCACTCCCTCCCGGCTCTGTTTCTCTTCCTCCTGTCAGTGAGCTGGGGTGGGGGAAGGCCTTGGGTCTCGTCGGGTCACGGCTTTGGTATGTAGCCAGGTTCTGTGAGGTCTGCTCTTTTCTCCAGGTGTATGCAGTCTGGCAGTGTCCTCTTTCCTCTTGCTCTTTTAAGAGTAGTTGTATTAATTATATTTTTGTATTACATGCGGTTTTAGGAGGAAGCCTCTGTCTCACCTCTCACGCTGCCATCTTTAATCCTTCTCATTAAAGAAGTTTTTATAACAGCTGTATTTTGGTACAATCCATATACCATATAATTCGCCCATTTAAAGGGTACAATTCAATTGTCATTAGTGCAGTCACAGAGTTGTGCAACCACCAACAGAATTTTAGAACACTTTTATCACCACCACCCCCAAAAAATGGTACCATTAGCAGTCACTCCCCATTCCCTCCTCCCTCAAGCTCTAGTCAACCACTAATCTACTTTCTGAATCTACTGCTTTGCCTACCCTGGCATTTCATAGAAATGGAGTCATATGTTATATGATACTTTGTGACTGGCTTCATTCACTCAGCATATTTTCAGGAAACCTTTATTTTAACAATAGCTCTGCACCATGGGAGGGGGAAAAAGATAGTGGAGTAGGAGGCAAGGTGAAAACCTCCTCCCACACACACACCAAGAAAGCAACTACAGCCAATACAACTAACCCTGAAAAACGACCTGAAGACTGAAGAAAAGATCACCTACTGAAGAACTTCACCTGGTAAGGAAGAGAAGACCACACAGAAAAGGATAAAGTGGCAGAACCACATAAATCCCGACCCCAGCCCTACCTCCACCCCACCCAAAAGCTAGAGGAAAAGAGCCAGGAGGGGATAAGCACTCAGAAACTCTGCACACTGAGCCCCTGAGATCTGCTCTGGGAAGAGAAGTCCACATTGCATCGGCCTTTGGCGATTAGTAGGGCTGGACACTAGGAACATTTGGAACACTCTGGGAGGCTAAGACTCCTGCCACTTGTGGAGGACAAGCATGCTCTAGTTGTCCTGCTGAAACCCAACACAGAGGTAGCAATTTGAAAGACTTCACAGCGTAAAAAAATTTACCTTCCTCCTTGAGGGTGGCCCGGCCCAGCCCAGTGCCAGAGGGTGAGAGAAGAACAAAGCTCTCTCCACAGGAGAAAGGACAGGTAGACAACTCTTCTCCAGCCCAACAGGTCAGGCACTCATGGAAGCCCTAAACACACCATGCTCCTTGCTGGTGACTAAGCCCCAGGTGTTTCCCTGTGTACCTGAACTCCCAGTCTGCTCAGCCCAGCAATATCAGATTTTGGGTTCTCTCAGCCCCCTCAGCCCAACTGGGAAGGCGCCTGCAGAAGCCAGCACTGGGCACTCCTTCCTCCTCAAGGGTAGCCGAGCCCAGTGCTGGGGAAACAGCTAAAGCAGTACAAGCACATGCCCAGGTGCCTCACTGCTGCACAACCCACTGCCAATTGACCACAGGCCCACACCTCCAGCCCCAGTGCACCCTGCTGCCAGGTGACAAAACACCTCACCTCCACAGGTCCAGGCCCGCGCCCACCCAAGAGCTGCATGACTGCCTCACCCACAAGGCAGCTGGGCAGGCAGAGGGCAGCCCTGCCCACAACGATCCCAACAGAAGCACCCCTACTTGTCTCACAAAGAGCCGGTTGAGGTGAACTGCCAACCATGTGGGAATGAGATAGACCACTCCTGGCAGACAGACAAAAAGGGAGCCCACCCATCACCCACCAAGAGCAACTTGGGTTCCACCCCAAAGGATAACCAGTCACTGGAGAGTAAATAGTCCTGAGCTTCTGGGCACCACAGGAGGCCTTCTTCATAAAGGCATTATTCTCTCGACCAAGAAGCATAGCAGATCTATCTAATACAAAGAATAAACACAGAAACACTGACCAAAGGGGGTGGCAGAGGAATATGTTCCAAACAAAACTAAAGCATAAGATGCAGAAAGAGGGATAAATGAAACAGAGATCACCAATCTTCTTGATAAAGATTTCAAAGTAACAGTCACAAATATGGTCACTGAACCATAGGGAAGTATTGATCTCAGGGATGACTTCAACAAAAGAGAAGAGTTGAAAAACAGCCACTCAGAGTTGAAGAATACAACCTAAAAGAAACACTAACTGGAGGGAATGGATAATAGATTGCTACAAGTAGAGGAGACAATCAATGAGATGGAAATTAGAGAACAGAAAACAACAAAGCTGAGGAACAGAGGGAGAAAGGGATCTCTAGAAATGGAAGGACGCTAAGAGAGCTGTGTGACAACTCCAAATGAAACAATGTTCACATAATAGGGGTACAAGAAGGAGAAGAAAGAGACAAAAGGGGAGAAAATCTCTCTGAAAAAATAATAGGTATGGTAACCACAAATCTAAAGCCTATAAAAGATAGACAAAAAAATTTTTAAAGAGAAATCCAATCACAGTGCTAAAGAAAACGACCAAATAACAAGAGAGGACTATAAGGGAGGAAGAAAAGAACAGAGAGGAACTAAAAAAAAAAAACCAGAAAACAATTAATAAAATGGAAATAAGTATATAACTACCAATAATTTCCTTAAATGTAAATGGACTGAATGCACCAATCAAAAACAGAGTGGCAGAATGCATTAAGAAACAAGACCCATTTATATGCTACCTACAGGAGACTCATTTCAGACCCAAAGACATACAAAGACTGAAAGTGAAGGGGTGGAAGAAGATATGCCATGCAAATAATAGGGAGAAAAAGGCTGGAGCAGCAGTACTTACATAAGACAAAATAGATCTCAAAAGAAAGAAAGTAACAGGAGACAAAGAGGGACATTACATAATGATAAAGGGGTCAGTTCAACAAGAAGATATAACCATTATAAAGATCTATGCACCCAATATAGGAGCATCTAAATACATAAAACAAACACTAACAGAATTAAAGGGGGAAAGAGATTACAACACCTTCATTGTCAGAGACTTTAATACACCACTTGTATCAACAGACCAACCAGACAGAAAACAAATAAGGAAATACGCACTGAACAATACATTAGATCAGATGGACTTAACAGACATCTACAGAACACTCCACCCAAAAGCAACAGGATACATGTTTTTCTCAAGTGTATATGGAACTTTCTCCAGAATAGATCACATACTAGACCACAAAAGGAGCCTCAATAAATTTAAAAGTTTGAAATTGTATCAAGCAATTACTCATACCAAGTGGCATGAAAACAGAAATTACACAAAGCAAACAGAAGAGCCTACAGCACGTGGAGTCTAAACAACATACTTCTAAATGATCAACGGATCAATGAACAAACTAAAACAGAAATCAAGCAATACATGGAGACAAATGAAAACAAAAATACAAGAGTCCAATATTTGTGGTACACTACAAAGGCTGTTCTAGGTAGGAAGTACATAGCAATACAGGCTTATTTTAAGAAAGAACAATCCCAAATTAACAGTCTAAACTCACAATTAAAGAAATTAGAAAAAGAAGAACAAATGAAATCTAAAGTGAGTAGAAGGAGGTACATAATAAAGATCAGAGCAGGAGTAAATAAAATAGAGAAGAATAAAACAATAGAAAAAAATCACTGAAACCAAGAGCTGGTTCATTGAGAAAATAAAATAGATAAACCTCCCTGTGGATAAAGTGAAGGTTCTGTCAGCCAGGATCCTCAGCTGAACCTAAACTACTTGATGATGTACTAGCCTACTGCTAGGCTACTGCTTCCACACCCTAGGCAATAAGCTATTATTGATTGAGTCACTATATAAAAAGCTCTGCCCAGTGTGCTGTGGGTGGAGCAGAGACAAAGGAGGATTACAGACCTGCAGAATGTTGGATGCAAACATAATTCTAGTACTCAACCCATTGCCAGGAGAACAAATGAAAGGGTAATAAACTCTTTCACTCCAAGAACGTTGCATTGTCATTCCTCAGTCTCACTGAATCCATAGTGAACTTCCCAGGGCTGAAACCCATTGGCAAGACACTCACAGCTGAATTCTACCAAACATTTAAAGTAGAGCTAATACCCATCCTTCTTAAAGTATTCCAAAAAGTAGAAGAGGAGGGAGTACATCCAAACTCATTCTGAGGCCAGCATCACATGAATACAGAAACCAGGCAAAGACACTACAAAAAAAGAAAATTACAGACCAAAATCCCCAATGCACACAGATGTAAAAATCCTCAACAAAATATTACCAAAACGAATTAAAAAATACATCCAAAGGATCATCCACCACAACCAAGTAGGACTTATTCCAGGGATGCAAGGACGGTATAATATTCATAAGTCAATCAGTATTACACACACATGAACAAAAAGAACATTAAATGTTAATGCTAAAATTTTGTGCCTGAAAAGCTTCTGTACAGCAAAGGACACCATCAGTAGAACAAAAAGACATCTTAAAAAATGGGAAAATATATTCATAAATGATGTATCTGATAAGGGGTTGACATCCAAAATATACAAAGAACTCACGCACCTTAACAAACAAAAAGCAAATAACCCAATTAAGAAATGGGCAGAGGACATGAATAGACACTTCTCTAAAGAAGAAATTCAGATGGCCAACAGGCACATGAAAAGATGCTCCACATCGCTAATCATCAGAGAAATGCAGATTAAAACCACAATGAGATATCACCTCACACCTGTGAGGATGGCCAACATCCAAAACACAAACAACAACAAATGTAGGCGAGGATGTGGAGAAAAGGGAACCCTCCTACACTGCTGGTGAGAATGCAAATTAGTTCAACCATTGTGGAAAACAGTATGGAGGTTCCTCAAAAAACTCAAAATAGAAATACCACTTGACCCAGGAATCCCACTCCTAGGAATTTACCCTAAGAACGCAGCAGCCCAGTTTCAAAAAGACAGATGCACCCCTGTTTATTGCGGCACTATTTACAATAGCCAAGAAATGGAAGCAACCTAAGTGTCCATCAGTAGATGAATGGATTAGAAGATGTGGTACATATACACAATGGAATATTATTCAGCCATAAGAAAAAAACAAATCCTACCATTTGCAACAACATGGATGGAGCTAGAGGGTATTATGCTCAGTGAAATAAGCCAGGCCGAAAAAGACAAGTACCAAATGATCTCACTCATATGTGGAGTATAAGAACAAAGAAAAAAACTGAAGGAACAAAACAGCAGCAGACTCACAGAACCCACGAATGGACTAACAGTTACCAAAGGGAAAGGGACTGGGGA
>JAQQAC010003639.1:4082407-4099205 GCA_029783875.1 Phataginus tricuspis | reverse complement strand
TTGCTCATGTAATTGTAGGTTAATGATACTAAAATAAAATAAATTGTAAAAAAATAATAATAAATGGATCAAAGTGTTACATAACTATATTAGTGCCTCAAAGCAAATAAAAAGCATTTTGTGATTTAAAAAAAAATGTTTAGTAAGAGTCAAGAGAATAATGGTAAGAGCAAAATCATGAAAAAGAGGAAGATTAAAAAAACAAAAAATACCTAAAAGTTTGGTACATTGTGCTCTCAGGGAAAGAAGAAAGTGACGTTTTAAAACTCTTATGGAATTGATGTGGGAAAAAAATTCTAAATGTGTAAATATGCAAGCCATTCTACTAATACTTATGGTGACCATTCAGGGTATGACAGAGGAAAGCACTCCTCGGTGTAGTTACATGGTAGAGTGTGGGGAGTAAGTCAGGATTCCTGTGGCCAGGATACTCACTGAACTTAAACCACCTGATGATGTAAATGGCCTGTTGCTAGGCTACCACTTCCACACCTTTAGGCAATAAGCTATTATTGCACTATATAGAGAGCTCGGCCCAGTGCTCTGGGCGGAGGCAGAGATGCTAGTGCTCAGCCTACCATCGGGAGAACAAGCCAGGTAATAAATCCTTTCACCCCAAAGAACGTTTTGCTGTCAATTTCTTTAGTCACATTGAATCCAGAGTGAACTTGCCCAGGACTGAAACCCATTGGCAAGACAACTGGTGAAAGTTGGCAGGGTTCATTGTTGATCAAGGAAAAAGACAGGCTGTCCTTATGGGAGGGGTGCTTCAGTGGGCTGCCCCTGTGAAAGGGGAGACAGTGGACTGTCCCCCAATGGGCATGTGGTCTGAGGTGGCTTGCCTCCTAGAGGACTGGGCCCCACCCCAGGACTTGAGGCAAGTGGAGGTGATACCTGAGGCAGTACGGACAGCCCTTGGTACAGTAAGTAGGTCTTTTGAGAGAGTGCCTGTGAGGCAGCGGGGACTGTGGGTTGGCTGCTTCTCACAGTATTAAAAATGTCTACAGACGAGAAGGACATGCTCCTGAACAAGACCCAAGAAATGGCGGCATGAGAACGTGAGCTGCAAACTTCTGTGGATTCCCTGAAGGAAATGGCATTGATGTGAGAGGAGGAAGCATGAGAACGCTGGCAGCAAGGTGATGTTGAAGAGGTAAAAGATTCCTTACAGAATGAGATGGCAGCGCTGCCAGGTGCTCTGAAGGAGGAAAAGGCCCTCAAGGAAAAAGATGAACTCCTGAGGGAAGCACAGGCAGAGGTGGCACGAGAACGCCAGCTGCGAAGCACTGAGGTGAAGGTAAGAGAGCTGCTGAAGACTGAACTAGCATTGCTGCGAGGCATGGCAGAAAAGGTAAAGGTTATAGCAGAGGAGGCATTCGGAAGAGGGGAGAGAAAGATGCCATCAGCCCTGGAAATGGAGGAGCTGGGGAAGGATGAAGGGGTGGTGCCAGAGGCACTGACCCCTCCTGTATTGAAAGCATGCCCAGTGGTTGTAAAGTAAATAAAGATCCAGCAGCCAAAAGTTCCCCAAGGAGAGGAGCAGCCCCCTCCCAAGGTCGTGGAGCACTCTATGCTCCGCCCCCATACTCAGGCTGAGCTGGTGGATTTGGTTTAGGCAGAAGCCCTCAGAGTCAGTATCTGCTTGGCTCCTGCGTCTGTGGGACTTAGGGGTGGATGGAATTGTTCTGTAGGGATCAGAGATGGGAAAGCTGGCTTCTCTGACAGTGCAGCCTGCCTTGAGGCAGCGATTACAAAATGCACATCAGACCCCAGGGAATCACTCCCTCCTCGATTGGCTTATGGCTGCACTCCGTGCTGTGTGGCCCAATCAGGGTGATCTACCATCCTCTTCTGTTAGATGGCAGACATATGCTGAGCTCCAACAGCTGTTACGAGAGCTAGGCATAAGAAATGCCATCTATAGTATAGAGAATTATGGCCCAGATGAACAGATTTTCACTACTGGGATGAGAAATATTGTGCTTCAAATGGCTCCCACATCCCTTTTTGGCCATCCCTCTAGTGGCCATTCTTTCCCCTCACTTAGGGCAGCCCATAAGCGAGGTGACATGTTGTCAGGGTCCAGGGGTTGCCTTTAAGGTTTTGGGGCAACATGAAGAGCAAAGAAGGCAGCAGGAGTCGTCATGGAGAGCGCTCAAACAGGCCACTTTATTCTGCACACAGCTGTACTTCTTATACTGCTATACTGCTAACTCATGGTTACATAAGTGTTTTAAGATGTGCATGCGTGTGGCCTTCATGGCTAGGCATCTGGTCTTCAAGGCCCTTATATAGCTCCTCTTCTATAGGTACAACAAGTTTCTCAAGGCCAGACATATCTGGGGTGAAGCAGCGGGCAGCTGTCTTCATAGAACAGTAGAGGAAGGCCGGAGGGCCTTCCCTACACATATACAGTAGCAGACTTAGGAGAGGCTGAAGCAATGAGACTCCAGAAAGAAATAAGGTCTGCTGCTCACAAGAAGAATTTAAAGGGCCCCGTGAACATTACGAGGACCCAGTTGTGGGCTGATTTAATACGGGCAGGAGCAGATGGAAGGAAATTAGATGGGAACTCAAATGGGATCTTACTAGAGCTATGGCAACAACTGAAACCAGAGCAGCAGTTCCAGCCATTAAGACCAAAGAGGCAGAGGTCAGAGACAGAGCCACAAGTCCAGCCTGTGTGTTTGCAAGACTTCCTGCTGGAGAGCAAGCCAACCTCACTTGAGCCCACACAGGAAGATGATTGGGGAACATGGTTTGACTGAGGGGAAGGTCGAGGTATCTGCCCTGAGGGACTGGGGGGCGACCAGAGGCTACATGTTGAAATGGCTATCCATTGGTCCCCAGTGAACATACAATGTGTCCTGGCTCTGGTGGACACAGGGGCTGAATGAGAATATCTTGCTGCCAGCAACAACTGCACTGAACCCCAGAGACTTCACTGAGTGGACGTGGCCTTGGACCTTTTGACACATGGACCAATGATAGCTGGCTCTCTGGGCACCCTGGGGACAAGGCCTGTAAGCTGGCCTCTTGTGTATGCCTGGAATAACAGCAGAGTGGTCCCCAAAGGTCACAGTAGTATATCCTGAACAGTCAAAAGGTAGGAGCATCTTACTGGGGAGTTTTATTTTATCATTATGGCCAGTGCATGCATCTCTAGTAACACTATATATAGACCCTTCAGTAACCCCCATGGGGAGAGGAGTAAAAGTATGGTATACTAGACCTGGAAGGGACCCATTCCTGCTACAGTCCTATCACAGGACCACTCTCTTGCATGCATCCTGCCTGATGAACAAGATTTGCCTATGTTGGTGTCATTAAAATATGTGTCTTATCACCCCTAAGGTCTTTGTGGATTGGGAACTTCTTCTAGCTTGAGGATTATTATAATTTTTGTAATTAGGAACCTCCTCTGGCTTGAGGATTATTATAATTTTTGTTACCTGCATCAAAATCTTGTTGTATCTTAGCTTTTGTTATTATCTCTAAGTTGTTGTTATCCTCTTCTGTTGCTGTTGTGGAATCTGGTTACATTGCTCCAGATTTCTCGCACAGGGACCACTGAGGAAGATTGAAAGCATGTAGATTGAAGGCAAGAATCCTGGAGGGGTGGAGTGTGGGGAAGTCAGGGTTCCTATGGCCAGGATCCTCACTGAACTTAAACCACCTGATGATGTAAATGGCCTGTTGCTAGGCTACTGCTTCCACACCTTTAGGCAATAAGCTATTATTGCACTATATAGAGAGCTTGGCCCAGTGCTCTGGGTGGAGCCAGAGATGCTAGTGCTCGACCTACCACAGGGAGAACAAGCCGGGTAATAAATCCTTTCACCCCAAAGAACGTCTTGCTGTCAATTTCTTTGCAAAGTTTACAGGAACAAGAGCATAAATTGTCAAATATTATGTCAGATACTGACGAGCAAGCTCAGGATTGTGTCATTTACTTCCAGACCAAGTCAATCTCTATTTTTATGGTCAGACTTACAGAAATAAGGAGAGGCAAAATTAGAGTGAAAATTTCTCAAGAGTAAGAGTATCACGGTAGCAGTCAAATTTTCTTGCAAATCACTAAAATACGTATACAAGGATAGACTTTATGATTCTTACTGTACGCAAAGATTTCCAAAGATGAAGTATTAAGTTATAACTCATAATTTAACTTCAATAAGGAGAGCCCACTTTGATTTAGCAAGGATAAAGGAAGTTTACCTTACATAACTCTCAAGATGATCTCATTATCACAATGCAAAATTTGTCCACTTCCCTCATAAAAAGCATTATTCCCCTATAAACTCGTAAGCCCAATTAAAGTATTAAATTCTAAAGTCTTTTGACTTATTTAAATTAAGCCTTATGCTTTCGGGAACCCAATTATATCCCATCCAATCCTAAAATACAGATGCTTCAGTATTTCCAGACATGATTCTTGTACATCTTATAAATGAAACAAACTACAGTGAGGGAATGAACTAGCTAATGCATACAAATAAATTACATGGGAAGTTATGCTGCCTTCAAAGGAGATTTTTTTTATTATCAACATTTGACTTGATACAGGGAGGTCTACAAGTATCTAAAGGTTCTCTTTGACACTTTTCATTTCACAGCTTGTTTCAAAAGTCAGAAACCTTAGGATTAAGTAAAGCCTTAAAGCAGGCTAGCTACAGTTGCGTGGACTTCATCACCAAGGTCTCACATTTCCTTTCAACAAGTGGTCAACCAATATTCATCATTAAATCCCAGCTCTCAACTCCCCAACTCCCTAGTCATCCCTCACACGTTCAATGTGGCCCCTTCTTCACAGAGGTCGACTCTAACCTACCCACACATACACATACACCATGAGTCTCCAATTCTCCCACATTGGCACAACTGCCTGTCAACATTCATCTGGTTGCTAAACAAGGGTCATTCGTCCTTCTTCCACTGATCTTGAACAGACTTGACACTGTCTACAATCTCCTGTTCCATTTCTTCCACAATAATCACTAGTCAAAGGAACAAAACAAGTCACTTTTCCTTAATCGCAGACAGCTCCTTTAACTCTATACACCTCCTCCCTCCTGCCACCCCCTTATTCTCTATCCTCCCTTTGTTACTCAGAAGGTGCAGGGTGGGAAAAATCTCACTCACCTCATGCTATAGGCACCAGCACCCAGTTCTTGGCCGATCCCAGACAGACTCGCATCAAAGTCCTGCACCAGCCCAGATTCAATCACTTCATCGGTCAGAGGCAGCTTCAGAGCCCAGGCCATCCTGGCGCCTTCCTTGCCTCAAGAGACACCGTGTCTTGCACAAAGGCAAGTAGTGTGATTCTACCCAACGGGGGCAAGACTGTAGAAAACTCCAAACCAAGATCTCTCACCAACCACCCACAAGCCCGACCAGCAGTCTGCACAACTAAGCTCCCGTCCCTTTGGCTCCTTGCATTTGGCTGCCCGGACTTCCAAAATCCCTCCCACAAAGCTCTCTGGAGCCGCGCGAGGGCCCCTTTGCTTTTCCAAAGGCAGCCCCGGACTCCGCACTCCCACACCGTGGGCTCTACCCCGTGGCGGTCACTCAATGCTTTCCAAACAGACTAGCGGCAGCGACCTGCCGCTTACCCGGCGCTGCCACGCCGCTTTTGCACCTTCCCTCCCGCCCCCTGCTGCTGGGAGCCCCCTCCCTCCCGGGACCCACTCTCTGTGTCCCCTGCAGGCCTCGCTTCCGGTCAGTCCCAGGATCACTTCCGGTCACCCCTGCTCAACCCCACGGCTCTTAGAACCAAATCCAGGTTGCAGCCGGGACAGCTTCCCGCTCTCTGCAGCCCCCCCAGGGCCTGAAAACACAGAAAGGGAAAGCCCAGCACGGGCTGGAAACCCAGAATCGCCAGCCCCCGGGCACCGCCCGCCGCCCAGCACCAACCAATCACGGGCGCCCTCTTCCTTCGCCGGCTCTGCGAACGTGACGTCACCCTGATGCTAGCCAATGAAGAAGAGACTTCGTCGGCCTGGGCAGTGAGGATAGGCCAGAAACGCCACCGCTCTCCGCCCCGGAGGTGGGCTGGGCGAGCTGGGCGTTGACCGGCATGAGTCAGGTGTCCGGGTTTAAATATCACCCACCGCGCAACCTGAGTTCTGGCATCTGCTGGGTATCCACGTCTGTGCCCTAAGGCGTAGGTGGAGACCTCGGTCTAGTCTTACACAACCCACACCCACCAGGCGGACTCGACTGTTTCCCAAATGCTCCGTAAAGTTCTCGTTTGTTAGTGGAATCTTCTCTCTCCTTAAACTAACCTCTGCGGATGTCTAGACTCCGTTTAAATACCACTTCTCTCCATAAACAGGTTATCTTCCGCATTCTTCCTCATGCATTTGAACAGGAAAGCATGAGAATGGTGAAAGTGTGGTGGTTTTAAAAAGGTGGTGGTCTAGGGAAACAAAAGCAAAAATGAACGAATGGGACTATATCAAACTAAAAAGCTTCTGTATAGCAAGGGATACCATCAGTAGAACAAAAAGATATCCTACAGTATGGGAGAATATATTCATAAATGACATATCTGACAAGGGGTTGACATCCAAATTATATAAAGAGCTCATGCACCTCAACAAACAAAAAGCAAATAAGCCAATTTAAAAATGGGCAGAGGAGCTGAACAGACACTTCTCCAAAGAAGAAATTCAGATGACCAACAGGCACATGAAAAGATGCTCCACATCACTAGTCATCAGAGAAATGCAAATTAAAACCACAACGAGATAGCACCTCGCACCAATAAGGATGGCCGCCATCCAAAAGACAAACAACAACAAATGCTGGCGAGGATGTGGAGAAAGGGGAACCCTCCTACACTGCTGGTGGGAATGTAAATTAGTTCAACCATTGTGGAAAGCATTATGGAGGTTCCTCAAAAACTCAAAAAAGAAATACCATTTGACCCAGGAACTCCACTCCTAGGAATTTACCCTAAGAATGCAGCAGCCCAATTTGAAAAAAGACAGATGCACCCCTATGTTTATCACAGCACTATTTACAATAGCCAGGAAATGGAAGCAACCTATGTGTCCATCAGTAGATGAATGGATAAAGAAGATGTGGTATATATACACCATGGAATATTATTTAGCCATAAGAAGAAGACAAATCCTACCATTTGCAACAACATGAATGGAGCTAGAGGGTATTATGCTCAGTGAAATAAGACAAGCCAAAAAAGACAAGTACCAAATGATTTCACTCATCTGTGGAGTATAAGAACAAAGAAAAAACTGAAGGAAGAAAACAGCAGCAGACTCACAGAACCCAAGAATGGACTTATAGTTACCAAAGGGAAAGGTACTGGGGAGGATGGGTGGGAAGGGAGGGATAAGGGGGGAAAAGGGCATTACGATTAGCACACATAATGTAGCGGGGGTGGGGAGGGTGAGGGGGATACGGGGAAAGCAGTATAACACAGAGAAGACAAGTAGTGATTCTATAACATCCTTCTACGCTGATGGACAGTGAGCAATGGGGTATGTGGTGGGGATTTGATAATAGGGGGAGTCTAGTAACCATAATGTTGCTCATGTAATTGTATGTTAACATAATAGCAAAATAAAAATAAAAAAAGGTGGTGGTCTGAAGATCAGGATTTGGGCTAGCAGTCTTCGGTTAATAGTTTGGTGACTTAAGAGTAATGTTTAATCTCACTGAGATTTTACTTTCTCATTTGAAAAGTAGTGATAATCATACCTACTCTACCTTCCTCCTTTGATGATTAAACAATAATGTCCATTGTTGTTGTTTTTTACTATTATATTTTATTAAAGTATAGTTGATACACAAGTTATAGTGGTTTCAAGTATACAACGTAGTGATTCAACAGTTATCAATGTTATTAAACGCTCACCCCAACTAGTGTTACTGTCTGTCAACATAGAATATTACAGAATTATTGACTATATTCTCTATGTTGTACTTTAATCCCCATGACTAATTTATATTATGATTAAGATTTTGTGCCTCTATCCCCTTCACCTGTTTCACCCACCCACTCGTTTCTCTCTCCCATGGTAGACACCAGACCCTTCTCAGAGTTTGAGTCTTTTGCTGTTTTGTTCTTTTGTTTTGTTTTTTATATCCTACATAAAGTGGAATTATACGGTATTTGTCTTTCTCTGCCTGGCTTACTTCCCTTAGCATAATACCCTCTAGATCCATCCATGCTATTACAAATGGTAGGATTTCTTTATTTTTTATGGCTGAATATTATCCCACATCTTCTTTATCCACTCTTCTACTGATGGACACTTTGGTTGCTTCCATATTTGGCTATTGTAAATAATGTGGCAATAAACATAGGAGTGTATATGACTTTTCTAGTCTGTGATTTTGTTTTCTTTGCGTAAATTCCCAGAAGTGGAATTACTGGGTCATATGGTATTTCTATATTTAGTTTTTTGAGGAACCTCCATATTGCTTTCCATAGTGGCTTGATCAATTTATATTCCCACCAACAGTGCTGGCAGATTCCCTTTTCTCCCCATCCTCACCACCACTTGTTATTTCTTGTCTTTGGGATGGTAGCCATTCTGAGTGGTATAAAGTGATTTCTCATTGTAGTTTTGATTTGCATTTCCCTGATGATTAGTGATGTGGAGCATCTTTCCATGTGCCTGTTGGCCAAACGGATGTCTCCTTTAGAAAAATGTCTATTCAGGTCCTCTGCCTATTTTTTAATTGGGTTACTTGGAGTTTTTTGGTGTTGCGTCATAAGAGTCTTTATATATTTTAGATATTAGCTCAGATATATCATTTGTGAATATATTCTCCCACACTGCCTTTTTGTTTTGTTGATGTTTTCCTTTGCTGTACAGAGCTTTTTAGTTTGATGTAATACCACTTGTTTGTTTTTTCTTTTGTTTCCCTTGCCCAGGGGGACATATCCAGAAAAAAAATTTTCACACTTATGTCCAAGAGATTTTTGCTTATGTTTCCTTCTAAGAGTTTTATGGTTTCATGTCATATTTAGGTCTTCAATCCATTTCAAGTTTACTTTTGTGAATGGTGTTAGATAGTGATCCAGTTTCATTCTCTTGCATGTAGCTCTCCAGTTTTCCCAACACCATTTATTAAAGAGGCTAACTTTACATATTCTTGCTCCCTTTGTCATATATTAATTGACTTTATATGCATGGGTTTATTTCTGTGCTCTCTATTCTGTTTCATTGATCTATGGGTCTATTCTTGTGCCAGTAGCATACTGGTTTTTTTTTTTTAATCTGAAACCTTAAATTGCTTTATATTTTCTTTTTTAAATATTTTTTTATTAAGGTATTATTGATATACACTCTTATGAAGGTTTCACATGAAAAACAATGTGGTTACTACATTTACCCATATTATCAAGTCCCCACTCATACCCCATTTCAATCACTGTCCCATCAGTTTAGTAAGATGCCACAGAGTCACTATTTGCCTTCTCTGTGCTACACTGTCCTCCCCATGATCCCCCACCACCATGTGAGTAGCATACTGTTTCAATCATTGCAGCTTTGTAGAATAGCTTGAAATCAGAGAGCATGATGCCCCCATGTTGGTTCTTTCTCAAGATTGTTCTAACTATTCTGGGTCTTTTGTGGTTACTTCCATATAACCTACTGTATAGGAGAATATATTCACAAATAATATATCTGATAAGGGGCTAATATCCAAAGCATATACATTTTAGGATTATTTGCACTAGTTCATTGAAAAATGCAATTGGTATTCAATGGGTATTGCATTGAATCTGTAAATTGCTTTGGGCAGGATGGCCATTTTGACAATATTAATTCTTCCCATCCATGAGCATGAGATATCTTTCCATTTATTTGTGTCTTTTTCAATTTCTTTTATCATTGTCATAGTAGTCAGAGTACTTATCTTTCACCTCCTTGGTTAAACTTATTCCTAGGTATTTTACTATTTTTTAATACAATTATAAATTGAATCATTTCATTGACTTCTGTTTCTGCTAGTTTTTTATTAGAATGTAGAAATGCAACAGATTTCTGGGTATTGATTTTGTATCTTGCAACTTTAATGAATAATATTGTCCATTGTTTATTGAGCATCAACTATACATCAGGAATTTTATTACATTATCAGTAATCTTCAGGACAATTGTATAACTAGAATTATAGTTCTAAAGGTAAATATTCTAAAAATTCATATGGAACCAGAAAAGACCCCGAATAGCCAAGGCAATTCTGAGAAGGAGGAATCAAACAGGGGGAATTACGCTCCCTGACTTCAAACTCTACTACAAAGCCACAGTAATCAAGACAATTTGGTACTGGCACAAAAACAGACCCACAGACCAGTGGAACAGAATAGAAAATACAAACATTAACCCAAACATTTACAGCCAATTAACATTTGATAAAGGAGCCTTGGATATACAATGGGGAGATGACAGCCTCTTCAGCAGCTGGTGTTGGAAAAACTGGACAGCTACATGTAAGAGAATGAAACTGGACTACTGTCTAGCCCCATACACAAAGGTAAACTCAAGGTGGATCAAAGACCTGAATGTAAGTCATGAAACCATAAAACTCTTAGAAAAAAACAGAGGCAAAAATCTCTTGGACATAAACATGAGCGACTTCTTCATGAACATATCCCCCCAGGCAAGGGAAACAAAAGCAAAAATGAACAAGTGGGACTATATCAAGCTGAAAAGCTTCTGTACAGCAAAGGACACCATCAGTAGAACAAAAAGACATCCTACAGTATGGGAAAATATATTCATAAATGATGCATCTGATAAGGGGTTGACATCCAAAATATATAAAGAACTCACGCACCTTAACAAACAAAAAGCAAATAACTCAATTAAGAAATGGGCACAGGACATGAATAGACACTTCTCTAAAGAAGAAATTCAGATGGCCAACAGGCCCATGAAAAGATGCTCCACATCGCTGGTCATCAGAGAAATGCAGATTAAAACCACAATGAGATATCACCTCACACCAGTGAGGATGGCCAACATCCAAAACACAAACAACAACAAATGTTGGCGAGGATGTGGAGAAAAGGAAACCCTCCTACACTGCTGGTGGGAATGCAAATTAGTTCAACCATTGTGGAAAGCAGTATGGAGGTTCCTCAAAAAACTCAAAATAGAAATACCATTCGACCCAGCAATTCCACTCCTAGGAATTTACCCTAAGAATGCAGCAGCCCAGTTTCAAAAAGACAGATGCACCCCTATGTTTATTGCAGCACTATTTACAATAGCCAAGAAATGGAAGCAACCTAAGTGTCCATCAGTAGATGAATGGATAAAGAAGATGTAGTACATATACACAATGGAATAGTATTCCGCCATAAAAAGAAAACAAATCCTACCATTTGCAACAACATGGATGGAGTTAGAGGGTATTATGCTCAGTGAAATAAGCCAAGCCGAAAAAGACAAGTATCAAATGATTTCACTCATATGTGGAGTATAAGAATAAAGAAAAGAAAACTGAAGGAACAAAACAGCAGCAGACTCACAGAACCCAAGAACGGACTAATAGTTACCAAAGGGAAAGGGACTGGGGAAGATGGGTGGGAAGGGAGGGATAAGGGGGGAAAAGGGGTATTACGATTAGCAGATGTAAGGTAGCGGGGGCACGGGGAGGGCTGTACAACTCAGAGAAGACAAGTAGTGACTCTATAGCGTCTCACTACGCTGATGGACAGTGACTGTAATGGGGTTGGTGGGGGGGACCTGATGAAGGGGGTAGTTCAATCACCATAATATTGCACATGTAATTGTAGGTTAATGATACCAAAATAAATTGTAAATAAAAAAATAAAGGTAAATATTCTGACCCTCATTTTACCAATAAGGAGAGAAAGCTAAAGGCTTAAATTGGCCAGAGCTAAATTGGTGTGCCCACTTCAGAGCTGATTCCAAAGCCTGACATTTCACTACAAGGCACTGCCTGTATGTGGAAGTATTGGTTCATTGTTATATTCCATTACTGAAATTTTTTTACAATTTATCTTGAGTTGTATACATTTGCCTTTTCACTAGACTGTGATCTAAAGAACAGAGAATAAATCTTTTTCAGGCTTATGTTATTGTGTTCTAAACATCATCTCCTAGTATAGTTCCCACATTCACTAGGGCTTTTTCTTTTTCTTTTTTTTTTAACAATTTATTTTATTTTAGTATCATTAACCTACAATTACATGAGCAATATTGTGATGATTAAACTACCGCCTTCATCAGGTCCCCCCCACCAACCCTATTACAGTCACTGTCCATCAGTGTAGTGAGATGAGAATCACTACTTGTCTTCTCTGAGCTGTACAGTCCCCCCCGTCCCCCCACCCTATGTCTGCCAATCGTAATGCCCCTTTTACCCTCTTATCCCTCCCTTCCCACCCATCTCCCCAGTCCGTTTCCCTCTGGTAACTATCAGTCCGTTCTTGGGTTCTGTGAGTCTGCTGCTGTTTTGTTCCTTCAGTTTTTTTTTTTTTCTTTGTTCTTATACTCCACATATGAGTGAGATCATTTGGTACTTGTCTTTTTCGGCCTGGCTTATTTCACTGAGCATAATACCCTCCAGCCCCATCCATGTTGTTGCAAATGGTAGGATTTGTTTTTTTCTTATGGCTGCGTAGCTTTTTCTTTTTTAACAAAATTTACTGATTTACAAAAAGAAAGAAAGAAAAGAAAGAAGTTGCCACAAAGTTGACAGGATGCTAGCAGTTTCAGCCACAGGTTTATCTCTTTGAGATAAGGCTTACCCGTCTTCTTACCTTACTAAGCCCTGGCATTCAAGTCTTGGTTCATTCCTGGGACGTTCATTATATCTTCAAGCCATTTTTTCTTCTCTTGATCCAATTTTATAATAAAACATGTGTCTGTGGGTAAAGGAATGGGTCTTGGGCTCACAGTCCAAAAGAGAGGTATCATACACCAAAATCTTTTGTAAACAAGCACTGTATCCAGAGTATTTTGATACACTTAATACAGGAAGAACCATGCATTGTTTGAACAACAGCTCCGTCATTAGATGCATAATCTGGGGCAAGTAACTTTACATCTCTGAACCTCAGTATTTTAATCCATAAATTAGTGAAAACAACACCTCCTCTTAAAATTGTTGTGAAGGTTAGATAAAGTGCCAAGATGCCACATAATTAATAATTATTCAATAAGTGTTAGCTCTAGTCTCCCACTAGCTCGTTTCCATTTATCTGTTAATATTGGGTGGGTATTATTTACTATTTAAAGACATTAGCTTATCTTATATGGTGTGTTAGGGTTTTAGTATCACTTTAATATATATTGTCTCATTTAATCCTCAGAACTTTATTTAATCTTATTTTTTAATGTGAAGAAACCAAGACTCAAAGAGGACTGAGCGATCAAGCAGACTACAGCCTTCCCAGAAATTATCCTGAAGATTATTCTGTGACCCAGCGACTGCACACTACATGTATGCCCTAGAGAGCTTTTACACGCTGTGTATCAGGAGACTTGTATGGGAATGTTCATGGCAGCACTACTTATAGCAGCAGGTAGAGCAAAACAAACGGACATCAACAAGAAAAAGGATAACTAAAGTGTAACAGAATATTATACAGCAGTGAAAGCAAATAAAGCTGCTCTCAGACCCATGAATAAATCCGTTTTAGAATTATGAGAGAAATGCAGAGTCCTCATACAGTGTAACATCACTTTTTAAAGCTCAAAACCCAGCAGAATGAAGCAATATATCATTTAGGGACATATACATGCCTTCTTTTAAAAAGGAATCAAACAATTAACACAACTCTGGATAAGGAAACTTAGGGGAGGAACTCAAAAGTAGCTTCAATAGTGGTAATAGTTTACTGAAGTGAGTGGTAGGTCCATGAGTGATTGTTCTATTATTACACTTGATAAATTGCAGAAACTAATGTACTTTTTCATATGTAACAGATTTTAGATAAATTAGCAGCTGAACCAAGAAATACACTCTAGCTCCCTGATTCTCTTAGCTAGGCTTTGTATACGGTGAGGCCTCCTCACTGGTGATAGAGCCCTAGGAATGCACAGATACAGAGCAAATGGTAGTTAATAATAATAATAGGCTCATATTTACTAAGCCCTTCCTAAGTGCCAAGCCCTGACTGGGTGCTTTCTGTATATAATCTCATTTCATCCTCACATCACCTCTGTAAGGAAGGTACCATTATTAGAGTCATTTCATAGATAAGGAAACAGAGGCTTAGAAAAATTAATTGGCTTGTCCAGGATCACCAGCTTGAGAATGGTGACATCAGACTGACCGTGTAGTCTGGGCATCTAAGCATCATGCCACTCTGTCCTGTGGATGGTTATAACCTATAAAAGATCTGTTTCCTACCTATTCATCTTTTCTGAGATGAGTTTTGGGGCTTGTAGAGGTAAGAATATGGAATTTTCAGAGAATTATGCCCACAAAAGAATATTGGACAAAGCATGTTTTCTCATATACAGAAAAACAGCTCAAAGGAAAAATGGATTTAAAACAAAACAAAGAGTATTCATGTTTGGAAGAGATAAATGTGCCATATCCAAGGAGCTCACAGAAAATATTTAAAAACAACAGACACGTACTTCTTGGAAATGTTTAAGCCTAAGTTTAAATCCTGAACCAAAATAAGGCCTTCACAAAGGTCCTCCTTACCATTTATTAATTCTAAAACAAATGGAGGTGAAACGAAAGGTGACTCCCAAGCCTAGGCCCCCCTCAATTGCAGTGCAGGTCAGACATGAGACATGTCCTGGAGCTCAGAGTCCCCTGGGGGGAGAAGACTTCACAGATTGTTCATTCCTGGAATTCTGTGACTGGGGCATGGACTTTTCCTTCCTCTCCTTTCTCCGGTGTAACTCCGTGTGAAATAAGAGTGCCAGGGCCAGAAATAGAGATCCCAGAGGAAGCTCTGGGGGCTCTGCCTCCAAAAGAAGATTCCCAGCAAATCCAGCAACGCCTATCAATAAACAAAATTTTGTACCCATAAATTCATCCTGCAACAAAAAGCATGGCCCCTAGTAGACAAACTAAATGTGACTAACCAGAGTATCTGTGGCACACAGTTCCAAATCTAGTGTTCTGGGCTGTTGGGTGACCTTACAGCTCACAGTGAAGGGTTTATTTCCCTAGATTAGGTCCTGAAACAAGACACTATTTAGAGTGGTACTGAAGGGGTTCAGAATGAGCTTCCCCAAAATGTGCTACTTTGGCATGTGGGTTAGTTTGAACTGAAGTCAATCAAAGCCCAATAGACTCAGAAAGAGCTTTTACTTCCCCCTTGACTACCTAAAAGAATTTAGATGGAGGGCCTGGTCCAGGAAGAAAACCATCACCAGAGATAACTACAGAGAACATGGGCGAGGTGTGGTATACTGGGCGAAAGCTCAGCAGGGCCTGCAGATCAGAGTCCTCTCTGTACCCCATTGTCTCTGCACCGCACAGCGACCGTGTTTACCAAACACTTGCTCTTCCCATCTTCCTGTAATTGTCTTCCTCCCTGTTGAAGTCTCAGACCCCTACCCCCTTCTCCTTGGCTCAGGAGAAGGGGGTAAGCCTCAATTGCCTGACTTCTGGTGGTTCTCATATTCTTATGGAGCTCCCATACATACATAATTAAATTTGTTTTTCTCTTGTTAATCTGTTTTATGTCAATTTAATTAGTAGACCACTAAAAGAACCTACAAGGGCAGAGGAAAAGTTCTCCCCCCCACTACATAACACAACAGGGCTTAACCCTGGTGGGTGGAAACATGTGGAAACCCTACCAAAAAATCAGGACAGACAGCAATCCCAGGTGCCGCCCTGTATGGGCTAAGGTTAAGCACACAAGCTTTAGACACAGTCCACTGGGTTAAGATGTGGTTCCACTGCTCACAAAGCAACCCTGAGTAGATTTCTCATGTTCTCTGTGCCTCAATTCCTCATCTGTAAAGTGGGTATAATAATAGTTTCTACTTTATAGAATTATGGTGAGAATTAATGGAAATAATGCACGGTAAGTCCTTAGAAGACTGCCTAGCATACAATTAGTGTGGTCAGTAAGGGTTAGCTATCACTAGGATTGACAAAAAGGGAACCTTAGCACCTGTCCTGCTTATCTCAAGACAAATCAATTCTCTCAGGCTTGAGGCCTCAGGGTCCCTGGATCAGCACCCATCCATTCCCCAGGCTTCCCTTCTCACTTACTTACTCAAGTCAGTCACTGGTGCTGGATTCCAGTCTATCACTGGGCATTTTCCTCCAGGTACAGGAAGAAGCACTGACCTTTTGAGACACTGACCATCTAGCTTGAACTCTTCATATCTTCCTACATCCCACCCAGGGAGCCTGTGAGGCCCAGTCTGGCTTTTTTGAAGAACCCTACAGTTGAAAGAAAAGGAAATCAAAAGTTTTCCCAGCCACACAGCTCCAAGCAACCTCAGGTTCTCAATCTCTCATCTCTAGTCTAGAAAACAGCGAGCATCTTCTCCAGTCTATAAAAGGTCCATCACAGCTGTTCACAGCACAGTGGACATCTGAGATCTTGTGGTGGATAAGAAATATATATATTTGGTGGTTCAGATAACCAAAATATATTTCTCATATATATTTGTCTTAATCCACAGTTCACAGTACCCAAAACACTTGGAATTTCCTGATATAAGAGTGATGGGAGGAGGAATCAAACAGGGGGAATTACGCTCCCTGACTTCAAGCTCTACTACAAAGCCACAGTAATCAAGACAATTTGGTACTGGCACAAAAACAGACCCACAGACCAGTGGAACAGAATAGAAAAT
>JAQQAC010003639.1:4001829-4081907 GCA_029783875.1 Phataginus tricuspis | reverse complement strand
AAAAAAAAAAAAAAGAGTGATGGGAGCTTTTTTTATATTTGGTCTCTAGCCCTCAGTTCCCAAAAATGCTTCAGAGCCATAAAGGTGAAATGGGTGTCTTGTTATAACAAGCTGCCCTTCACCACAACTGGGTTTATGTTAATAAAGGTGACTTTTGGAAACGACCTGAGGATGGAGGCTGGTTGTCAGGGGAAATAACCACAAATAGTTCAGTCCTATTCCCTGATTTCTGGGGAGGGGAAAGGGGCTGGAGATTGAATCAAGCACCATTGGCCAATAAGTTAATCAACCATGCCTAGGTAATGAAGCCTCCATAAAAACCCAGAAGGTGGAGGTTTGGAAAGCTTCCCAGTTGGGGAACCAGAACCCTTCCATGCGCCAATGTGCCAGGGCCCCAGGCTCTACAAGGACAGACACTCCTTTGTTCGGGCCCATATCCTGTATCTCTTCATCAAGTCATTGATTCATATCCCCTAATATCCTTTGGAGTAAATCAGTTTTCTAGTGAGTAAACATTTTTTCCTGAGTTCTATGAGCTATTCTAGCAAATTAATAGAATCCAAGGAGAGGGTCGCGGGAACCTTTGATTTATAACCAGACTGCCAGAAGTGCAGGTGATGACCTGGAGTTGCAATTGGCATCCTGAGAGGGTGGGGGTCCTCGGAGCCTCCAGTTTGAAGCTGCTCAGTTCGAAGCACAGGTAACAACCTGGGCTTGCAGTAGGCACCTGAAGTAGAGGGCAGTCTTGTGGGCCTGGGCCCTTTATCTGTGGAATCTGATGCTGTCTCCTAGTACATAGTGTCAGAATTGAGCTGAATTCTTGGATACCTAGCTGGCGTCTGAGAATTGCTTGTTGGTGTGGGGACGCCTCCACACACACATTGCAATTGGGCCCCAGAACCCAAAGAATATCCCAGATCTGGGAATAGAAACTGCAGTTCCCCCACAAACCCAACCCTCTTCCTTTAAAGCCTTCCTGGGCCAACTGCCAGGAACCACACTCAACTGGTCTGAGCCAGAGGTATCAGTTTCTACTGACTCTTCTGGTGGGAGCTGCTGGGAGCTGCTTCTCTCCAGCCAGGGCCGGATTCCACTGTCTCCAGCATATCGCAGTCTATCTCCTGCATAGCTAAGCAGAACCCTCTGTACCTGCTTTCTGCCATAGACTAAAGCCAGGAACTCCACCCCTTGTTTTCTTGAAGGAGAGGGTAGGAAATGCATTCAGTCATCTATCTGACACTTATCAAGCTCTCACTGTGTGTCTGGCTGCTGTGGAGCCATAGCCTGGTGTGGGTAGATAATATTAGGGCTATGAGAACTATGCAGAGCTAAGCTGCGCTCCCATTAGATTTTTTGCCTCATCATTTCAGAGCCCTGTAAAACTCCTCTGATCCCTAAGCTTACATCACAATCTTAGACACCTACGGTTCCATCGTCAAAGGGGATGTTTTGCTCTCACCAGCTTACCTTATGTAACCCAGACCTCATTAATACCAGGTAGGTCGAGACGGGAGGAGAGAGGGCTGCAGGGAGCATGGTATGACCCTACTCCTAGGGAGCAGACAAGGAAACAGAGCCCCTTATTTCAGCCTTGCTCTCCCAGCTCTAAGCTCAAGTGGCAGGCCTGCTCCTAAGGTTTGCAGGCTTGGGAGGAGCACAAATGCAGGCCCACTTAACATATACCTACATTTGTATGAAGCATAAGTCAAACTAATTGTGAATGATCCTGCCACCTACCATAGAAAGTTTTGGTCTTTTCTTTCGTTTAAAACAAAAACAAACAATACCACACAAATAGTTAAACCATTTCTGCCCTTTCTGCTGCCTTTCCACAGTAAAAGAACCACTGAGCTCCGGCTTAAGTCCAGAAAGGTGCTTTAAAAACAAGATTTATATAAATGACCTTCAAAGCCTGATGGTAACAAACAAAACCACACCTCTGGGCCCCCGCTGCTTCCCAGAGGCCCTGCAGTGGGGGACAGGAGCAAGAGATGGCAGGTCTGGGCTCTGTTCCGGGTACACTTCAGGGACACTCTGCACCCCTCTGCCTGGGGGATCTGCCTGCAAAAATTCTGCCCCTGGTATCATATCCTACCACGATAAGCACACTTTCATAACAACCTGGAAGGCCAGGTTGAATTTTGACTTCTAGGATTTCTTGAAGTTCTGTGCTCGAATGTTCCCTAGGGTCAGTCCCTAGACTGCAATCTGCCTTCCCTTCCCTTTGCAGACCCATCTCACCCTGCAAAAGCCTTGTGTATATGCATAGACTCTCCAGTCTGTTTATCCAAGCTCCATCCACCCAGCTCTCGACAAACAGGTGCCTGTTGGTCACCTCTTGGGCCTAAGAATGGGCATACCAACACAGTCTGTCATCAGGACCTAAAGAAGAAGTACAGAAAGTGGGTTTGGCAGGGAATTCTGGGGTCCTAGGTACCAGGAGGGTGGTCTGGGAAAAAGCCCATTCCCTTGACCCTGTGTCCCATGAGAAGGGCCGTGGCTGAAGTGGAGGTCCAGGGCACTGACCCTCACCCTCTTGCAATGGGATTTTTGAGGCCATAAGCTCGGGCAGCAAAGGCAGCTCCCTGATTCCTCTTGTTTTGTGACACAGCTAGCCCCACCCTGAGAGGTGAAGAATAAGCAGATTAGTACAAAAGAAAAATACTGTTTATTCCACACAACTACATCGAGTGCTTCACCCCCATTCTCCCCTCCCCACCCCTCACTCCAGCCCTCAGCAGGCTTTGCCCCATGTCAGGGACAGTCAGAACCTCAGTGTCAGGGCCTGGCCTGTGAGACAGGAAGGGAACCTAGGCATGGGAAGGGCATGGGATTTCCAAGGACACAGACACATCAGGGTCTCTTATTCCAAATTCAAGTGTGTTCCTCAATCCATTTGGCCAAATTCTTTCCCCAGACCCCACCTGGAGAAAACGCCATAGTTAGTGTGGAGTCAGAGGCTCCAGATGATTCATTCGGCCATAGAAAGTTTTGGTTTCTCCTTTCATTTAAAACAAAAACAAACAATACCACACAAACAGTTAAACCATTTCTGCCCTTTCTGCTGCCTTTCCACAGTAAAAGAACCACTGAGCTCCGGCTTAAGTCCAGAAAGGTGCTTTAAAAACAAGATTTATATAAATGACCTTCAAAGCGTGATGGTAACAAACAAAAACCACACCTCCGGGCCCCCGCTGCTTCCCAGAGGCCCTGCAGTGGGGGCAGGAGCAAGAGATGGCAGGTCTGGGCTCTGTTCCGGGTACACTTCAGGGACACTCTGCACCCCCCTGCCTGGGGAATCTGCCTGCAAAAATTCTGCCCCTGGTATCATTCCTCTTAAACACCTGCCTACCCTTCCTGCAGAGGAGAAAATGGTTTAGTTCTAGCCCAGCCTTGGAAGACGGATTTAAATGGAGGAGCTGAGAAGCATGGCCAGGCCTAATTTAGACCAGGAGTTCATTACCTTTTTCCTGCAGTGACACAGGACAGACAGTGTCCTCCAGTATACCCACTGCCATGGACACACCCTGGATTACACGCTACTCCCAGGGCACCAGCAGTGACCCACTCATCTCTCAAAAAAGAAAGCCTAGCTGAACGCAGGTGTTTGAAGGTGAAAACCTGCATCTCTCTAATTTGTTGAAGTGTAAGTCACTGAATTCCTTACAAACTCCAGTACTTTAACTCTCCTTACTGAAAACCTGTTTAAAATGCCCCTCCCAAGTGAGCTTATCATCTCATTGAGACAGGTAGATAACCTTGAACTTGAGTGTACAGCCTCCCTCCTGGAGACATATTCTTTCCAGGAAGCCTGGGGCACGCAAGGTGCCCCCTGCATTCTCGGCAGGTTTGGTTGGTCTTAACGCAGTGGGACAGGAGGGCGGGGAGAGAGAGACAGTGTGAGTGTGTGCGTGTGTGCGTGTGTATGTGGTGATTTGATAGACAGCTGTCCTTTCATTAGCAGGGCTACCAAGGGGATGGCCACACTGGCACTGAAGGGCCTGGGAAGGAATAGCTGGAGGCGGGAGAGGAACCAGTCCACCAGAGGAAGCGAGGCCAGGAGGTGGCTCTGTGCAGTGACAGGCGGGGGGCTGATGCGCCCTCCGCGGCAGTTGCTTCCTCCGGGTGCTTCCCGTGAGCTGCAGTGGAGCGCAGCTGCTGGAGACCTGGCTCTATAGGGACAGAGGTGGTGAAGAGAGGGGGTGGCTGCCCCTTCAGGGATGACTTCTGGTGCTTCAGGGATGGCCTACACAGCAAGTCTGGGCCCGCTGAAGCCGACCTCTCAGTGCTCTCCTGACCTCCTAGAGTCTCACGCTGAGTTCCCGGGGCCATCCAGCCACAGCGAAGCTGGCAGACTCACCTCGTAGCCTGGCTGAGATGCCAACCCCCAGTGTGCCATAGCTGCCCTCTCTAGAGGCAAAACCCATCCTAGTTCAGGCGCATTCTTGACTCATTTGTTTACACAAATACGCAATGTAAGACTCTGGATGAAATAAGATTTCTCCTCCAGTATCCAAGGCTTAAAGTTACAAAGAAAATTAGAGTTAAGTCACCTTTCAAAAGAGACCTTCCAGGCTGCCATCAGTTCTTTCTGGATGCTGGCCTTTCCCCCAGGGCGTTGTCACCTGGTTTACTGTTTAATTTGCCCCTTCTGAGAAGGCCCCCGTACTGGGTTGGTGGTGAGCGTGAGGACAAGAGAAAGTCAGAATTCCTTTCCTCATTTTTCTCCAAAGTGCCTACTTGCTTGGGCAGTGAGATTTTCCAGGCTGCAAGTTCTCCAAACCCACACTGTCTTAGGGGGGAGATAGCCATGAAAGAGATTAGAGTAAAATCTGAGAGGATGGCCTTGTTTACTAAGTTCCTGACCTGCTGCAGACCCAAGTCACCTCCAGGATAGCTGGAGTTCACTGTTGCTTCTTTCCAACACAGGTTACAAAACAAAAGATTCTGCTTTAGTGCAACGTCCCCCCCAAAGGAACCAGAAAGAGGTGGGAGAGGAGGTCACATACTGTGGCCCTGGTGCTGACCATGAGGTCAAGGCAGACGCTGAGTCTGACCTTCCGAGCAGCACAGCACATTTTTCAGAACTGTAACCCTTGGGTCCTTTCAGGGGACAGCGTGCCTGCAGGCAAAGCAGGGGAGGGGGAGGCTGTGATTCCACTGGGCACCATACCTGCCACACTCACACAGAGGAGCAAAGGAGAAGATAGGGTAGAAAGAGCGTGTCACAGAAAACAAGAGGCTAAGGGCCAGTGGTCCTTAAGGACTGCTGAAGCCCTGCCCCCAAGTCGGGGGGTTTCTGGTTCCCAGCCAGAATTAACCCTTCAAAACCCACATTAGCAAAGTGCTTCTTTAAGTGACACCACTTAAGGGAGGGGTCCCTTGGCGTGACCAGCCCCAAGCCTGTGGCTCCCAGGTAGGCCCTCTGCCCTCTCCACGACCGGAGATGCGGGTGGGAAGGCAGCCGACGCACATGCACACAGAGGAGCCGCTTGACCCAGGACAAACACGACTGCATGTGGCGGAATGACAGGTGCCGACAGGGCAGTGGCTGCAGCCGTACCAAGGGAAAAGTACAAAGTGCTGGAACACAGGGCTGGGGGCTGAGTCCTAAGGGATCTGAAAGATGTTCAGCTTGCTGGTGTTCTTAAGTGTCTGGCGCCGATTGCAGAACCAGACCCGCACCACCTCGCGGTCATAGTTGAGCTCCTTAGCGATCTCGGTGATCTCCTGGCCTGTGGGTAGTGGGTTCTTCTCAAAGTAGGCATTGAGAGCCTCTATGGCCTGGGGGGTGAAGGAGGTGCGGCGCTTGCGTTTCTTGGAGGGCTCCCCTCCCACAAACTCCATCAGGTTCTGCTGGCCCTCCTGGTTCCGGAGTTCGGCCTCATTCAGCCACTTCTCCAGCACTGGCTTCAGCTTCTGGGCACTCTTGGGCGTGATGTCCAGCTTCTCAAACCTGTAGGCGATGCAAGCCCAGGAAGGGACAGTGAGGATGCCATGCTTCACACACCCAGACTCTCCACAAGGGGCTGTCCCTTTCAGGGCTGGTGAGACTGTACCTAGTGTCCCCCTCATCACCTCTACCCAGACCCCCTGGCCTTAGACAGCCTGGACTCCTCAGACTGTCCTGTATCCCAGGTCATAACAGGGAGACCATTCTCACTACCTCGGTTCAGAAGTGCAATGATAACCGTGCAACTGCTTTATGAAGCCCTAATTCCAGAACTTTCACACCCAAAGGAGTGAGGTCCTTTGAGAAGTCATCTTGAGAGGCCTTCAGAGATGGCAAAAGATGTCAGAGTGCTGTCCTCCTCCAATTATACTCTCATAACAGCGTCACTAAGTCAGACTACTCTTTCTGGCAGAACCTGGATGTGACTACATAATTCCCAACATGGCATTCTAGCCTCGTAGTCATTCTAGTCTCATCTATGGAGTTGGCAGGCAGACGAAACCTTTCAGACATCCCTAAACCATGCACTCATTCTTGTTGGAGACCAACTGCCACCCCTCCTTTGATACTGGCACCAGCACCAGTTTGTATGTTGCACACAGAAAAATCAGCCACATCACTTTATAGTCACACCTTAGAAGGAGGATGGGAACATGATGGACTAATGGTGGGTGACAGTTGAGAGGCAAGCCAGAGCTGAAGTTCCCACTTTTGTGACTAATTTCATAAGCAGTACCTCTTTCCTTCTAGGATTCCTCAGGGGATTAGGGTCTTGGGTCCCCACCAAAAAAGACATATAAATGCTCAGGATTTGCAGATAAACTTCAGAGGGCCCTGGATCAGTCTTTGGCTACTCCAAGTGTGCATGTTTATCCTTAGATCAGCCTTCCTTTTCTAGGAGGCAGGAGCGAGGGAGAATAGGGAAAGGGACCAGATACCTGGGCGCCTGTGAGTGCTTAGTGGCCCTGGGCGCCTGAGCAGGGGCTGACCTTGCCCAGGGCGGCCTCACTCACCGGCAGATAGCTGACTGGCTGTAGGCTGGGCCTTCGGTTGCAGTCAGAGCCTGACCCACCTGGGTCTGCGTGAGGCCCAAGGATAGCCGCCGGATCTTAAAGTTCTTGGCAAACTCCCGGATCTCTTCTAAGTTGATCCCATCCTCATCCAGGCTCGGGGTATGTGGCTCTAAGCCAGAGGAAGGGACCAGGTGTGAATGTGTAAGATAGGTAATCATCACTGCTTACCCAGCCCACTGGCCTGGCCTGGAGAAGGAATGAGGCATGAGGACACCTGGCAAAAGGCCCAGGCACCCTCAAGACACTCATCACCCTGTTCCCTGATACAAGCAAAACTTAGGGGGTAGGCGCCTGAACCAACCTGTCTGGAGGTAGCAGCCTATTTTCAAATTCTCCCAGCTTTAACTGCTGGCCCTCCCCATTCTCCCTATGCCTGGCCCCGAGCACACCTGTGAGCCATCTACATTCCTCAAATACTGGGTGAGAGACTACAGGAGAGACAGCCAATGGTGTGGCTTCTCAGAGAAGCAGTCGAACTGCCAGCTAAGCAGCCTCCACTATCATCATGCATAGAATCCAGCTCAGCAGGAATGGGGATAAAAAAGCCAATTCCTGGCATTGGGCCTCTGCCCTTCACCTTTGGACTCTAGGAAGTTTATTAAGGAGTGCAGCATCTACAGAGGTCCATGTGTCCAAATAAATGCCTCTCCCCTTCTCTACAACCTTCTCCAGGAGCCACTTACTGGACACCAACTGGCTGACAGTAGGGGTCTCTGAGCAGGTAATTGGAATGGGAGCCGAGGCAGACGGCTTGGCTGCTGGGGCCGGGCTGGCGATAACCACAGCAGGCTGGGGCACGGCTGGCGTGGGCTGGATGGGCTGCACCTATGAGAAGAGAGCCAACAAGCCGCTGCTGCCCACCTGCTCGGCTCAGGGGCTCCGAGTCCCCCCAGGGAGCAGAGGCAGGGCAAAAATGGGCATGAAATCCTCACTCACTAGTACATGCCTACTATGCCCCATCAGAAAACAAGCCTACAAGCTACTTATTAGCACCCACCCAATGACAATGGCCTCAGTCAGCACAGCAACATGCCCCACCAAGCCGGAGCCTCACAGCTACCTGTGACGCGGGCGGGTCAGAGGCTCGGGAAGGTGCTGCACACTGGGCAAAGCCTCCAGGTGTCCACCTTGACCTTAGAGGAGAAACCTAAACCTGATTTTAGAGCCTCCCAGGCCTCAAATGTCCATTAACAGGGTACTAGCGAATGGGACCTCCCCGCAATGAGATACTGTGCAGACCTTAGAAAGAACTAGGTCTATCTCTCCACTACTGACATGGAAAGAGCTACAAGTCATAGCACTCACATAAGTGAAAAAAAGTAAGGTGAAAGAGTTTTTATGGACTAATTCCTTTAAAAAGTACATACGAATTTCCCGGGAAAAAAAAATCTTGAGGCATATAAAGAAAGTAAGCTGTCAACTGCAGTCATCTCTGGAGGTGGGATCAGAAGAGATTTTTCCTTTTTTACATTATGCAAAATGTTGGGATTTTTATAAAAATCACATATCGTATTTATAAGAAGAAGAAACTATAAATATATAAAATTTTTTTTAATAAAAAGCTTCCTGAAAAGTGCAGATTTCTCTAGGATGGGTCCTAGATTCTCTAGAATGGGTCCTGTTCCCTGGATTCTACCTCCTGATAGCTCTCCAGTCCGTTCCCTCATCATCCCCAGGGCTTTAGTCTTAGTCCAGGGCTCCCTGCCTCTCGCTAGAATTGTTCAGGCTGCCTCCTAACAGATGACAAGGACTCAAGTCTCACCATAGTCCAGTTGTGGCTCCATCTGGGTAGCAGAGGGAATTTTCTTTAAATGCACATCTAATTAGCCATCTCCTGTTAACCTCCTTCAGTGAATCCCTGCTACCTGATAATAGTGGCAACAATAAAAGCACGGGTTTCCAAGTGCTTCCTGTGTACCAGAGTGTTAATAACTGCCTTACGGGTAACACATCCTTTAACATTCATAACCTTCTGAAGTTAGTATTCTTCTAATCCCCATTTACAAATGAGGCTAAGAGGTTATTCAGAAAGCTTGGAAGCAGCATACCACATTTGAGACCCCTGGACCTCAATATCACCTGAGAACTGGCCAGAAATGCAAATTCTTGGGCCTCATTCCAGACCTACTGAATTAGAAACTCTGGGGTGGGGCGTAGGCATCTGGGTTCCAACAAACCCTCCAGGTGGTTCTGACACACACTGTATTTCCTGCAATTCCTGGAAGGTACAACACTCTCTCATCCATCTCATCCCTTTAGATTATTTAAATGTCCCTTCTCTATGAAGCCTTGGAACTCCCCAGCGGCTGAGAGCTCCCTTCTCTGAATTCCCCAGGCACCTTATCTTATCAAGCCCCTAGCACCGTCTTTGTTAAGCTGGCTTGTAATTGTCTCCAATGGCGGGCTACCTAATGCTAGGAAGGGCACCTTAGTCATCTCCCCATCTCAGCGCCTGGAATATAGTAGGCACTCAAAAACTGCTCCTAGACTGAACAAATACATGAACAATCAGAGCCACAGCGCTGAGCGGAGAAGTGGAGGGATGAAGGGGAGAAAGGGGGTGCAGAACCTGTCAGGGCTTTTCTGGCAGTCTGTTCGTCCTGAAGCTGCTCGAGGCCCAGTTTACTTTCACTGCCTCCTCCCTGGCCTTCTCAGAATGGCCCTGGCCTCTGAAAGGCACAGATACATGTTTTTGGTGTATGTGGGTATCACTTCCCTGGGCAGAGTGTGCGGGCTCACACGGGCCTTCTCCTCTGGGGCCTCCCCTCACTTTAGGGAGTTATCCTACTTGCCCAGAGGCTTCCGGAAATAACCTTGTCCTGCCCAGCGGTCTGCAGGGAGACAGCAGTGCCTGCACCACCCCACCCCACCTCAGCCCTTGTACCTCACTCTTAGCGGGGGACTCAGGTGTGCTTGGCTTCCGGACAGCCACAGGAGGAGGCAGGGGGCTGCTGGCCAGGGTCGCAATCACCTGGCCCTGGGCATTCAACAACAGCTGGGGGGTCACAGCCTGGACCTGCAGGCTTTGGGCTGCTGCTGGGGCTGCCACGCTAGCCGAGTTCACTACCCACGGGAGTGTTCCAATGACCTGGGAGGAAACAGAAAGGGACCCCAGGTGTGAGCGCAGCGTCCAGCTCCGCCCCAACCCAAATCCACACACTGGCGGGGTGGGGGTGGGGGCGCTGAAATCATTCAACACCTCTGGGACCTCAGCTTCCTTATCAATAGAGTGAAGGATTCACACTCTAGGGGCTGCTTCCTTTAGTCTGTCTCCAGAGCTGTGGCGAACAGGTCTGCATGTGGACTGAGGGCCCTGGATGTGAATCCCTGCTCTGCCACCTTTTAGCTGTGTGGCTTACTTTCTCTGACACGGGAACAGAAATCTCCACCTGATAGATCTGTACTCAAAGCGAAGTGAGATCATGTACCCAGCACAGCGCCTGGCCACAAAGTGGGTGCTCCGCAAAGGGAAACCCCCAGCTGGAGTGAGTAGGGTGGCGGCTGGGCCCCGGCCTGGACTCAGCTTCGGCAGAGCTCCCCCACGCAGGAGACACGCACAGCAGCCTGACGCCTGCTTGAGCTTCTACCGCCCTGAGCCCAAGTCCTGCCCCCAGCCAGCTTCTCCACAGCCCCCACCCCTGAGCCCTGGCTTTCAGCACTTGCCTGGCCCTGAGCGTTGGTGAGGATCTGACTGCTGATCCCCGGCATGCTGGGAATGGTGTTGGCAATGACCGGAGTTGTAGTGAGGGAGCCCAGGATCTGGGTCTGTCCCCCGAGGGAAGCAGCACTGATCTGTAGGTGGAGGAAGAGCCTTGCTCAGAGGCCACAGGGCAAGAAAGAGCCCAGGGCAGAGGGAGGAGGACTGAGGGCATTGAGCTGGGGAGACAGGAATGCTAGGCTGATGGGACTGTGGGCTGCAGGCCCACATCCACTAGCTGAATAGTATCCAGGGCTTGGGGCTTCCGGGGGTCAGCAGGGAAGGGTGGGGCCACAGTCCTGAAGAGTAAGTCTGGCTCATCTCTCAGGCCAGGCTTGGGAGGGCAGAAGGGCCAGACTTAGAGTGGCTGATGTGATTCTATCCCATCTAAGAGCTGCACTGCCAAGCCAGGAGCCACACCGAGCAGACACTGGCATGGAGCTGTGAGCCTCTAGCTCCACCTTAGCAACAGCTCACAAGTTTGCAATCCCCAGGTATCATTCCACCCTCCAAGGCTGGTCCAGTGCTTCAGGTTCTGGAGAATAGACCCAGCCCTCTTGGCAGAGGTTGTCTGCTCTTCTCTGGGATGGATGAGCAGGCGGCTGCAAGGAGAAGGCAGCAGAGGAAGCCCATCTCTGCTGATGTGCTGGAAAAGAGCTGTATTCAAGGGCCGGTCCTCCACCTCCTTCCTCCCCTGCGGGAAGGGCCAGTTCCACCCTGGGCCCAAGATTCGGTCCATCCCTGGTCAGCCCTGGGCGAGGGCAGCAGCTTACGATTCCTGGGCTAAATGCGAAGCCTGCATGCTGGACGGTGATCTGTGGGGGGGTGTCCACTGGCTTGGGGGTGGGGGCAGAAGCGGTGGCAGCTGTGGGCTGCAGCAGCGGCTGGCTCTGGAACAGCGTCTGGGGCTGGGCTGGTGGCCGGGACTGGGCGGGCGAGGAGGCCTGGGCCGGCGGGGCAGCTTGTACAGGTGCCGGGAGGGTGGCATTCAGCACGGCAGCTGCTATGGAGCAAGGCAGAAACAGAGGCGCTCAAATGCCTAGCCACAGCCCAGAACGGCTCCAATCCCAAGGATGTGGCACGAGCATGAGGGAGCGGGGCAGTGGGGCAGAGGGGAACAGGCGGCTGTGGTTCCCTCGGTCCTTGCAGGGGCAGCACGTGCCAGCATCTCTCATCCCCCCTCCCTTGGGCCTGGAGATGTGTAGGTTCAAAACCGGAAGTTGGATCTTCTTGAAGTCCTCAGGAGGCTGGTCATGGGGTGAACTCTGGCGAAGGGGATGAGGGGCAGTCTCAGACAGTTGGCCGAAGTAAGAGGCCTGCTGGGGCAGCATGGTGTCATGGCCTAGAGTCCTGAAGTGGCGCGGCAGCTCTGTGGCTGGGTGCCTGGGACACTGGATCCAGACTCCAGGGCTCTGGGTGGGCTGTGGGTTCTGAGTCCAACATGGCAAGCACGTGTGCAGGGATGGTAGTGTAGGGCGGTGGGGGGCCTGGTGCAGTCCTGGGGAGAGCTGCCGTTACCTTGGAGACCGGCTAAAGGTGGCTTGAAAATTCCCCCCGTAGGAGAAGCAGCGGTCAGTCCTGGGAGGGCAGCCACCGTTGCTGTAGGAATTGTCCACACGGCCAGCCCCTGCTGACCAGCCACTTGACCTGCAATACTGATGGGGATAAGAAGAGGTTGAGTAACTGCCCCTGCTGGAACCATAACTCCTGTCAGAACTGTGGCTAAGTTTTCCTGAGTCAAGACCTGCAAAAGCAAACAAGAGTTCAAAAAGAAAAGAAAAAATACAAAATCAACATTGACAGCGCAAATACTGGGTCTCTCGGACCCAGCTGAGCACAAACAAGCATTCTGAGGGCAGTGGGGAAAAGGCCACATGATGGGGGGAAGAGACAAGCCCTAGCTCAAGGCCCAACCCTGAGTAGAGTGCCTGGACCAACTATCTTGCCTTCAGAGAGGCAGCCCAAATCAGAGACTGCAAAATGGGGCACAGGCCCCTTCCCCCTCAGTCTGCTGCATCCCAGACCCTCCCTAGGCCCTTGACAAAAGGACCATGCTTTGTTGCAGGAAGCAGAGGGCCTGAGTGGGTGGAACCAAGTGGTCAGGGGCCCCCAGAGGCCTCTGGGAAGCCCTGATGGAGGACACAATCGATGGATGCCTCAGAGATCTGTGCATGTAGCAGGAGGTCACAGGGAGCGCAGCATCTCTGGATGATCCAGGAGGCAGCTTCCCACTATGCAGGGCTATCCCCTGGCTCTAAATGAGGACTCTGTGAACAACCCATTAACTTTTCCGGGCATCCACCAGAGGGGCTGGCAAGGGTATTCACTCAGCCATTAGATAAACAGAAATGCCTGTGGCATGAAAGAGTTCATGGAATCTCTATAATTCTTGCAAATCTACTTTTCCCAGTGGGCCTGATCTGGGGCAGGGGGGTGCCTAGTAGGTTATTCCCTCCTTCAAGCCACAGCACCTTCCCTGTCCTGCCCCACGAACTTCCCCGATCCCACGCACCCCATATTGGCTGTCCCATGCCTTGCTCCTGCCCACTGCCCTCTCTGCAGCTCCCTGGGGTGGCCCTTACCTGGGGGGCAGCTTGCACAGACAGTGGCATGAGGGTCTGCGATGCCTGAGGCTGGCTTGGGGCTTGGCTGAAGGTGGCAACAGCGGGGACAGGGTTCACAGAGATCCCCGGGAGTGACTTCACTTCACGTGGCATTGAGAGAAAGGAAGACAAGAGTGAGCCTGGTGTGAAGGGAGGGATCACCGACGTACAGCATCTTGTCTGCAGCTTGAAGTGTCAACTCAGCCCCACGCTGTAATTCTGCATAACCCAGGACCACTCACTGGCCTTCCCTGGCCCAGGAGGCAGCTCCCCAAATGCTCCTGGGAGAATAGGAGGCTGGAGATCTCTGTGCCAGACCTGGAAGGCAGACTACCCACTTCCCACAGCTAGATGAAGAAAATGCAGGCCTGTGCACAGTTGGGTCTCAGTCTCTCATTTCCTGGCTCCAAAGGACACCATGACCCACCCCATAATCTGTAGAGGGGCCTGACATAAACATGTGTCAGGGAGGGAAGGAGCTGGAATGGATGGGAACAGCTTCCCTTGGCTCATCCAGTAACTGGATCATTGTTCATACCATCTTCAGGCTGCTTTTCAGATGCAGGTGCTGGCTTGGGAAAGGGGCAAGGATTCTGCAAGGTGAAGCCCTTGAAGTGACAGTCCCTGAAAAATGGCCATGTCTTGGCCACATTCAGGATCACAGGGTCTCTCCAGGCCAGACAGCTTTTCTCTGCCCGTCCCTGAGGTCTGAAGACTGTTATGAGCAGCTTTGACGAGCTCCTAAGGGAACTTCCCATGACCCAGAGCTTTCCACCTGGGTTATAGCTTCCTCTTGCTATCTTGATTTAGTCAGGGATTATGGACCCCCATCAAGGAACCTCTTCCAAAACCACACAACGAGGAGAGGGGTTATTATTTAATATATGGCAAGACATTAAAAGGAGTCTACGTATTGGGTGATGAATGTCAGAACGCATCAGTGGTTTCTTAACACTGGCTGGTCACAGATGTCCAGGCCCTTAATCTAGGCCTACTGAATCAGAATGTCCAGGAGTAGAGGCCAGTAGTCTCTCCTCTCTCTTTTTCCTGTTAAGCTCTCTTGTGATACAGCACACAGCCACAGTGGGGACCACTGAGTTAGGTAACCTTCCAACCCTGCATTCCCAGCCCACGTTTTAATTTGGAAAAGCACCAATCTAACTCAGGACTCTGCACAGCATTTTAAGAAATCCAGATTGTTTAAGGAATTGAAGAGACAAGCAGGCAAGAATAAAAGCCTCATAAAATACCAAGAGAAAACAAACTGGTAGATTTAGCTCCACTGTGGAGGGAAGATACATTTCTAATTATTTGAAAAAAATCAGAGGACACGAGGATGCTCTGAACCTCTGAAAATTTATAAAACATTTTGCTGACAAAATGTAATGAACTTTAAAAAGGAAAGAGAGAAAATAGGAATGTGATAAACATGAATAATAAAAGCTTACCATCTAAAGAAATGAAATATTCATTTAATTAGGATTATTTCCAAAGTAGGATCACAGGGTCTAAGGGTTTGCATACATTTAGAGGTTTTGTCACTTCCTGCTAGACTGCTTTTCAGAAAGAGTGAATTCACAGAACCATCAACCATGTACCTGTTTCTCCATACTACCAACCAATTTAGATTTTATCACTATCTATTTTCCTGGGGTTAACAGGCAGATGGTACCTCATAGCAAATTATTTTCCCTCTCATTGATAGCAAGATTTGTATTTTTCTATGTGATGACTTCCTCCTATGTAAGTAATTGATTTCTCTTCTAAAGGAATTTGAAGAAGGGAATTAAAGAAAAAAAAAGTTTTTAAGGGACCAGTACAAAAACATTCAAAGCGGCACTGAAGCCAGTTTGACCACAGCCCAAACCAGAATCAGGCGTGTGAATCTGTGTCAAGAAGGAAATAACTACGTGAAGTAATACGGTGGTAAGTGTCACACTACATGACCCACCCTCGGTGGCCACAAGTACACAGGTGTGACAAGGACTAGGTAGCAATTCAGAGTGGCACAAATCGCTAGATAATTTTTTTCATCCCGAAAGAGCTTCCTATTACTTAGTCTTGTTTTGTTTTAAGAAGAAACTCTTCTTAACATTGTGTATCTAGAAAGGTCCCATCAAGGCCACAATCTAATGGCAGCTTCTTAGGAGAGACCATCAAAATACCTGCCTTACCTGCTTGATGATGACTCCAATTGCTTTACAGAGAAGAACTTCTGAGAAGGGCTTAAACATACAAACCTTTGGAAGGTCTGTATGCGCACTACCGTTAAGTACGCATGCTATGATTTAGTTGACTTAGGATACCTTTCTGAGAGTAGATTTGGATAAGGAGCAGAATTAAGGCAAGAAGATAGATAGAGGGTAAAAGGAGAAGTTGGGGCATTGTGGATAAACCTAGGAAACCATAATTTTCTGAAAAGGGGCTCCGTCCCCACAAATGGAAAGAGAAGCCACACCAAAGAATCCTTGTCTGCCCCATGGAAGCAGGTGATGCCCCATCCTGGCCTCAACATGGAAGCAGAGCATTTCCAGAAGAGGGGGAAATGGTCACATCTCTTGTCATTCCTTCATTCACAAGGGAAAAAATAACGCACTTTACTAGGGTCCTAAATGAATCTGTATACTGCTTCGCAGGTAGAGCAAGGGATGTGAGATCTTGCAGTTTCCCTGAAGCCTGTCTGTTCTCATTTCCTCTCTTCTTGGCTCCTCCTGGCCCACCCCCACCAGCCCAGATCTTCAATCAAGGGAAACGCAGATAAGCAGAAGGCAAGAGGCGATGAATCCTGGAGTTCTGGGGGAACTGGCAAGGGAGGCCCAAGGCTACCTGCAAAAGGAGATGTCTATTCCGCAAGGTGTTAATGAGAAGAGTTAATGAATGGGCACCCCGTGGCTAGGGAGCAGTGCCTGGTACCGGTCCTCTGGAGCAGCCTAGGCTGTCTCACAGCTGTACTGCAGGGTAACTGAGGCAGAGTGTGAGTGGACCATCCATATCCATGCCCCTGTTTAGGAGAGTCAAGCTCATGCCCTAAAGCCATCATTGGAGGATGGCATAATAAGTCCCCCAGGCAGCCCAGCTGGGAGTAAGCTGGGATTCTGCAAGGTCCTAGCTAACTCACATTGTTAGTCTAGGGTGGATAAGATGCCCTCCCATCCCCAGCTCCTGGGACCTCATAGCTCTGCCACAGAAGATCCTGAGTTGGAAGGGCTGGCAGGATGCTGGAGGCATTGTCCTCTGCATTGGGCCTGAGGGTCTGGTTTAGACCTAGGAGCTCTCTCTGAGGTTAATTCAATGCCCTCTGCTGAGCCCTGCCACCCTCATCCCGCCTCCCTCTGACCCATTCCAGGTTAGGACTGGTAGTGACTGAAACCAGCACTAAGGTTCCAGGGACAAGGGGTGCAGGATAGCCCTAGCAGCTGGCCAGAAGCACAGGCTGTGGCCAGAGGCTATCCAGTGGACAGAAAGGTGACAATATTGTAATGCCACCTAGGCCCCAGGAACTCATGCTGGCTCCCCAGGAAACTGAAGGAGGGGACTCAGGAGAGCAATACCAGTTGGCAGCAATGGCCTCGTACCAGTTGCCTCTGCAGACGAATCTGGGTTGTCCGGCCCAGATCCACCAGCAGGTTCGGCAGGGCCTCCATGCTGGGAGCCCTCAGCGGCCACCCCCTCCAGGCCTTTGCCCTCCTCCTCAGCTGGGATCTGGGCATCCACTCCAACTTCCAGCACACGGATAGTCTCGTGGCCTGACATCACGATGACCTGCAAACAGAGGATGGGGACACTGCTGGGGGGAGGTGCTGATCTGGCCCCTGAGGCCCAGAGCTCGGGGTATAGTCGGGGGAGAGAGGAGAGGGCACTGGAGGGGGCAGACCTCTTGTTCAGAGGACTGTGTGCTCTAAGCATTCCAGAGCCTGGGGCAGGCTGCAGCTCCCTGATTCCAGGGAGGGTCTTGCTAACAGAAAGTAGGCCCTGGGGGAAGGGTTTGACCCAAGCTGGACAAAGTCCCGCAGAGTCACTCCACTTGGGGTATTTCTATTTGCTCCCCCTGTTGGACTTAGTTCAGGGAGCGGTAAATGGCGGGTCTCATAACCTTGGAAGGACATCCTCCTGGCTGCTAGGATATCGGAGTGTGGCTCTGAGGGCCCTAACACAGTTCCCACATTTTAAGATGGGCCAAGAAGCAAATCCCTCTTCATTTCTCTTGAAATCTTAGAGAAGTTTTCAAAGATAAAGGGGTGGAAATGAATGTTCCACAATGTTGAATAACTTTTTAAACTCATGATTCCTCTATTTCCAAAACTCAGGTAAAAGCCAAGATTTCCCTGCAACTAACTTCCTGAGACGAGGGGCAGGAATCCCGACGACGAGCCCTCTAGCGCCGCCCCCTGGGCTGCAGCTCTGCGCCGGGCTGGTAGCTGCAGCTGGGCCACCCTGAGGGCATCCAGCTCCCTACCTCCAGGACTAAAGTGCTTACACTTGGGCCATTCAAGAATCAGGGACACTGTACATTGCCAGGCCTCCCTTGCACTTGGCCTGTACCCGAAGGCCATTCCTTAAGCCTGAGAATTGGACCCAGCCAGAGACTCTGCTGGAAAAGTGACAATATGACCTACCCATCAGGGGCTAACAAGTGAAATAAACCCCCAAAGCAGTTCCCTTTCTGACTCAAACTTGACCTAGAGGGGCTTCACTCCAATTACATTTTAAGAGATAATAGCCTTTTTCCACCTTTTAAAAATTACATAGTAATAAATGGTCATTGCCAAAAATTTAAAAATACATATAAGCAAGAAGACAACATAAATTACCTGATGTCCAAATCATTCCCCATGTAAATGTATGTGTATTTGTACATTTTAATTTTACTTTTTAAAGTCACAGCTTAAATCCCCAAACTCTGCCCCTGAGAAATCCTAACTGGTTTTCTAACAGACCTTGAGGAGCTCCGTGGAGTCTTCCTCCTTGCCCACACCCCTCGGTCCACCACCCTCACGCCTGGCTCTTCCTGCCCCAGAAGATACCTGCTCATTAATAGTCAGAGATGACTCTGGTCCGGCTCCAGGATCCATGGTCCCTTGTGGCTGGGGTGGGGGCTGGCCCACACCTAGCACATCCTGTGGGGTAAGATGGAATGGGAAAAGCAAAGGCTGCTGTGACACAGTAACATGATCTCTACATCATCTCGAAAAGTAGGCAGCAGAACGGTCAGAAGAAAGAGAAACTACTTATCCCTTCAAGTATCTGCAAAAGTAAAGGAAACAGGATTCTAAGGACTTTAAAACTAAAGTGTGTTGCCTCCTGCAGCATCCTAGGGGAACCTACACTCAGGAGAAATCAGGGTGTCAAGAGGAAAGAGAGGGCCAGATATCCATCTCCGGGAATTCCCCAGTCCCACGGAAGATGGCAGACCTGGCAGAACCCAAGGTGACTTGGACCCTCAGAGTCTCAGACACAGGTGAGGAGGACTCTGTGCGGAAGAGTCTGAACAGACCTCCGGAAAGAGATGATAAAGACAGGAGTAAATTAAAGCACTAGTCTCAGACTTTGGTGTGCACAATCATCACCGGAAGCATGCATCAAAAATGCAGACCTCCAGGTTCTCTCAGACCAAACATCCCGAGAGTTTGATTCAGCAGGTGGGTCCCCTAGAATCAGCCCTCAGGTGATTCTGTGGCAGTGGCCATGCCAGCCTTTAACACTGGAGGCAGGACAGCATCCCAGATGGCAGAACACCCTGCCAAATGCAAGAGACTGAGTGGGAAAGCCCTTATGAGGACAGGTTGTCTGGCTGGAGCCATAAACCATAAAGTCATAAGAGATAAAGGTAATAAAGGGGACAAATAGGTTTAGACACTTAAGTAGAAAGGAAGACAATGAACATTTACTTTGAGTGCCTAGGCTGTTAAGCATTTAGGTAACACTAGTTCATATGTATTACTCACGCCAGCTAGGGGATGGGGGCATTACTAACATCACGTCACAGATGAAGAAACTAAGTTCAGAGAAACGTTCTGGGTCCCTCATCTTGCCCTTCCTCCTCCTTTTCCACCCTGGGTTGGTTGTTGGTTGGTTTTCTTTTTTAAAAAAATTATTTCATGGATTGAAGTAAAATTCATACAACATAAAATTCACCATTTTAACCATTTTAAAGTGTACAACTCAGTGGAGTTTAAGACATTCTCAATGCTGTGCAACCATTATCATTATTTAGTCTGGAAATTTTCATCACCCCCCAAGAAAATTCCATACCCACTGGCAGCTACTCCCTTTCTCTGCCATCCCCCAGCCCCTGGCGACCACTCATACGTTGTTTCACTATGGATTTGCCTATTCTGTATTCTGAATATTTCATATAAATGGAATCATACAATACGGCCTTCTGTGTCTGGCTTCTTTTCCTCAGCAGAATGTCCACAGAGGTCATCTATGTGGTAGCATGTATCAGTACTTCCATCCTTTTTAGAGCTGAATAAATACTCCACTGGGTGGGCTTTCTGCACTCTCTGGGGATGGCTCAGAGAGAGGAAAACCGAGATTCCACTTCCAAGAGGAAAAGTCCATCAAACTCAGCTGTAGCTCTTCCCAGCATTTCATGGGCCTGCCAACCCACCACCTCCCCATACACACATTTCAAGAAAACCATCTATGAGTCCAGCACTTAGATAACAATTAAGCACGATCTTCATTCAATCCCTGTTACAGCATGGTAAAACATCTGAAGAGTAAAGAATGAAGAAAAAGATCAGACCTTTTTCAGAGAAACCAGCATCTTCAGCAGAAAACTGTTTGGAATTTGAAAAACATTTTAAACACATCGTGCTAGTAAATTCGAAGGAAGTACACATTTGAAAAACATCTTCAAGAATATTAATGTATGTGAATCTCAATCCCTTGAGACTGGAACATGCAGTGGTCTCCAAAATGATTTTGTGAATGAGGATCTTTCCAAACAAGGATTAAATGAAGAAAGAGCAGAATTGGTGAAGCAGGTTCAGGAGAAAGAAGACTGTTTTGAGGCTAAAACTAGTCCTAATGTTTTAAAATGACATTAAAAATGAGCTGTTTCCATCTCACTACGCTGATGGACAGTGACTGTAATGGGGTTGGTGGGGGGGACCTGATGAAGGGGGTAGTTTAATCACCATAATATTGCACATGTAACTGTAGGTTAATGATACCAAATAAATTATAAAAAAATAAAAATTAAAATAAAAATTAAAAAAAAAAAAGAGCTGTTTCAGTTACAGTTGTTAATGAAGAAGTGGAAAAGCTCAGCCCAGCCATTGCTCTCTGAGTTGCAGTTACCTGTGTCTGAGGAGAACAAGAAACTCAGCCTTACTCGGTTGGTAGGCCACATGGGTTAGATGATAAATTGCTACACTGTAACAGAAATGAAGAATTTATAGGTGCTTAATTCATAATTTTTTTCTCTAGAGTATCTTTGAGAGTAACAAGGTAATTAAAATATACTTATGCATTTTAAAGGGGAGATATAAATCATTAGGGCTTAGGAAAAGATACCCTGATGACCATCAATTTAAGGCACCTCTGTTATAGAAATACAAATTAAGTTCTAAAATGAAAATTTAGTATTTGGGATAAATTTGCCAAAGAAAATTTCACAGCTAAAGAAATGTGAAAAAAAATTTTAAACATGATTAAAAAATAATTTGGACAACTCTGGAAGTCAGTTTTAACACATTTCTTTGTTTACTGTGGTAAAGTTTTATTTTAAATGTTAAAAAAAAGTCCAACCTGGTGAATGTCTAAAGCTAAACTGTCTAAAAACGTCTGTCTCACTCCTAATTTTATGACCTTTGTTTCCATTCATTTATCACATATTTCCATCTGGATGTCTAGCAGGTAATTAAACTCCTATGTTCAAAACAGAATTTCCACTATATGGATATACATTTCATTCATTCATCAGTTGGTGGGTGTTTCTATTTTTCAGCTCTTGTGAATAGTGCTTCTATCAATCTTTGTGCACAAGTTTTTGAATACCTGTTTTCAATTCTTTGGGGTATATACCTAGAAGTGCCATTGTGTGGCTCACCCCAGGGATTTTAGGGCCTTTGCCCCTTATCAGAATGTTCCTTGGCCAAAGAGGCAAGAAAGCTATGAGGTTCCATCCCTCCCTTCCCTTCTCAAGTCAAGACCCTAGCAATCTGAAAAAAGAGCCTTCCCTTTCAGGTGGGACAAGGATACAGGAGGGGCAGAGGAATTTGCTGGAAGAACTGGTGGGCACCTGCCTATTTCACTGGGACTCTAGCTTCATTCCTGGGTGACATTCTCCTTTAGATTTTGTACATGGGAACCTGTCATGAATTTTGCAGAGAACTTAGCAATTTACCACCACTTCTGGATGGGAACTGGGATGATCCATGAAAGTTGTTACATATAGAAGTCAATTAGCAAGTCATCTGCAATTCAAATAAAAGGCGGAGACAAACTGGAGAGGAAAGGTATGCAAGGTGGATTAGGGTCCATTATATCTTGATACATACATTTCTCTGGGAAAAGAAGTTTCCCATTCCAAAGGCCTGTAGGTGGGCAGTATCAGTAACTAGTCATTGTGAACAAGGGAGCATCTGCTTGAGAGGGGCTTAGAAGCCTGCTCATAGTCTGCTGTGGTCACTGGTTGCTTGCTGGAAACCATGGCCTCACAGGGAGTTGGTAAGCACATATCTACTTTGTGTCTGTGTAATGACAGGGATTCAAGCAGTAGAGAAGGTTCAAGTGATTCTAACATCCTTGAGATTCTGCGAGGTTATATGGACCCGGGTCCTCAGGATCCAGTCCTTTGTGTCAAGGGCAAGGTCAATCCTGCTCACATGGGCCCCCTCTAACCCACTAGGCTTCAGCCGACCAGAAATGCAGGCAGAAGAGAGGCAAAGTCCTCCCCTGTTCCAGACCCCAGACCTTACTCATCTCCCTTAGTCTTAGCTGTAGATGGCTCTTACCAGAGGCACGAATTTGATAGAAACACCTAATAAGTAGACACTCAGGATTTTGACTCTGAGCTATGTCTGTGTGTTCTCCTGGCTTGGAATCTGTGTAGACGTTACCCTGGGCTTATTCCCAGCCCCTTGACAGGAACTTCCCTTAGTTTTTCAAGTCTTAGGCTGTGGCTTGGTCTCACTGACTAGATGGCCATCTTCTGTTTGCTTTTCAACCATTTTCCCAGTGACTGGGGTAAACAGCACATTTGGATGCCCTCCTTTGAGCTCACAGTGCCAGGTAGTGCCCACAGCCTGATGGTCAGTGGGGAGAGACAGATGTTTTAAGGGCACCTGTGATCACCCCAGCAGTAAAGCTTCCATACATATGCAGACCACAGCAGAGCTGCTCTGGTTAAAGCTAGGACAGGAGCCAGAGCCTTCTCCTTTGCCTTCTTTCTCCAGTGAGTTGAGTCTGAAAACACCTGACTCAAACCTGGCAAGGCACCTTGGTTGGCTAACAGATGGTCCCTGGCTTTCCTGTGCTAACATCTAAAAATGCAGGCAACCTCAGAGAGAGAATGAACTGCAGGTACTGAGGCATTTGCCCACAACCTGAAAATCCAGAAGACCCCCCCGAGGACCTTCCCTGGATGGGGACTGATCTAGAGGACCTGATGCTGTTAATCATTCTCCTCCGGGAACTGCTTCAGGCTTAGAGCAACATTCCAAGACACCCAGCAGGAGCTTTGGGGAATCTCAGACAAATCAGAACTCCCTAGAATAGCCTGAGATCCTAGCAGGAAAACTGAAATGCTTTGTCCTTCATTTATCATTTATTCAACAAATAGTACAGTGGCTACTGCGTGCTGGGTGTTGGGAATACAACAAGGAAAAAAAAAGCATTCCCCAGCTTTGTCAAGGAGCCTGCCGTCTAACCTGGTACTCAAGGAAATAAAAAGGTAACTGCAATACAGTATGTTTAGGTGTATGCTGGATGACTAGAGGGCGGCCGAGGACCCACAGGAGGGACACCTGATGCAGTCTCATGTGGGCTTTTCCCCTTTGTTTCTGGGTGGCATGTATTTCAGACATGAACTTTTATGTATGACGAATCTTACCCCATATAGAGGAAAATGGAACTTGTTGCAAAGGATTCAGATTTTTAACTCAGACTCACTTCTGTGGTTTTAATCACTCCCTTACCACTTGGTGTAGTTGAGGTTTTCAAGGTGTAAAATACCTTCCAATTACACATTTTTTGGGAGGGTGAAGGGTACTCTGGGTGAAGTCAGCAGATTCCAAGGAATGGCTGGTTACACTGAAATCAGTTTTACCAGTATTCAATTGAAAGAAAGTCACATTCGTTATGGGAAATTACCTTTCAAATTTTTGACATTATAATTCCCTCAGGTCCCGTGGCAGGCTAGCTCAGTTGGTAAAAAGATGGTGCTGATAATTCCCTCAGGCTAGGTGGGTTGTTGACATCAGCAGCTCCAGCTCTACACCACTTTTGTATTTAAATCGTGCACCCACTTACCTCCTGCAGAGCCGTAGTTCAAAAAGGCCAGAATAACAGGAAGCAGGAGACTGGGAGCTGGAGCTGAGCCAAAAATTGCAGACAATCGGGTCTTGCCTCCTCCCTAGGTGTCTCACCCAATCGGACAACTATACAATCTGAATCTCCACCTTGTACTCACCTGGGAACTCCAGATTCAACTGCTTACTGATTGAGCTATCATCTCATACCCTATGTATTCAAAACCAAACTCCTAATTTCCACCCCAAACCTGCTCCAGCTTCATCCTTCGACGGATGATCAGGCCAAAAACCTTGCCTACCACCCTTTTCTCTCTTGTATCTCACATTCAGTCCTTCAGCAAATCCTGCTGGCTCTCCCTTCCAATATGCCAGAATCCCCTACCTCTTATCATTACTACGCTGGTCCATACAGCTTAAGTACTCAGTATGAAGGAACACCACCTACCCTCCTGCACACCAAGTACTATCTGCCCAGTTTTTAGATCACCAGACTCCAGGAAGGCCATCTCCTCTTTGAAGTTGTCATTGCCTGATGGATTTTTCTACATGTTCTCCTTTTCTAGCCCCAGGACAGAGATTTCCCTTCCCACCTGCTGAAGAATAATCACTTATAGTTTATTGGCACCTATGCCCTTTACATATAATATTACAGTGAGCACCTTTGGGAGACAGATTGCCTGGTTCATATTCTCACCTTTGATATTTATTAGCTCTGGGACTAGGGACTTTGTACCTCAGTTTCCTCATCTGTAAAACAGAGTAATAGCATCTAGTTCACAGGGCTGTAATGAGGTTTGAATAAATTAAGGTGTGTAAAAAGTGATCTAAGTAAGCCTGGCACATAGTTAAGTGCTCAGAAAATGGTAGCTATGATAAAAATCCACACACATTAACTCATTACAATGTAGTGGAGCAGTTCAGAACCTAGGTTCATCTTTCAATTTCACCATTTCTTAGCTGTGAGACCTTGGACAAGGACCCAACCTCTCTTACGCCTCAGAGACGGTGTCTCAAATGGGGATAATGTCGTACTAAATTGCATAAGGGTTCAAGAAATGTTAACTGTTATTATTCAATCTGATACAAGCCCCATGAGACCATAGAGCAAACACATACTGAAGCTTGTCCAATTGTATGACTGTTCACAAGTGGACAGGTTACTTCACTTCTTTGTTTTCTCAGGGATAAATACTAAGAGAGCTTACCTTTGAATTATTGTCCAAAACACTAAGAACAATTAGCTATTATATCTCCATTTTTATAGATGAGGAAGTTGAGGATGAAAGAGAAGTAAAGTTATAGGCTTTGGAGGGAAGCCTAGTTCAAATTCCAGCTTGGCCATGAAATAGCTGTGCAATCTTTGAGCAACTTGATTTAATCTCTCTGAAGCTTACTTTCCTTTATCTTTAAAATGGTGATTAAATGGGAAATCCTTATGGGGTTGTTATAATGATGATATGAGATCATGTAAGTAAAATGCTTAGCATGGTGCTCTTACTATGATCTCCATTTTTGCCTACGGGGAAATGGAGGTAGAGAGAGGTCAGTGACTTGCCCAAGGGCACAGGAGATTGGCAGATTCAAATTTCAAGGCCATGTCACCTGCCCCAGACTCTTACCCTCCTGACACCACACACAGCCTCCTCTCAAGAAATGGGAGGAAGACTGATGGGACCTGTTCTGGCTCCCAAAGATCAGGGCACGTTGGAAAATGGAAGCTCTCAGTTCTACTGCAGATCACCACTCTCAGGCCCCACCCCTGGCTCCAAATCCACAGGCAGAAATAAATTGTTTGCTAAGCTATTGGTAGACCAGCTAGGACACACATGAGCCAAAAGGAAAGGAAAGGGAAAAAGATAGGAAGTAGTAAACAACTGTATTCCCCCTTTTCCAAACCACCATTTGTACTCTTAAGACATATATAGTCAAACAGTAAAGACTACTTTAATAAGGACAAATTTAGAGTCAGTTTCTCCTCCTGCCCCCTTTCCCTTGTGCCCAAACTCGATTTCATCCCAGGCAGGGTGAAGGGAGGGGGCAAATGAAATGTGAAAATAAAAAGTAGGTATGTTTCCCTACTAGACCGTAAGCTCCAAGACGGCATGTCCATTAACCGTCCGATCCCAGTGCCTCCTATAGTATCTAGTACATAACAGGGTGTTGATGATTATGAGCTGTTGAGAATAAATTAAGAAAGCAGATCATATCACTTAGCTGCTTCATGTTTCTTACCTTCTCCCTTGAAACACATACCCTATCTCAACTTTTTTTTGCCCCCATGCCCAGTAATAAGACTACTCAACAGTGATTTCAAAGAAGTAATAATGAAGTCTGGAGAACTCTGACCACACACCCCTACCTAATGTGCTGGCCCAGCTCCTCATTCCAAGCCCGCCCTCCCTTGGCCAGTTTCTCCCAGGTCCACTCTCTCGGGGGCCTCACTGACTCTCATTTTGACACAGAAAGAGCTTGGGGCTTAAGAAAAGCACATAGTGGGTATTTTTGTTGGACCAGTGAACAAATTAATGAAGTTCTATCACAAATATGCAAAGTACCAGGTCACAGAAATATCACCCCAGCATCAGGACTTCAATCAAAGTGGAATATATGGAATTATTCCTCCAAAGGCCCTGCTTGTGTATGTTGGCTGCCTTCCCTTGCCAAGATAAGAGGAGGAGAGATATCTGTCCATGAACAATTAAAGACCAGTCCTCTACTTTTGGAACAAGGAATCAGGAAGAGCTGGAGCTAAAATTTCTGCTAAGGGCTTATCTTTATTTGCCCAGGAAGGCTTCGGGACTGTGTTTCATTTCCCCCTGCCTTGTTGCTACAAGCAGAGGCTGTTCTCTGAAGGTTAGGCTTCTAGTCACAACTGAGTAGGGGATCCCAACGGCAAAGTGCAGGTTACAAGACACCCTGGGGCTCCCTTGGCCTTGCCAGGTGAGAACGCCCAAGGAGACAAATCGAGCCCATTATTATGAGTATTTATTAATAATAATATCATTATTAAATATTTATGAAGTGCTCCATGCTTTCCTCTACGGTGACCCTCTCACTACTCCCCCACCCTTCCAGCAGCGCTTGGGTCCCTAACCGCGAGTCCCACCCGTCCTCCCGCTGTACTGCGCTTGGGAGAATGACAGGTCGCCCTGGCTGCCTCAGTTGACCCTAACCGCCTGGCACCCAGGCGTCTAGGTTCTCCCGCGGGGAGAGAAATCGCTCTTGTGGCTACGGGGTCTGTGTACAGAATGTCCCCGCTATCTGAACGCGACCTGGGCTCCAGGAGCAGAAACGGGGAGGGGCCAGGTCCAAGCTCCCGACCGAGTCCACCTGGGGGCTGCCCCCTCCCCTCCCGGGGTCCAGACTCGCCCGCCCGCGGCCGAGGGCGCGGCCCCGAGGTCTGCGGCCCCAGGCGGGCGGCCGAGCGCTGTCCCACTCTCAGAGCTCCCGTCGCCCCGGCCCAGCATCCTAGCGCCTCGGCCCCGCGGCATTTTTTTCTCTTTATCATAAATATATAAATTATGCTAATTACGGGCATTGCATATTAACCAAACCCGAAACCTCCCCTGCCCGGCCCCCTCCCCCTCCGTGCAAACCCCTCCCCGCCCCGGACCCCGCTTCTTACCGGAGCTCGAGCCCGAGCCGCCTTCGCCCCGGGTGCCGGGTGGCCACCGATTAGGGATTCATCTCACAGCCCGGGCCAGGGGCCCGGGGGCTGGGGCCGGGGCCGGGGCGGCTGCCGCCCGCAGACAAAGAAGCCAGTACGTCTGGGCTGGGCTGGGCTGGGCTCGGCCCGGGAGCCGGTCTGGACCCGCCGCCGCCCCCGGGCCCCCAGCCCGGGCTGGACAGAGACCAAGGGGACTCTGCGGGCTGCGCTGGGCGTGGGGGGCGGCCGGGAAGCGGGAAGGGGAGGCTTGGGGTGGGGGGGCGGTCAGGTATATATTTTTTTCTTCTCTCCCCCCTTTCTCGGCCCCCCCCTGTTCCCTCCCCCCTTTTTTCCCCTCCTTCTGCTACTTGGATTTTTTTAGCTGCTGCGTCATGAGCATAATTTATGCAAAGAGCGTTGCCGCATGCTGCATGGCGCGCGCCAGCCGCCGGGGGCGGCGGCCTGGGCGGGCAGTCGAGGAAGGGAGGGGAGCTGGGGAGCTGGGAACCGGGGTGGGGGCGGGGAGGGGACCCGCGGCCTCCGCGGCGCTCTCCTGGGACCGGACTGGAGGGTCGGTGGGGCGGGTCACGCAGGCGCCTGCGAGGTGCCGCTTGAGGTGGTTTCATTTTGGAAGGTACGCGAGGGAGCAGCGGAGTCGGGACTGCGGACCGATGCCCCCTTCCCTGCAGCCGAGGGCGGTGACGGCGGTGACTCCCGGCCGCCGCCGTGTACCCCTCTCGGTTAGCTAACTGCCCTCAACGCGGAAAGTCAAGTTCTTGTCCGTTCCAAGCCCCGGGCCGCGACCCGGGGAGAGAAGGGAGCGGGAACCCGGCGCTCCGCCGGCGTCGAGCCTCCGGAGCCGCTGTGCGCAGCTCCTTGTCAGGGAGGGGACTCCCGTCCTGAACGCTCCCCCGGCCTTCACCCGGGGGCGGCTGTGGGCTGGCGGGTCTCAAGACAGCCGCCCTGCCTTCTTATCCAAGTAGACGAGGAAATGTAAAAACAAAAAACACCAAAGTTTGGTGGAATGAAGAAAAAACAACGTTCTGCTCCGGTGGTGGGGACGGCGGGGAGGGTTTGGTTTGTCTAAATTAGGCTTTTGAAGGTAGAGAAAGGAGGGGATAAGCGTGGAGCTGAGGGAAAGCAGATCGGAGAATACTGTCGCTGACGAATGGGAGAGGAAGGAGTTTTTAAGACGAAAGGGGAAGAGAAGGCGGGAGGGGAGCCTGGGCAGGAGGGCGGCTCGGTGCCCCCAGCGAGTGCGGACCCTCTGTCAGCCTAGGCTGCGCGCGCCTGTTTGCTCAGCCGCCCGTTTGGTGGGTTTAGGACGAACTGGAGGTAGCTGAGGAGGATGCGCGTGGAGCCCTCAGCCCTCCCCAGACCGTTCCTTAAACCCCAAAGGTGGGACGACTTAAGGGGCGGTGGGGAAGGGGGAACAGCGCCCAGCGGCCCCAGACCGTCCCCACGCACTTGTCCGGCAGCGCACCTGGGGCTTGCGCACGCCCAGAGACCCTGCTCACGGCAGCTTCGCCCCTGGGGCCTGACGGCATCACAAGTACCTGGCCTGCGCAGCTCACCTTCTATCTATCAGTCCGCCTGCTGTTTCCGCCTGGAGTGAGGAGAAGCGGCCAGGGGCAGATATGAGTACCCATGGATTAGGAGTCGGGATGCTTAGGTTTTAGTTCCAACTCTTCCACTAGCAGGCCAGGCAAGTAATTTAATTTCTTCATTACTTATAAAATGAGGGTACTATCTATACTCACCACCTCACACGGTTGTTAAGAAGTTTAATAGTGAACCTATATGTGAAAAAACGTTGAAAACAGAAAACTCTAAGCCGTATACAAATGTAAGGTATCTGTACAATAGATTGAATCCATTTAATGGCCTTGGGAAACTCTTATACCTGCCACGGTATTACAAGCTCTTGGGAGTTTAGTGGTCTTTACCCTCAGCCTGTAAAGGCCTCCTGAGCACAGGTGTGACTTACTCATTTTTGTGTTTTCTATGGCTCTTTGTGTGAAGAAAGGGCGCAGTATTGCTACTGAGCATTGTCACATGAAGGCAGAAACTCTTAAGTCTGTGCGACTTGGTTTGGTGCTACACAGATAGGTCAAATGGTTTGCATGACAGAGCAAGAATAATTTGAAGAAAAATATCAAAGGGGTTCAGTGAGACATCAAAATGTTAACTGATTTTCTTTGGGAAAAGAAACCTTTCATGTATATTATATATACTTCTACACTGCTTGAATTTTTGATGAGCATGCATTACTTTTGTTTAGTTTTTTTATTGGGGTGGAACGTGCACACAGTAAAGTGCACAGATCTTAAGTGAACAGCTTGATGAATTTTTACATATATAATCACCACTCACACCACAATATAGAGAATTCCCCAAACCTGAGAAGACCCCTTGTGCTCTATGATAGTCAGTAACCCCTCTGTTACCACTTGTGGATAAAATGAAAGTTCCTGTGGCCAGGATTCTCACCTGGCCCTGGTTGGCTAGCCCTCTACACAGATGTGGACAATATGTGACTATTGACTACATAAAGAGCCCTGCACGTGGTGGCACGGCTGCAAGGCTACAGAAGAGCAGAACAGAGGCTGGAGTGGTGGCAGCGCTGAGGACAGAGGCCCAGAGGCAGAGACCGGTTTGCTGCATGCAGACTCGCTCTGAGTGGATGGGATTTTAGTGACTGACCTGCCACCGTGGAAATAAAGTTGGATATAACCTTTTCACCCCAAGAATGGTCTACTGTCATTTCTTTGGTCACATTGAATCCGTAATGAACTTGCCTGGGGCTGAAACCCACTGGCAAGACATCTTTTTTTGACTTGTTTTTATTGGAAGTTGACATACAGTATTATATTGGTTTCAGATGTACAACATAGTGACTCGATAATTATATACATTACTAGATCCTCACCACAGTAAGTCCAGTTACTCCAGTTACCACTATTCAGATTTCTATCACCATCGACTGGGTTTCCTGGTTCTTGAACTTCATACAAATGGAATCTGACATTTGTGTCTGGCTTCTGTCATTTGACATATGTTTTTGAGATTCATGTTGCTGTGTCTGGCAGCATTGTTTGTTCTTTTTTTTCACTGCTGTATATATTACATTGCATAATTATACCCCACTTAATCCATTCTACTGTTGATGGGCATTTGGGCTGCTCCTGTTTTTGTCTTTTATGGATAAAGCTGCTCTGAACATCCTCATACAAGCCTTTTGGGGAATATGTGCATTTATTTCTCCTGGGTCAGTACTGAGGAGTGGAATTGCTAGGTTTGGGGTATATATTTAAATTTTACAGATACTGCTGGTTTTCCAAAATATTTGAACCAATTTATATCCTTAGTACTATTATATGAGAGTTCTAGTTGTTCCTCATCCTCACCAATACTTGTAATAGTCTTTTTTTCTTTCCTTCACTCCCACTTTCCCATGCCTTCTGAGCCTACATTTATTCAACAAATATTTACTAGGTGCCAGACACTGGGCTGGGTGCTAAGTGTCCAGTGAAAAACAAAACAGACGGCTGCCTTAGAACTTAGTCTACTAGGGAGACAGTCATTAAAAAATAAACATACGTTATTATGTGTGATGATTAAAAAAACATGGTGATATGAGAGACAATAACATGAGTGGGGGACAGAGAAGACCTCTCTAAGGAAGTCACATATATAAGGCAAAGTTTAACAGGATAAGCAGGAGGCAGAAGAGCAATAGAAACAGAGGCACAGGAATGAGGCAGGAAAGAACGTGGTGTTCAAGACACTGAAAGAGGATCGATGTCACTGGAACACAGTGAGACCTGCACAAAACAAGTTTGGAAAGATAGGCGGGCCCAGAGCATGAAGGCCTGCCTCTGTATACCTCTCATCTTTCTATTTAATTGGGTCCCTTTTTTCTGCAAACTTCACTCAACATTTACCTCCTCAAAGAAGCCTTCGTGAATAATACCACAATGTTCTATTATTATTATTTTAATGATGTCATTGTTCCAATTACTTCATTATCTAATTTGTAGTTTGAGGCCATTCATTCTGTTTCCTGAGAATATCCTGGCTTACCCAAAGATGTGAGACAGAGCCATATGTTTTCTATTTTGCCTGAGCTCCTCCAATCACCCAGCATATCAGGGATGCTATTGACAGCTACAGCCTCACTTGGCACAGTACTTTATTCCTAGAAAGCTCTGGGAATCTAAGCAGGTAACCCCTGGGGTCCTATCTTCCCTGGTTTAAGAACTGACCTAGTTCCAGGTCTTCAAAACTTGTTTTGGAGCAACCAGATTTCCCTAGGATCCAGGCATATTTTTCCAAACACCTTCCTTATTCCATAGTTAATCTTGCTCCTCCCCCTCTCCAATCACCAGATTAAAGGCATCACTGCTGTTGCTAAGGGAATGAGGTTGGGGCAGGTGGGAGCTGAAGGATGATAGAGCAGGGAGTCAGGCCGGCCGGCGGGGGGTGAGGGAGGCGGGTCCTCTCAACTGTGAGGTGAGCAAAGACGGCAATGCATTTCCAAGTGTTTCTCAGACAGTTTTGTTTTTTTTTTCACCCCTACATGTTACTTGCTTGTTCTCTCTGAAAGCTTTTAGGATTTTTTTTTTTAATCTCTGGTGTCCTAAATTTTACTCTGTTATGTCTTGTGGTTGGCCAGTGTTCATAAAACAAGGAAGCTGCTGTCCATCTTGTATGGTCATGTTAAAGTCCTTGTAAGGAGAATGGGCCACCAGCAAGGTCCTTGAGTACTGTTAACAATGCAGGGATATTTTAAGGTGAGAAGCCAGAGTTTTTGAAAACTTGTACGTAATGAAGGACGTGACTGTGAATGCTCCATTTTTTACAAACCTCCCACCTAGATGCATGGATTTTATTCTGTTTACTTTAATTTTAGCAATGATTTAAAAGTATATTGCCGGGCTGCTGTCATTCTGACAGATCACCCTATCAGCTCAAAGGGTAAATATGTGGGTTTTTTAAAATAATTTTTGTACAGTAACAAGGTGAACATTTTAGCTCATAAATTATTTACCAAACCTCACAGGCATAATAGGCTGTGTGCATATTCATCAGGCTATCATCCATTATTCATAAGAGGTTCACTACAACTGTTGGAATAAAATGAGGTTGTTGATTGAAATGCTAAAGAAATGTGGGCTTTGTCCTATCCCTGCCTTTCTCCTTTCTGAGTAAGTCTGGAAGTTTCCATCAAAAAATGATATTGTAGAAAAAAAAATTGTATTCCTCACATGCAGACGTGTAGATAAGAGGAAAAGAAAGCTTGGAGTAAGAAATAAATTGGCAGTATCAGCAACCATTCATTTAATTTAACTAAAGGCCCCTGACTCCTGCTTTCGCAGAGATTGAGCCCAGGAAGTGGCCAAAGGGGGTCTCCTTCCTTGCAACAAAAGAGCAGCTTCAGCAAATATAATACAGTTAATACTTACATTAACTAAGATACAGGTTGCATTCTACAGCTCAAGAAGTCATTCATATTTTTATTTGACCTTCACACAAGTCTGTGAGGTAGAAATAATTCTCAAGATGAGAAAACTGAGGCTCAGAGAGGTTAAGTGACTTATCTAAGGCCAAACAGCTGGTGAGGAGCAGACCAGGATTAGACCCTAAACTTGTTTCCACGTTCCATGTTCTTCATATTCTGTCTTCCTATGTCTTTTGTATGATAAAACACACCATTCCACAGGTAGATGCATTTTACAGAATTTTCTATGAACCACTGGTTTTATTACTTTGCCCTTTTTTATATCTTTATTATTTCTGTGAACTAAGCAATATAGGCTTGAAAGCATCAAATAGCACAAAGTTCTACAGAATAGGGAATAACAAATCCTGGTGCTTGGATAGGCAGTTAACTGCTATGACTGCTAGCCTCCATTGTCACAGGAGCAAGTAGAAGATATTATAATCCAGTCAGAGACACAGATCTGGGTTCAGACCTGACTATGGTCACTTACTAGCTGAGACACTTGAGCAAGTTAGCCTCTTTAAGCCATAGTTACTCATTTGTAAAATGGAGGTAACACGCCTACGTGTTAAATGAGATAATGTATATGAAACCCAAGGGTCCACACTTTCCTCCACTTTCAGGAGGCCCTCTCTCTAGTATATCCGGGGAGAACCATGGGAGGCAAGGTTCTTCTCAGGCCTGTCCCTCAAGACTTCCACTTGACCCTCTCTTTCACTCTGTCCTGGGCCACTCACCTGTTAGTCATAGTCCAGAACTCCTGCTATGGTTCCTCTGGATGGACGTCAGCTATATTCACAGCATGGCGCAGCTGTAAATTCTCCCCAACATGCCTATAACACGTTCTTTACTGAACGGTTGGCAGAAAATGAAAGAGAATTCCAATGAATAAGGAAAAGCATTAAAATTTGTTTTTAACTTTCCCTGTCATCCAAGTGAAAAACAGCTAAGAAATTCAGTCTTTACTAAGCGATCCCATCTTTTTATGGATGGACCCCAGACTGGCTCCCTGCCCTGAGGTCCACTTCCCTGACAAGGAGCTCCTCCTTCCAACCTCCAGTCTTTTCTGGGAAGCTTCAAGCCCTTCCTCTCTCTGGTTCCTCTGCTATCCCCAGAAATACATTTCCCTAAATCTGACATATTCAGTCTGGAAGAGGTGAGTATGGGGAGAAGCGTGGAGGGCAGAACAGAAAAAAGGCGCCATAGCACACGAGTCGCAGTGAGCTCTGGCATACAGCCCATCCGGCAGAATCATCTAGCAGAGGCTGGCAGCCCAAGTCCAGACCCCTTCCAGTCTCCTGGCCAGACTGAGATGCACATGAGGCTCTATTCTTCTGAGTGACCTTTGGAAGTTAAAGTCACCTTTGGAACACACACCCGTCCAAGAATAAAATGAAATCTCAACCCCCAAACCAGCAAATGGTGGTGTGTGTTAGTATCACCCCATTACTTTGCATTTTTAATAAGCACTAAGTGGTTCTGATGCAGGTGGTTTGGGATTCCACACGGAGAAAAATTGATGCAAACTTTCCAAAAAGAGACTCCGCTCCAGGATTTTCTAGGCTGCCCCAGCCACAGTGGAGTTAGCCCTTTACATTATTATGCAGAACAGTGTTAATGCCTCTCCTACAAAGGCTGGCCAGGAATGAGAAAGGAGGGTCCATTTCTGAGTCATCTATCTTATAATCCTTGTTCCCTTAGTTACACAAGGACCAGCAAAAGCTTTGAAAAGGCTGCTTTAAAGAGCCTCAATGGATTCTTCCACAAACCTCCACCCTCCCTGGGCTGATAAACAGGAGCTGCTTTTGTTTTTCCAGTTACATAAGTGAAGAGCACAACACATAGTAGATGTTCGATAAAGGTCCATAAAAAAGTTGTAATCAGCCTAGTGAACTAGGACTAGGGGCCTCAGCAGGATGAGGCATCATTTTTCTCTGAGGCCTCAGCGCACAGCTCACCCGTCTGCACTACAGTACTTTTCAAGTTCTACATTAAAAGCTCTGTTTCCTTTCAGCATCTGTCTTGGCCAGACACATTAAAAGAGTTTATCACCCATCATCCTCGACTTCTCCCTCTGCTTCATTTCAACATTTTTTAATACCTTTATTAAGGTATAATTGACACAAGAGAAACTGCATGTTTAAAATGTATAATTTGATATTATGACATACATACATATCCATGAAATCGTCACCACAATTGTTAAGCAGAGAAAAAGACCTGAGAAGGTGGAGGGAGAATAGGCCAGTAAAGCCCACTAAAAGGGACTCAAAGAGTTAACCAGATAAAACTAGAGAGCCAGAAAGGCCTCAAAGAGTTAATGAGTTAATCAGTTGAAGCTCCAAAGGCCAGGAGCAACTTGGAATGTCCAGATATTCCCCAGGTGAAGTAAAGTATTTGAGCGCAGCCCATGTCTTAGTCGTATCAATTAGAGCATGTCATTGTAAAATCTACTTAGCCTGCAGGAAGGCCCAGCTTATTCTTTAACTTAATTTATATGCTATTTTTAATTCCTCCTTTCAGCCCTTAATCAGAAGAGGAGACAGACAGGGCAGGAGACAGACCTTAGAACTGTAAATAAACCTATGTGAACAAAGAATGCCAGGTCCAGACCCACATAGTCACCTAAATAACCCTATTCTTAAGACAAAACTTCAAAGGAATTATAAATCACCTGTATATATCATACCTTATGCTGACTCCTACTTAAAAAGCCCTTAAAACCCCAGACCCTAAACCTCAGGAGGTGCCCCAAACTCGCCTTTCTTGGAGTGTATCACTCTGTCTTACTCCAGGTAAGTGGGGAGGGGCTGCTGAGAGCTCTGATTTGGGCTTGCAAGTTCTTGAAGCCTAGGTGACCCAGACAGAACTATAACTATGTGATCATGCACTTTAGCAGCCTGCCTGAAAATCTCCTTTTTTTGCCTCTGGGAAGTTCTCAGAATATAATTTCCCTCCAACCAGTGCTCTGTGTCTCCCCCACATCCTGGGTTGGTAGGGACTTAGTTCCCATACCGTGCAGAGTCAAGCAGACACTGGATGACAGATAACACTGGCTTTAGGAGTTGGCAAGGGCTTTGCCCTGTTGCTGCTCATTGCAGCAGTTCAGCGAGTTTCCCTTTCCACCCTCTATTTTCCTTTCTCTCTGCTTTATTAAGTAAACCTGCCTTTGTCTACCTTGACTCTGGCCCATTCCTCCCTTGGATTCAAATAAAACTTTTACTCTGCTTCTCTACTGTATCTCTGTTGCAGTGGGGACAAGCACTGAGAACAAAACTCAATCCCCGTAACACAATCAGGGTAATGAACATACCCATAACCTGCAAAAGTTTTCTGCGAGTCCATCTCTTACCTCCTGTTCCTCCTCTCTACACAGGCAACCACTGATCTGCTTTTAATACTATAGATTAGTCTGTATTTTGCAAAATGTGGTATGAATGGAATCCTACAATATGTGCTCTTTCAGTCTGATTTCTTTCACTCAGCATAATTGAGATTATCCATGCTGTCATGTGGATCCAAAGATCCTTTTTAGTCTCTTTATTTTATTGTATTCCTTATTATACAGCAATGCCACAATTTGTTTATCCATTGACCTGTTGGTGGACATTTGCACTGTTTCCAGTTTTTGGCTATTACAAATAAACTGTTATAAGTATCTGTGTATATAGCAAGTCTTTGTGCGCCCATATGCTCTCATTTCTCTTCGATCGCTAGGAGTGGAATGGCTGGATCATATGGTTATGTGTATGTTTAACTGTTAAAGACCATGCCATACTGTTTTCAAAGTGGTTGTGCCATTTTACATTCTGACCGGCAGTGTCTGAAAATCCTAGTAGCTTTATACCCTAACACTTCTAATGGTCAGTCTTTTTAATATTAGCCATTTTAATAGGTATGCCAACATTGGTTTAATTTTTTTAATTGGTAAGCATTCACATGGTCCAAAAACTTAAAAAAAAAAAGTAAAGGTACATAGTGAAAAATCTTGCTCCCACTTCCATTTCTCTACCCACCTGGTAACCACGTTCATTGGTACCTTGTGTATGCATCCAGAATTTCTTTATTCAAATACTAATGAATGTTCTTGGTTTTCATGCTCTTTTATACAAAAAGCATCACACCAAGCTCTCTGTTCTGAACCTTTCCTTTTTTTATTTTTTATTTAAAAAATACTTTGGGAAGCTTTCTCACTCTTTGTTACAAATACACAGTATTTAATTGTATGGATGTAATAAGATTCATTTTACCAGTTTCCTTTTGATGGACATATGGGTTATTGCTAATCTTTTGCTATTACAAACAATCCCACAGTGATTAGTCTTTTATACATAGTGTTGCTCATGAGTGCAAATATATCTGCAGGAAGTGGGTAATTTTCAATTTTGATAAATATTGCCAAATTAACCCTATAAAAGAGTAATTCCAATTTACATTCCCACCATCAATAAATTAAAGTGTCTGTTTATCCACAGCCCTGCAAACAGAACAAAGTTAGCAAATGTTTGGATTTTTGCCAATCTGATTATGGTATCTGTGTGGTTTTAATTTGCATTCTTCTTAAGAGTGAAGCTGAACATCTTTTCATATGTATGGAAGCCATTTGTATTTCCTTTTCTGGGAACTATCTGCAAATGTCATTTGCTGCCTTTTCTAATGGTGCTCAGATACTTACTGATTCTAGTTCTTTACATGAAGGAGGTTTGGCCTTTTGTGATACAAATTGCAAATGTCTTTTTCCAAGTTGTCATTTGTCTTTTGACTCTGGAGTTTTCATCCCTAAAATTAATCCTGGACATGAATCCAAATTTTAGTCCATTTGTTTCTGCCTCCTAAATATTTCTGGAATCCACCCACTTCTTTCTACCCAATCGCCCCTTCCCCAGGCCAGTGTGCCATTTTCCCTCACCTAAATCACCACACTGGCAATCTAACTTGTCTCCCAGACACATCTCGCTCTTGCCCCTTTCTAATCTAGTCTACATTCTGTAGCCAGATATTTCTAAAATAAAAACATAATTTCTCTTGTCTGCTTAAAACTCTTTGGTGGCTAACCAGTGTCCATAGGATAGAACCCAGGGTCTTAACATAGTCTGCCTCCAACACCACCCCCACCCCAGCCCCCACGGTCTGTCATGTCTTCTGATCACACCTTGGATCGCTGCCTTCCTGTCCTCACCTCCTGGTCCGTGCCCTGGCTGCACCTAAGAGCCTCATGCCTTCTCTCTCAGTGAGCTCTCTCACCTCTAAGCCTCCACACAGCTGTTCCTCTTTGAGGAAGCCTCTCCACTAGTTCTAACTTCCACTCACCCTTCAGATTTAATCTCAGACATCACTGCCAGCAGGAAGCCTTCCCTGAGTAGAAGAGATTAGGTACATCACCTATGGGTTCTCATAATGCCCCATATTGTCTTTATGTCCGCACTAATCACATTCTGTTCCTGGCTCTCCCATTTAGGTAGACTGTTCCAAGATGGTAGGGACTAAGCCTGCTTCTTCACTGTTTCCCTACTGCCTGTCACAGAGTATGGCACATAGCAGATACTCAGTATGTAGTAAATTAATTCAAGAAGGGATGTTTGATAAGTGAACATCTTTATCCCACTAGGGAAACCAGGAGAATGAAAAAAACAGAGGCTCTTTAATCCTGTCCAATAAAGTTGCCAGTTGCTCCTTAATCCCACCTGCCAGAGAAAGCAGTAGTTTACAACCCTTCCATTTCTTTTTTTAAAAGTTGATACACAATCTTATATTAATTTCAAGTATACAACCCAGTGGTTCAACAGTTACCCGTCTTATTAAATCCTCACCCCCACTAGTACAGCTACTATCTGTCAACATAGGAAGATGTTACAGAATCACTGGCTGTATTCTCTATGCTGTACTACAATCCCCATGAACTACTGACATTATGATTGAGAATTTTTGTGCTCTTTTATCCCCCTCACCCTTCCCACCCACCCACCCTGACCCTTCCCCATGGTAACCACCAGTCCCTTCTCAGTGTCTGAGACTACTGCTGTTTCGTTCATTCTGTTTTGCTTTGTATTTATATTCCACAAATAAGTGAAATCATATTTGTCTTTCTCCACCTAGCTTATTTCACTGAGCATAATACCCTCTAGATCCATCCATGTTGTTGCAAATGGCAGGATTTTTCTTCTTATGGCTGAATAATATTCCATTGTGTATATGTACCACATCTTCTTTATCCATTCATCTAGGTTCATCTTAGGTTCCTTCCATATCTTGGCTATTAGCATATATCTTCTTGGACCAGGAATTTTGTTTTCTTTTGGTCAATTCCTAGAAGTGGAATTATTGGGTGTAAGTCTGGGGAGAGGAAATCCCGGGGCAAAATACCTCTAAAAACCAAAATCAGTCAAAGGGAGAAATAAAGTTTAAAACCCGTTTATTGCTTACAAACTGCAGTCTACAGCCATGTCTCTCCTCTGCTCCTGAAGAAGCAAGCAAGCAAGCCAGCCCTCCCTTTAAATTCTCAGGTTCAGACACACCCTTGGTTGCCCAGGTAATTACCCATTGACATGGAGATGAACTTCTCTCCACCCTGAGGATATGCAAATACACTAAAGCCAGGTGAGATACTCTGGAAATGTTACAATTTTACCCACACTGGGTAGAATGGTATTTCTATTTTTGTTTTTTTTTAGGAACCTCCATACTGCTTTCCACAGTGGCTGCACCAACTGACATTCCCACCAACAGTGTAGGCGGGTTCCCATTTCCCACATCCTCACCAACACTTGTTATTTCTTGTCTTTTGGATAGTGGCCATTCTGACTGGTGTGAGGTGATAGCTCATTGTGGTTTTGATGTGTATTCCCCTGATGATTAGCAATGTGGAGCATCTTTTCATTTCAATGTGCTTGGTGGCTATCTGTATTTTTTTTGGAGAAATACGGGTCCTCTGCCCATTTTTTAATGGGGTTATTTGTTATTTTGGTGTTGAGGCATATTAGTTCTTCATATAATTTGGATGTTAACCCCTTATCGGATAAATGGTTTACAAATATATTCTCCCATACTGTACCAACCCTTCCCTTTCTGTTGGTAATGTTACTTGACTCTGCCTGGCTTGCGCTATGCCCAGGTCCCAGGGTGAGAGGCAAAATACCTAATGTCCTGTAGAGGAGGTCCTGGCCAATCTGTGGGCAGTTTGCCATAGCTGGAGGTAGGTCCTGGAGGCTTCCTGGGTGTCAAGAGTTGACCCTTAATCTCTGGACCAAGGAGAGGTCCTGGCGGGGGGAAGGGGGTGTCCAGTGGAGGGCTAGAGCAGAGCGGAGTATGTGGGGAGAGGGCTTGGGGTAATAGCTTTTTACCATCCAGTAGAAGTATTTGTATTTTTAACATCTTGTAGGGCCTGACCAGAATTTACAACCTGATTATCAGCTCTGTCACTTTATTCTATCCATCCCAGACTTCCCTTTGATCTTTTCCTTTTCTAAAACAGTCTAGATTTAGAGCTGGAGGTGACATAGGACTGTGTGACTTTTTGGCAGATGAGAAACTGATATCCTTGGGAGGCAACAGATTAAAAACAATGTAAACAGATTAAAAACACCTGCGTAGTGAAGCAAACCTGAGTGTGAACACTGGCTCTGCAGCTGTGTTACTTAGTTCAGCTACTTAACCTCTCTGAAATGCAGTCCCCTGACCTGCACCTTTCCTTAGAGTCTGCTCAGGACATTAATTGGGTATATGTAAGGTAACTGGTGCAGTATATGATCCATTCATAGTAGGGAATAAATAGGAGCTGAATGGATGAAGAACAAAGTCAGCTAGCTGGTGACAGACCCAGAATCAGTGTCTAGATTTGGGGTCCACCTTCTACACTCACTGACATGGACTACTATAGTCAACACAATTTCAGAGTCCCAACTGAGGACCCAAAAAGAGAAATACAGGAAGTTTCCTTTCTTAGGTTCACTTCTTTGCTGAGGCCCTGAGCAGAAATCCCCCAGAGTTTGGGTTGGGATAGATTAGTGACCTCTCCAGTTTCAGGCTTTGGGATGGAATCAGTTTAAGATCTCTTTTGAGAAAGTTTGGATGCAGGAAAGAAGACTTGCCTGATCTGAACTCCAAGGATTTATTCATTCATTTACTCACGAATTACTGATTGCATACCTCATGCTAAGAAAAGTATAAGGGCCTGGGGATAAAAGTCTACTAAAAAAACATTGTTTTTCAAACTGAGGGTCCTGACTTGTTAGTGGGATATGAAATCACAATCAGAATTGAAAAAAAGAAATAGAAGAGAATAGAGAATACTACAGCACATTGTAAACAGAAGGACAAGTATTAGATCAAAAAAGTTATATATGCTTATAAATGTGTGTGCTGGGTCATGATCTGAAGTGTAATACTGTGGATTTTGGTGAAAAAAGTTTGCAAGCCTCTGCACTAAAATGTGAGCTTCAAGAGTGAGGTCTTTGTTTTGTTTTAGAACAATGCCTAGCGTTTGTAAGTATTCTACAAATGAGTGTACAATGAGTGAAATGCCTAACACTGTGTTGCCTTCAAGAAGATTAGAGTCGGAAATACAGGAAAAGGTAAATAACATAGGCTTTATAGTTAGTACTTATAAAAATACTATGATTATATAACAATATATAATAATGATAATATAATAATATTATTGTAATACTGGTCTTAATAGTTTGAACCAAATTAATAATGTGAATATAATGAAAGGGAAGAAAACCTAAAAGAACTCCAAAGACAAAGTCCTTGAAATTGGACTTTTAGAGTATTTTAGTCATGATAGGCAGTGTGAAGTGGTAAGAACAAAACAAAAACAGACTTGGAAACGTGGGGCAAGGACACAAGACCTGATTCTGGGCAAATCTCTTTACTCAATTCTCTCATTTGAGAAACAGGAATGCTCCAATAAGCCCTGTTTCCACACAGGGTTCTTGTGAGACCTCAGAAAAAGAGGGCATTTTAAGAGTGCTTTGCAAACTGTGATACAATACTGGAGATGAAAGCAAGGGATTCCTGAGTTGGGGTGAGTGGAGGTCTTTTTAGTGGCTTAATTAATTAATAGGCAGATATTTATGAGGCTTCTAATTGTTTACTGAGGACTTTTATTTCCAAAACTTTCCCTTTCAGATGTTTTTCTAATATTCTTACTGCAAGATAGAAGGTAAACTCCATGAGGGAGTAGTGTCGGGCTGTTCTGTTCAGCTCCATCTCTATATTTATATATAGCACGTGCTCGGCAGATATTTTAAAATGAAGGATGAAATGAAAAACTTAATTGCTGCCTCCAGGATGGCACCTTCATTCTTAAGAACAATTAGAGGCAAAGCGACACTGAAAGGAATATACACAAAGCATCATATAGGTCACCTGTAACAGGTGCCAAAGGAAGGGCAGGGCCACAAGCACTCTCTGGATACCGAGTGTGCCCGTTTTACTAATAGCATGCCCTCCCTTTTGGTGATAATAGACAGCGACACAGAAGTAAATACCGACACCCCGTCGGTGGAACAGACGAGGCAGAGAAGATTCGAGCGATGGTCTAATTCAGAAGAGGGCAGATATAAGCTGGACTGGTGTTGGGTTTGGCAGAAGGGGAACTTGTGATAGATCAAGACTGGGAAGTACATTCCAGGCAGAGAAATTTGTAGAAATCTATGCTCCTTCTGGGATGGTTGTTTAGGTGAGATGACCTTGAGTCGATGCGTTGCAGATGGAAAATGATTTCGGGGAATAGTTTAATCCTTCTGCTTCCGAGTGACCAAAAGAGAAAAAATTTTGTTTTAAGACAGTTACCTGTATTTGGCTTTCTTCCAGTTGAGGGACAGGAGCGGGGTGGGAGGACATGACCCAGAGGGAGGAGCCAACGCGAGTGGGCGGGATCATGCGTGCCTTCCCTACACCTACTGGAGGCCCGGCAAAGGGGCGGGGTTTCCGGTGGCGGCGGCACTCGGGCGTCGGCTGACGCTAGGCGCACGAGACGTCATGTGACACGGAAGTGACTACGAACAGGAAGAGGACGAAAAAAATAACCGTCCGCGACGCCCAGCCGAACCGGACTCGCAGCCACCATGAACAGCAAAGGCAAGGACAGGGAGCGGCAGAGGCCGTCGTGGGGAGTACTGCTGGCCGGGAGCGAGCGAGCCCGGAACTCAGGGTCACCGAATGCCAGGTTTGGGGAGAGCTGCGCCCCGCCTCTGGGCCATCTGCAGTCCTGGGGCCTGCGCCAGACGCCTTCGTCATCCCGAACTACGGCTGCTCGCTCCCTCCCGGCCCTTTCCCCCTTAAACTCTGTGGCGCAGTTTGGAGCTGCGGGCTCGGGGTTGGGGGCAGGGGGGAAGGCTTCTCCTGATGGGCATCTACGGGAGCAAATGGGGAGCTAGAGTAGGGATTTGGGCAGGCCAATGGAGAGCCTTCGGGGGCGGGGCACCGCGCTCCGGATCCGCAGGCTGGGCCCCGGGCTTAACTGGTGAGGTGCTGGCGCTTGTTGACCGGCCTGCGGGCCTGAAGGGTCCCTTTCCCCGTACTTTTCGCTGGCGGCCAGAACTTCTCGCGGTTCCTGTGATCATACGTACCAGTGTGTCTGTCAGAACAAAATCCTCGTCTTCTCCCTTCGGGACTTTCCCCTCCACCCTCTGTACGGTCTCAAGGTTCACTTCCAGCATTCCCTCTTTTTATTTAGAAGTCGACCTTGAGTAGGAATCTGTGAGATAAATAATCGTAAGCACCGTTATTCACGAGGTCTTGGGCAGTTACAGTCAGGCCTGTAGAGACCACCCAGGACAGAGGCAGGATGTACCGTTGAAACATTGTCAAGAACGGGTGCCTAGACCTGACCTGCATTCTGGTAGGACCTGCATTCCGGTAGGAACTTGGACCCAGCTAGACTTTACCCTTAACACCAGTTGGCTAGTGGAGAGAGCACCTTTTCTGGCCAGCATCTTTGGTTATAAGAGTGCAAAGGGAACGCTAGTTTCTTGGCTCCAGGAATCGGGCCCCGCAGGGCAGTCTGATTTGAATGATCTGTTTGCTCCCGCTAGGTTAGCTACTCAGTAAGCTTGCCCCATTTTGCTGTGTGTGTGGTAGGCAACATGCATTTTCTCTTGTCTTCCAGGTCAATATCCAACGCAGCCAACCTACCCTGTGCAGCCTCCTGGGAACCCAGTGTACCCACAGACCTTGCATCTTCCTCAGGCTCCCCCCTATACTGATGCTCCACCTGCCTACTCAGAGGTGCTTCCAGTTTTCTAGACTTGAACTAAATACTCTTGGAATCACATTTTTAGTCTTGTGCTGAGTCTGACTCCACATATTATTTACTCTCCACAAACAGGAGAGTGTTCACATGAACAATCTAAAACACTGTTACAGTTTAGCAATTTCTGTTGGGGTTGAAAATGCATTATCTGATGATTTTGTCATTTGGCACAGGCTGAGGTTCAGAAGATGAGTTTGCATTCGTTGAGCCTAACATTAGCTATTGCAGGACCTGCTCCAGGAGACAGTTGAGTGGCAGTGGAAAGGCAACTTGTGTAACTCGAGTCTGATCTGCAGAATGAATAATTGACTTACTGAAGAGATCTGAAATAGGAATGTCATAATGTAACACATTACCTTCTCTTCTGCCTCTCTAGCTCTATCGTCCGAGCTTCGTGCACCCAGGGGCTGCCACAGTCCCCACCATGTCAGCTGCATTTCCTGGTGCCTCACTGTATCTTCCCATGGCCCAGTCTGTGGCTGTTGGACCTTTAGGTTCCACAATCCCCATGGCTTATTATCCAGTTGGTCCCATCTATCCACCTGGCTCAGCAGTGCTGGTGGAAGGAGGGTATGATGCAGGTGCCAGATTTGGAGCTGGGGCTACTGCTGGCAACATTCCTGTGAGTATGACCTTATCAGAAAAAACTCAGCCCTTGTGTATTTTAATTTTCGGAAATGACTACATACTCATCTTTTTACCACCCCTGGATAATAATGGTATTGGTGTAATACTGACATCCATTAGGCAGAAAGCAGTTGAGGGGGCAGAACTGTGTGGCAAGTTAGTAGCATCTGGCACATTCCCTGGGGTCTGAGTTAATCAGATTCCTTTGTTTTCCTGTCTTAACAGTCCTGCCTGCTACTTTTTCATTTCACTTTGGTGCTGGTCTAATAACATTCCTTATTCATTCCTTAAGTATTTACTTAATATTTGCTATCAGCATGACTTGTGTTAGGACAACAGTGATTAAAAAAAAAGAATGCGTAATCCCTATAAAGTATTGTTTAGATAGATACTGGGATTTTAGTTGTCTCCTGCTTAGTTCCCCTATGCATGAGAATTAAGAGGACCAAAGGATCCCTGCCAGGGCCATCCACTCAATGACCACGTTAGAGATGAAGTGAGAATGGTGTCATTAGGTAGCCTTCAGATTACCTAGTAGCCATTTGAAAACTGTCAAGGGACCCTGTGATATAGGGCTGTGGACTTGGCACCCCACCCCCATTTTTGGACTGAGTGGGAATGATTTTCTACTCTGAAAATGCCTATGGGTGTGGACTGTCCATGTTCAGAAGGTATCCATAGCCTTACTTTTGCAGCTGGAACCCTTGAATGAGTGGTAGGTGCCCTTCCCTGTTTGTGTCTTTGGGTTTACAGAGAATATAGACTTGCTTTACAACCCAAATTCGTGGCAGAACTAGCTCTTTCAGATGCTGTTGGTTAGCGCATTGCCATCTTCCCGATGGATCCTGTTTCACCTGTCCCCCCTTCCCTTCTACCAGTTGCCCTGTGCCCAGTCAACCTTATCTTTTCCTTGCAGCCTCCACCCCCTGGATGCCCTCCCAATGCTGCTCAGCTTGCAGTCATGCAGGGAGCCAATGTCCTCATAACTCAGCGGAAGGGAAACTTCTTCATGGGTGGAACAGATGGTGGCTACACCATCTGGTGAAGAACCAAGGCCCCCTCTCTGCCGGGAAAGACATCACGTACCTTCAGCACTTCTCACAATGTAACTGCTTTAGTCATATTAACCTGAAGTTGCAGTTTAGACACATGTTGTTGGGGTGTCTTTCTGGTGCCCAAACTTCCAGGCACTTTTCAAACTTAATAAGGAACCATGTTATGGTAGCAGTACCTCCCTAAAGCATTTTGAGGTAGGGGAGGTATCCATTCATAAAATGAATGTGGGTGAGGCAGCCCTAAGGATCTTCCTTTAATTCCTCCGGAGTAATACTGTACCATACTGGTCTTTGCTTTTAGTAATAAAACATCAAATTAGGTTTGGAGGGAACTTTGATCTTCCTAAGAATTAAAGTTGCCAAATTATTCTGATTGGTCTTATATCTCCTTTAAGTCTTTGATTTATATTACCTGGTATAAATGAAATGCATTAGTCGTCTGCCTTTTCCTTTGCCCCATGCCCCACCCTCAACCCATCTTGCATTCCTTTCCACCAATCTCCATTGAATCAATGGTGCAGGACAGAAAGTCAGTCAGACTAATTTCCTTCTCTCCTTGCACTTGTTCCCACTTGTCATCTTTTAACTAGACTTTCACAAGGATCCTCTGAAACCCCCTGTGCGCCCCAAGCACAGACCCCATTACTTCTGCTTTTGCATCTCCTCAGGCAAAAGTGGAGGGTGCCTCTTGGACCCTTCTCATAGGTTGTCTCTTAACATATGAGTCAAACCCAAATTTGCTTTGGTGCCAGAAAAACTTGAGCTTTGTTAGAACAAAGGATACCAGTGCAAGCTGTACTGTAAACAACAGTTTGTTTAAAATGTGAGGGGAAAGGGGGAGGATACATTTCAAAAGCTAATGACTTCAGAGCCAAATTAAGGGGAGTTTTCAGATGAAAAATTGGTTACCATTTATTCTCAGTGTCTGATGCAGCCACTCGTGGCTCCCAAGAATTCCTAAGCTGGGTTAATGGGGTCATATTGTGAATGCCTCACTACAGAATGACTTGAGTCCAGTGAAATCTCATTAGGGTTAAGAATATTTCAGGGATCCTTAATATTTTGATTTTTGTTTTTGGAAATTGGATTTTATTTTATAATTTCAGTTCATCTAAATTTTGTGTTCTGTACATGTGATGTTTGACTGTACCATTGACTGTTATGGAAGTTCAGCGTTGTATGTCTCTCTCTACACTGTGGTGCACTTAACTTGTGGATTTTTTATACTAAAAATGTAGAATAAAGACTATTTTGAAGATTTGAATAAAGTGATGAAGTTGCATTACACCTCACTTCAAGGATTCTTTACTCAGCTTGTCTTCAGGTTTCTTCTGATACATGTTTTATATCCACCTAGGCTTCAGATAGGTGCTGCTGTTACTGTGTTTAATGAAGCCTTTGAAATAAATGCAAGAAAACAAGGCTAAGATTTGACCATTTCACGAGTTCCATTCTAGATGTTTGACTTCATTTTACTTCCTAAGTGTTCAGATTCTTAAGAGCCTATTATGCCAGAAGAATTCATAACATAAACTCAGAAAAAAGGGAATGATTGATCTCTTGCCCTGAAGTTCGATTTGAGAAAAATGTTTTAGTATAAAATTTGTGTTTTAGTTACTCCAAAGTTGTGTGTGGAGAAATACTGAAAACTCCTGGAATCTAAGCTGCCAAGATTGATTCCTCAACTCTTGGGTCTTACCTTGGGTGGACTTGAGCCTGGACGATGTTACCAATACATTTAAGAACTTAAAGGAGATTCAGGATAATTCCAAAGTAAACAATATCTGGGGAGCTAATGATTTCTACCAAAACACTGTGCCTTTTAAACACCTCATTTTGAGACTAAGATCCAAGAAACTTCTCTGGGCTTGATTCAAAGGACACTGGTGGGCAAAGTGGGAGGTAGATTTTTCCTAGTTTTCCCTGTGTACACATAAAATGAGCCTGGGAAATTCTGGCCCCTGCTAGGATGGAGGCTAAACCAATTCATCTTCCAGGGTATATTTCCAAAGATACTTCTCTGGGACAATTTTTCCAGAACCATCTTTCTTTTAAATCCCTGAGCCTCTGGAACTTCCAAAACATCCCAAGAATTCTTTCTACTGGGGAGAATATATGCAAAGGAGGTAAATAAGCAAAAGAAAAATGTTCAAAAGGTTTTAAGCAGGGATAAGTCAAAATGTAAAGGTAGTTATTTCTTGCACAAGAGAATCCAATTATCAGTAACAATTTTTAATTACAATAAAAACAGCATAGGTATGAGGTCATTGGGGAATATGAGGGGCTCAGATTAAGGGCTGCAGCACATTGATCAGGAGGTGAGGTCTCCACAGTCTCCTGCCTCCTTGCTTGGCCTTTTACTGTGGTATCCGGATCTGGGAAGATCTGTGGACACTCTCCACTCAGGCTGCCACTAGGTGACCCTAACCTTCCCTTTGACCTGTGAAGAAAGTGAAGATGACTGGGCACGTACTCAAGTACTGCTCGGTATAGCTCCACTTGTCGGCCAGTCTCAAATAGTGGCTGTGTCACAAAGGTCTGGCTAAAGACATAAACAGCTTTCTCCATGTTCCTGGTCCCTGGCATCAGTGATTTTGGCATTTGGGGCCTGTGTCCTAGAAGGAGCTCAGATTTGCCCATGTCAATCAAAGCTGCTCACTGCTTTCAAATAAAACTTTCACCTAATAAAATGGTGTTAGCACTGGAGCCTGGAGATGTTCCTTGGGGCCGGGAATCATTAGATGAAATATTCCTCCTTCTCCCTGCCCTTGGCTGAGTCACTCTGCATCTGGAGGATGGCACTGGGCTCGCCTTCTGCAGGTTCGTAGGTGACGTAGCTGCCTTTGTTCTTGTACAGGTAAAAGAAGATCAAGATGACGACTGACAGCAGGGTGAGGAAGACCACGGTGATAACAACTTGGAAAGGAGAGGGAAAAGGCAGAGATGTTTCAGGATTGAGGATGTCTTCAGTAATTCATTGGGCCCCCTGAATTAGATGATTCCCTCAATTTTCATAAGGATCGTCCTTTTCTAGTTTACTGTGTCAACTTCCAAATCCATATTCCCGCACCAGGCCCAACTTCCATGGTGCATGTCATCTGGAGACTCTTGAGGCTTAAGTTAAGACATGAGGCTTTTGATTTTGGACAAAATGAACCCTGCCTCAACCAGTTCCTGATGATTATGATAGAGACAGGAAGGAGGGAAACAGGAAATAGCTTATCCCAACAGGAAGGGTTTTTAAATCCATAGCCTCCTGTAGGAGTTGCTCTGATCCCTCCCATCCTCTTCGCTCAAACCACACGTGTCCTCTCCTCTCCTCCCTGCCCACATACTAGAGTGTGGTGCCCATGTGCACCTACCATCTATGTGTGGGTACGTCCTGACCAATCATTTACAGGCAGTGCCTCTGACATGAAGCCTCTAAGGATCTTTTATAGCGCGCGCGTGTGTGTGTGATCTTTTATAGCGTGTGTGTGTGTGTGACCTTTTATAGCGTGTGTGTGTGTGTGTGTGATCTTTTATAGCGTGTGTGTGTGTGTGTGTGTGTGCACGCGCGCTTTCCTATATAAGGGAAAATGCTAGTTCACCACACTGGGCTTCTGGTGGAGTGAGACAGCTCTGACCTCAGAAGGTCCCCTGGATTGGACTCAGCCTTTGTTACCTGCAATGAGTGCCGTGCTGGCTTCAGCTTCTGGGGACGGGGCCTCTGTGGCCTGCAGAATTGGGGTGATCATCAATGCTTCTGGAAAATTCGGGAAAGTGGAAAGGAAATGGGATGAATTCTTTTGTTCTAAAACATATTTGTCCTTCAAATTTCACCACCCTACCTTCCCTATTCAAAATTTATCATTCACCCTCTACAATAAATCTGTATTTAAAAACCAACAGAATAGAAGAGAAAATACTTCTATTTCCTCTGCTAAAAAACAAACACAATGAGTCTTTTGATGGGTTTATTCTATCTGCCCAATATTGTGCCTTAAGAAAATGGGCTCTAGAGCCTGACTGATGAGGGTCAGATCTGAGTTCTGTCCTCTATTAGCTGTGTGATCTTCAGAAAGTTACCTAACCTCTCCTGGGCATCAGCTTCCTTATCTGCAGAATGTAGATAATAGTACCTACTTTATAGGGTTGTAAGACATGTAGTAAGTAACTCCATAAGGGTAAGCTATTACTAGGAATGCATATTTCACATAAATGAAACCAGATGATGAGTGTATATACACGTATATATATCTATATTGTATGGTACATGCCTTTCTTCCCTGTTCTTACAAACTCTTTGTAAACATTTTAAAATAATTAAATAATGCTCCTCCCTTATTAAAACCCTTTTTTAAACTTTAGGATAGGCCCCGCAATTGAAAACTTCTGGAGCAAGGCCTCTCCCACCCTAAAATGTATCTCACACCTCCTCCTGCTATGGGTCTATCCTTCAGAACCGGAAAGTCCCACCCCTGAAGTCACTACGCAGGGTCAGAATACTACAAAACTGGAGTCTCCAGAAGTCTTTTTTAAGTGTTGACAAGGGAAGTCGGGAAGCCCTTCAGCTCTCTCCAAGTTAGCATTTTAGTGTAAGGTTTGAAAGGTAGCAATCAAGATAGTTTACTGCAGGGCAGAGGTGTCCTGGGAAAACTAGGCTGGTGGACTCTGGAATCACCCAGAGGACGCAACTCCATATTCATTCATTAAATACTAGCAGCACTCATTAACTGCCTACTCTGTGCCAGGCACTGTGCTATGTACACTGGGGATATAATGGTGAGCAAAACAGATGCAGCCTGCTGTCATCGAGCTTACCTCCAACCCACCATAGTTCGCAGTCATGAACTGCGACACAGGCCACAAAAGAAACATCTGGGCATGTAGGACAGCATGTGGCAGAGGTCTTCCAGGAACAGCCTTTCCAGGAAGTAAGATTTGAGCTGAGAGTTGAAGCAGGGGTAGGAGTTTACAGGATAAAAGGGACAGGGGTGAACATGTTCTAGACAGACAGAAGAGCCTGGGTCAAAGCTCTGGGACCAGAGGACTCAGAGGTCAGTGTGGCTGGAGCACAGGACATGAGCATCCTTCCTATCCAGTGCCTGACACGTTCAGGCTTCCACATAGGGCAAGTGAAATTAATTCACCAGCAGTGTTGAGGGGTCTTTTCATACAGACCAAGGGGGGGGCCTGATGAACTGCTCTGGTCCCACAGGAGAAAGTAGGTGGGCTGCCTAGAGGGCCTCCCCTCCCAAGGCAGGGCCAAGTCCATCTCTACCTTCTGCACTTTTTCCTTAGAAATGAGCTACTTTGTGATCTTGGCAAATGGTTACATCTCTTGATTTATTCATGCATTCTCCTTGGTTACTGATGGGCACTGTATTAACCAACTTTGCAGGGCTACTGTGAAGATTAAATGAGAGAACATGCAGGTATTATACAGTACCTACTACTTATATTATTCAAGCTGACTTTATCTATGTTTAGTGATTTTAGGTTTGAATGCTGCCCCAGCATTAACGGGTGATCTTAAGGAAGTGACTACACCTCTCTGAGCCTCAGTTTCTTGATTTGTAAAATGGGAGTGTGGTGGGCAGCTTCTACGATGGATCCTGCCTCCTGGTAGTCACACCCTGTGTAATTCACGCAGAGGGGCTATCTAGGTGGGCTGACCCCTGTGACTTGCTTCCAACAAACAGAATTTTGCAAAAATGATGGGATGTTACTTCTGAGTTTACATGGTGACTTCCATCAAAGAGAAGCCCTGAAGGTCACCCACCTGATCACTGCCTTGGACTGCTGCCCCTCACCACACACACTTTCCCCCCAAGCCCTCCTGGGGCTGCCCTCCAGCTTCCCACCACTGGTCTAGAGTTCTGTATAGTTGCCCTTAGTTTTGCCTTTCTTAAACATCTGAGAACTTAAGATTTACAAAGCAATGAGAATAATTTATGTACAGAAGCTTAAATATGAAGATGAGTAAGATTCAGTTCTATCAATCAACAACCATTTGCTTTGCACCTTCCACGTGCCAGAGGTACTGTTGCAGATGCTGGGAAGGCAGCAGTGAGGAGGTCAGCCACAGACCCGACCACCACCGAGCTGAATTTCAGTGAGGGTTCAGAGACAGACACATATGATTCCCTGGGAAGAGAGTCTGGGAGGGAGGTTCTGCAGAGATCCCAGTGATAACAGCTGCCATTTACTAAGTCCCTGCTTCCTGGTGGGTGCTTTATGTACATTAATTATTCATCCTTACAGCACCAGTTAACTCCAGAGTGGGTGTTTTTATTCGCTAATGTGGACCCTGACACCCAGGGAGAGGTGTCATGCCTCTTTTACACAGGAAGGAACACAGGTGGAGCCAAGGTCTGAATCCACGACTACCTGCACCGAAGCCCAAACAGCCTGTTCTTGCTAAGCCTTCCTACCACCGTCCTTTTTTCCCAACAAGGGGAAGGAGGAGGTAATAAAAGATACGGATAAAGGCAGAAGAAAAATCAGACGACCACCATCAAATACAGGCTGCTGTGTCACCAAGATTGTGCCTCTAACATGAACTCGCTCAAAGGCGTCATGGTAAGTAGGGAATGATCAGTCTAATGCGGAGGTCATGTCCGTTCGTGTGCAACTTCCCCAGCCTTAATGTTTGATATGATCTGAGGCAAGCTTCCTACAACTACAGGGAACACTTCAGCAATATAGAAAGACCTTAAGAAACATAAAATTCAATAGAAGTGCCTTCCTTGGAGCAGTTATTGGTTGATTTTATATTAAGCCATCTGTGAAGCAGGAAGTACAAAAAAGAGGTACAAAGAAATTTACCTCTATGTGAAAACAGTGGATTAATGAAGAAGGCAGACTTTTTATTTGTGATGGAAATTGGTCTCCATTGGAGGTAAAGGCTCACTGGAATCTACTTATAAAAGGAGGAAGCAGCCACGCCAGGGCACAGCAGGAAAAGGGAGTGACAGGGATTGAGGTGCAAATGCTGGTGGAGATTTAACTGCCAATATTTCAATTGAGACTGTTGTTATACTTTTAGGGTTCTTGTTACAAACTTTTAGAAATTTTAGGCTACTCTAAAAGGTATTCAGATGAGTAACAGCCAATGGCCCAGAGCATTCTGGGATCACTATTGGTGATGTAGGGGCTTCTGTGAAAGAAAGTGGGGCCAGGAGCCTGATGGGCCACAGAAAGAAGGTGGGGTTCCATGGTGGAGATTTCAGAGTCAACATTTTCATTGAGATTGTTGTGTTTTTAAGGTTCTCACTACAAAGTTGCGTTAAGTTTTGACTGGCCTGCCCCAGTCCTTCTCTGTAAGCACTGGGGAGCTCGATGCGGCTGCCGACAACAGATCAAGGCGCCAGGGCTTCAGGGGCCTTGGTCTTGGAACGCCAGGCATTAGGATGGGTATGGGGCCACCAGGAGCAAGCCGGGTCAGACAAGTCGCACAGCCTTCTTAGATTAACATTCTAGGTTCATAGGGAAATTAAAAAGTTAATTCAGTAAGAATTTAATGAGTATGGACTCTGTACCAGGCTCTCTCCTAGGCTCTGGGAACACAATAGGCAAAAATCTAAGCCTTTACAGTTCCTTAAAAAAAAGTAAACAGAATTATCATTATGATCCAGCAATTCCCTTTCTGGATATATAGCCCAAAGAAAATGGAAGCAGGGATTCGGACAGATATTTGTACACCAATGTTCACAGCAGCATTACTCACAATAGCTAAAAAATGAAACAACGCAAATGTCCATTAACAGATGAATGAATAAACACAATATGATATATAATATAATGGCGTATTACTTAGCCTTAAAAAGGAAGGAAATTCTGACATATGCTATAAAATGGATGAATCTTGGAAGATATCATGCCAAGTGAAATATGTTAGGCACAAAAGGACATGTATGGTATGAGTCCACTTATCTGGGATACCTCTACCAGTCACAGTCATGGAGATGGACAGTAGAATAGTGGTTACCAGGAGCTGGGAGGAGGGGGATGGGGAGTTATTGTTTAATGGGTAGAGTTTCAGTTTGGAATGATGAACAAGTGCTGGGGATGGATGATGGGGACGGTTGCAGAACCATGGGAATGTACTTAATGTGACAGAATTGTACCCTTTAAAAATCGTGTATTTTATGTTATGTCTAATTTTAACAGTTAAAAAAAAGAAACCCTTTCTTCATACAACTTACACTCTGAGAGGGGGAAGATGGACAATAAATAAAATAAGTTAAAGATATATTAATGCTGATGAATGCTATGTAGAAAGAAAAAGCAGGAAGGGGGAGAGGAAGCTGAGGGTGGATGAGGTGGCCAGGGAAAACCTCCCTGAGGAGGTGACTTGAGTAAAGACCCGCAGACAGGGAGGGAGGCAGCCACGCAGTGACCTAGGAGAGGAATGCTTCAGGAAGAGGAGACAGCAAGGTCAAGGTGGGGCTATCCGCAACACTGAAAGGCCCCTGTGGTCATTGCATGCTTGGCATGTTAAAGATGCAGTATGTGGGTCACTTGGAGAGAGCAGGAGCAGGTGAAGTGCAGGGGGCTGCATGCATGGGTGGGGCAGGCCAGGGAAGGACTTGGGCTTTTCCAGTGAGATGGGAGCCTTTGGGAGATTTTTGAGCAGAGACTGATTGGATTTTATTTTAAAGTGGTGTTTCTTAAACTTCCGTGTATAAAAATATCCTAGGGATCTTGTTAAAAAGCAGATTCTGATTCAACAGGTCTGGGGTGGGGCCTGAAATTCCAAAGAACACACTCTGAAACACTAAGACCACCATGTGATGAGGCTAGACCACCAGTCTAGGCCAGTAGACAAGAGAGGCTACCTCAGGCTCGGCCGACAGCCAGTACCAACTGCTAGGTGCGTGAGGGAGGTCAGCTTGGACCTTCTAGCCTGGCTGACCTTCCGGCAGCTTGCAGCTGCATAAGTGAACACTGGTGAAACCAGGAGTGCCCAGCCAACTCACAGAATTATCAGCGATCATAAACTGCTACTGTTTTATACTCCTAGGTATGGAAGTGGTTTGTTATGCAGCAATAAGTAATTGAAACAGAAACTGATTTTAAAGGATCCCTTTGACTGCAGTGTGGAAAACAGGCTGTGGGAAGGTGGGGACAGGAATAGAAGCAGGTTGTATCTGGCACAAAGGCACAGCTGCATCCACCGAAAAAGGGACACTTTTTGTCGTTTGCCGGACAGCACTGACTGGCTCTAGCACTGCCCAGTGAAAAAGTGGTGGTGTTGCCGGGCAGCTGCGTCTGGGGAGGTCTCTCCCTGTGCACTAGGCAAAACCTAAACCTAGACGGGGGAGGGTTCCTGACTCTGATGCAGAAAGAATGCACAAACGGGTTGGACAGTATAGGTTAGGGAAGCAATTCATTAAAGCGAGAGTAGTAGTGAATGTCAGCAGCCATACAAACAGTAAAGAGTGAGGAAGAGCAGAGGGAGGAAAGGGAAGCTCACTGAACTCCCGCTCAGCACAGAGCAGATCCCTTGCCAACTCCTGAAGCCAGGGTCACCTGGCCTCCCGCGTCTGCTTGAATCTTCGTGTAGGAACTAAGCTCCTACCACCCCAGGATTTGGGGGATCCAAGAGGACTGGATGAAGTGAGATTATGTTCTGAGAACTTCCCCAAAGCAAAAAAAGGAGATTTTGGGGCAGGCTACTCAAGAGCATGGTCACACAGCTGCAGTCCTGTCCAGGTCACCCAGGTGCTGGGCACTTGCAAGCCCAAATCAGAGATCTTAGTAGCCCCTCCCTACCTGTCTGAGGTAGAATGGAGAGAGTGAAGACATGTGCTTAAGTCTAGAAAATTGAATGAAAGAGCAAAGTAACAAAGACGCTTACTACTGGAAGAGCGTAGAGATGAAATGCAGAAAGTTGAGCAGAGAGAAGGCTTTATTTAAGGCAAAGTACACACTCGAAGAAAGGGGAGTGCGGGCAGCCTGAGAGGAGGTGCACTTAAAGGCTTGGGATTGTCTTTTAAGGACCTCAAGAATGGGGCAAAGTGGGGTGTGTGTGGGCTCTACATGTGGTCTCCTGATGCCTGTCTCTGGAGAGAGACATTATGTCATTATCCATAGTCCATCCTCTAGCTATTCTTTAAGATAAACTTAACACAAGGAATCTATTGATCCTGTTTCTCTCCAAGATATTGATCACCCTCAGGCAGTGGGCACATATCATTTAGGACTGCTTGCCCTGCTTTAAGATATTGGCTGATCACCGTAAAATATGTTAGGAATCTTACTTCCTAACTCTCTGGTTTTTAAAATGGCATCTGAGCCTTAAGATGGAGTCCCTCCTGTTCTTACTATACTGTTTATATCTTGGCATTTTGCATCATAGGCAGGACAAATTAATCGTGATGCTTGTCCCATGTCCCTGCTCTACCACAGTGGGATTCTGGATATGTTCTGAAGCTAAGAATGACAGGATGTGGGGTGGAGTCAAGGATGCCGCCAAGGTTTTGGACCTGAGTAACTGGAGGGAAGGAAGGCTTGTGTTGCTTGAGACAGGAAGCCCGTGGGAGATTTGGAAGGGAAAATCCAACTCTGGACATGATTTCTTAGTAGATATCCAAGGGCAGATGTCTGGGTTGGAGATGTAAAAAGTCAGCATATTTAAGACCATGAGACTGAATGAGATCACCAAGGGAGTAAGTACGGATAAAGAGAACCAAGGACTGAGCCCAGGGAGGAACAGTAAAGGGGCCTGAGGAGTAGCAGCCAAACAGGTCCACTAGGAGGACCATGGGTGTTACCACTCAGAGCTCGTGAATAACCTTGGCGAGAGCAGCTTTGGTGAAGTGATGAATATAAGCCCCTGGTTTAAAGAGGGTTCAAGACAAAAACGGACAGAGAGGAACAGGAGGCAGAATATAGATAAATTCTTTTCTCTGTAAAGGTAAGCAGAGAAATGGGGCTGGAGCTAGAGAGGGAAGGGAGTTCAAGTTTGTTTTTAAGGATGGCAGAAATGACAGCATGTGTATATACAGATAGGAATGACTCATATGAGAGGGAACAGCTGAGGATGCATGAGAGAGGAGATTGGCTGGAACGTGTCTTTGAAGGGATGGGATCCAGTGCACAGATAGAGGGGCTGGCTGCACACAGAGCAGAGATGGTTCATTGTTAATGTGCACACAGGCACAGAGGCCGGTCATAGCTAGGTGTGGGAAGCAGGAACCTTTGGCAGTTCTCTTTGAGAACCTGAATTTGCTCAAGGAAACAGAATGCAAGGCCATCCGTTGAGTGAGGCTGAGGAGGGGTGTTAAGGAGAGTTGAAGGTGCTACATGGGCAGATAGACGCTCATCTCAGAATACGAGATAAGACTGTTTACAATAGCCTCCTGGAGAAACACAGCCTGGCTGCAAGGACTAAGTAGGATAGTAACTGACTGTCAGGATGGACTGTACACAGGGGTTCTTCCACTGGGATATGACCTGAGTGCTTTTTGAATGGACATTATTATGTGAAACTATGCCAGGGCCAAATTAAGGCATCTACATAATTCAAAATAAAAATATTAAATCATAAGACAAGGTTTAAGAAAATCCAATAGTATCATTTCCCCCTTTATGATGACTTGGTTTTTTGCTTGCTTTTTAATGTAGCGCATATTAAATATTTGCAAGACCTTTTGTTCTGGTGTTCTATTATATTGGTGGTGCCTTCTACATGGGCTTGGTGCCCTTTGGGTAAATGCTGACCCCTGTAGACCCAGGGAAGGCTGGACAGATGTGTGAAAGACTCTAAGCTAGAGGGACAACTAGTAGGTTGAGAAACAGGGACATTTCAAGTGATAGAGAAATAGGCAAACTGAACAAGATCAGAATTCAACAGATTCCTTGCTCTTAGGTTCAGGAAACCAACTGCTCACAAATAAAGAATGGAGAAGCCACAGCTTAGTAGCAGCATTCAGAAAAGATGTCCAGTGGGATCAGAAGAACACATCTGACACTGAAAGGATATATACTCTTAGCTGGGATAGTGGTAGCCAGGTCACAGAATTTGGAGTGATTTTTATTTTCTTCTTTATACTTTCCTTTATCTTTCAAATTTCTTATGATGGTCATAAAAAAATAACCATAAAAAAATGTAAAACCTGTGCTATTTAAGGCACCATTAATATAAATACAGTGTCTCATAACGAAGGTAAACATGCAGCCCAACTTTGGGCCACTCCCAGACTGCTGAGTCGCATCTGTGTGATAGTTTTGAGGTTAGCAGCCAACACAGTGAATAGCCTGGAAACCACTATCAGCCAAGGAAAGCTTGCAAGAAGAAGGGAACTTAGGGCGAGCCTGGAACTTGAAAGCTAACTTCGATTATGCAAAGGGATGATCTGTACAGTAGGCCCACCGGCAGAAATGAATGGGAGACACGTCTCCCCAGAGAAGGAAGAGCAAGACTGGACCAATGCTGCACGGGGTACTGGAGAGAGAAGTCTAGCCCAGGAAGGGTAGTTGGACTAGCAGACCCTCAGCACCCTTCTCGGCCTGAATTTCGGAATTTATATCAAAATATTCTATCAGAATTCTCCTCAAAATCAGAAGTTTGAACTGGTGAACTCTCAATGAAGTCTACAGTTAACAGTTCAAACACTGACATTAATTTCTTGGTTTTCCAAATGTGCCATGACTGTGTAAGCTACCGACATTAGGGGAAATGGGCTAATGGGTACACAGGAACTTTCTGTACTATTTTTTGCAACTTTTCTATAAATCTGAAATCACTCCAGAATAAAATGTTTATTTTTTTAAGAATTAGATTTTTTGAACTCCACACAAAAGAGCTTTTCTCAGACCAAAGGTCACACAGAGTATCCTGGGAGCTAAGGAGCTGGGGCCTTCAGTCTTCAAGTATCAGAACTGTAACCAACATTTGTGATTTACAGTTTATAAAAACAAATATTGTTTTGGGTCCACCCCAAGAATGTGATGTAAGCAGGGTTGGTGTTACCATTTTGTGCAAGCCAGCTCAGCAAGCTACCTCAACTAGCCTAGGTCACTCAGTGGTGGGCTGAGTGAGCCTTCAAATCTGTCTCGTCATTCCGGGGTTCTTTCCACCGCACACCATCGACTCTCCAAGTGCTGCAGACATCCCTGCTCTGCCTCCACAACTGTTTTGTTTACGTGTCCACTGGATGTGGTTCTCTGAGTTTCACTGCACAACGGAAAGGGTGTTCACTGCAGCACTGTTTGCAAGAGTGACACACATCTGAATGTCCATCGGCAATGAAGGATTAAATAAATTACAGGCCATCCATTCTGGAAACACTACACAGTTGTTTTAAAAAATGTGGGAGACTTGCAATTTCTGGGACAGGACATCTGGTTAGATGAATAATGTAAATTGCTAGGGCAGTATGGGTAACATGATTGCATGTTGGTAAAAAAGTAAATTAAAATAAAACTACAAACATGCATATATATCTGTATATACCTAGGTTATATACATAGAAAAGGTCTAGAAGGCCATTCCCTGAGGGGCATATAGTAGCTTTTTAATGGAAACAACAACAAAGTAAACTAAGTTCAGGAAGCTTGGCATAAAAGGCAGGGGTGGGAAGGAATGGCTTATAGCTTTCCCCCCATTATCTCCTCTTCTTACCCTATTTCTCTCCTGTCTTCTCATGCAAACAAAGGAATGCTAATGCTACTCTCTTCCTTCCCTTCTCAGGTTTGGAAAGACTGTTAGCACCCTTTTTTTCTTTAGGTGGGAGGCAAGAGGCAGAGGACCACAAAATGTGAGGCTCCACCCAAATCCTAACCAAAAGCAAATGAATTTCAAGATCTATTTTGCTCACTGTACTCATGCTTTGTTAACCCAGATACCTGCTGGTTTCTCTGTGGCCCTTGTGTCCAGACTAAATGTCTTATCACTGAGGCATCAGATCCTTTACCACCTGAGTCTGCCAACCTTCTTATTTGCTCTAGACCTGCCCAACACAGGGCGGCTCCCTAGATCTCCTGTCCATGGGAACCCGCCCTGAATTCTGCTCTCTTTCTCCTTCCTTCTCTTTTATGTGCCCAGGCAGTGGGTGGAGTGGGACTTTGAGAGCAGTATTCCCTGACGGAAAGAAGACAGGCTTTGGAGTAAATCAGACTTGGCACAAAATCCTGCCTCTGCCATTATTAGCCATGTGGCCTTGTGAGAATTTCTTAACCTCTGAAAGATGGCTTAACATCCCCAGACCTGTTCTTGTTTCTGTAAAATGAGAATAAAACCTGCTCATAGGGCTCTGGTGAGGAATAAGCAGGATGAAAACTGCTGAGTGTCTAATCCAGAGCGAGGACTATCCTGGAGGTAGCTGACGCGACCAGGTGGCAAGGAACAGGCTTGATCTGGCAGGGTGAGCAGAGTCCCCAGCGCCTGGGTTGGCTCCACCCCACTTCCAACAAGGTGCTTCCGCACTCGGCACGGAGGGCCACAGTACCTCTAGGGACCCATGAACATGTTTTTGATAATTTCATTTCTTTTAAAATCAGAAGAAAAAACTGAACAAAGCTTAAGTCAAGGAATTGACTTAATTGTTCTAGCAATTAATTATAAACATGACTATTAGTAGTTTTATTATATTAGTACTACATTCTTCCTTACATCAATGCAATTGTACAATGCCATCTTTAAAATATATCTTTTTAAATGGACGAACAGGCCCCAAAAGGCAAAAATGCCCAGGGCCCATGAAAGTCATAATGCACCCTCACTTTCAACACCCCCAAAAGATATCCCTCTTAGGAGACCTTTATAGATTGACTACGGAAAAGGGATAGGAGGGTGCATAGGTGGGGAGGTGGCGAAGAAACGTCCAAGACCCTCAGAGTACAAGCCCTCACTCTCTCTGATTCCTCCATTCCTAGCTCCAAATACATTTGCTTCAACCCAGTGAACAGCAAACTGTATAATATGTCCTAAAATGCCACTTCACTTGTGTCGCTTGTTGAGTCAAGAATGTAAATATATAACTAAACAACAACAAAACAGGCCAGTTAAAAAATGGGCAAGGACTTGAATAGACAGACATTTCTACAGAGAAGACATACAGATGGCCAGTAAGCCCATGAAAAGATGCTCCACATCACTTATCATTAGGGAAATGCAAATCAAAACTACAATGAGATAGCACTTCACACCTATTAGGATGGCTACTATCACAAGGAACAGAAAATAACAAGTATTGTCCAGGATGTGGAGAAACTGGAACCCCTGTGGCATTGCTGGTGATGTAAAATGGTGTAGCACTGTGGAAAACATGGCAGTTCCTCAAAAAGTAAACACAGAATTACCACACGATCCAGCAATTCCACTTCTGGATATATACCCAAAGGAATTGAAAGCAGGGACTCAAGGGGAGATTTGTACACCCATGTTCATAGCAGCATTCTTCACAATAGCCAAACTGTGGAAATAATCCAAATGCCCACGGGCAGATGACTAAAGATAATGATACGTATTATATATATATATATACATATAAAATGATTTTATATATAAAAGTCATCCTTAAAAAGGAAGGAACTGCTGACACATGCTACAACTTGGACGAACTTAGGAGATGTCATGCTAACTGAAATAAGCCAGACACAAAAAGACAAATACTGGTTTGACTCCACTTATATGAGGTCCCTAGTCAAATTTATACAGACAGAAAGTAGAATGGTGGTCACCAGGGGCTGGGAGAGAGGGAAATGGGGAGTTATTATTTGATGGATACAGGGTTTCAGTACGGGAAGATGAAAAGTTTGGGAGATGGATGGTTGCGAGGGTTGTACAACGTTAATTAATACTTAATACCACTGAACTGTGTGACAAAAAATGGTTAAATTGGCAGCATTTATATTATGTATATATTTACCACAAATTAAAAAAAAGAAAAAAGAATGTAAATAGTCCCCCTTTTGCCCAAGTCTTAATTCCTCAGCTGGTTGCCCAGGCATCATCTCTTTTCCCTATGTGGGGCTTACCGTGGAGGTCCTCTGCTGTGTCCTCCAGAGCGCCCTTCAGAATAACTGCAGTCTCTTAACTTGCACACACGTGGTACCTTTATTTGGAATACAAGCTACATCCCTCTTTACCTGTAAAAACCTCACCCAGCCGTCAAGGGTAAGGGCTCTCTGGTCCCTTCCCCACTCACGAAGCCTTCTCTGACCAATCTAGACTTCCACCCATCTCTCCCTTTTCTCAGCTCTGATTGTTTGCACCTTTGGCCACAGAGGGCACTCCTATACCTGCCCTGGGGGTGTCATTTGGAACTCACCTGGTTCCACATTTGCGGAGAATATCTGTTCTATGGACAAATGGGACTGTGCATATGAAAACAAAGGTGTAGATCCCAGAGCCCAGCCAAGGTTTTATTCCTCCCTCACCCTAACAGCACATAATGAAAATAATCAGTGAATATCTGATGGTTTGTCTGGCTCTGGTTATTAAATGCAAAGTGGAAATCAGTCTCGCCAAGATGAAAGGTAGATCCTTCCCTGGGAGCCCTGCTCCAGGGAACAAGGGGCTTTGATGCTAGTTATCATCAGTGAAGTGGAATTAGAAAGCAGGCACAATTCCTGGGTTTCTAAATCACTCACAATAATAACAGTAACTTTTTGATTGCTTAGTAAATACATTATCTCATTTAATCCTCACAAATAGCCTCTTAAGAGAGGCACTATTTCCCCCATTCTACAGGAGGAAACGGGCTTAGAGGTTAGATAAGGCACTCAAGGTCATAAAGTTTTCAGCGGTAGTGCCAGGAATTGGCTCAGGTCCAGGAGACCTCAGCTTCAAACTACACTAAACACAGCACTCTGCTTCCTCCCTGGACCGTTTCCGCTGTGAGGCAGGCAGAGAGGTGGGAGGGTCTTCCCGGCAGGGCTGAGGCCTCAGAGAATTCCAGGACTGGGCTGGGGGTGGGGGAGGTCGAACAGATTCCCACCATTCGCATTGGGAAAGGCCAGCACCTACCTCCTGGGGAAGGCGTGACCGGGAGGCTAGCCATGGCAGCAAGGAGCCGGTACCTTGAGGGAGGCGCAGATCTGTAGGAAGAGGGGCAAAGACAGGAGTGAAGTGGGTGGGCTCCGGCCTGGGGCTGGAAACCATTGGAAATCCCAGGAAGGCCCCTGGTGCCAGGTTTTCCTGAGTCTCTTCCTCGTTTCCTCTTTTTCCCGTGGAGCTAGACCCAAATCCTTCTCTTTTGGTTTCCCTCGAGGGCTCTATCTCCCCGGGCCACAGGTACCACGGGCAGATCCCAGACCTCCTGCATTTGAGGTGCGGTACCTCTGAACGTTCTACCCCGAGGTCCTTTCACTGGGCCACGTCTGCCAGAGATTCGTCCAGGCCTGAGAAAGTCAGGCGGGCATGCAAATTAGTAGTGGACCCAGTTTCACCAAACCAGCGACAGGTACTCCGTCCTTCCTCATTGGGAGCTTGGGCGGAGCCTTCCACTAGGTGTCAGGAGCGGGCTGGGGAGGGCAGCCCCCCGGCTGGGGGCGGGCGGGGAGCCAGGCCACGGACACTGGAGGGGAGGGTCCTGTGCCGCCTTTCGGCCTGCGGCAAACAGCCCGTCGTGTGGGCTTGGCCCGCCCCCCTCAGCCCACCCTCACTGTCCTCTGCGCCGGCCACGCACGGTCTCCCGAACCCCACTGGCGGGCCACCTGGGCCGCTTGCCGCAGCCCGTGGCCGGGCGCCCTGGGGAGCTCCGCGACGTCGGGGCTCGGCCTCCGCCCGCGGCCCCGGCCCCGGCCCCTTCACGTTACCAGCACAAGGCAGGGCTCGCTGCGCTCCGTCCCGCGCACCCGGCTCCCAGCAGCCGCGCCGGAGGCCCCAGCCGAGGGCCGCGCGCCGGCGGCTCCGGGCTGCGTTCCTGCCGTGGCCGACGTGCCGGCGGTGTGAGTGTGGGCGGCCGGCGCGCCCAGGTCCCCTCCTCCGCGTGCTCACCTTACCAGTCGGACGGGCTGCCGGGGAGGGCCGGCGCCACGCCGCGCGTCCTTTTGAACTCGAGGGGGCGGGAACCGCAGAGTTCCGCCGGGAACCGCCGAGGAGCCGGCAGGAGCGGCGCGGAGAGACGCGCAGATTCGGCCGCCGAGGCCGGCCGGGAGTGGGGGTGGGGGGCTGGCCGACTGGGTGGGACAGGAAAAGAGGAGAGAAGCCGCCCTCTGCAGGTTCCCTCTGCCCGCCGGGCCGCCTCTGCTCCCCGGGGAGGAAAGGCTGCCTTTCCTTCTCCGACTGTCGCTTTACTCTCCATCCGGAGCCGCTTCCTCCCTCGCCCCGAGGTCCAGAGGGCATGGGATCTGAACCCTGGGCTAATGGAATCGTCCGCTTTCCCGCCATCAACGTGATTTGAATTTTCAGCAAACATGGGAAGTTACTTTTACTTGCGTTTGCTTACCATTCACGTAAATAGGGATGCGTCCCGAAGCTTGGAAGCTTGGAAACCTAAGCTAACTTGTCATACCCCCTGCCGGGAAGCAGGGAGGTGAGGTGTGGAGGAACGTTGCTCCGTTCGAGTTGTTCTTGCCCGACATTCTTCTGAAGCAGTGTAGCGAGGAGGTTAAGAGCATATGGAATTGGGATTCAAATAGTCCCAGCTCAGCTGCTTGTTAGCTGTGTGACTTTGGGAAAATTAACATCTCTGCAGTCTGCTCGCTCATCCTTGGAATGGGTGACTGAAAATAATGCCTGTGAAGCCATTTCTTAGCCACACTTCTAGCACATGGTAGGCAACTCCGTTTAACTATTTATGAGTGCCACACTTTAGCCAACCTCTTGACTCATATCATAGTGGCAGGAAATGTTCCCCAATTAATGAGGAACTCAGTGACTAAAGATGTGATAGTATAAACAGGCTCTGGAATTCATTCTGCTGTGTAATCCTGGACAGTTTACTTCTGTTCATGTCTCTTACCTGGGACTATACCTGTCTCACAGAGTTACTGTGGGGATGAAATGATATAATCCATCTAAAGCCCTGGAACCTTAACAACAACATAGTAAGTGCTCAATAAATGCTAGCTATTGTTAACTTGGCTTGGTGAGAACTCTTGTGGTTAATCTGCCTACCATCGGAGTGATACGGACGTCTGTTTTTATAATTCCTGTGAGAAATTCTCTAGGTTTGGGATTCAGTATTTATACAGACCGAATGACAGGTGGGTATTGTGCTTGTTCATTTCGGGAACAAAGACTGAAAGAGAAAATCTCAGAGAATGGAGATGTATGTGAGAAACAAAATGAAAACAATGAAATAAGCAAGAGAAGTTGCTTTCATTTCTAAAGATGTCACTTAGTTGGTAAAAACCAGAGGGAAAAACAGAATAAGTTGATGAGATTCATCTTACTTATATATTTTCTCAAAGGCATAGATAGCAGTTATCAGTGAGGAAGAAGAAAGCCCCTGTGTGGCAAAACTACCAATCTAACCAAGAAAGGAATGCAGGTCCTTTCTTACAACAAAGAAAGTAACACATAGGCAAGATGTATATAAATTAATAAAAATGTATGTATTAAATTATATACATATAAGTTAGTAAAAAGCCTGGCCAGCCCTCAGATTAAAGAATACATAAGAGAAAAGGAAATTCAAATCCTAATGGTTAAATTCCAAAAGTGGACAATAGCTTGCATTTACTGACAAACTGACTGTGACTTCCAGGAAAGGCTGAGATTTTTCTTGGATCTGGGTTGATGTCCACCATAGCATATTCCATTACATACTGAAGATTGTTAGAATCACAGACTCTCAGAGGCCACCTGGCTCAACTCTCTACTGATTTGCTGTGTTACTTTTACAATTTAATTTGACGGTTAATTGTCTCTTACAAGCATTATTTTTCTGTTTAAAATGTTACCTTAAAAGGTTTGCTGGTCCATGATTTTATTCCTGTAGGCACATACCATTCATTTTAACAGAGTAAACATGCAGAAAAATAATATCCAATATGCACATGCTTAGCACCCAATTTAGCAGAAAATAAGCAATACTATAAGCAGTGTATGAACTCTGAACTTGAGTGTATCCTGTGTATTTTGGATTTGTCACATTTCTAGTGTTCTCTGGATATCTTACTTAGTCTGCCAATATTGTCCTTCGAATTACTGGAAGGCAAGGACTGGGTGATGTTCTTGCAAAAATTAATTCTGTATAGAGATGCCTACAGATAGAAGATGAATGAAGCCTTATGTGGGGGTAAGCCATGAGTATCCTCCGAAGATAAATGCTAAACCTCAGAAACTAGAGCAGCCATCCTTTTGTCCATACACATCTCCAGGGGCCTCAGGGCAGGAGATAAAGGATAGTCATCTCTGCTCAATTTTTTTGGCTTTCAGCCCCTTCTTGCTGCCAGGGTAGTAATCAGTCTAAGTCCCAGCCTTTCCCTTGGACTTTACCATTTTGTAAATCAGGGTAAACAGTTTGGTTCCTCACTGGGACTATCTACCCTAGATAAGCAAAATTATTACTCACGTCCAGCAGACTGGCTTTCTCCTGCCTTCGTAGAGCCTCCAGTAGTGCCACTGGCGCACAATAAAGTGTCAATGTCACATTTTAGTAAACTTTTCCACTTTGGTTGTGCCTGTTGTAGCAGTTGCCTTGAGAGCTTGTCTCCCCATCGCACCAGACCACAGGTCCCTAGAATTCCTCTCTGGTGCACTCCTCAGAGGATCAGTTTCCTAGGAGATGCGGGTCAGGGGAAGCCCTACAGAGAGAAGCTTGAACTAGGTTTTGCCAGATGAGTGTGGGAGGGCCATTCCAAGCAGGTCACAGAAGGCCTTGAACAGCTAGGGACCTGCATTCCCAGCTTTTCTCTTATGCTTCCAGTAACCCGGAGTAGCCCTCCCAGCAGTGATCCTGAGTGCCAAGGGCATGGGATGCCTTCTAAGAGAGGTATTAAGATACCAGCAGTAGGGCTTTTATTGGGGAGCAAGGCGGTAGCAATCTCCTTTCTATTATGGCAGCAGAGATCCTTTGAAGATTTTTAAATAAAAGAATAACAGGATTAGATCTTAGAAAAATGACTCCTAAATGCAAATATGCATTTCCAGCTGCCTAAGGGACATATTTATTGGGAAGTCCTTGCATCCGATGTTTGTGTAGAACACCCAATAAAGTGCATATAAACTAGATGATCTGATAAGTTTTGACACATATTAAACTATCGTAATTAAAATTATGACATTTCTATCACCCCCAAAGTTTCCTTGTGCTTTGTAATCTGTCCTCCCTACCACCACTGGTCTTTTCTTGTCATTGTAGATGCTAACATGCCTCCTCAACTGGACCAGACTCTTTCTCTAGGGAATCTGGGTCTGGAAAGGACACAGTGGCAGAAGGTGGCTGGAGCAGTTTTCCAATGACAGCTGCCCAGAGGGGCAGTCCGCACAGTCCTGCTACAGGCATCTGTCCTTTCTGCACCCTGGTGGTTCTTCCAGTGCTATCAGCTGCCTCACATCCTCCCAACGTATCCTTTATTGCTTAATTGTGTCAGTTTGTAGCTTGCAACCAGAATACTCACAATGTACGTCCTTCTATAGTCACCATTCCAGAGAATGGCACCACCAAATTCTAGTCTCTCAAGCCTAACATAGAATAATTCCTTCAAACTTCAGTCTTCATCATGTGTCTCCTTTTCTAAGCCATTGTTAAATCCTCTCCATTCTCCTCCCTGCTCAATATTCTCACTGTTTCTATAAAGTTGTTACTTTTCTTCCTCATTATTATTTTTCTAGTACCTAGTTCTGTACAGTGCTTGGCACTGTATATGTTGTTACTTAGTTGGTAAAAACCATACTCAATATGTGTTTGCTGAATGACTGACTGAATGGTGACATCATCCATCACTCCTGGAAACAAAAGTAAACATGGATGAGTGTTTGCATGTGTTTATCAGTGTGGCAGGACTTCAAAGTTTTCAAAGCAAATGGAAGGACTTGAATCCAGGACTTCTGATTCCAAATTTCATGCCCTTTCTGTTACATTATTACAGTTTGTATCCTTTCCCTCACTTGGAGTTCCATTTCTTTTTGCAGCCTACTCAGATCCTTACTTACACCAAGTATCAGATTTTGAACATAGATGGAGCTCTAAAATGTAAGGCTTTTCCAAGGGCATTTGTTTATTAACCAAAGGGAGGGGAGACATGCAGTAAAGCATATACACTGAGGAGCCTGTGGCTCCTGGCATCAAAGAGTTACACCCTACCTACAGCCAGGGGCTAGGGTGAGCTGGGCAGCAGGGATATGACCAAAGCTTGCTGAACCTGGGGTAGAAACAATAAGCTTGCCTAAGTGGAGAATGTTATGCTGGGCAGTTACAACTCCCTGTGTCAAACAAAGAATCTATACATAGTTAAAATAATACTTTATTTAACAATGTAAAAACCTGTTCTTTTGACTTCAAGTCTTGCAAATGAGTGGTAAGTCAAAGATCTGTTCTTTGTTCTCTGGATACATGTGGTTATGTGTCTCTGTGTGAATGTGTCTGTGTTTACAGTTGCTTTTGTTTTTTAGTCATTTTAGCCCCATTTTAATTAATATATTAAAGTCTTATTATTCTAACAGTGCTAAAACCTGAATTAAATATTCCCTGAGTTAATAGTCTCTTTTCCCTAAGTCTGCTTCCCTCCCTCCCCTAAGCCTGCTCCTTAGCCTTCATTAATTCCAGGTCTTTAGAGACCACCAGCGTTCATAATGCTTGAGAACCTAGAAATGAATGCTGGATCTCAAGACCTATACACCCTGTAGCTGAGGAGCTTCTCTGGGGATGTGTGTAGGCCGGGAGGTCTTGGTAGTTCCCCTTCAGAGTTGTGCACTTTCAATTGTAGATATCTGGAAAGTAAACATTAGATTAGATTAGATGCTGACCTGTCCTCTGACCAACCACTCCCAGAGGGTGAAAACTCAATTTGCTTCTATTCAATTATATTTCATGTAATGCACTGGCTTCTATTGAAAGAGGCAATGTGAAGCTGGTTATTGGTATTGTGAAGACTTGTTGCAGATATTGTTCACTGTGTCATTTGCCATCTCTTTATGAAGATTCACAGGAGAAATTTCTTTTTCATCTTAGTAGAAGGAATTACTTTCCTAAGGAATGGGCATCGTGAACTGAGTAAACGATCAGGGGTTTCTCTTCTTGGATGTTAGAATGTCTGGCTCCAATTTTGTGGTTCATCCTTTGTTAAGTTTATTTTATAGGATGCATTTTTGTACTTACTTAATTCATGGCTCCATTTTATGTCACTGTTACTAACATACTTTTGAATTATTTTGCTATGTTGGGGTGTATGTGTACATATATGAATATATGTATACATATATATATTTATCTATATATATATTTACCTTTCTGTATGCCTTTTGTATATTTTAACTCCTTTTTGAAATAAGTCCATGGCAAGAGGTCAAGGTTCAAGGCTAAGTGTTGGGAAATGGGCACAAAGAAACCACACAGTCCCAGTTTACTCTTGGTTCCTCTGGCTCCCACCTGCTTGACTTTGCCCTAAGGATATTGTTCACTGCTGGGTCCCCCCCCAGAGAGAATCCCAACCTATAGCCAAACCTGTGTCCAACCCCAATGCCCAATCTTACCACCCATCCTGTTCTCTGTGTATCTGGCTTTCTTACCTCTTCTCGAGGCTCAGGTGCTATGACATTGCTCTCTTCTGGAACTTTCTGAGGCTGAAGACCTAGGCTCTATAAAAAGAAGAGTTCCGCTAGTGAGAGATAGCTCAACCTCCCCAACCTCTCAATTTAGAAGGGTCTTTTGTGCCTTACAACTTTGCAAGGACCATAGACCACACAAAGGGCAAACACTTTTCACTACCACCCGCAGGCATCAGGGGCTTCACTGTCATCCTCTTTCACAAGTGAAGAACATAAGATTCAAAGGGTAAAGTGACTTGCTGGGATAGGAAACTAGGTCTTTAGACTCTAGTGTTGTTTCCATGATTAGACACCGTGTGCTCTGTGTGACATGCATCTGTATGTATATTTGTGTGGGAGTCTGTGAGGGTATAAATAAAGGTCTCAAAAACACTGCCGACTCCTTTTAGACTAACCCCCCTCAAGACTGCACTGCATCTCTCATATTTAGATGATCCTAACCTGTGGCAGGCAGGAGAGGCAAGCGGTATAATAGTTTCTTTGCAAAAAGTTCTAGGTTCTGAGATAGAACCCAGGGTCTGAAAAGCCCTGTCTAGGAACTGATAAGCCAGGAGAAGACTTTGGAAGTCTAAGGTTTAGAATGGATTTTTTTAAACTTAAATTAATTAAGCACTATAAAATTTACCCTCTAAAAATATAACTGATTTCTAACAGTATGATAGCCACTTGAAATTCTGTGATTTCTCCTTTAAGGAAACTTCCCTTTTTATTCCTTCCTCTGCTTCTAGGTCATGAATTACCTCAACGGTAGTAATACCTCCCCAAAAGTTATCAAAACCTTCATTCTCTCTGAGTTGACTGATGCTGAGCAAGAACAGTTTCTCACACTTATCTTTTTATTTACCCATTTTTATATGTGGTATGTCCATGATTCTGCTTGAGAGAAAATGTGTTTATGATGCGTCTGCAAGGGAAGTGAACAGATCTTGTGGGACATAGGCTTCTGAGGACTGGTGAGCCAATAGGCTAGGATCTAAGATGCTCTAGCTGCTCATTTCCTCAGGAAAAGTAGGTCTCCTTAGCAGGCAACCAAGCAATCCCACAGGAGAGGCTGGGAGTAAGGAAACACTATAAATCTCGAGTATAGAGGTAGCCTGAGGGGAAAGGAGGCTGTATCCTGTACCTCTTTCCCAAGAAGGACAGTGTTACTGCCCTGTTCCTCAAAATAGACAGCATTTTGGCCCCCGTAAGCTCTGCTTCAGTAGGATTACTCTAAGAATTTGTTTATTGTTTACCAGAGCCAAACAGAGGGTCTCTCTATTGCTATCTCCATACTAAAATCGTATAATATATTACAAAGTTAAATTTAAATTAGTTTTGGATTTTCTATACTGTGGGGTTGCTCCTTCAGTGCAGAACAGTGAGAAGTGGCCATATTTTACCTACTTAAAATCCCACATTTACCCTGCTTATTCACTACTCACATGCCTTTCCTATCTCCTCCCATTGGCAGAGCTACCTCAGTCTCAAAACCAGCTGAGGGAAAGTTTTCTCTCTTGCTCTGTTAGAACCTCATGTGAATCAAGACTCTGGGTATAATAATACTGATGACTTAGATTTTAGTACCTCGGGGGAATCAGCTGAGATAAGCTTATTCTCTTCCTTGTCTTCTGTCTTCTTCTCCTTGCCAGACTCTGAAAGAACCTGTGGATCAAAGTGGACAGTGTGGGAGAAAGTCCCACACCTTCACACCCGGGATGCTACCCTTACACCCTTTGTCTATGTTAACCCCTCCCATCTAACAGGAGGCTTCCAAGGCGTCTAGCCAGCCTTCAGTCAGGCACAGGCAGTACTCCGGTGGTCTGACCTAAGGCGTACCAGAAATCTCAGACTCTCAGATGTCTGCACGGCTCATGCCCCTGGCCTCTTTCCTTGCCCAAATGTCATCTTCTCTGACTACTCTGTTTAAAATCACAATTCAGCCCCGACTCTCTGTGCCTTCCCCTACTTAATTTTTCTCTATATCTTTTATCATTACCTCAATTATAATTTTACCAATTTAATCTGTTTCTTGTCTATCCTTCTGGCCCTCCCTCTGCCACCACCCTCACTAGAACATAAGATGCAGGAAGGCAGAAAATTTTGTGTTCTGTTCACCGTTAATACCCCACCTCCCAGAAAAGTACCTGGCAGATAGCAGGGGCTCAGTAAGTAACTGTGGAGGGAGTGAGCAAATCTTGTCAGATGTCTCACCGTGATCCCCTCCACAACGCACCCGACAGGTGTTCATATATCCTTAGCTATGAACACCAGGGAAGGAGAACAACTTCTCAAGGCGGCCCATCCCATTTTGGTTTTTGGAAGCTCCAATGCCTCCTTTCTTCTATATTAAAATTTTTTTTCCATATCACTTTTTAACGGAATTGCTGAAAAACATCTTTAAAGAGAGGGTCTAGTTCTGCCCTCCGGAGTCTCACAGAACAAGTCAAAGCTCTCTTGTATGTGATAGTCCTTCCATATAATTTGAGTAGAATATGACTTGGTTTCCAGACCCTTCATAAAACTGGTTGCCCCTCAGGGGGTCTGTCTCTATATTAACACATTCCTTTTCTCATCCAAAGTCTACCTTTCAAAAGACCATCTCTTCTGCTCTACCCTCGTCTGTGAGTTCCTTCTTCCGGGTTCCTCTCATCAAAGAGGATACACCTTGGAAATCTGCTGATGCCATATCGCTTGGGGTCTATTTACCCCAGTCATAAGTATGATGGACTGAGACACTCCTTTCTGCCTCCATTAAAAAAAGGGAAAGCTCAAGATGCCAGTTATAGGTTCTTTAAACTGGGAACTCCCAGAACTTGGAGCAAAATAAATTAGTAAGAATCTGCTCATAGAAACTGCTCCAGGAAGAGAGGAGTATAATCTAGATAATTATATTATAATATAAGCTGGGTGTGGCGGACAGGGAGGGATGTGGCTAAGTCTGTTAAAATTCCTGTCTGTGCCCTACTGTTTCTCTGTGGCCCAGCAAGTATTTGTTTACCACTTACTCTTTCATATTCCTGTGAATTATTTCCCTTTTCCTTTGAAGTCTCAGACCCCTACCCTCTTCTCCTTGGTTCAGGATGGCATATATACCTCCTTGTCCCTGACTGTCTTGGGATTCCCCATACATACGTAAATAAACTTTGTTTTTTTGTCCTGTTTAAAAAAAAAAAAGAAAAGAATCTGCTCATAATAATATTAGAGGTAAGCTCTTTGCAGAAGTCAATTCCCCCAAGAGTACAGATTATTAAATTAGTTGCTATGAAGATGGGAGACAATCCCCAGAACCAAAAAAGGTGTCCAGGAGTATCCCTGAGACTGTAATGTAATGACATAAAGTCTTACCAACTGTGGGGCATCCTCACTATAGTAAAAATGACCTACTTGGAAGTATAAAAGGGAATAAAGACTCAACCGGATCTACTCTCACCTGAGAGACCATCAAGGTAGGGGACGCACAGAATTCTTCTGGGTTCAGATTGTCGGTGTTTTCCTTTTCTCTGGCATCAGGAGTTCTGACTGGCTGTGGATCTGGAGAAGCTTCTAAGGAGGCCCTGGAACTTGGAGGCCCAGCCCCCAAGAAGGCCCTGGGGTTGGTGGGAGAACCCTGTTCAGAGGCTGGAGGGCTGGAGGGCATGTTTCCTGAGGAGGGCCTGGGGCTGGGAGTGGCTCTGGGTGGAGGAGGCCTATTAGGCGGTGCTGAGGTCATCTGAATAAAGGCTCTCTTCTTTGGTTGTTCAGATCCTTCACTTGAGGTACGGGTTCGGAGGACTACTTCTGGGAGAGAGGAGGGCTGCTCTGAAGGGAGCAGGGCTCTGCCTGGTGATGGAGCTGCAGAGCAAGGGAGAACTTCCTCCTGCGGCTGGCCACCCTCGGTGCTGGGAGAGGGCTGGGTCTGGGTGAGGCCATTGCAGGGTGCCAGAGGCTCTTCCTCCTCTGAGGAGCTTGCTTCAGCCTCTTGCTCCTCTATTGCCTCATCTTTTGAGGGCTCTTTAATCTCAGAGTTGTCTTCTTCCTGGGCTAGAACAGATGCCAGCTCTTCTTCACTTGCTGAGCTAGAGTCCTCATTCTTCAGGGAAGGTGCAGAGGGACTGGTAGGTGCAGAGGGACTGGTGGGTGCAGAGGGACTGGTGGGTGAGGTAAGAGAGCTGGAGACTGTAGATGTTCGAACTGGGGAAGAGATGACTAAAGAGCGCCTGCTGCTGCTAAAAAAGGAAGGCATTCGGATTGAGAAGAGCTAAAAACTGGAAGTAACCTAAATACCCAAAATAAAAATAATGATGCATGCATGTAATAATGGAACAATCAGTTTAAAATGATATTAGAAAGTCTGAATAATTTGTAATAATGCTTATGTTTGTTATAAAGTGAAGTGAAAAAAAGGCTATAAAATTGTATCCATATCATGATCTCAATCATGTAAAAAAATATAAAGAAAGAAACTGGAAAGAAGCAGCAAGACATTAATAAAATATTTTCTATGGGAAAAAGGCTCAAGGGTGATATACAGTTGATCCTCATGGATTCTGTATTTGCAAATTCAACAATTTCCTAAAACTTACTGTAACCCCCAAGTCAATACTTGTACCTTCACGGCCATTCACAGGCATGTAAAAGCTGTGGAAATTAGTGTCTGATGAACACTTTCCCAGCTGAGGTCTAACAAGGCAAACCTCTGCTTCTTGTCTCAGCTCCCATGCTGCAAATGTGTCCTTTGCCATGTTTTTCACATTGTGCTTTTTGTTGGCAATTTGCTGTTTAAAATGGCCTCCAAGTGTAAAGCGCTATCTAAGAGCAAAAAGACTGATGTGCCTTACAGAGAAAATACATGTTAGATAAGCTTTATTCAGGCATGTGTTATAGTGCTGTGGGCTGTGAGCTCAACATTAATGAATCAATAATGTATATTAAATAAGGTGTCTTTAAACAGAAACACATACAAGGTTATGTATTATTTGATGAAAAATGTTGGGACCAGACACCCACAGGAACTTAACTCTGTTTCCCCTAGGACCGGTGGTTCAGTACTCACTCACTCAGTGCTCATGGTGACCTTATAGACCATTACTACCGTGAATAATCAAAGCTGATTGGAACACTTACTGAGCACGCTGCACACTGCTGAGTGCTTCTACAGCCAACATCAACTTGACTTCCATTCCCCTCCTTAGGTGCTTCCCATGTACTGTCTACCAACTGATTAAACAATCCACAAACATTTACTTGACAGGTACCAACCATGTGCTGTTCTCTGGGCAAAGAATGAAAGACGGGGATAGGAAGAGAAAGAAACTTAGTTCCTGCCCTGTGGGAGTTCCTAATGTGAGATAAGCCAAGTGCCATAGGTTCTTCCTAGCATTAGCATTCTAGGTATCAGTAGGTTTAGAAGGCCCAGAATATAGCAAGAAAAGACCAGATTTCCCTACAAGGTTCTGGGACATGGTATGAGTGAAGGGAGATTTCAGATGAATGGACAATTAGAGAGAACTCTGGCTTTCAATGATGGGACAAAGAGATAAAGAGTTATTGAAGCAAAGGGAATTTGTTTAGGAAGTAAACACTGGCCCGTTAGTGATTCTTTTTAATAGTCTCCAACTAAATGCTAAATGAGTAGTACAAACAACAAATGTGAGCCTTATTCTTCCTTCAAGTCCCAAGCTCAGTTTTACTGCCTCTTCAAAGCTTTCCCTGACCATCCACACATTGGCAGTTACTTCTCTGGGGTTCCTACTAGTCTCATTAGGCATTCAGATGTGCAAGCTTATGTCCTTCCTTGTCTCCTTAGGCACATTTTTCCATCTTTCCAACTTAAAAAAAAATATATTGTTGATACACTATCTTATATTGGTTTGAAATGTGTAACACAGTGGTTCAAGAGTTACCCATATTATTAAGTTCTCACCCCCTCTACTGCGGTTACTGTCAATGTAGACAGATGTTACAGAATCATTCCGTCCTTCCAACTTTTTATAAATCACTTCGGGGAAAGGACAGTCTCCTATATCTTTAGATCCCTAATTCTTAGCTTAAAACCTTATGCACAGAAGGAACTTAATAAAACTTCCTAAACAATTAGGCTTTGGAATAGGAAAGTGATCACACTCTGTGAGACCAGAGTTGCTTACAGTTACCACCATAAAGAATGTATGAAGGTGTTAGACCCCATACACACACGCACACACGTCGGAAAGCAAGCCATACAGATTGAGAAAAGATATTTGCAATGTGCATCATTTAAGGGTTAATATAAAGACTATATAAAACAATAAAAACAAAAACAAAACCCTCATATAAATAAAATTTTTTAAGGGATAAACAATCCAAATGAAAAATATGAGAAAAAGGATAAACAGGTAAAGAGGAAAGTCACAGAACAGGAACCTTAAATGGCCAATAACATGAAAAGATGTACAAGCTAACTAGCAATTGTGGAGACATGAATTGAAACTGTAAAAAATTCCATTTCATACCATTAGATGGAAAATTAAGAAGTCTGACAGTGTCACATGTACCAAGGATCTGGAAACAATGGGGGTTTTCATTCACTGTTGGTAGGTTGTAAATTGGCACAATCACTTTGGAAAGTGATTTGGCAATGGAGCATCTAGGTTGAGGAAGCCCAAATGTACAAGTAAGACTCAGCAATTCCACTCCCAGTATATTCCCTAAAGAAACTCTTGATAATATTCACAAGGAGAAATGTAAAACATGTTCACTGCAACATTATCTGTAATAACAAAAAACTGGAAAACAACCCAAATGTCCATTAGCAGAAGGATGGATAAGTAAATTTTGCACTAGTCATAAATAGCATCCATCAGAGCGAGCAACATGTAGGAACAAAGATAAAAAAATCTCACAAACAATACTAAGGGAACAAAAGAGGTTGCAGTAGAAGACATACAGTACAATTCCATTCATGTAAAGTTTAAAAACATGCAAAACAGTATTTCCTGTGTGCATATATGTGTATAACAAAAGTAAAAAAATGCATGGGAACAATCAGTACTAAATTGAAGACAGTGGTTGTCTTTGGTGGGGAGGTGGGGCAGGAAGGGGAAGTGAGTGGGGGAGGGACACTGGGAGTTTCAATTATATATATTAGTTGATTTCTTAAATTTAGTGATAAGTATATGACTTTGTTATATTCATCATACCTTTAGTTATAGCTTAAGTATTCCATAAATAGAAAAAGAATTCACATAGGGGCATAGTTCAAACAACAAGCAATATCATGCATATAAAGGGAAGGCCAGGATTTGGGATTGGAAGTGAGAGAGTGTTGATTATGTTCACACACAGGACAAGCAAGCAGAACAGAGACTCAGAAGATGCTCACCTTGACAGTCCCTTCACCACAAAGACTTTGTTGGAATGTTGCTTCTCCAGTTTGCTCATCACCTCGTAGAGACTGTGGTTCAGCTAAAGCCAGCAAAATGGAGATGTAGATAGATGGGAACCTGAGACGGGCATATCCCCTCTCTCCTCTTTCAGACAGCTCCCCCAAATAAAACTTCCCCACCCTTAAATACGAAATGCCACCCCCTCTTTGACCATCTGTGTCTGAAATTCTGCCTCTTCCATCAGACTGGATCCTTGATGTTTGATGTTTGATTTGAGGTTCTAGCTTCTCTCAGGTGGTACAGGGAATGAAAACTCATTTCCGTATTAACTAGACAAATCATAATTTAGCTAAAGAAATTGTAGAGAGGAACATGTGTGAATGTGTATGTGAAGATTATTAATACTGTACTAGCACAAAGTCTTGGAACCCAGGACTCATGTTGTGTGGCTGGCTGTCACTGAATAGGAGTAGCCCTGCGTAGGACCAACTACCTGAGAAACCGACCCCTCTGCTTCCCAGCAACAAAAGGTAGAGATTTCACAACTTGGTTCCCCATTTCAGCTATTCTGTCCATAGGCCTAACCTTTTTCATTTGAAGCTCAAGTTTGGATGCTGCTATTCAGCTGTTAATAGAGATGGAGAGGCCCTCTGAGATGTGTATATGCGCTTCAACACAGTTCAACACAGTCAGTTAGGTACTATTATGTCATCATGAGCAAAAATTAAAAATCTGTGATGCCAATATGGATATTTAATGAGATTACATAAATTAGGGCTGCCTTCATGTTTACTGGACAAAGCCATCTAGGTGTCTGAACTGGTCAGATGTTTCTCACCTTGCTCATCTCCCTGTAGAAGACGTCTCTCAAGTTGGAAATGTTGTGGAAGATGGTCACATAACAGCCAATACGACTATCAGGAGGCAAACAACACACACGTACAGTTAAGGGTTGGTCAAGGAAGTCTTTGAAATACAAGGGAGGAGCTTAAGCCATAGCCAGCCACCTCAGAGAAAAGCACCGTACATTCTAGACTCAGGATGTTCTGGGATCTAGATGGATTAGAGCCCGGCCAGGAGCACACTTGACTCTCAGGAATGAGAAATGAGGAAGCCAAAGGAGACACCCTCAGCCCACACTGACACCAGAGTGTAACAGATCTCTAGTTGCATGAAGTCACCTTGATTCAGGTTCTTTATGTATTGATGGAGACATGAAATTTGAAGTGTTTTATAAGTACAAGGTCATATAAATTATTACAATTAGTCTTTCTTATTATACAATACTTGGAATTCTATGTGTATGTACATTAATGGAATTCTGTAAATGAATTGGGCAAGTTTACATTTAAAGAAACTGTATTAAACTTCAATTCTATTTAAATTAGGAATCATATAATTAATGTTTTAAAACACATGTAGTTATTAAAAAGGCTCCATCATAGGTAGAGTAATATTAAGTGACAATATAAAATATTCTAACTACAATTGCATTAAAGCATATTTCATACAATGAAAATGGGATACAAGTAGAACAGAATTTCTGCTCAGATTCCCCTTCTACTGTGGAAAATTTACATATGACACACTTTTACCTACTGTGCAGCAAATATATCTTCATTAATGGAAATAGCCATCCTATGGTTTGTCATCTGAATCTTCATGAACAAAGGTAGTTTAAATAAAACACTTGAACATGAGACCAGATACTCCTGGTATGCATGATGACAGCACTTTATTTGCCAAGATCACTCCTATCCAAGAAGCCTCCTGTCTGCAAACCCAGAAAAGCTTGCAGGGCAATGATGGTTATCTCTGCATTGCAGATGAAGAAACCAGAGTCCCAAGAGATAAGTAGCCTGCCTAGTATCACGCCACAAGTTAGCAGTAGGGTTGAGACTACAGCCCATTCTTGGGCCAGAACTCTTTTCATGACGTGACATGTTTGAGCTACCAGTTACCACTACCCCAGCAGTCCAGCCCTTTCCTGCATCTCAATTGTTACCTATTATAAAGAATGGGAAGTTCCTCTAGTAGTTCCTGGTTCAGATCTTCAAACACAATCTGGGCTTTGTGGAACTCTTCCTCAGCCTAGGTGGTAAAAAAGACAGGACAATTCCCCTCAATACTGAGCCCAAGAATAGAAGCTGCTTTCTTTATTTTCTGCATTGTTCCAGGGACTAGGCTTACTTGCAGTCATGCCTCTCTTCCAGAGCCACGCCCTCTCTGACTACCCTTAGATCACTGGTGTCAGAGGAAACAGATTTTCCTTTAGGATACCGGATGCTGAATTAATCGTTTCTTTTTTTTCAATTTATTTTATTTTAGTATCATTAACCTACAATTACATGAGCAATATTGTGATGATTAAACTACCCGCTTCATCAGGTCCCCCCCACCAACCCTATTACAGTCACTGTCCATCAGTGTAGTGAGATGAGAATCACTACTTGTCTTCTCTGAGCTGTACAGTCCCCCCGTGCCCCCCCACCCTATGTCTGCCAATCGTAATGCCCCTTTTACCCTCTTATCCCTCCCTTCCCACCCATCTCCCCAGTACCTTTCCCTTTGGTAACTGTTAGTCCATTCGTGGGTTCTGTGAGTCTGCTGCTGTTTTGTTCCTTCATTTTTTTTTTTTTTTTTTTTTTTTTTTTTTATACTCCACATATGAGTGAGATCATTTGGTACTTGTCTTTTTCGGCCTGGCTTATTTCACTGAGCATAATACCCTCCAGTTCCATCCATGTTGTTGCAAATGGTAGGATTTGTTTTTTTCTTATGGCTGCGTAATATTCCATTGTGTATATGTACCACTTCTTCTTAATCCATTCATCTACTGATGGGCACTTAGGTTGCTTCCATCTCCTGGCTATTGTAAATAGTGCTGCAATAAACATAGGGGTGCATCTGTCTTTCTCAAACTGGGCTGCTGCATTCTTGGGGTAAATTCCTAGGAGTGGGATTCCTGGGTCAAATGGTATTGCTATTTTGAGTTTTTTGAGGAAACTCCATACTGCTTTCCACAATGGTTGAACTAATTTGCATTCCCACCAGCAATGTAGGAGGGTTCCCCTCTCTCCACATCCTCGCCAACATTTGTTGTTGTTTGTGTTTTGGATGTTGGCCATCCTCACTGGTGTGAGGTGATATCTCATTGTGGTTTTAATTTGCATTTCTCTGATGATTAGCGATGTGGAGCATC
>JAQQAC010003639.1:3984495-4001329 GCA_029783875.1 Phataginus tricuspis | reverse complement strand
TTCGTTAGGTTTATTCCTAGGTATTTTATTCTTTTAGGTGCAATTGTGAATGGAATTGTTTTTCTGATTTCTCTTTCTGTTAGCTCATCATTAGTGTATAGGAAAGCAACAGATTTCTGTGTGTTAATTTTATATCCTGCAACTTTGCTGAATTCAGATATTAGTTCTAGTAGTTTTGGAGTGGAGTCTTTAGGGTTTTTTATGTACAGTATCATATCATCTGCAAATAGTGACAATTTGACTTCTTCTTGAATTTATCGTTTCTTAAATGCAGTTTGGTTCAACCACCTGCACCATTATGGGGAAAGGGACAGAGGAAGGTTTTACTAAGCTTTTTGCTTTTCTCCTTTTACTTTACCTTGGCAGTTTTGGCCTCATCTTTCTTCTTGGCATTCTGCACTGCCTCCAGATGGTGTCGGGCGCTGTCATAGTCGACGAGTTTCCGACCCCGCTTGGCGATTCTTTCCTAACCCAGAGTCAAGAGAGAGAACCCCTTGATACTCACTTTCCAGTGGCCAGGATGTAGGAAATATCAAATGGAAGAGCAAGATTACTTGGTGCTATTGTCAAATTTTACTTTCTAACAGGGTTTTACGCTCAAGGGATCTCCCTCACTATTTGGAAACACTGGGAATTCTTTGGGGGAGATAAAGTAAAGGGCAGGCCTGCAGAGCACATGGAGGCCTGCACTATATTCCACTATTTCCTATGAACCCATCATAAGCTGGTTCAGCTCTAGGAGAAATGGCCTTGAGAATCCTACTAGATTAAAAGTCAGGAGTTTTAGGTCTTCCTCCCAATATTGCCATTGACTAGCTTTGTGACCTAGGGCAAGGAACATCTCTCTGGGAGCCCCAGTAGCCTCATCTGCCCCATAGTGTTATTTTAAAGATCAAATGTTGACTATAAAGTGCCTTAAAAACCTTAAAGCATAATAAAAATAGTAAATTATTATGAGCACTGAGACATTTACTCAATCCCATCCACACTATAAATCATACCAAAACTATGTTAATAGCGCCTGTCTCATTCTCTCAATCACAGAATTTGAAAGGACCCTAGAGATTATCTGGTCCACTTTCCCATTCAATAAATGAAGCTTCTCTATAATATCCAAGATAAGAAGTAGTTTGACTTCTGCTTGAACAGAGAATAGACAACTTACCACCTCATGGTACATTTTATTTCATTTCTGAAAAGCTTTGACTCTGAGAAACTTAAGTTAGGCTCCCTCTGAGTTCTTCCTATTAATCGAAAATCAGGATAGTATCTGACAGAATAGATGTTTAATAAATATGAGGGGAATGAATAAATGAATTCTAATTCTGCTTTCTGGAACAGTTTAGAACAGGTGGAATTCCTCTTTTACCAAACAGACTTACAAGGATTTGGAGATAATTATATTATGACCTCTCCAAGTTTTCCCTTCTCCCTAACATCTTTACTCCCATCAGCTGTTCCTCACAGCTAAAAGGGCTGCCCTGACCCGGATCTAATTAAAAACCAGCCCAAATCTAGTTCACTGAAGTTTAGGTCTAAACATAACATTCATGCTACCTCTAACCCTCCTCACCTTACCCTCTTATCTTACCCTCAGCTTTTAACCCTTCACCTAGCCCACCCCACTTCATTCCCAACCATGGGTTCTGACTCTACTTAAAATATTCAACCTAATAAGTTCTCTAATTTATATGGGCCCCCAATATCCTATCCTGGATTCTATAAATTGGTTACCTTAATCTCGCTGAACTGGGCTACATAGTTGTCCATGGTCCTCAAAGCCTGGTCAGCTAGTTTCTCTTCATAGTCTTCCCAAAGAAGATCATTATTCTGTGGGGCAGAGGAAGAGGGGAGTGGTGAGGGCTCCATTCTCAAAAACAACACATACCAAGGAAATACCCAAATTCTTCCTGCAACAAACTTCCTTTTGGAGCACTGTATTTAGAATGTCATGTTGGATTCTGGGGAAGAGTCAGAGGAAGCAGCCTTTTCCCAAGGAAATGCCCTATGAGAGACTGGACATATATGCAGGGATAAAGACCAGGAACAGATAGATGGTAGGTCTTAAGACTCCACAGTTTAAAGGATAGGGAAGTTTGGGAGTAAATAACTACATGAATTTAGTTTTCAAAAACAACTTGTACATAGGTAAAACTTCTATAAGGTTTTAAACAGGGTAAGAAGGGATCAGAAACAGGAATCCATAGATGAGGGAAAACTTTCTACCTTTGTAGTTGCAGCTTCTTCCTACCACCTACACAAATGAGCACTGGGAAATGATCCATTGTTTTCCTATTTGCTTGGATGGAGAAGCTACGAAGAGGCGGAGGTGAGGGCAGCACTGAGTGCTGAAGAGCTGCACAACCCAGCACACTCTTACCCCTGCAATGGCCTTCAGCTCCTCATGACCGTCCCACTCGCTGCTGTAAATCTCCTGCAGGGTTTCTGACACTCTCTTTGAACTCTCATGCATCACTGAAAGGAGAGAACTCAGTTCTACCATAAAGTTTCCCAAAAAGTAGTTTGGTACAGTCATATGGGTAGCAGGCAATCAGTGGGTCCAATTCCGAAGGACAAACTCAAGATGGTGTGGAGTATCAGTGAGGGAAGCTGGATGGGGCTGGGATAGGAAAAGTTACTCTTCTAGGCCCACAAAGTTCCAGGAGTCAGGGGCAGGCAAGCGATAAAATGCCTGAGTATGGCTTTGTTTTTTCCATTCCCAAGACCTCTTAGTAGCTGCATAAATGCCCCTGTGGTTCTCCTGTATCACAATACACACCTTTGACTGCACTGAGGAAGTTCTTCAGGTCCTTGTATAGCTTGTGGCCTTCGGCCTGAAAGGAAGAAGTGCCTTTGGTGACTAAAGAGGTACATTCGGAAAGATGCCCCAAAGGTAAAAGTAGAAAAGTAGATTAAAAGCAGAAATCAATACTGGAATTTCTTCAGACATTTGCAAATGCTATAAATGAACCCCTACTGTCTTTACCAAGAAGTTGTAGGTTGTCTCTTTTGGGACAATTTTTAAGTTGGGAGATTGCTCCCATTGCATCAGCATGTCTTTCCTCTGTTTATTCTTCCTTCCAGTGAACAAAAGCTTATACCCAAGTTCCTCTGTTGAAATTTAAGTGTCCTGGGTGATACTATGTATGTAACTTCTCTGGCTAACAACTTCCTCTTTGGTTAGATAAACTGCTACCATCTTCTGCAGACACCAGGCCCTGTTCCCTCTCTGCACCCTCTCCATCGCTGATGTCCCTCTCTGCCTTGCCCCACTTTACCCTTCCCTCCATCAGTCACCTGCTTTATACTTCTCCAAGGAGCCTCATCATTGACTCTCCTCCTGTCCCAAGTCCAGTGTCCTCATCTGTAGTTCTATCTATCTACCTGATTTTATCTTCGCTCCTGTGTCTGAGCTCTTATATTTTTAGGTTAGGACTCCCAAGGGCAGATTAGGTTTCCTTCCTCTAAAAGAGAAGAATAGAGGAAGGAGAGGAGGGTATCATTTAGATTTGGAAGTTCAAATATTAATCCAATAGATGAACCACTTTTGTTATGACTGACAAATGTTCACTTAGCCTCTACTTCTTGAATACCTCCAGCCACCAGAAGCTCATAACCTTTTGCTGAGGCTGTGCTTCAATTTTAAATGGCCCTATTAGAACTTCAGCCGACTGGTCTTAGGCTGGCCTTCTGTACTCAGAGTAGATCTAATTCTCTTGCACATATGTTTGGAGACTTCTTTCACATGCCCTGCACCAAGTCTTCTCTTTCATAGGCTTCCTCGTTTGTTCCTTGTGGTGGTGTTTAAAGCCCCTTCCCCTTCTGGTCTCTTTCCTCTGTGTGAACTCCAGTTCCTAGGAGTTGGATGAAAGGAAGTTTGAGACCAGACCATGACATTTTGGAGCCTGACTTCAGGAGTGTGGGACTGGACTGAAAGGTATGACCCACTTCAAGGGCATTCTGCAGTGCCAGGCATAAGGGTCAAAGGGAAGATCATTATACTGAATTTTAGCAGCAGAAAATCTAGGTCTACTTGGTAAAATAAACAGAGAAAACTAGACTAATTGTTTCATCCATTTTTTTGCCTTCGAGCTCACCTCTAAGCCAGTCCAAACTCTTGACTATACCTCATTTTAAAAGTCCTTCTCAAGGGGCTGAATGCCAGGGCTCAAGGGACATGAAGACACAGATAGTCTCAAGGGAGTCTCAGGCACAGAGAGGGAGGAGAAGAACTGGGATTGTATAGTGTTCATAGAAAGTGAGGATCAAGAGGGCATCGGAAAATGACCAAGGGTCAGATGTAACAGAGAGGTTAGAATGCAGGAAGAATTGGTAAGTCACTGGGTAATCAGTGGTCACTGGTGACCTTGTAAAGCACTTTCAATAGTGTGGTAGAGAGGTTCAGTCAGTTAGCAAAATTCAGAAATATTCAGCATTTACCAGGAAGGATTCTTCACTTCCTCTCTGCTTTTTCATTCATAGAAAAACTGTAAGTAGTCTAAAGAGTTAAATGTACATAATATCTCTTAAACATGGATATGGTAGGTAGGTAGGTAGGTAGAAGTCTGAGAGTTTTGAAAATGTGATAACTAAGATTTTAAAGAGTTTTGAAAATTATAAAATTTTATGAGGATTTCAATTTCCTTCTTGAAAGAAAACGATATGGACTGAATGTTTTACTCATGAATATTTGTTCTCCAAAATATATATCTGAGTAACAAAAGCTGTTTGACTATCTTATGTAATTTCTACAAATGAAAATTTTAATTTTTTACCCCATTAGATATTATATGGCTTGAAAAATCAGATCAGCGATCAAGGCTACCATGTATGACTGAGCAGGTTATATGTACACTGTTCAAAACTAGGGAGTATCACCTATACCCCAGTCCATAAAAATGTGAATGCCTTCTGCCCATCACTGCACCTCACAAAAGCCCAAGTCCATTTCTGTGTTTCACAGTTGAGGCTCCCGGACAAAGTTCTTCTTGTATGTTCTCACTCTTTCCTCTGAAGGGATGAAGTGTGCGTGTGCACATGATGCTGAGAGTGGGGGCTGTGGTGGTAGGAGAGCACTGGGTGTCATTTTATTTCTCTGACCTGTCTGTCCTCTCCTGAAATGTTTCCAGGCTGAATGATCCCAGCATCTTTCTTGTTTCCTGACAGATGTGACTCTCACACACAGTCTTAGGTTCCCAATTGTCTGGGAGTCAAAAACATGTCTCTACCCGCAACTAGCAAGTTCTTCCACTTCTCTGGCTCCAGTTTCCTCACCTACCAGTGCCAATTTTGCCATTTCTAGCTATAAATCTTATGACTGTATGGTTTCTGCTGTCTGAATCCTTGCCAAATTCCTGTCAGGACCATAAAGAGTCTTGAGTTAGTCTTTCCATCCCTCATACGAACAGTCTGAACCCTCAGTTAATGAATCTCTCACTCTGGAAGCATGTCCTAAGCACTCAGGCAGACAGAGCTTTGTCCTAAGAGACTGGGGTACTGAGGATGGAGAAGAAAGCTCTTTATTTGCTGGAGAAAAATGGACTCAGAGAAACACAAATACCAGCATGACCAACCTTGAGCAAATGCTGAAAGTGTTTAATCTAATGGACGTCCAGAAGGAGAAGATGAAGCTAATTGTTAGATTGGACTTTAAAGGCTATGAATTGGAAGTGGCTGTCACTGCCAGAAATAAGAGATTAAAATGTTGCTTGAGGGAAATAACTCTTCCTGTACAATGTGTTTTGAAGGGAGGGAAAGGGGAAACCAAGCAGAGCCTTCAAAGAAAACTACTTTTGGAAATTTGATTACGCACCTAGGCTATTGGCAAGGCCTTGAAACAGGCTGGGAAGTTTGGGAGTGAAATTTATTTACTAACAAAAAGTTAACCTATAAGCTAATTGTGGGTGAAGGTTAGGGCACATGACCAACTGGTCCGGCTTCTGGAATACTTCCCTTTCAATCTCTTTGGCCTTGTCCTTTCTCCTTGTTTCTCTTAGCTACCCCAGGCTCAGCCTCAGACATGACTATACTGTCACTGTCTTTCTCCTCAAACTGTAACAGGTGTGTTGTCTTATCTGTGCAGAAGGCCCAGCATCTAGCACAATACCCAGCACTCAGCAGGCACCCACGGAATGTTTGTTAGATGAACTTTCCTAGCTATGTTCAAACACCAGTTACTATAGGTGTATTATTTCTCTCAAGAGAAAAGTTTTTCCTTATTCCTAATCTAACTCCATTTCATTTCTCAAATATATTTCCCCCTCAAGTGACATTTAGTTGGTGGACTTGCACAGAGATTTCTGAGGGGACTGTCCCACCTGCTCCTCCTAGTCTTCTTCATGGCGCTCCTTGATCTCTTACCCTTCCTACCCACGTATCACTTGTTGTAGATCCATCCTGTAAGGCAGAGGGAGAGAAAGGGCTGAGGACAGGATGGGCCAAGAGTCAGAAACCTTTCAAAGTGGGTGTTCATTTATTGATCTCTGCTCTTTTCTTTTCATACTGGAGTTGGAAGAACAGTAGCTAGAATTGAGAAGAGGCACAGGGAGGCCTCCGTGGGTGAGGCACAGGGGAGAAGGCACAGTGTTTAAGTCTGAATCTTAGCTCTGCAACTCTTATGCTATGTTACCTTGATTAAATTACTTCCCTCTCAAAATATCCTATTTCCCCTCAAAAGAGTTGGACTAGATTAGTGGTGGCCAAATGCTGTTCCCAGACTAACTGCTACATCATAATTACCTAGAAAGCTTAATATGAAACACAGATTCTGTAGTTAATGATTACTTATGGCTGCTAATATCACACAAGGAAAGGAGACAACCAGATATTCTATGCCTCCAGATGGAAGAATGTTAACACCTATAATAACAAGTATTCTTGCCTCCAAAACAAATAAAAACAAAAATCTAAATCTCATCAAGCTTCTAATTCTAAATATTAATTTACAGCAAATACAGCAAATACATGTTAAACAATACCATGGAGACTCAATCAGCAAAATTTAGACTATAGGAAACTTCAGGAAAATGACCTACTACCATTAACAAATAAACTTAAAAAAGGGAGGGTTTAGAAACCTATAGATTAAGAGATTTAACTTTAAATCAAAGAGATTTAAATATGTCAACAAGTTGCTGATTTAAACTGTAAAGGAAAAAATCATGACCTATTAGGGGAGTGTGAACATTGGCTGAATATTTTGATATTAAGAAGATATTGCTAATTTTTTAGTTAGCAAGGAAACTTCTATTTTAGTGGGATATTTAACTTGAATATCTGAAAAGATGTTTGTATTATATTGTTAAATAAAAGAGGCAAGTTATAAAACTGTATGAATGGAATAATCTTTTACTTTTGTAAACCTCATATTTATTTATTGTGAATATATTTACAGATCATACACACAGACAGCAAAGTAACTGTAAGAATATATAAAACAACAGTGGTTGAAACATGGGTGCGTGTGAAACCATTGTTTTTCATCTTTTTCTTGATGTACTTTCTGATTTGTTGTAATGAGTAAATGTTTTATAGAAAAATATTTTTAGGTATGATAATGTTTTGTGGTTATGTTTTTTTGAAAGTCCTTATCTTCAGAGATTGATGATGAAGTTTTTATGGATAAAATGATATGCTATCTAGAATTTGCTTCATAATAATCAAGAATGGGGGAAAATAGATAGAGATATAAATGAGACAACATTCCATGAGCTGATAAATTATTGAAGTTGGGTGATGGATACCTGTGGATTCATTATACAAGTTTTTCTATCTTTGTATATATTTGAAGTCTTCCATTAAAACAAGTTTAGAAGTATAGATTCCTAAGCCCTATTACTGGAGTTCTTTAATTTTAAAATGTTTCCCAAATGATTCTGATACATAATTACTGAATAAGATTATAGTTAATACCCTTTTAATATCATTTTAAATAATTACTCTCCATGTAATTCAATTAACTGATATTGTATAATAAAGAATTTGTCTGGTCTTTGCCACTGGTCCCAGGGAAGTAACTCTAACTCTTGGGATTTCCTAGGTGATAGGAATATCTTCCTTATTCATGGTGTGCCTCTCATACTGGACCTGAGTTTATGCTAAACAAATGACTCAGTATAGTGGCTGGTCAGGCTATAAAAATGAATCGTGTGATTAGAGAGTTGGTGCTTTGAGACAGGTAACATCCGCCTGACCTCCAGGGAAAGGGAGAGGAAGGCAACTAGAGATTAAATTCAATCATGGGGCCAGGGATTCACTATGTAATGAAATCACAATAAAAGTTTGGGTGAGCTTCCCTGGTTGGTAATCCTACATCAATGTGCCAGGAAGATGACATGTCTTGAGAACACAGAAGCTTCATGTGTGGGACCTCCCAGACTTCAGTCTATGTGTTTCTTCATTTGCCTGGTCCTGATTTGTATCTTTCATAAAAACTGTAATTTTAAGTATAGTACTTTCCTGAGTTCTATGAGTCATTCTAGCAGATTATGGAAGCTGAGCGGCTAGTAGGAACCCTTAAATTTATAGCCAGCTTGTCAGAAGTGCAGGTGGCCTGGGAGCTCTGGAGCTTCAGGTGGTGTCTGAAGTGAAGCGATCTATGGGGCACTGTGCCCTTAACCTGTGGAATCTGACCTAACTCTGGGTAGTTATAGTGTCAGAATTACACTGCAACTAGATATTCATTTCAGTTAATAACAACTCCCTTCTATTATAAAGAGGGGACTTCAGTCTCCAGACTGATGTAAGAATTGAATGAGATAATGTGTATAAAGCACTGAGCACAGTGCCTGGCACATAGAGTTAGAAAGTCAAATATCCCATGGAAGGTTAAACCTCTGCTACCTTCATAATGTTAATTTTCTACGTAAATTACCCATAGTATCCAGTGAAGATAGAAGGGACAGTGAGAATAGGAGGTTTGTTGGTGCGAATAACAAGTGAAAGATGAAGGTATTATTTTAGAATAAAGGGCTTAGGTAAGGTAGACGTAGAGGACAAAGAAGCAACAAGGAAAATATGGGACTATTGAGATGGGAAGAGCCACAGCATGGGAGAGGCACCCTTGGAGAGTGAATAAGCCAAAAACTATGCTGGCAGGGGCTCATTTTGATTTGCTAAGGACCCAGCGATGCCACTGTACCCTTGTGGAGCCACGAAGAGAAAAGAACACTGGTCTGTTCCCTCAAACCCAGGGTCAGCTGGAACAGAAAAGATAAGTTTCTCTGGTTCCCAGGGGAAGGACAGGCAGCAGGTCTCCCTGTGGCCCTTACCCCTGCAGGGACAGGGCTAGTAGGGATGCCTGCCGGTTTGCAGAACCTGCATTCTGTTGCTCAGTCCTCATGTCTCTTTCTTCCTCCAAGCTTCCCTCCCCACTGTCTTGGGGAACAGTTACCTGTTGATGGTAGAAGTTGTTGGCACTTTGTTCAAACCGTTCGTCTTTGGTTTCCACAGTTTTCCCCAACTTTTGCAGTACCTGGGGATGTAAGTTGGAAAGGTCCATAAGGTTAGTCTAGACTCTCTCATCTGTTAGCCTCTGATGACTGCAGCTTGTTTCAGAGTTTCAGGTGCAACTAAAGGGCTGTACTCCTGTCAGCCCAATAGAATTAGAAATAAAGCATGTTGCTGGAAAAACAATCATGCTTTGTGGCTCTACTCAAATAGGGTTACCTCTAGGGGTATGCAACAGTATGCTAGGGGACATATGTAAAGCCCAAAATACATTATGAATTACTGTGGGTTTTTTGGGGGAAGGAGGGGGTAGTGTTATATTAAAACAAGGATTAATAAGAAGAATGTGAAAAGTTCATGGCTTTTAAATATAAAACATAAATCTTGAAGACACTTTTCACTGAAGAGACTTTCTTCCAAACAGAGCCACAGATTCCTCTGGATTGATAAGATTAGAGATGTGGGTAAGGAGACTCTTTTCTTATGAGGGCCCTTGTGGAAAACTCTGAGAAGCCCTGATATAATGCATTTGAAACTCAGCTAGAATGAATTTCAAAATACTTACCAAATGATTAATGTTTGATTTTAGATATCACTGAAACTTATGGTTTAGGGGGATATTTAACCTTCAAAGTCTGAATATTTATCCAAGTCTGTCTCCTTTTCCACTGGGAACCTGACAGCCAACCATCATACTGGTCTCAGTGCTAATGCAAAGGACATGGAAATGAAAAAGGGGACCCTCACTGTAAACAAGTAAGAAAGCCCAGTTCTTCTACCTGGAGACCCCATTTTGCAGGGAAGTACCACCAACTCCCAGGCCTAAGTTAGAACCTCAGGAATTGCCTTCAACTACTTCTCTGCCTCCTTTATCAAATCCCTCAAAATATCCATCTCTGGAACCAGCCCATACTTTCTAATATCACTGCCATAGCTTTAGATCAGGCCCTCAATGTTTCTCACTTGACCTGCTGCAATAGACCTAACATGCTGCTGTTTAAAACTGTCTAATGATTGTCCATTAGCTCAACAATTTATTAAATGCTCACTGTATGTCCATAAGTTGTAATTCAAACTCTAGCATGTATATAGGTCTCAATGATTTGATCCTTCATTAAGCCTCAACTCTCATTATTACTCTTTCTTGTAGGTCTCCTTCCCTAGTAAGTTTCCTAAGTAAGCCATATGTTGCTTGTTGTAGATGCTGTTCCCTCTTTCTGGAATGTTCCTCCCCACCTTGTCTGTTAGGCAACTATCTAAAAAACCCAATTCATACTCCATATCCTTTGGAACCCTTAACCACATCTACTTCATCCCATTAACTGAGTTAATCACTCTAGCCTAAGCACTTGCAACTTCTGTACCTTATTTACACTTCTATTAACGTTTCCTTATCTGTACTTATTTATATCTCTTAAACTGTGAGCTCCTTGAGAATTGGGTACTTACCTTACTCACCTTGGTTTTTCAGCATCCAGCAAATGGTAGGAGAGTGAGGTTTAAACAGGAGGGGAGCACTGGGTGGGCCTGGAATTAAGATTTTGCTAGACTGGAATGGAGTATGAAGGGTGATGATGGAAAGAGGATTCCAGGCAAAGACAACGTCAGCCAAGTTATGGGTGTATCCATATTATCAGCAACCATGAGATTGTTCAGAATGGCTGGTTTAGGGAGTGCTATGGAGAATGGTGGGTAAGGAAGCCAGAAAGCAAGATTGGGGTCTCCTTGTGAAGGGCTTTGAATCACATGCAGGAGTGCCAAAGTCTTGGGAGTGAGGAAGGCTCGGTGAAAAGACTCTGACCCAAGTGACTCCATTCTTTTTTTTTAAAAATTTTGGTATCATTAATGTACAATCACTTGAACAACATTATGGTGACTAGACCCCCTACTATCAAGTCCCCCCACATACCCCATTACAGTCACTGTCCATCAGTATAAGATGCTATAGAATCACTACTTGTCTACTCTGTAAATACTGCCTTTTCCGTGTCCCTTCCCCCGTTACATTATGTATGCTAGTCGTAAGACCCGCTTTCCCCCCTTATCCCTCCCTTCCCACCCCATCCTCCCCAATCCCTTTCCCTTTGGTAACTGTTAGTCCATTCTTGGGTTCTGTGAGTCTGCTGCTGTTTTGTTCCTTCAGTTTTTTCTTCGTTCTTATGCTCCACAGATGCGTGAAATCATCTGATACTTGTCTTTCTCCGCCTGGCTTATTTCACTTAGCATAATACCCTCTAGCTCCATCCATGTTGTTGCAAATGGTAGGATTTGTTTTCTTCTTATGGCTGAATAATATTCCATTGTGTGTATGTACCACCTCTTCTTTATCCATTCATCTACCGATGGACACTTAGGTTCCTTCCATTTCTTGGCTATTGTAAATAGTGCTGTGATAAACACAGGAGTGCATCTGTCTTTTTCAAATTGCGCTGCTGCATTCTTAGGGTAAATTCCTAGGAGTGGAATTCCTGGGTCAAATGATACTTCTCTTTTTAGTTTTTTGAGGAACCTCCATACTGTTTTCCACAATGGTTGAACTAGTTTACATTCCCACCAACAGTGTAGGAGGGTTCCTCTTTCTCCACATCCTCGCCAAGATTTGTTGTTGTTTGTCTTTTGGCTATTGGCCATCCTAACTGGTGTGAGGTGATACCTCATTGTGGTTTTAATTTGCATTTCTCTGATGATTAGCAATGTGGAGCATCTTTTCATGTGCCTGTTGGCCATCTGAATTTCTTCTTTGAAGAAGTATGGGTTCAGCTCCTCTGCCCATTTTTTAATTGGCTTATTTGCTTTTTGTTTGTTGAGGTGTGTGAGCTCTTTATATATTTTGGGTGTCAACCCCTTATTGGATATGTCATTTATGAATATATTCTCCCATACTGTAGGATGTCTTTTTGTTCTACTGATGGTGTCCTTTGCTGTGCAGAAGCTTTTAATTTGATATAATCGCCCCTGTTCATTTTTGCTTTTGTTTCCCTTGCCTGGGGAGATATGTTCATGAAGAAGTTGCTCATGTTTATGTCCAAGAGATTTTTTCCTGTTTTTTTCTACGAGTTTTATGGTTTCATGACTTACATTCAGATCTTTGATCCATTTTGAGTTTACTTTTGTGTATGGGATTAGACAGTAATCCAGTTTCGTTCTTTTACATGTAGCTGTCCAGTTTTGCCAACACCAGCTGTTGAAGAGGCTGTCATTTCCCCATTGTATATCTATGGCTCCTTTTTCGTATATTAATTGACCATATATGCTTGGGTTAATATCTGGGCTCTCTAGTCTGTTCCATTGGTCTATGGGTCTGTTCTTGTGCCAGTACCAAATTGTCTTGATTACTGTGGCTTTGTAGTAGAGTTTGAAGTCAGGGAGCATAATTCCCCCTGCTTTATTCTTCCTTCTCAGGATAGCTTTGGCTATTCGGGGTCTTTTGTCATTCCATATGAATTTTAGAACTATTTTCTCTAGTTCATTGAAGAATGTTGTAGGTATTTTGATAGGAATTGCATTGAATCAGATTGCTTTAGGCAGGATGGCCATTTTGACAATATTAATTCTTCCTAGCCAAGAGCATGGGATGAATTTCCATTTATTAGTGTCCTCTTTAATTTCTCTTAAGAGTGTCTTGTAGGACTTCCGGGAATATGGCGTCTTGAACGGACTAGCAGAAAAATTCCTCCCAACATTATATTTATTCACGAAAATACAGCAAATACAACTATCCCTAAAAGAGAGACCAGAATACACAGGAAAGTGCACAGCGTACAGCTACACCTGTGAGAACTTGGCAGCCGGTGAGACGGACGGGCGGCGATCCGGTGGGACCGAGCGCTCTCCCCCCCAGAGCTCCAGCAGCCAGACACGCTGGACAGAGGACTCGGCATCCGGCGAGGCGGGACGGAAACACGATCCAGCGAGACGAGAGCGCCCCTGCACGCCAGCACTCTGGCGGGAGTCTCGGCAAGGCGGGTAAGGTACGGAGCCGCGAGCAGACCGAGCGCTCCTCTCCCCCAGCGCTCCGGCGGGAGGAGAGGATTCAGGGCCGGGAGCCAGGGGAAGTCTGCGCCCGGAGCGCCCCTCCACCCCAGCACTCCGGCGGGAGTTCCAGCAAGGCGGGTAAGGTACGGAGCCGCGAGCGGACCGAGCGCCCCTCTCCCCCAGCGCCCCGGCGGGAGGAGAGGATTCAGAGCCAGGAGGGAGTGGAGATCTGCGGTGTAGCGGAGATTGGAGGGACAGAGGGCACAGGGTCCCAGCCGGGAACGTGCAAGTTGCCCGCGGCAGGCTCCGGGAAGGAAAAAGAAAGGAGAAAAAGGGGAAGAAAAGCGCGCGCTCTACCCCAGCGGTCTTAAAGAGACAGGAGCTCAGTAGAGGGGCCGGATAGCCCCGCGAACTGAGCCCAGCAAGCTGGGAGTCCTGGGGAGCTTTGGACCCCGTAGCTGGCGACTGGGAAAGAGTGCCCACCATTGAGACCCTCACGGAGATCAACAGCTTCCCATTGTTTCCAACCCAGCTAGAACTATAGTGGCGCTGGAATAGTGGAGCAACAGCACTCGCGCAGAACCCACGCCCGGTGGCTTTTTTTTTGTTTTTTATTTTTTTGTTTTTTCTCCCCTTTCTTTTCCTTTTTTTCTTTCCCTCTCTTTCAACAGCCTCCCATCCATTCTCACCCGGCCACAGATTTAAAGGGCCGTGTGGAGCGACGTGGCCGCGGCTCTGGAATAGCGGAGCAATAGCGCCACCTACAGCATTCGCACAGAAACCACCCCGGTGGGCTTTTTGGTGTTTTTTTTTTTGTTTGTTTTGTTTTGTTTTGTTTTGTCTTGTTTTGTTTTGTTGTTGTTCTTGCTGTTTTCTTTTAGGTGCTGCTGCCTTTTCTTTTTCTTTCTTTTCTTTTCCCTTCTCTCTCTCTCCTTATACTTTTATATTATTAGTAGAAATCTCTTTTTTTTCTTGTCTCTCCTTTCTTATCTCTCCTTGCTACCAACAACCAATTCTACAGTCATGAGAAGACAGAAGAATATGATACAGACAAAGCTTCAGACAAACACCACGCCAGAGAAAGAATCTGGAGAAATGGACATTCACAGTCTTCCAGAAAAAGAATTCAGAATAAAAGTCATAGCCATGCTGACAGATCTACAGAAAAATGTGCAAGAGCTGAGGGAGGAAGTGAGGGAAGTGAGGAAAGACAATGCAGAAATGAAACAAGCCATCGAAGGGCTCAACAGCAGATTGAATCAGGTTCAAGACACGATCAAGGAATTACAAGACAGGGACCAGGAATACAAAGAAGCTGAGGCAGAGAGAGATAAAAGGATCTCTAAGAATGAAAGAATATTAAGAGAACTCTGTGACCAATCGAAGCGTAGCAATATTCGCATTATAGGAGTACCAGAGGAAGAAGAGAGAGAAAAAGGGATAGAAAGTGTCTTTGAAGAAATAATTGCCGAAAACTTCCCCACGCTGGGGAAGGAAATAGTCTCACAGTCCACGGAAGCCCACAGATCTCCCAACACAAGGGACCCAAAGAAGACAACACCAAGACACATAATAATCAAGATGGCAAAGATCAAAGACAAGGACAGAGTATTAAAGGCAGCTAGAGAGAGGAAAAAGATCACCTACAAAGGAAAACCTATCAGACTGTCATCAGACTTCTCAACAGAAACCTTACAGGCCAGAAGAGAATGGCATGATATATTTAACGTAATGAAACAGAAGGGCCTCGAACCAAGAATATTGTATCCAGCACGATTATCATTTAAATATGACGGAGGGATTAAACAATTTCAAGATAAAAGAAAGTTGAGAGAATTTGCCACCCATAAACCACCACTACAGAATATCTTAAATGGACTGATCTAGAGGGGAACATCCCTAAGACTAAAAAGATGTCACCAGAGAAAATAAAAGCATAGCAAAGAAAGCAGACCACCCAAATACTAACTAAAGGCAAAGAATAAAACACCTAATATATAAAGAAAAGAGGAGGAAGAATAGGAAGGGAGAGATAAAGAAACATCAGACGGCGCACACAATAACTTAACAAGAAAGTTAAGTTAGATTCTTAGATAGTAAAGAAGCAACCCTTGAACCTTTGGTAACCACGAATCTAAAGCCTGCAATGGCAATAAGTACATATCTATCAATAATCACCCTAAATGTAAATGGACTGAATGCACCAATCAAAAGACACAGAGTAACAGAGTGGATAAAAAAGCAAGACCCATCTATATGCTGCTTACAAGAGACTCACCTTAAACCCAAAGATATACACAGACTAAAAGTGAAGGGATGGAAAAAAATATTTCAAGCAAACAACAAAGAGAAAAAAGCAGGTGTTGCAGTACTTGTATCAGATAAAATAGACTTCAAAATGAAGAAAGTAGCAAGAGATAAAGATGGACATTACATAATGATAAAGGGGTCAGTCCAACAAGAAGATATAACCATTATAAACATATATGCACCCAGCACAGGAGCATCAGCATATGTGAAACAAATACTAACAGAAGTGAAGGAGGAAATAGACAGCAATGCAATAATTCTAGGAGACTTTAACACGCCACTCACTCCAAAGGATAGATCAACCAGGCAGAGGATAAGTAAAGACACAGAGGCACTGAACAACACACTAGAACAGATGGACCTAACAGATATCTACAGAACTCTGCACCCAAAAGCAGCAGGATACACATTCTTCTCAAGTGCACATGGAACATTTTCCAGAATAGACCACATTCTAGGCCACAAAAATAACCTCAGTAAATTCAAAAATATTGAAATCTTACCAACCAACTTCTCAGATCACAAAGGTATAAAATTAGAAATAAATTTCAGAAAGAAATCAAAAAGGCTCACAAATACATGGAGACTTAACAACATTCTCCTAATGAATCAATGGGTTAACGACCAAATCAAAACAGAAATCAAAGAATATATGGAGACTAATGACAACAACAACATAAAGCCACAACTTCTGTGGGACGCAGCGAAGGCAGTCTTAAGAGGAAAGTACATTGCAATCCAGGCCCATTTAAAGAAGGAAGAACATTCCCAAATGAACAGTCTAAGGACACAATTATTGAAATTGGAAAAAGAAGAACAAATGAGGCCCAAAGTTACCAGAAGGAGAGACATAATAAAGATCAGAGAAGAAATAAATAAAATTGAGAAGAATAAAACAATAGAAAAAAATCAATGAAACCAAAAGCTGGTTCTTAGAAAAAATAAACAAAATAGATAAACCCCTAGCCAGACTCATTAAGAGAAAAAGAGAAACTACACACATAAACAGAATCACAAATGAGAAAGGAAAAATAACGACGGACCCCACAGAAATACAAAGAATTATAAGAGAATATTACGAGCATCTATATGCTAACAAGCT
>JAQQAC010003639.1:3912229-3983995 GCA_029783875.1 Phataginus tricuspis | reverse complement strand
GGGGGGGCACGGGGGGTACTGTACAGCTCAGAGAAGACAAGTAGCGATTCTCATCTCACTACGCTGATGGACAGTGACTGTGGTGGGGTTGGTGGGGGGGACCTGGTGATGGGGGGAGTTCAATCATCACGGTATTGCCCATGTAATTGTAGGTTAATGATACTAAAATAAAATAAATTATATAAAAAAAAAAAGTGTCTTGTAGTTTTCAGGGTATAGGTCTTTCACTTCCTTGGTTAGGTTTATTCCTACAAGTGTCTCCATTCTTAATTCTGACATTAGCATCTCTTACTTCTGGACTTCTCTCTATAGTGGTTAAGGTCAAGGTCTCTGGTGTCAGAAAGATCTATGCTGCCATGTTGGCCTTTCCACTTATTGGTTGTAAGACTTTGAGCAAATCACAACATCCATTAATGATAAAAACTCTCAACAAAATGGGTATAGATGGCAAGTACCTCAACATAATAAAGGCCATATATGACAAACCCACAGCCAACATTATACTTAACAGCGAGAAGCTGAAAGCTTTTCCTTTAAGATTGGGAACAAGACAAGGATGCCCACTCTCCCCACTTCTATTCAACATAGTACTGGAGGTCCTAGCCACAGCAATCAGACAACACAAGGAAATAAAAGGCACCCAGATTGGCAAGGAAGAAGGTAAACTGTCCCTGTTTGCAGATGACATGATATTGTACATAAAAAAAACCCTAAAGAATCCACTCCAAAACTACTAGATCTAATATCAGAATTCATCAAAGTTGTGGGATACAAAATTAATATGCAGAAATCTGTGGCATTCCTATACACTAACAATGAACTAGCAGAGAGAGAAATCAGGAAAACAATTCAATTCACAGTTGCATCCAAAAGAATAAAATACCTAGGAATAAACCTAACCAAGGAAGTGAAAGACCTATACTCTGAAAACTACAAGACACTCTGAGAGAAATTAAAGAAGATACCAATATATGGAAACATATCCCATGCTCATGGATAGGAAGATTTAATATTGTCAAAATGGCCATTCTGCCTAAAGCAATCTACAGATTCAATGCAATTCCTTTCAAAATACTAACAGCATTCTTCAACGAACTAGAGAAAATCATTCTAAAATTCATATGGAACCACAAAAGACCCTGAATAGCCAAAGCAATCCTGAGAAGGAAGAATAAAGCTGGGGGATTATGCTCCCCAACTTCAACCTCTACTACAAAGCCACAGTAATCAAGACAATTTCGTACTAGCACAAGAACAGACCCATAGACCAACGGAACAGACTAGAGAGCCCTGATATAAACCCAACCATATATGGTCAATTAATATATTATGAAGGAGCCATGGACATACAATGGGGAAATGACAGCCTCTTCAACAGCTGATGTTGGCAAAACTGACAGCTACCTGCAAGAGAACGAAACTGGATTATTGTTTAACCCCATACACAAAAGTAAACTCAAAATGAATCAAAGACCTGAGTGTAAGTCATGAAACCATAAAACTCTTAGAAGACAACATAGGCAAAAATCTCCTGAATATAAGCATGAGCAAATTCTTCCTGAACGCATCTCCTCAAGCAAGGGAAACAAAAGCAAAAATGAACTCATGGGACTACATCAAACTAAAAAGTTTCTGTACGGCAAAGGACACCATCAACAGAACAAAAAGGCATCCTACAGTATGGGAGAATATATGTGTAAATGACATATCCAACAAGGGGTTAACATCCAAAATATATAAAGAACTTACATGCCTCAACACCCAAAAAATGAATAACCTGATTAAAAAATGGGCAGAGGATATGAAGAGACAGTTCTCTAAAGAAGAAATTCAGATGGCCAACAGACACATGAAAAGATGCTCCATATCACTAATCATCAGGGAAATGCAAATTAAAACAACAATGAGATATCACCTCACACCAGTTAGGATGGCCAGCATCCAAAAGACTAAGAACAACAAATGCTGGCAAGGATGCGGAGAAAGGGGAACCCTCCTACACTGCTGGTGGGAATGTAAGCTAGTTCAACCATTGTGCAAAGCAATATGGAGGTTCCTCAAAAAACTAAAAATACAAATACCATTTGACCCGGAAATTCCACTCCTTGGAATTTGCCCAAAGAATACAACTTCTCAGATTCAAAAAGACATATGCACCCCTATGTTTATTGCAGCACTTTTTAGAATAGCCAAGATATGGAAACAACCTATGTGTCTATCAGTAGATGATTGGATAAAGAAGATGTGCTACATATACACAATGGAATACTATTCAGCCATAATAAGAAAGAAACGAATTCTACCATTTGCAACGACATGAATGGAGCTGGAGGATATTATGCTCAGTGATATAAGCCAGGCGGAGAAAGACAAGTGCCAAATGATTTCCCTCATTTGTGGAGTATAACAACGAAGCAAAACTGAAGGAACAAAATAGCAGCGGACTCAGAGACTCCAAGAAGGAACTAGTGGTTACCAAAGGGGAGGGGTGTGGGAGGGTGGGTAGGGAGGGAGGGAGAAGGGGATTGAGGGGTATTATGTTTAGTACACATGGTGTGGGGGGTCACCAGGAAAACACTGTAGCACAGAGAAGGCATATAGTGAATCTGTGGCATCTTACTACACTGATGGACAGTGACTGCATTGGGGTATGGGTGGAGACTTGATATATGGGTAAATGTAGTAACCACATTGTTTTTTCATGTGAAACCTTCATAAGAGTGTATATCAATAATACCTTAATAAAAAAAAAAGACTTTGAGAAAATCATTAAACTCAGTTCACAGAACTCTCTTTTCACCATTAAGATAATAGTATCTCCCGAAGTTGTTGGGATAATTAAATGATTATTATACATGTAAATTGCTTCTCAGTGTAGCCCTAAGGTGCAAGTACTCAGTACAATTCTACTATCGTTATGTCTAGTTCCACTCCTTTCCCTATAAATACCTGTTTTTATTTCCTTTTCAGTTTAGTCATATGTATTTGTGTCTCTAACTGCACCTCACTCAACACCTGCCTCTGGGTGTGCAGAGTCAGCCATCTTCCCTGGCTCCACCCTCTCCACTGAACAAAACACAGTCCTCTACCAGAAAGTTGCAAAAGCACCTTGTTTAGTGGTAAATGGAGCTCTCACTTCCTTCCTGCTACCCCTCCCTTCCTTCCCGCAGGGCTTGGTTCTTCTTAGGTGGTGGGGCTGAAAGGATAGAGGAATAACTCAGTCTAGAGTCAGTGTGGCTCACCCTGGAGCAGACCAATATCCCCAGTCCCCAACAGGCTCAAAGCAAGAAGGTTTGGAGGTGTGGGAGTGTGTGTGCTGAGGAAATACTCCCACCTTTGCTTCTGAAACTGAAAAGATGAGTATTATCAACCCTGAAGATATAACCCGGTGTCCTGGGCCCAAAATCACTTGTTGCCATAAGCAAGAGAGCACCATGTGTCAGGGCACTTACACTATAATGTAGATGTTCTTCCTCAACTAGAGTTCCTTGAGGGAAGAAGCTGTACAAATGCTCCACAGATATTTGTTGAAAGAATTGCTAAGTCCTACCTCTGGATCCCTTCCTAATGAAAGCCTATGTAATGCCAACCCCTAAAGTCCTGTTCTGTGACTTCTGCCCCAATTTTCCCAGCCTAGTCGCTGAGGAGTTAGAATATAGATATTTCAAAATAACAGGGGCAAGAGAGAAAGCAAATGTGTCAAAATTTTAACACTTGGTGAAACAGGTGAAGAATATTCCAGTGTTCCTTGACCTATTTTAACTTTTGTGTAGATTGGGGTGAGAGGATATAGTTTAAAAAAATCACTACAGACATGTTTGGCAGCTAGTTCCTCACCTTGACCTTGCCCCACAATCATTTATTACATTTTAGTTCATTATGTCAATTGGAGTAATTTGAGTAGGGCCTGGGTATTAGATATTATGGAATGTTGTTAAAGTTTTAGGTGCAATAAGAATATTGTTACTATGTAAGAAATCCTTATTTTCAAGATATAACCTAAAGTAGGCTCTCCTTAATATGGTCCTAATATACCTAATATACTTCCCAGTCTTTTCTCCCACCACTCCCTGTGCACCAGCTCAGCAGCACCCTCACTGGTGTGCCTAGAAGGATTTCCAGACCCCATGCCTTTTCGTGCTGGCATTCCTCAACGGGAATGCTCTCTCACCACTCGCCTAAGGAACTACTAATCAACCGTATTTCCTATCTCCAATTCAGTCTCCACTACAAAACCTTCCCAACTCTCCTCAGTCTTTCGGTCCTCTGAATTCCCACAGACATGCAGATTTCTCAGGTCACTTAATTTACTTTGTTTTGTTTTTGCTAGATTGTAAGCTTCTGGCAGGCAGGAATGCCTCTTTCTCATGTCTAAGTTCTCTCCTGGGTCTAGCCCAGTATTCTGGACAAAAAAGTTTTCCTGTAAATATTGTTGAGTGAACCCTCTGGGATACAAGTTAAGTAATAGTTAAAAAGGAGGAAGAGACCAACAAAGGAACGGTAAATAATGCCCTTTCTGGTGGTGGTGGGGGGGTTCTGAGGTTTGCTACAGAGAAATCAAAAACAGATGGTGAAAGCATTAGTTTGAAATGTGAAGATGTGTCACACTGTAAAAATACAATAAAGCCGGCCTGAATTCAGTCTCATGTTGAGTCTGGGTGGGAACTGAAAAATGAAATAAGACAAATGCTTCATCTCCATTGTGTTTAACAGCTGTCACTCCTAGCTTTTCAGAGGAGGCCTGGACAAAAGGAGTTTCCAGTCCTAGCCTTGCTCCTGAGAGAAGATCAGCAGGAAGTGGGCAGGCGCAGCAGGAAATGGGGAGGCACAGATGTCAAAGCGGTTTATCAGGAACCTTGTAAAGACAGCAGCCTAAGGTTGGGATCCAAAGGCGGGACACCTGGGTTTCAGTAATAATTCTGCCACTTGCCAAATCACTGTAGAGCCTTGTTTCCTCATTTCTAAAATTGGGATAATAGCATGCTTAAAGGGTTCAAAATATCTTATCATGACAACGTTGGCTCCATAAAGGGAAAGAGCATGTCTTCCTTACATCTGTGCCTCATCCATAAGTGGCACTTTATATTTGATATATTTATTATTTGACACCTTAGTTATTACATATTACTCAGCAGATTACAGCCAACTGCTTATGGAAAAATTGCAAAGTGTCCCAGGGAGTCCTTTATTTTGGCTGTAACTTTCTCCCTTTTTTTCTGCCTTCAACAGTTATTTGCCTTCAACAGCTTCCTAAGACTCAAGGACCCTGGCAGGCTGAGCTGAGCTCCTCCCCATATCCCAGGCCATTTGCACTTTACCCAGGCAGCATTTGATTATCTCTAGGGTGCCAGTTACCTCTAGGGTGCCAGCTGTACTGCTCCACGTTGAACATCTGCTTGCCCTTGTGTCTAATTCTGGGTTCAGAGTATCTCCTCGTTTTCTGCATCAACCTGGGAGGCACATCTGAGTTTGCTTCTCTCTGCCTTCTCAGGGTTCAGAATACGGTGTACGTGGGTGCTGGTTCTTTCTTTGGGAAGGATTTGACTCTGAGGTTCAAGAAGCCCTCTCCCCTTCTCAGTTTGGTGTCCTTACCATGTTGAGTTTCTAAATCACTGAACATTAATTCTCTCATTTTACAGATGTAGAATCTGAAGCCAGGATATTATTTACCTAAGGCTTCAGAGTCTGTGCTTAGAAAAGAAGAGAACCAAAAGGAAGGGCATCGGGTTGATGACAGGCTGGGTGAGAACAGAAGGGGAAGTGAGGTAAAATCAATTGCTTTGTCTTTTAAAAAGAACTGTTATCCATGAGCTTTTGTCTTTTGGGTTTCCCTGTTTTTCTAACCCATTGTGTAAGCTAGCCTTCTCATCTCTGGTACCTCCTGTTCCTCCACACCGCTTCTAACGAGACCTTTCCATAGGCTCCAATATCTAACAGATATTTAAGTAGACAGACTTTGGAGAGGCTGAAACCATGATCAAGGGGTAGTAAAACCTTGTCACACAAAATATTTTCTTTTTCCTCGTTCCCTTCCTTTGTGAGTCTTTTAAAGATAGGAACCACATCCACACTACATCAGTTTTATGCTGATAATCCCACTTGAGACAGCTGGTTGCCTTTTATCCTTCCCAGGATGCAAGGCTGCGTTCCGTTTTTAGAAGACTACACGAAGATTTCAATTTTAAGCATGTGATGTTCATTCAAATGCTTCCCAAACTATGAACCCTTAGAAAACCAAAATTCTATCTCAGGTCCTTCTTATCTCTCTGTCCCATTTTTCGTCTGGCTTAGTTATCTTACCGCACCATATCATCTACCAGAGTGTTGACAGGTGGAGGGGAGACGTTCGGGTTAGAAGCAAAGAAAATCCTCTGTACAGGTAGAAACAAGAATGCCGTGAAAATGTGTAGAGAAGTGTCCACACACTCTACACAGGGAAGTCACAGATGCAGCCTTCCTACACGCTAGTGCCGGGTAGGGGCGCCGAGGACACGCTAAAGGGACAGGCCTCCATGCCCCTGGGGGGGTTCTCTCCAGAGCCCACGGGAGGGGACGGGGGGCCATGCAGCTCGCAGCTTTCATCACATTACACAGCGCTCGCAGCCGCGGCGGGGTCCGGTGCGGGGAGCCCGGGCAGAGCTGCTCGCCGGCGGGGTCACGGACAGCGCGGCTGGCCATCGCTAGCCTTCGCCTTGGGGGAGCCTGCCCTCTTTGAACCTCGGTCTCGTCTCCTGTAAAACACCACCCTCTCCGGATTGCGGGGGCAAAAACTGCGACGTGGCTGTTGCCAATGTTAGTTCCTTTCTTGCACCTTCTCTGGGGCAGCCTGAGCGTTAAGGCTCCTGAGAGCGACTCTGGTCCCCTCAGCAGCCCTAGATCCGGTGACGTTCCCCGTCTCTCTCAAATCTGCCCGGTGTAATGGAAACCCAGCCCCGGGCGCCTCTCCCCGGGGACGCCGGAGACCCTCCTGTTCGGCCCCTCTCGCCGCGCCCGGCCTCGGGCCCCAGCTCCTGGCGGGCTGAGGGCACAGGCGGGCGGCGCGGCCCCACGCCTACCTTCTCCTGCGCCCTGCTGAGCTTCTTCTGCACCTGCTTGGCGAAGAGGCCCGCGGCGCCGCCCGCCTTGCCCTCAGCCATCCTGCCGGCTCCCCGGGCCGGCGCCCTGTGGTTTTCTGCAGGCCCCTGAGGAGGAAGTGCGGGGCCCGGCAGGCGTCGCATCCGGCGCTGGCCGGCGGGCCTCGCCCTTCGCGCCCGGAGCTGCCCCTCCCGCGGCCGCCTCGGGATCACGCCGAGGCCCCCAGGCCCCGCGCAGCCGGCCCGGTCCACACCGCGACCCCCTGGGGTCCGAGCCCGGGCCCCGGTGCAGCGCGAGCCGCGGCCGAGGGCACGAGGGGCTTGGGGGCCCAGCCGCCGCCTGGGCCTGTTCACGGAAGGCCCGGGACTCGGGTCCGCCCTCAGGCGGCGCCCCCGAAGGCCGAAGCTCTCCAAAGCTGAGGTGCAGAAGCACCAGCCCCGCAGAACCGAGACCCCAAACGTGGGCCGAGACTCGCTCACTACAAAAGCCGGGCGGCCCTAACGATGAGCCCTGGAAAATCACTGAGAACAGCGGGGTAGAAGCGCTTGTGATTTCCACCCAGCAAGCCTATTTGTCGTATCGGAACACGTATTTCACTTACGTGGGTAGGTACACTGCGTTGCCAGGTATAATGTTATTTCTTATTCCAGGGCCCAGTTAAAGATTCTGTCAGAGAGGTTGGTTCTAAGCCTAGAACCGGGAGGGATAAGAGCGGGAAGGAGACGGGACTCCAGGTCCGGATTCGAAAGGAACAACTGAGTTAGAGGTGGAAATGGGGGTCCTCAGGAAAGGTGGGGATCATATTAAAAAAAAGACTGAGAAGGAAAGTATGGAAGCCGGGGCTGGGGATGCGGAGTGTGCTAGACGGAGGCAGAGTGCGAAGGCGGACCCGGATCTTGCAATTGGGACGGGGCTGCTGGGATTCACCACTGCTGATTCTCTAGGGAGAAGGTCTCCAACTGGAAGATACCCCCTGATCTGTTTGAGGAGAAAGCTGGAAATTAGGAGCTAGGTTTGGAGGAATGATTTACTCAAGATTTTACAGCGGACATAAAATTCCCTGAAGGAAGGGGGTCAAAATATACTTCCTAAGGAGTAGTGAGGTGAAGCTAGAGGCTGGGGAAAAAATTGGAGGCCCTTGTCTGCTATTGTCTTCCAGATCTTTCCCCCAAACAGAGGTACTGTGCTTGTTCAGCTGTGCGACAGGCATTGCAGGGTGCTGGGAGCCAAGGATGAACAAAAAAAATGTGGTCCCTCACATCAAGATGCTTAAAAATTGTGGTAGAGATAGGTTGGTAATCAGATGACTGTATAATTATGTGCTTAATTCATTTATAGAGATGGATACAACATTGTCAGGTCACAGGTCATTGGGGTTCATTCTGGATGTTAACCGTGAGGATGGTCTAGAAGGAACAGAGTGAAGAAAATGGAAGGACTTGATGTTGGATGCGGAGAAGTGAAGCGAAGGCTGGAAGATGGCGGTACTTTGGGAACACAGAGATGGTGACAATAATAGGTGTGTTATTAGCAAAAGGAGGCCAATACCTGTGTCAGTCAGGAATCCATAGCGTCCTCAGCAATGCAGCCCAGCCACTGCCTCCTAGGAAACGCTCTTCAGTGCCAATCTCTTGGGAGTGGAAATTAATGGTCACCAAGTCATGCAGTGACTATTGTTCACAGCAGGAACGATCTTCAGAAGCTAACTAGATGGGGAAATTGAGTTACAGAAAGGGCTGGTGACTTGCCTAAAGTTACCAGTTCCTCGGTGGTAGGACTGGGGTGGGAATATAGGCGTCCTGACTCTGGGTACTTACACTGTTCTAGACGCCTCTGCTGACATAGCAGCCTACAAATTCTGGGAACTGTCTTAGCTGGTTTCTCCTGTTATAATGTTAACGGCCCTGGGCCCTCTTGTCTGGTGCTCAGTGATTGTTATGAAAAGCTGCTTCTCATCTTAGCCTTCTTTCACTTCCCTCTTCACTCTAATGTACACCACTCAGACAGATTGAGCCCTGGCCAGGATATATCTGCTTCCCAGTTCTCTGTGGTTTGTAGAACCCTGGATCCGGTTACCTATTTTAGTCCCAGCCTTGCAGTGCTGACTCACCCTCAGTTTGAGGACTTTTATTTGCTGTCTTCCTGTCCCTTTTCGTTCTGCCTCTTCTTTCAACCATTTCTTTTCTTTTTCATTATTTTCTCCTTTTTCTGTTTTTCCACCCTACGAGTCACTTTCTTTGTCTGCTGGCATCTGACCTGCCACTTAGTCCAACTCTCTTTTTTTTTTAGTTTATTTTGGTATCATTAATCTACAATTACATGTACAATATTATGGTTATTAAACTACCCACTTCATCAGGTCCCCCCCACCAACCCCATTACAGTCACTGTCCATCAGCTTAGTGAGATGCTATAGAATCACTACTTGTCTTCTCTGAGCTGTACAGCCCTCCCCGCACCCCCCCAGTATTATGCCTGCTAATCCTAATGCCCCTTTTTCCCCCTTGTCCCTCCCTTCCTGTCCATCCTCCCCAGTCCCTTTCCCTTTGGTAACTATTAGTCCATCCTTGGGTTCTGTGAGTCTGCTGCTGTTTTTTTCTTTCAGTTTTTTTCTTTGCTTTTATGCTCCACATATGAGTGAAATCATTTGATACTTGTCTTTTTCCGCTCGGCTTATTTCACTGAGCATAATACCCTCTAGCTCCATCCATGTTGTTGCAAATGGTAGGATTTGTTTTCTTCTTATGACTGAATAATATTCCATTGTGTATATGTACCACATCTTCTTTATCCATTCATCTACTGATGGACATTTAGGTTGCTTCCATTTCTTGGCTATTGTAAATAGTGCTGAGATAAACATAGGGGTGCATCTGTCTTTTTCAAACTAGGCTGCTGCATTCTTAGGGTAAATTCCTAGGAGTGGGATTCCTGGGTCAAATGGTATTTCTATGTTGAGTTTTTTGAGGAAACTCCATACTGCTTTCCACAATGGTTGAACTAATTTGCATTCCCACCAGCAGTGTAGGAGGGTTCCCTTTTCTCCACATCCTCGCCAACATTTGTTGTTATTTGTGTTTTGGATGTTGGCCATCCTCAACTGATGTGAGGTGATATCTCATTGTGGTTTTAATCTGCATTTCTCTGGTGATTAGCGATGTGGAGCATCTTTTCATGTGCCTGTTGGCCATCTGAATTTCTTCTTTAGAGAAGTGTCTATTCATGTCCTCTGCCCATTTCTTAATTGGGTTATTTGCTTTTTGTTTGTTGAGGTGCGTGAGTTCTTTGTATATTTTGGATGTCAACCCCTTATCAGATATGTCATTTATGAATATATTCTCCCATACTGTAGGATGTCTTTTTGTTCTACTGATGGTGTCCTTTGCTGTACAGAAGCTTTTCAGCTTGATATAGTCCCACTTCTTCATTTTTGCTTTTGTTTCCCTTGCCCGGGGAGATATATTCGTGAAGAAGTTGCTCATGTTTATGTCAAAGAGATTTTTACCTATGTTTTTTTCTAAGAGTTTTATGGTTTCATGACTTACATTCAGGTCTTTGATCCATTTTGAGTTTACTTTTGTGTATGGGGCTAGACAGTAGTCCAGTTTCATTCTCTTGCATGTAGCTGTCCAGTTTTTCCAACACCAGCTGCTGAAGAGGTTGTCATCTCCCCATTGCATATCCAAGGCTCCTTTATCATATATTAATTGACTGTATATGTTTGGGTTAATGTTTGTACTCCTACACTCTTATCTCTAGTGTATCCTAGTAGCTGCCATCACCCAGAAGTTTGGGGTGAGCACCTGTTGTAGGCACTGAAGGGGAAAACAAAAGGAGGAGTCCACAGTCCACCTAGGGGAATCTTCTGGTCACTCAGGAACGTTTTCAAGTGCTCTGTGCCTTTGAGTATAGCAAATATGCACGAGAGGAGGGGCAGATGGGGATATGAATGGATAGGTAGATGCTAAAATAATCCAAAAAAGATAATATAAAATCACTCCCAGTTGACTTAGTCTGTGAACTAGTAGAGGTGGCATTAAATAGAAGAAGCAGTCCAGAAAATGTGGTAAAATCCAGCTTGGATTCTATAACTAATTGATTACAAATAAAAGGACACAGGATAATACACATTCAGTTTTATTTGCTTTTCTTTTTATTGGCTCAGTAATCTCTTGGAATGATTTTTCCTTGATGGCCTCAAGTCCTACTGTGGATCTAAGAATCAGGGAAGGCCGGTGGACTCAGGAGAATGTTCAGTTGTAGGCAATGACCTGAAGGAAAAGCCAGTTATATCCACAGTCAGTAACTTCTGCCTACTTCCCTTCTTTTTTCTTTAGGGTTCCCAGTTGAGTATGGTCCTGTGCTGGGTTTATGGGGAGTTGAGAGGGTGTGTGTAGCATGGTGGCGGATGGGGGTGGGCAGGAAGTAGGTCTCAGCTGTGTCAGGACAATTTAGTGTTACTGGCAAATATCCAGAACGTCGTGGCAAGGACAGACCATAAAATGGTTGAGTCAAGGAGCATGCCTAAGACTCCAGAACGTGTCTGCTGGCTGGAGGGCACAGGTGGGATCACTGGGAGGCTCTACCACTAGGTCAGTGTAGGTAGAATCTCACCTAACCCTCAAGCTTAAAGGTGGTTAAAACCTCTTCCCAAAGGATAGAGCAGATTCTTACAACGCCCTTAGAAAGAGCTTGTGAGGGAGAATGTTAGCACGTCATCCCTTGCCCAGGGGCACGCCGGCCTTTCTGAAGCTTTTCCCTTGGCTTTGTGCCTGGCTTAGATCTGCTGTTGCCACCATCCTACCCTAAGCAGTAAACAAGAAGGTGAAGCCTGCTTAGCAGGTATGTGGTGGAGAACCCAGGATGGTGGCACTATTGAGGGAAAGTGCAATGGAGGGAAGGGAAAGTAGTAAACATATGAATGTGGTGAGGAAGATGATGGCTTCCTCTGCCCAACCCAGCCGGTGCATGGGTCTCCAGGTGACACTATATGAACCCATCATTTGAGAGGACTCACATTATTTATCCAAGAAATGTAAGCAGAGACCCTGGTGAAGACTGTGGGCTTCTTGGAGACATTACAGCCCAAGCTGGACACAAAGCTGGTCACGCCATGGACAGTGTACTGGCCATTCACCACGCAATGGAGGGGACCCCCAGAATCACCCTGCAGGGAGGAGAAGCAGAGTCTTATAACTCCTTGGGCCTTTGCTTTTGCTTACACCCTGCCCATCTGGATCTCTGTAAAATCTTGTATAGTTTTAAAGCTCCCATTGTAATCCCCATTTTCTTCATATCCCCACAATCAAGATGAATCTCTTCTTCCTTTCTAAACAACCACAGCACTTCTTCCTTTCTTTTGCAGCACTTACATGACATGTTCTGCCTTGTATTTTGGTTTCATAATTTGTTTTTCCCTCTCGCACAGATCTACAAGCTTCTTGAGACAGGAACTGTGTCTTACTGATATTTTTCCTCTCCGCCGTGCTAATACAGAACTTTGAACATCTTAAGCTCATAGCTTTTATTGACTTAAATTGAACCTGGTGGAAGGCGGGAAGTAGAGTGTTCTAATGATTTCCTTATTTCTACCATTCAGACCAATGGGTCTAATCAGACTTAGCATTTAGACACAGTGTAGGTGTAGGTCGTCAGCACATGTTACACTAAATGGGTGGAGAGGAGAGGGAAGACCTAAAGATATGACATCTCTCCCAATGAAATGGCCTAGCCAGACCCCCCCAACAGAACAGTTCACTATAGATGAACCCCATCTAAGGCTCAGAGGTACTGATCAGCCCTTTACCACCTCACTCTGAAATAAGAGCAGATGGTCAAAGAGTACCAAATATCTGAAGAAAGCCTCTCATATAAAAGTGACAAGACAGAGAAACAAAGATAAAGTCAATGCAGATTATGTAGGGAGAAGAAAACGGAGCAATAAAAAAATCTATGATTAATATTGCATCTATGATACAAGAACAGCATGCTATAAAAAGAACATTCAGAAAGCATTCAGTAGCCTTTGAAAATTATGGATTTGATATAGAAATTAGAGATTGGAAGGGTTGGAAGATAAAATAGAACAAACAAAATATAGGGAAAATAAGAATTTAAGAGGACCAGTTTACAAGGTAAATATGTGAATAACAAATTCTAGAAAGAGTAAATAAAAATGGATGGGAGGAAATCATCAACAAATAAACATTTTCAGAACCAAAGGTCTGGAGTTTCCAAAATGAAAAAACCCACTAAGTGTCCCCTGCAATGAATGCAAATAGACTCTTACCAAGGCACAGAACGCGGGGTCAAGGAAAGCTAAAATAGACCACGTACAAATTAGTGGAGAGTGTGGGGGTGAATTTTTGATAAATTGAGTATATAATATGCAAACAAAAAGACAATTATTCAGAGAAAACAAAGTTATGGAAGAAATAAAATAATTTTAGAATACAACATGGATTAGAACTCAGCCTTAAAAAATAATGAAATCCTGCCATTTGCAACAATATGTTTGGACCTCAAGGGCCTTACGCTAAGTGAAATGTCACACAGAGAAAGATAAATACTGGATTGGTGGTTGCCAGAGGTAGAGGTGGGGGTGTGGGAGAAATGAAAGAAAAAAAATGCTTCCCTTTCTTGTGAACTTACTGAAGGTTTTGCAGTATCAAATAGTGTTTAAAACAGGAAAGAGAAATAGAGGAACACAGGACTAGGAACTCAAAATGAAACATACACATGCTCATGTGTGCCAAGCATGTCTCTGGAAGTATAGAGAAGCCAGGAGCAGCTGTTACCCTCATGAAGAAAGAATGCATACCTGGGGATAGGAGGCTATATATATATATATATATCTTACTTATAATACTGCTTTTGATCACAAAGCACTCTTCCAGGATGTTCCAGCTGTTAAAAAGGAGATAGCAGGCCCCAAATTGAGTCACTTGTGCTAAACCCCACCAAGACTTAATGCCTAACCTAGTTGCAGCTTCAGCTTCTTCCAGATATCTGATCCTTAACTAGACAACCTGGAATTTCCTAGTCAGCACTAGGAGGTAATCTGCTTATAGACCCCTTCTGTTCTCTTTATGAGGGCAACCTTGCTTAACATAATGCATTCTTTGCTAATAATCACTTCCCCTCTCAATTCCATTTTCTGCCTTTAAAAACCTTTCCTTTTGTGCAATTCAATAAAACTTCTCTCTGTTTGCTAGATGGGATGCTGCCTGATGCATGCATCATTAGATAAACCCAATTGATACTTAAATTTACTAAGTTGAATTTTTGTTATTTAACAGGTATATACGTGTAAAAGGAAGGGAGATCCACAGCTCCCATAATATCTGAACTGAAAAGTTAAGTAGCAGTGTTAAGTATATATTTTTAGAGAGGTATGGGGGTAGACACCAAAAATATCACCTGAAAAGAGTTGGAAGTGTTTCCTTCTGGGGAGGGAGAACTTGAGGGGTAGAAGGAACACAATTACTTTTTCTTTTCCATTATTAAGCCTCATAGTTTTACTTGCCACTGTAAGCCATTGAATATATATAGCTTCAATAAAAATTAAAACTTAAAAAAGAACAACTAGGGAAAGAGGCCGAAAGTTCAAACTGGGGGCAATTCTTTTAAAAAGGAACTAGCTGTACCTCACCCTAACCACTGCTTAAGAAAAGATGTTTTCTTTAGATCATTGCACTCAAAATAATCTAAATCTCTTCCACTTGGATTCCAACAGGGATTCAAGAGTATTTCTGGGCTGGAGGACTGGAAGAGAATTGAATTGTATATAATACTATTGTCTCATGCTAATTGACCTGAAAAGTAATTTACACTCTGGAGAGCTGGAGGGCGTGACTGAGGATTTTAGGGCAGAAGGAAGAGCTGGAAAGGAGCTAGGGGGGAGTGGGTGGATTGAGGTGAGAGGTCTGGGTCATCCACTGTGAGGACGGGTGGGGACCCATAAATCTGAAAACCCAGGAGACACTCTTTTTGGGAAACTCCAGTGGGAAGGGACTCAAGGACACAGTTGCCTCAGAGAATTGTTAATTTGTAATGGCAGCCAAAAGAAAAGTACTCTAGTTTTTCAGAGTTCAAGATCCCGAATGAGAGCAGAGGGAAGTGAATCAACTCAGAAACGTTAAACCTTGAGAGATTATAGGTGAAGCTGGCTGGTTAGGACCTGGAAGCAGATGCCTTATGCATCAGTCTCTCTCTCTCTCTCTCTCTTTTTTTGGTCCCTGCTTGCATGTACTCCTGGGATACAGGACTTTGAAGTTTTAGCACTAGAAAAGTCCTGGGCAAACTGGGATGAGTTAGTCACCTTACTTCCACAGTTCTGAGTGCTTTCACAAAAAAAACTTTAGTCCTTTGATTCCACTATTTCAGCCAGCCTACCAACCTCCTGCTGGCTTCTCTTCCTCCTCCACCTTGTTGGACTTTGCAGTGATCTGCAATCCTATCCTTTTGCCCCAATAATGCAGGAAAACCCAGCCATGGATTAATCCATTCACTGTAACTGAGACTTTGAGTAAATGGAGTGAATCATTTACTCAAATACTCCCATGGTCATTGCACAGTCTCCAACCTCAGACTGTCAGTAATATCTTGGAGTAATATCCTTCTCTCATTCACCTTAAGTAATCTAGAGCCCTCAATCCTTGCCTCTTCATTTTCAGCATTCAGTCTGACTCCTAGTTCATAAATCAGAAGCAATAATGTGCCACCTTCCAGCTGCACAGCCGGCACACTCTTTCATGTCTGTGCACATTTTGGTGTCCCTCTTCCTGTTCAAAGCCAGCACCACTTGTGCTCTTGGTTCCATCTCCCCTTCTTCTCTAGGTCTATAGGATCCTTTCTTCTCTGCTTATAAACACTTAATTTTAACAGTCCATATTGCCCTCTCCATGACTTGTCATCCTTCTTAAAGCTACCAGACTCTTTTTTTGTTCCTCTCTTTCATCTGGGATTCTTGGGAGAGTAGTCTACATTTCTTGCTATGTTTCTTATTACCTCCTCATTCCTTACCCTCATTCAAGCTTCTGCACTCACCACTTAACATAAACTGTTCTTGCCATCATTATTAGTGACCCACCAACCTCCAAAGTAACCACTTTTGGTTCCATCTATTGTGGCTCCTGGCTGCACTGAATACTGTGTGATGAGCCATCAGTATTTCCTGAGATTGTGTAAAACCCTTATTGCTGGGTTTTTCTCTTGCCTCCAATCCTCTGAGAACCTTGTGGGTTCATTTGTCCCCCACCTATTCCTGAAGCACTCAGGTATTTATGTCGTCACAGATCTTCCCCCAACTCACTGCTCTTTTCTCGACTTCTCCCTGTGGCGTAATCTCCTGTGCTGTTAAGGGTATCTCTCACTAACTATCTCCTCCAGGCTCCACTTTCTTATATCTAACTTCTCACTGGTTAAATATACCCTTATGTCCCCCTGGGATCTCAGGCTCAATTTGTCCAGAACCAAACTTCTCACCTTCCCTCCCATATCTTATAAATCTTGTCTCATGTGAGGTAGCAAACCCTTTCTCAAAATCACTTAAACCAGATACCTGGAAGCCATTCCAGATCCTCCTTCTTCTTCCTACCTGTCTATCTCCCTAATTCAGCCCCTCAAATTTCTTGCCTAGATAATAGCAGTAGTCTTAACAACCAGTCTCCCTGCCAATCTTGCCCTCTTCAATACATGCTTACCTTGTCATGAGAGAGTGATTTTAAAAGGCAAATCTGATCATGCTGTTCTCCTGTTTAAAACTCTTCAATGGTTTCCCAGTTCCTAAGAGATAAAGTTTATGTCCCCAAGCATGTGATGAGATTCAGGGTAGGCTGCCCCAAAATATGCCACTTTGGCATATTGATTATTTTTAATTAAAGTTACTTAAGAAACAGCCAGTGCAAGAAAGACACTCTGACCCTTCTTGGTCCCCATGAAAGCAAGAAATAAATCTCCCATGTGAAAGGTACCCTCCCTGTAGCAGGAGGTAAGGAGACACATCCTTATCACCACAAATAGGGGATTCAGGGCTGAGAAGGCTATATAAACAAACCTGTTATTTCTTCACTGTGGAGAGGGTTGGGACAGAAGGAGCAAGAGTCCAGGACAGGACTGATTGTGTTTTTGTGCCTAGTCTCCATCCAGGGCCTGAACCCGGCCTGACTCTGAAAGAAACCTTGAGAAGTTTCCTAAATTCCAGAAACAAGTATCTCAGGAATGCAGGAAGGTCTTATCTCAAGGCCATACACCTGGACCAGATGCCCCCAGGTGTATGTGACTTAAGTATTGGATTAATGTCCGATTGGATTGATCTGTGGTCAGTACTTAAGTGATTGGATTGAGGTCCTTGAGAAGGGTGTGTGAATCTAACTGTAGGCAATTCATGTGCATAGAAGCCATGCCAGAATAAAGCTTCTTCGCATTCTGCACCAGACAGTTTGCCCCCCTATCGTCTTGTATATACAGCCCGACGCCCCCACTCAGGAACTGTTCGACTCCTGCTGGCAGGCCCCGGCACTTCACTAACTTACTACCCCAAGTCCAGATTTCTTTTCCTCTTAATGCTTCACATATGTATTATTTCTTTGTCTAAAAGGTATAAAAGCTGCCTGATTTGGTTACTTCTTTTGTGTCTCATATTTTTATGAGTTTCCATATGTATGAAATTAAATTTGTTTTTTTCCTGTTAATCAATTTATGTAAGATTAATTATTAAACCAGCCAAAGGAAGAGGGAAAAGTGTTCTCCTGTGCATGGCATTTGAAGCCCTAAGCCACCTGGTTCCTATGTGCCTCTAGTGTCATCTCCTGACATCCCCTAGTATGGGAATCGTTTATGTTCTAGCCCAGAGGTCAACCAAGTTTTTCTGTAAAGGGCCAAATAAGAAATATTTTAGGCTTCGCAGGCCACATAGTCTCTGTTGAAACTACTCAACTCTGCAAAAGCAGCCATAAACAATACATAAATGAGATGTGTGCAATAAAACTTTTTTAATAAACATGGAAATTTAATATTTTTAGCCTGTCATGACATATTATTCTTTCAAAAATTTTTCCTCAACCATTTAAAAAAATGTAAAAATCATTCTTAGCTCATGGGCTATAGAGAAAGACTCGGTGGGCTAGATTTGGAGGCTTGTGGGCTCTGATCTGTGCTTGTGATATAGGGAATGTCCTATAATTCTCTATGTGTTCTTTGTTGTTTCTTGGCACATGTCTTTTTTCATTTTGTTCCTTCTCTCTGCATATCTTTTCCCCTTTTTGCCTGGATTTCTCCTGTGTAGTCTTCAAGACTCACTATAGACTCTACTTTCCTGGGGAAGGCAGGTCTTTTCTGACCTCGACAGGGAGAGGCAAGTGCCTATCTTATGGGCTCCCATATCACCTGTATCTTTATTATAATGCTTATCTTATATGCTTATATGCTTATAATGCATATCTTTATTGTAATGCTTAACTGCATTGTATTACAAATGTTCTATCTTTATGTCTGCAACTCCCATTCCTCCACTAGACACTGTATTTGAGTCATCTCTGTATCCCTAGCAGTTAGCACAATGCCTGGCATTTTGTAGATAATCAAGAACATTTGTTGAGCTGCATTAAGAAATCTGTAAGATGGTATATTGCTGATTGATCTTGTCTAAATAGAAGATCATATTTATTATATAAAATGTATAATTTTATAACAATAGTTATATATATAATATATAAAAATACAGGCAGTGCTGGAGGAGCTACAAGAAAAGTCAAGATTAATGGGAGGGAAGCTATCTTATACACAGTTACAGCCACCACTCTAGGCCCAGCTCTTGGCAGCCATAAAAAATCTAGGTCACAAACAACTTCTAAGACATACACACATATATCAACACACAAATGTTGGGCCACATGCAAACTTTTGAAATGGGGACATTAAGCAAGATGAATTTTAAGGTTCCTTTCAACTTTGAGAGTCTATGAGTATAGAGTTACTTAGCATGTAATCCTTATTCAGACACCGATAGAAAGTTGAGTCTGTACATGGGGGTGGGAATAGGGAGTGAGGAGAAGGTGGGTGGTGGGATGCAGAGGGGAAGGACCTGGGGTGGGACTTCTGATACTTCCTGCCTGTGTTCACCTGGCATCCAGAGCGGACTCCGTCCCCTCCAGCACACACCATGGTGTTCTTCACGGTGGATCCCCAGTAGGAGGAGCTGGAACAGATGGCATAGTCCACAGTGGGCAGGTAGGCCTGCTGCAGGGTCTGGGCCAGCTGCCCATTGGCTGAACAGGACACATAGCATTAGAGGTCAGCCAGGTGCTGTCCAGGGACAAACCTTCCCAAGCTTTGACAAAAGCTAAGCTCAGCACAAGCACCCTCTCTTTGCCCATTGCATGTCATAGATTCTCCTCTTTTCTTTATATGGAAGCTACTGGCTCCTTCCTTCAGGAAGTCATCCTTGATGACAGCTCCCAGGCCACCAATACCAATCCTACTCCTGTTTTTTTGTTTTGTTTTGTTTAAAGTAACTATAATAGTCTTATTTGTTGGTAACTTATTTGTCTGTCTTGCTTCCTCCTTCCTCTCTAAACCCCATGAAGCAGAACTGGGACTGTACACTCTTGTTTCCATTTCTCAAGAGCTTGGTGCAGCTTTTTTTTATCTGGTTCTTTTGACTTTTCAAAGCCTTTGCACACGAATTATCTCTTTGGATCCTTACAACAGCAACCCTTTCGTGTTATGGATCAGGAAGTGGAACCACAATGACATTAAGTGACTGAGAGAGGAGCTGCATTGGAAGCAGAGCTCTTTCAGCTCCAGGGGTTCCCAGGAGACTGGCTGCTCACAGCAAGGCCTTGCCTTTCCAGAGCCCAGAGAGGGCCTAACAGCTAGCAGACTTCTTGGTCAGACCTAATGTCTCTGCCTTTCTTAACTAACTCACTCATAGCCCTCCCACCTTTCCAATGTTGTCTGATGACATTCCCTACCAGAAGTCTTCCCATGATGACCAAAGAGAGTAAGACCTATAGTTACCACTGGTTCATTCACTCCAAGCCACAGCCCAGTGACTGTCTATGCAGGTAGCAAGATGGTGTAATGACCACCAAAGCGGGAGTCGGGATACCTGGCTCCTGGCCCCAGCTAACTCGTTAATAACTAGTGATGTGATTGTATACAAGATCTTAATTTCTTTGGCCTCAGGCTCCTCATGTATAAAATGAAAAGCTGATAATACTCTTGGGGAAAGTATTTTTTTAGTTATAAGAATGTATGAATCTCTGACTTGACTATTCTACGGCCTCTTCTTAGTTTGATTTCATGCACCAGTTACTCTATCTCTGCTTCCTTTGGTTCCTGGTCTCTGGCTATGAACACTGAGTACTACAGAAAAATGTGCCCCAGAATCTCAGCCACCTAATCAAGACCATGTGGTAGATGGCGCCCATGTAGGTGACTTACTCCTGGTCCTGCCCCAGCCTGTGATGTAGCAGGGACTGTTGTTAGCCAGGATGGTTCCCTCCCGTGGCAGAACACCCAGCTGGACATAACTGTTGAGAGTAACGCTCTGGGCGAGACGCAGCAAGGCAATGTCATACCTGTGGGAGGAAAGGAGACGCTCAGGCCTTCCTTCAAGTTGGCATATGGGCAGTCCCTCACTAAGCCTTTGTGTTCCCACAGAATTGGAAACCAATGAATTTGAAGGAGGGGCTGAATTGCTGAGCTCAGACTTGAGGCACTACATATTTGGATTGGTAGGATATTAAAAGCTGAACAGCCGTATCTGCTGGTGAAGTCTTGGTGTTGTAGTCTAACTCTGGTCTCTGTAACCCAGGGAAGTAGAGCTTATATCTTTCAGTTATGCATGGGGAATCAGAAAGGAGCAAAGTGGTGCAGTCTTGGTAGCAGAGAAGAGTTCTCAAAGAAGAAAAATATAAAATGCTGCATGGTTCTGAAAGCTTTGCAGAAATACTCCAATTACTTGAACCCACCCCTACCCCTACATGCTACAGAGCTGATCACCATTTTAACTACTGCCTTTCCACAAGTTTACATCTCAGTCTTGCAGGAGTTTTCTCATTAAGATTCATTTTAAGAAATTGACTTTTCACTTCTCCAAAGAAGAAATTCAGATATTCAACAGGCACATGAAAAGATGCTCCACATCACTAATCATCAGAGAAATGCAAATTAAAACCACAAGGAGATATCACTTCACACCAGTAAGGATGGCCAACATCCAAAACACAAACAGCAACAAATGTTGGCAAGGATGTGAATAAAGTGGAACCCTCCTACACTGCTGGTGGGAATGTAAATTAGTACAACCATTGTGGAAAGCAGTATGGAGGTTCCTCAAAAAACTCAAAATAGAAATACCATTTGACCCAGGAATCCCACTCCTAGGAATTTACCCTAAGAATGCAGCAGCCCGGTTTCAAAAAGACATATGCACCCCTATGTTTATTGTAGCACTATTTACAATAGCCAAGAAATGGAAGCAACCTAAGTGTCCATCAGTAGATGAATGGATTAAGAAGAAGTGGTACATATACACAATGGAATATTATTCAGCCATAAGAAGAAAACAAATCTTACCATTTGCAACAACATGGATGGAGCTAGAGGGTATTATGCTAAGTGAAATAAGCCAAGCCGAAAAAGACAAGTATCAAATGATTTCACTCATATGTGGAGTATAAGAACAAAGAAAAAAACTGAAGGAACAAAACAGCAGCAGACTCACAGAACCCAAGAACGGAGTAATAGTTACCAAAGGGAAAGGGACTGGGGAAGATGGGTGGGAAGGGAGAGATAAGGGGGAAAAAGGGCTATTACAATTAGCACACATAATGTAGCCAGTGTGGGGTGGGGTGGGGGGATACGGGGAAGGCAGTATAACACAGAGAAGATAAGTAGTGATTCTATAACATCATACTACGCTGATGGACAGTGACTGCAATGGGGTATGTGGTGGGGACTTGATAATAGGGGGAGTCTAGTAACCGTAATGTTGCTCATGTAAGTGTATATTAATAATAGCAAAATAAGAAAAAGTGTGAGAAAATTAAAAAAAAAAGAAATTGACTTTTGCTGATGGACACAATTCCATAAAATAGATAATAAGTAACAATAAAAACAAAGACATTAAACTCTGCAGAGAAGGAGCTTCAGGTGATCCAGTCATGCAGACCAGCCTAAATCAAACAAATCCCAAAGGCATTAAAAAATTCTCAAGCTCTCCAAAATCTAAATTCCCAGAGTATTCCTGGATGAATGTGAAGGAAGCCCAGACCCCGGTGTTGGCCGGTCAGCCCCCCAGCTCCTGGCCCAAGGCTAGGCCAGCCCAGCCGGCCCCTACCCAGCAGCCACGTTACTGCTCCTCCAGTTTGGATGCACCACGATCCTCTGCACGTTCACATACTGCTCCGTGCCGTCGTTCTGGCTCAGGTTGTGATCTCCAACCACCACACGGAAGGTCATTTGACTGGAGCGAGAGAAGGAAACCCTGAGCAATCCAGGGGGCGCAAACCTTCTCTTTCCCTCTTAGAGAAAAGTTGGGAAGTCATCCTTTTCTTTTCTTTAGGACAGGAGCCCATCTTATCTGTCCTGGGCCAAGGAAGAATGAAAGACCGTAGAAGATGAGGAAGTAACCAGCTTTCCCATTCCCTAATTTACTAACTTATGGGAGTGATAAAAATTTCCATCAATTTTCTTTTCCCAGTTTATTAAGCTAAACATCATAGGCTGATTATCTCACAACCTGGAAGAGGTATGGTGAGCGTAAGTGAAATAAAGGCTCTCAGCCCATAGAGGGATTTTGAGGGAAGTGTAAAATTCTGGACCCGTAGTTTTAAAGTGTAGTCTCTGGACCAGCAGCATCACTATAACCTGGAAACTTGTTAGAAATGCATATTACCAGGGTTCAACGTGGACCCATCAAGTCAGAAACTCTGCTGGGTGGGACCCAGCAATCTGTGCCTTCCTGGTGATTCTGATTCATGCTCAAATTTGAGAAACATTGCTCAAGACAAATATGAAGAAATGATTACCAACCAGGCATTGACACTTAAACATTTACCTATTTAATCCTCACAATAACTCTACAAAGTAGGTATTATGACCCCATTTTAGAGATAAAAGAATGAGGGCTTAAAAAAGAGAACGAAAAGCTTAAAAAGTCATCTGAGGTCTCATAGGCAGAAGAAAGTAGAATGGGATTTGAACCTGAGCTTGCCTGATGCCAAAATTAGTGCTTTTCATTATATTCCACTACCTCCCCACAGGCCCCTAAACACCCCCTTAAAGTCTTGCCCTGAGTGGTGGTCAAAGGTACGTATTCCTCCAGGAAGGCCAGACTTCCCCTCCCAGGGGCACAAAAAAGCTGATGTTTGTTTTTCTCACGAGTCCACGCAGTGAGCAGCTGTCATCACCCAGTTCTGTCTGATGAGGGTCCCTCCACAGGTGTGATACCAGGAACCTCCAGACAGGTACTGGAGGGAGATCTAGATGGGGAGAGAAGAAAGGAGGGATTGCTTGGTGTTTCTTAAAAGGTTTTGCCCCAAACTCCTCAGATTTCTGCCATCCCTTGAAACATTCCCCAACTTTATGGGCTAGAGATGGGGAATAGGTTTCATCTGACCCGTCATGTGCTATTGAGTGGTCAGCAGTAGTTACTTGGAGTGGTGCTGAGAAGAGGTGTGTGGATGCCTCTGGGATCAGCAGGAAAGAGTGCTACATCATTGGTGATGTTTGCTATGTACAGGGATAGAGAGGAAAGACATGCACGAGTGTGTATTCGGCATCCCTACTAAAGGGCCAAGAACTCAGGTCTTTTATCTCCATTCCTTCTTGGGAAGGACATGTAGTCATGGAATTGCTCCATCACCTAAGTCCACAAGCCCAGAGCTACCCCTCCAATGTTTTCAAGATATCCCCCCACTTCAGGGCATACTTAGAAATACGATGGGCATGTTCATTTTTATCTGTTCGTGCCTTTCTCCTATTACACAATAGCTCTACTCCTGAAAATAAGGGCACAAACTTTTGTAAAGTGAATTTAACTATAATTGCAGTGATTCCTCTCAGAGTGTGGCTATTTGCCAGTTTTATATATTTAGAATTGCTTAAACCAGCACCTAATTTCCCTATTACCAAAGTGGAAATTCTTTAAATAGCCAACAAGCAACATACTCCAGTTGGGGGCAGGGGTGCACTCGAACAGGCGGCACACACAAAGTGGAGTGGTGTGTGTGTGTGAATGTGTGTTGAGGTGTGTGGAGTCTGAGGTGTGAGTGTGGCACATAGTCTTGCTGGTGTGGTGTTGCTGGGAGGGTAAAGGCGGTTTGTATTTGGGTGTGTGCCTGGGACTGTAAATGTGGTTGGTATTTAAATCCCCTCCTCCAAGCCTTTGCATTTAGAAAATACACCTAAGCCTGGTCCCATTCACCTTTAAAATCTAGAATCCAGGCAGCTGTAGAGCTTCCTGTCAATAGGGACACACACAAAAGCATATATCCTCCTACCACAGCACACAGGCAACTTATTTTGTTGGAAGTCTGGGGCTGTGAAGGAACACCCACCTGAGAGGGCCAGGAATTCTTCGAGGCTTCAGTGCCTCCAACTACCCGGGCATCTCCTGGAAAGTCCTGGGTGCTGTGTCCTTTGTGGAGCAGAAGCGAAGTGAGTGATGCGGGAGTGGGGGTGGCAGTTGTGCTTCATCTGCAAATTCACAGTTCCTGCCTAGCAAATGAGGGGCCCAGCTGTGAGTCTTCTGAGCCCCTTCTGAAAGCACGGGAGTCTGAGTGCCTTCTGCTTCCCCCAGGTGTCCCCAGAACTCTGGCATGCTTGGAAGGACCTTTCTGACATCACTGAGCTGGGGCCACAGAGGCTCTGGTGGTCTTAGCCTTGTTCAGAGTCATCCCTTGCCTTGAGGGGACCCCCCCATACACAAGGCTTTGGCAGGATTCTCCAGGGGGCAGGGACAGAAGGGACAGCAGGGACGTTTCAGCCAAGCCCCTGCTGAGGATGTCTTCCTGTCATCGGGGGTGGTGGGAAAGAAAGGTTTCTCTGTGCTTCATGACCCATGGACCTGCCGACCAGAGGGCCTGAAGGGAGAATGGCCCTGACCTTTCATATCATGGGCTCCAGGAGAGGAATGTTTTTGCTAGACTCACAGGCAGAGTCCCAACCCACCCTGGGATAGAGAACAGACTTAGGGATAGCTTTCCAACCCTCCTGCTCAAGTCCCCTCCCTATAAAACACAGGCCAGATGACCACTTACCATAAAGGACCAGGCTGGCGAATATCAGGAAGCACAGCATGTTGCCACTGCCCCCTTGCCATGAACCCAGCCCTCTTTATACTCCTCTTAGCAGCAGCTCTGCTCCCCTTCTTCCTGCCAGCTGGCAGGGCTGCAGAAGGAAGGCAGGGAAAATCACAGGTGACATGGAAATACAAATGAAAAGATTTATTTTCAAGTAAACCAATTTATCTCTTGTTCAAAGACAGAACAAGGTTGGGCTGAATCAGTCATCTGCCTTCAGTTGAAAAGCATCCAACGAACTCTTTTTCAGAACCAGGGTAGGCTTTTCCCTCAGGGTGCCCCCCTCGTAGTCTGGCACCGCCTTGCTGTCCTCAGCGGCACTAGGAGCACAGAGCCAGTCCTGTGCACTCGGAGGTGGAGGCGAGGGGGCTGGAGGAAGGAAGAGTGGCTGGCAAGAGGGAAGAGACAGGAACATCTCTCTGCCCAAAGAGGGAGGTGGGACATGTCCCCAGGACGCAGACACAGGTGTAAATGCAGGGGAACAAAAGCAAATGAGATGCAGTGGATGGAACTCTGATGGACGAGGTGCTAAGAAACGGGCTTGGGGCAATTCCGAGAGCTGAAAGGACTCCCAGAGAAGGAGAACAGAGGGCTGGTTAGAAGGAGCCCTAAAGCTAGGAGATAGTCTGAGGGCGGTGAGGGGGGCAGGCAGGGGGAGCAGGAGGTGAGGAGCAGGCTGTCCTGCAGGAGACTGAATGGCTCTGCCCATCAGTCAGTAGAGGAGGAAGGAGGGAGGTTCCGGTGCCCTGATGTGGGCAGAGGACTTTGGGTTGGGCGGCTCCATAGCAGAGGACTCTGGGTAGAGCAGTGACATAGGCAGAGAGACGGCAGGAAGCTAAGATGGAGGTAGGGAAGTCACCTGGTTCATGTGGCGGCTTTTGTTGCTTACACACCACACAACACCAGAATCAAGTTTCATGCCTGAAGGTTTGGGAGAGGCCCGAAAAGGTCATTGGAAGGAGGTCTGTACAGACTGCCACCCTCTCAGGTCATTGAGCTGTTCAGGGGAATCGCTTTGATGCTTGGGTACCCGGAGGGCCCCTCTCTGCTCCAACCCCTACCCCCAGCATTCTAAAAACAAGTAGACCTCGGAGGAAGAGGGCAGAGCTGGGCTGGGCAGCCAGGGCATCTTCTTCATTCTTCTCCCACCTCCCTGCCTCCTCTGGGGAGTCAGGGAGACAGCTCTAGCCCCAGGCTGAGGAGCCCCAGGGGAGGCTTTAGGGCCTCCTGAAGGTTACCCTTCGACATCACATACTCCAAAGTAAGCCGTTTAAAGGCAGGGTCACTAACGCATCTCCGTACCCTTGGCCCTAGCTCAGAGAAGTCCCATCTGTATTTGCTTAAAAGTCACTCTTGAGGGCGGCACTTAAGGGCCTCACGGCCCGTGTCTAATCTACATGCCCAGCCTCATCTCCCCTGCTGGGCAGACTCTTTTTATTCTCACTCTTAGGGTTAGTCATGCACAGTGGCTTTGGTTTAAATTTCAGGGCACTGCATTTCTTCTGACTAAGCAATTCTAATCTTAGGAATGCATCCTTTTGAAACAAATACAGGCACAAAGTAAATGTAAGAGGATGTGGGTTATAGAAGTTTGTTACCAAGTTTTATAGTTAGTTACAGTTTGTTGCAAAATTGGGAAAACCTAGGTATTCATCAATAGAAGAAATTAGGTTTCACCATATTATGGAATAGTATCTAGCTTTTAAAAAGAAGACTTAAGAGTTAGACTTAAATAAACTGATGTGAAAAGATGTCCTTGAGATACTAAATGAAGACATCAAGTCGCAAACAATATGGTCCTATGTGTATATTTGTATATTCACAGTAAAAGGGTATGGAAGTGTTTATACCTAGAAGTTATCACTTCCAGAGAATGAATCAATAGGTGTGGGAGCATTCTGAGGATTAACTACACTTTTTAAAGTCATATTTTTCTGTATCCTGTTAACTTCTCCACAGCATTACTTTTTGTAATGAAAAATAAGTAGAGAATATATTCTGGTACATTTAGCTATTTTTGGCAATGGCACCAATACTTTTCAAGGGGGAAGTAGATCCCTGGAGGGGACTATGGTGAAGGGCTTCTGGAGATATAGTAGCATCAAGATTTTAAGCAAGATGTAAGCAAGTTTTTAAGGTTTTAGGTTAGCTCTGAGAACGGTCAGAGGGATGGATTTGAAGGATTAGAGCAGATGTCAGTTTAGGGCAAGGCTGGTCTTGGCTAAGGGGAGGTCATGAAGCTGGTTTCTTGAGCCTTCCCTCCCACTCCCCACCCCCCAGTGCTCTCCCCCTCTTCCCGACTACCTCCCTTCCCTGTTCCTTCCCTCACCCCTAAACCTAGGCCTATTCTTGCTCTTAGGCTGCATCTCTCCCTTCCTATGAGTGTCTCTTAGGGGACTGCTCCTGGGTGAAGCCATGCTGTCTTGGGGTATGTGTGGGGAACATTGGCACCACAACAGGACACCTTGGTTGGGCATATATCGCTGGAGAGCTATTGGGAGATGCTATAAACAATAGGAAGGATATTGGGATAAATGGCAAACAATCGATGCCTGATAAATGTTTGAATGTTTAATGCAACCAAGAGTAAGGTCAGAATTAGAGTTGGAGACCATGGCTCCCTATGACACCTGACTTATTAGCATGGCATTCAAAACCTTCTCAGTTGGGTCCCCACTCACTATTATACAGGCACAGTGCCTCAGGACCACAAAAATGTTTTTGTTTCTTTTAAAATCATAAGTAAAATGAACACAATAAGCCTGGATTATGTTCATCTTATACAAATGCAGTGGTAAAATGTAATTTTTAATATTTTTTTTCTGAAGGCAAAAGTCCCTAGGGATCACAAAAAATCACATGGCCCTGATTGTGTAGCCTCTCCATCTGCTGCTCGCTCACCCTGGTGTCCTCTTGGTTCCCCAGATCTCACACAACGATCTAGCTTATTGAGCCCTTCCTACCTGAGGACTCATCCTTTGAGGCCTCTCAGGTCCAATGTCACCATCTTTGTGAGGCCTTCCCTGACTTCCTTAAATGGAAGGAACTGTTCTAACTCACCTAGCACATCGCTGAACAACTGCAGGCTCGTCCTGACTTGCTTCCATCTCTATCTTCTCAGCTAGAGTGTAAGGCTCTAGGGAAGAGCCCCATCTTTTATCTCCCCATGTCTACATGTTTGACACATAGTATGTAGGTTAGACTGGGGACCAGAGGGTGTTTGGGGACAAGAGACAGTGGCTGAGACAGAACTTTGCAGACGTGTGTGGTTCCTCCCAGCTTGAATCAACTGGCTTTCTGAGCAGACCAGCTACGGGACAACGCAGGGGGAGGAATCCAATCCAAGCTTCCTTTACCATAGCCATAAAACCTTTATTTTCACCAGGGTCTTATGTACAATTCTCTTCTTCTGGGAAAGATCTTTTCCTTTCCCCACTCCAGATCAGACCCTGGGCACCCTCTCCTCTCCCTTTGGTTGGGCGACCCAGGAGTGTTCCCTCCACAAAGCCCTGAGGGCTCCCAGGGACTAGCAAGCCCTCCTGCAGTGTTGTTGGATGGAGAGGAGAGGCCACGGTGGTCCCATGGCATACCTGTGTGGTCACAGCCCGGATGACGGCCTGCTACTGATAGGAGCCCTTATGGAAAGAATGTGAGTCCTCTAGGCTCCTGAGCGCTCTAACCCAGGCTAAGTAGCCCATGCATGGTGGGGTCCAACTATATGGAGAAGAGCTGCCATGCGTGCCAGGTCTGTTACACATGGGGACTTCATGTGCATACAGCAGACAAGGCCAGCCATGCTTGATTCTACACAGTCCCTGCTTCCTCAGACTTCCCAGGACTCTTATCTGGGTCCCAGCTGCAGGGCTGCCAATAGCTTGCTGGGTAGCCTTGGACAAACTGTTTCACCTAGCTGGCCTTGCTTTCGCCATATGGAAATGATAGGGCTGGACTAAAACAGTGGTTTTCACATTGTACTTACAGACAGACCTTCAGCAGTTCAGAGGCTGTTGGGCACTGCCCTCCACCCTCCGTTTCACCCACATGGAACATTAGAACAAGGGTTCTGGGACTTAAACCTGAAAACCACTGGCTCTGTGAGTTTGCTTTCAATATCAATATCCTGGGTTCCCAAATGTAGTCTCCCTCATGGCTACCTGGCTCCATTGTTCTAGGCTTTATGGAAACAGCCAGCCAGGAATGATCCAAATGGGGGAAAGAGAGACTGAGAAGGCTGATGGCTAGGTGTCTAGTCTTCCTGTGGTGTGGTGGAAGGAGTCTGGTTCAGCTCCAGCCATCCACTAGCTGTGGGAGTATAGACAAGCTCCTTTACCTCTGTCTGCCTCAGCTTTGCTATCTATAAAATGGGCACAGTGGTTCCTGTCCTGTCTTTTTCGCAGGATTATTGTGCCAATGAAGTAAGATACTGGATTTCCGTCAAGGTGCTTTTTATAAAGAGCTCTATCAACTTTGGGTATCGGCAAGGGAGACTCTTGGCCTATAATCCCTCTGTGGAATATACTATTTCACTAGATTCTGTAGGTGCTCTAGATGACCAGGGATTCAGGATGTGGCTTTTTTCTTGAATGAGGCACTTTTCTTGAATGAGGCATTGCTGTTCAAAGCCCTACCCCAGCTGCCTTCTCTGCTTTGAAGTCTGTGCCTAGGACAGAAGAGAACTCTAGGCCAAGGGCTATGTGTTCTAACGGTCTTGTCCATTAATGTGGAACAGAAAATGGGCCCAATGATGTTGCAAGGAGCAGGAAGGTCCTGCCTTGACGTCCACTGGGTTTAGAAGTACATCTTTAAGGCCTAGAGAGAGGCTGATGATCAGGTTCCCCAAAATCCTGTTTCCTGAGAGGTGTGTGGGAACTCCCACAGGGGATGATCCGGGGCCTAGTTGAACAGCCAGTGCTGGTGGGGATCGCTGGGATTACAGGAGGCCATGGCTGGCTTTAGGTCCTTAGTTGTCAGGCAGGTACCAGATCCTGAGTTCCTGATGAGCTGGTCCTAAAAGATGACACAGCAAAAGGTCAACCTGGGCCTCAGACCTCTAAAAGTGCTATGCGGGGGAAATGAGAGGGGAGACAATAGATAAAAGGCAAAGGAAACCTGACAAGGCACACAGAAGACATTTCCAAATTTCTTGCCTTGGATGCCAGATACTCCAATGGGCTGTATTCCTGAGTTTCTACCTTGTCCGGTGCCAACTCCCCACCCCCAATCTTAGCCTGAGTGGCTGGAACAGAGGAAGGCAGGACCATGGACTAACTGAAAAATGCTTTCAGGGCCCTCCTCCTCCAGGTGGCAGTCTCGAAGGCCTGGGCCACTGTAGCCCACCCCCTTCTCTGCCTTTGATGTTTACACTTCTCCCTTCCCTCTAGCCTCAAGGACAGGTTTCCTCTTTCCCTAAACCAGAGTCTGGGGATTGGGTTTGGGACAGGGATAGAGTGGGGTGTGGAGGCTCACGGGGGTGCTAGTTTGGGCCTGGAATGATAGAAGTCACATTATATATCCGAGGCAGTGTGGAATAATGGAAAGAACCCATGGTTTCAAGTCACACTTATCTAGGACTGAATCCCAAGTGCAAGTGAGGGATGCTGGGCCCGTCATCTATAAAACCGCCAGCTGGGTCATCTATAGAACCATGACAGAGGTGGCCATGCACATAACCCCCATTCCCACCTTTATACCCGCTAGAACAAGTCATCACCAAACAGTACTTAAGCCTAAGAACCTTGCCCATGACCAAGGCTATCCTCTCCTTACTTTCTACATTGTCCTGATCCACCCATGTCACCTCAGGCAGAAGAGGCAGAAGCAAGGAGGTGGGGCAGTTGTGGCCTTAGGTTCTCAGATCCGAGCGTTCTGGGCGGCTGACCCACCTGGGCTAATTCCCATTCTTCATCCTTGGGGACTTGGCTATTTTTGCCAGTGAAGTGACAGCCCCTGAGGCCTAGAATGCCGGCACTGACGTGTAGACACAGCTGCTTTGCGATGTTGTGGCGAAGTTCCTTCTGGGTTGTGTACTCAAAATACTAGAAGTCAAAATAAGAGGAGGGCCTGAGGGACAAATGGAGAATTTACTTACCACCTTCCAAGGCCAACTGCCCCAGACGCCTGCCCCAGATGGCCTCCTGGGGAGGAAAGTGAGTGGGTGCCGAGACTGCAGTAATTCACATACCACTGTCAGGATTTTACGAGATCTTGGTTAAACTGGAATAACAGTCAATCAATATTTTTCTTTAAGTTAATTAAAAATTAACTTAGCCTCATTTTAAGCATTATCTGTGAAATCGTACATATGATATACTAGTTATTTTTTTTTAAATAAAAAATGTTCACCAGTGTGCCACTTAAAATCGTCATGCAGTCCAGTGGTATAGGAAACCGCTTTAGGATGGCTGTCTTCATTTGCACATGTCGGCAGCCTGTTCAGTTTCCCATACCACTCCTTGCTTAGGCTCTGTTTCAAGTGCCTTCTTCTATTGACCAAATGCTGGGTATTCAGGGTAGATTGAGGGGCTGGGGTTGGGAAGGATACTAGTCATTCCTCAGGGAAGAGTTGGGGCGTTGTGGGGCATGGAGTAAATGCCCAGGTGCCAGGTGACCTGTGAGATGTCAGTAGGTGGTGGGTTTGCGGTCATGGTGGGTGATAAGATCAGAGTGGTAGCCTGGGCAGAGGAGGCACTGAAGATAGAAGTTGAGTGTGGGTGAGGGGCAGTGCTCAAACATTTTCCGGTCACCCTACAACATCACTCAGCAGCTGGCACCCTCCAGCAAGCCTCCTCTGATTGGCCATCCTCGCCTCCCCTCCATCTCTAGCACCAGCACCAATGCCCAGCGCTCTCTGCATGCCCCGAATTCATACTTCAGAACTGGTCTGTCCGTGTCATGCATCCCCCCTCAGACTCGGAGCTTTCTGAGGGCAGGGTGGTACCTCCTCGGCTCTCTGGACCTGCCCCAGCCTGCTCCTCAGGAACTATTTTGAGTGGAGAAAGGGGGCCTGTGAGGAGAGATGCCCCAGAGACAGGCTTTAGTCAGGCCTGCTCTGGTATGGTTGGTTATGTACCTGGTTGCCCCCAAGGCCGTGGCAGGCGTACATGATGAGGGGTTTCCCTCCATGGTTGTTCTCACCCACATCCAGACATTGATCGATGACAAGGTTCTTTATCTGCAGAGAAGGTATCCAGAAGAGCAATTTTGGTTGGTCAGTGGGGACCCACCTAGAATCAATCTGCACGGCTGGATTTCTCTTGTGATTTTCCACCTGTGCTCAGTAAGTCAGCTGCCTGGAGTTAATAGCAAAGTGAGGTGTGGAGCCCCGAGGCTGAGCAAGGGCAGGATGGGCAACCTCTCCAGCGGGCAGGTCCCTGGGAGAAACCGTCAGCACAAGGGAATTTCCTTATGAACAGTGGTTCTCAGAGTGTGATCCCTAGACCACCAGCATCACCTGAGGACTGTCAGAAATGCAAATTTCCAGGCCGCATCCTACTCCTGCTGAGTCAGCAGTTTGTTTTAACATGCACGTTCCTGGTGATTCTGATGTAAATGTTTGAGAACCACTACTAATGGGTGGTTCCCCCCTTTAAGATTTTCAGTCATCTTGAGAGGCCCCAAAGGGGCGTCTCTGTCCTCCTTCTGGTTAAAGGAGTGTGGAAAGTAAATATCAATTCTTGTTTGTCCTCCACAGTAAGTTTGTCTTACTGTGGGGTAAGTGGTCTTGAGCTTCTAGGGGTTTCTGTGGTCACGGGTAGGCAGGCCGGTTCTTGAGACTCACAGCTCCATAGAAGGTGGGCTTCAGGTCGGGGACAAACATCTCTGGGTAGATGTTATTCAGGAACCAGGAGAAGTTGTGACAGTGTAGTTGTTCCTTCAGCTGCAGTCGCTCCGAAATGTCACCGAAGGATTTCTGTCAACCAAGTCAGCCCCCTAAGAGTCAGTCCCACCAGACGTAACCTTTTTCATCTGGGTTGAAGTAGCCCAGAGTTTCTGGAGCCACTTTCTCCCAGAATGGCGTCACGTTCATTCCTGTTCAGGACCTGCTGGGGCTGCCAGCTCAGCTCCACATCTCCTCCCCAACCCCTGCCTTGGTTTTGGGACTTCACCCGTAGCCCCCTTCCTGCTTCAACTCCTGTGACTTCTCAGTTAGTTTGCTTCTAGCCCCCAGTTCTGAGCCTCTTAGAGTAAAGCTGTTCATCCCAGAAGAGACTCTTCCTCCAAATCTCTTCTGTCTCCCCTCCTAAAAGATGCTGGGCCTATCCAGACAGCGACAACAAAGGCTCCTCTCTTCATTCGCTAGCCTTCGAAATCTAGCCTCCCACGGCGCTAGCCTACAGGGTCTGAGGGCTAAAGGGAGGCACCAAGCAGTAGAGATGGGTGGGTCTCTACCATTCAGCTCTTGACTGTCATCTGGAATTCTGCACTGCTCTTCATCCAAACACGTCCTGAGCACCATTTCCTCTTACCTCTTGGGCCATCTTTGCTGCCTGTATATTTCTCCGGTAGAAAATCTCCTTGTAGTCATCCATCCAGACCTCGGCCAGGCGCACCTGGTTGCGAGCAATGACACTGATGCCTTTGGGGAAGGTGTGGGGGCTCTTGGTACGGAACACGTGGCCTACCACAGAGCAGGGAATGATCTCCAGCTGGCCCCCACACTGCCACACCTGTAAGAGTACCAGGATGGGACCTTTAGGGGGGTGGGTGGGGCAGTCTCCCCCCAGGCAGCTGTTCTGTTCCCAGGGTGCCGGACCCCAGGCCCAAGAAGTGAGGAAACGCTGCTCCCTGTCTTGGAGAGGAGGACACTGACAGGCTTCCTCCTAGGCCATGACCACACAGTCCCTGACCCTTGTGTTTGTTCACTGATTTAAATAAATGGAAATTTTCAGGGTCTTGAGGGTTACTTTATAGAAAAGACAGCTGGCTAACTTTGTGTCCATATATGTACCCTGAGCTCTGGTCACTTGTCTTTTTGACCTGGAAATGTGATTTTATCAGCTCACCCAGGTGTACTGGAAACTCGAGCTCCCTCAAATCAGGATAGCCTTGTGACCCAATCACAGCATCAGGGCATTAATTATAGCAAGGCTAGTCAATGGCCAAGTGGCTGGTGGTAGTCACCAGGATCGTTAGCACACTAGCTTCCTAAGAGAGATTGAACAGAGGTCAGAGTTCGTGGATGAACCTAGAATCATAACTCTGCGAGTTACAGTAACTGAGCTGGTGACCCATCTCTCTGCCAATGGGCTGGCTTAGGACTTCCCTCCCACCTGGGTCTTTTCCAGTTTTAAGTTGGGAGGTATGTTGATATTCATTTTAGTATAGCAGCAACAGAGACATAATCACAGTCATAGTAACGGCAGGTATCAACGATATGCTTTTATGTGCCAGGCACTGCGAGAGGCATCTTCATAAATGAGCTCATTTACTTGCTAATTATCTCTCCCCTGGCATGGGGATTTGTGTAGGTTTCACGGAGAGGCAATCCTTTCTTCCTAACCTAATCCTGATTTTCCCTCTTCCTGGAATCCCTCTGTGCTCTGTGGTCAGTGAACATTTTGGCCACCGTCTTCTACATTTACGAAGAGCTTGCTGAGCCACCGGGGCGTATGTCCTCTGACCTGGGAAGGGTCTGATTTTTCCAGAAAAAGGACAGTGACTGCTTACTGACCTGTTCCACCTTCACCCCAATCCTTTTCCCAGAGACATCACGAAAGATGTCATCAATCCCCAGATGTCCAGTTCCTATTATCACTATTTTCCCTTCCCTCTGAGGAGTTTGGTCCAGTAATTTGTTCCAAGTTATCCAATCTGACTCCCAAAGCCCTACAGCCATGGACAGGTTGGGGAGCAGAGGAAAGCTGGAGCTATGACAGGAAACAGCCACCCTTTAGTTCAGTTCCAGAAGTGACAGCCCTGTGGCTCCTATGGCCTGCACACATCTCAGGCTGTCCCCTCGGATGTTGTGTTTACCCCGAGAAGCCCTCTTCACTCTCACCCTGAAGGACATTTCCACGTTCTCCCCTCCCCAGATCTCCATCTGGTTATCATAGGTACCGATGTGCTCAAAGTAGGACTTGGAGATGGAGAAGAGGCCACCAGCAAACGTCGGGGACCTGGAGAGACAGAGAGAGAAGCATGTGCACCTTCTGTGGGGAAGAGGAGCAGGACACGCGCATGGAAAGCTGTGGACTCAACCCTAATACCTGCTAACCTACCTCCACCTCCTCTCCTCTCTCCTGGGATGCCCAGCTCCTCTTCCACTAACATACTCATTTAGCAAATGCTTACTGAGCTTTTATAATGCTCTCTTTACCTTCAAGGACAAGGTCAAGGAGAGAGGTAATTATTACTCTCTTTTAGAAAAGGCACGAATTCATCCATTCAACGAAGGATATATTAAACACAGGCCACAGGATGCGTTAAACACACCACTGCTGGCCTGCACTACATATTAGTCATACAGAGGTCAGAAAGACAAATCTCATTCTCTGAGAGCTCAGTCTACCAGCAGAGGAGAAAGCTACCTTCATTTGCTTTTTGGCAGCAAAGTTCCTAGAGTATAGTAGATACTCAATTATCAGAAGCTGTCTGAAATTGAATAGGATTCAAACCATGAATGAGTGACTATTATGAGCTGGATGGACCCCATTCTGTGTCAGGGTCCCTGGCCCTTCAGGGTCTAGAAAGCCATACTGTTAGAAGGAACCTAAGCCTGCGACATGAGAAACTTAGCTTTGGGGGAAAGCTGCCAGCTGCTTTGAACAGAGGAGAGTGTTAGGAGGTGCTCCTGGAAACAGACTAGGAAGTAAGGGTGAAATTAAGCTCAGCTTGGACTAAAGGGAGCATGTGAGGTTACAAAAGGATTCTGGCTTTCAGGCAAAGGCAGGGAGACACAGATCCATGTTCAGAGAAATTGACAAAAACATCTCATCCCTAGAATTTAGGTACCACACATTGGTCATAAGAGAGGCAATATTAAGGGTTGAAGGCAGCACGGGGCCTTGGGGCAGGGGGCGAGGGGGCAGGAGTACACACATAACCATCAGCTGTGGGTCTGTGCCCTGGCCAGGCTGGCTTGGATGGGGCTTTGCTGCCCTCAATGGGTGGCTCCACGTGGTACAACCAGCAGAAAGATAATGAAACATTCTTTGTAAGCCCAGCACAGATCAAGGTGCTTTTACATACAGCAGGGGCTCAGTGTTCATTGGACTGGTCCGTCAAGGGGCCTACACGGGCCTGACCCTGGAGTCACCTTGTGGCTGCTCATCACCCTGAAGTTGGGTCCTGCAGCTGCTTTCTGGAAGGAATATCTGTTAGGATACACTTATGCTCAGACAGGCTTTCTGTCAAGTCATTCTGGCCTCTCCCAGGAGTTCTAAGCCAGCCCAAGAAAGGCTCAGAAAGGTTCAGAGAGTTCTGGGACTCCAGATGAGCACTTTGGAGCCAACCTACTTCTTCTTGAGGGTCTCCCAGACCTGGGCTTTGAGAGGTCTCTCTGACCCTGGGCTTTGAGAGGTCCCTCTGACCCTGGGCTTTGAGAGGTCCCTCTGACCCTTGGCTTTGAGAGGTCTCTCTGACCCTGGGCTTTGAGAGGTCTCTCTGACCCTGGGCTTTGAGAGGTCTCTCTGACCAAGGAGCCCCTGACAAATGACCTCTGAGGATAAACCCCACCCGGAACTTCACTGTGGACCCACAACCAACATGCAACCTCTGGAAACACCTTTATTTACAGGCCCCCTTCCCAGGGTCCCCTGGACCCTTTAGCTCTCCACTCAGCCTCCTGTTAGCTCTGAGAATGGAGGGTGGGAGGGGACTGCCCGCAGGCCTCCTGGTGGGGTACTGGGCACAAAGCATCAGGCAAACCATGCATGCCACCAGGACGTTTGGACCAGGGAGCAAATTCATTCCTCACGTGCCAGAGCTTTGTCTTCCTTGTATGGTCCTTGGACAGAAGCAATGGGTGGGGGTCAGGGGCCCTGCCCCTGACTGTGCCCCTGTGTGCCTGGCCCCCACGCACCAAATCAGACATCTATGAAACAAACAGACGGTCAATAGAGAGAAATTTATTTTCTCTCCTGCCTTCTCCTTTCCCCTCTCCTTCCATTGCTTCTTCTCCTTACGATGGAGACAAAGCCGCTGGCTGTCAGAGCCAATGGGATTCCGTCCTGTGGCGCCCACTGAGCCCTCTCTACTGGGGTTCTGGACGGCATTTCTTAGGATTTGGGCATGTGGAGGGGGAGGAACTCCAACCCGCTCCTTCTGTCAAGCCTTGCTGCTTATCTGTGCTCACTGTTCCTGAGCCTCTGCTTCCCTCCATCCCTGATAAATGTTTACATGACCCTTAAGTTTCCTGGCCAGTCTAGGAAAACAGTGGCACCAATAACCCAAAACCACAGATAACCACAGATAACTCCCCAACTCAGTTCGGCTGAGTCGTCTGTTAAAATAAACTTGTGGTCTCTATAACAATGCCAACAGGCAATCTGGGAGCACGTGCCATCCCTCTCATTACAACTGCTATTCAGCAGTGGCCTCTACCCACCATCTCTCGGTGCTTCTGCAAGCACCAGTCATGTCTTTCTGTGTGTCAGGAGCAATACATTAGATGAAGTATGTAAGGCCCTTAGTCCAGTGCCTGGCACACAGCAGGCAGTGGAGAAGAGCAAGCTGTTATGGCGCGAGGCACTATAGAGCAGTTAGGAGAATGCACTTTGGGTCAGACCATCTGGGACAGGTGTCCTTGTTCCAGCCTTTGCTGGCCACATAATCTGGGGCCAACTGTTCACCACTAGGACCCTCAGTGTTCTTACCTGTAAAAGAGGCTAATCACAGTACCTACCTTGGAGGGGGTGAGGATTAAACAAACTGTCAAGTGCTTCATGGAGCACCTCACAAATGTTGACCTGAGATGGCCCAGGTGCCTGGAACTGGGTGGGCCTGAGGCCATGTTGGGGGCTCACCAAGCTTCGTTCCTTACTTGATGGGGTAGGTCTCATCCTTGCGCCTCTGCTTCTCATGTGTGGGTAGAGTCTCCCAGCCGAAAGTCAGGCTCCAGTCAAAGTTGCCACGACTGTGGACTCTGCCCCTCTGGACGGGCTTGGAGAACTCAAAAGTGTTAAGGTCGATGGTGACGATGTCTGGGCTCACCACCACTGTCTTGTCCTGGGCGATGCGAGCCAGGAGGGGCTCCAGCCAGCCATGGAAGCACTCACCTGAGGGCCGGGCCAAGAACCGGCAGTCAGAATCCTATGCACAGCTGAACCCACACCGGGGTCGGGGGGAGCCAGGAGGACAGGAGAAAGCCTCCAGCTACTCCTAGTTATGGCAGAGAGACAGGCATGCGCCGCAGCTATAGGGAGCATAGAGCGGTATCTTGAGACCCTGCTCCCTGCCCCCAGGCCCCACCACTAAAGGTGGAGGCAGCGTTGGAGGGGAGAATGGAGGCCTCCACGGAGTAACATGGTCAAATCAAGTGACCCCAAAGCACAGGGAGGTCCTGGAGGGGTGTCCTCAAGGTTTTCAGCCCGGCTACTGAATCAGCTTCACCCCCACCAAGTGTGGATTTTAGAAGAGGGTATCCCCTGTCTCAGGGCATCTGTGTCTCCAGCTTGTTCTAGCTGTGGGCTAATCTCTTTCATTTGTCTAGCCCTTTGAGACTGTCCATGGGCTGGAAATATTGCTTTACTTGGCCCTTAGCATAATAGCACTTCTGTTGTAAGGTTGGCATCCTTGTTCGCACTTTACGAATGAGGAAACTGAGGCTCAGTTAGTGGCAGAGCCAGAATGCAAACCCAAGTCTTCTGACTCTGAGTCTAGAGTTTATCTCAATGTATATTACTGCTTTGAGGGAACAATTTTTTTCCTGATAACAGTGAGGTGTCATTTGGGGCAAGAGGGAGGCCCTCCTGGCTCCATGGGGCCCTACAGGAAAGCTCCATACAGGCCAGTTCCCAGTGGTACAGGAGGCCTCCCTGAGGGGCTGCATTCAGAATGAGGTCCATATCTGGGGAGCAGGGGAGAGAGGAATGTCTGGGGCTCCAAAGCACACTCCCAGCAAGTATGGGGCCACCAGCTTTTTTAGGGCTGTGTGTGTCTCCTCACAAAACACCCTTGGGATCGGACTGAGAAAGGGGCAGAAGCTGTAGCAAGTCCCAAGCCTCCTTCATTCCTGAACAACCAGCAGGAGGGGACCTTGGTGTGCTGCGGTTCCTGCTCTTCGTTCTGCCAGGGAGGTGGGACACGACTGCCCAGGCCTCTTACTCACAGTGGGCATCCAGGAAGGTGAGCACCTCTGCTTGGGCCACGCTGGCTCCCAGCAGCCGGGCGGTGATCAGCCCCTTCCGTTCCTCCTGCCGCACCACCCTCACGACCTGCAGCTGCTTCACATACTGCTCCAGGGGCTCCTTTAAGTACTCTGGAAAGGACAATGTCATTGTTGCAAACCTAATGCTCTGTGGGCACCAAGCCCAGGTGCCTGAACTTTAGACGGCCCAATCCTACTCAATTAAGCAATTACAGAGATGTCAAAAGCAGCGCAGGGGAGAAAGGAGGAAGTCCCGTGTGCGGCCGAGCCTGCACTGCCAGGACCCCAGCTGTGCAGTGCCAGCCCTGAGCCCGTGCATCTGGACACCTTCTCCAGGGTCTAAAGCAGGACCTCAGAGCTGTGTTTCTTTGGTCTCAAATCAAGCGTACACTTCTGACAAAGGCTCTCAGCCACCTTTCAGAGCTGTGACTCCAGCCTCTCCTTTCCACGCCTGGTGGGTCTGGCAGTCATTTCTTGGGATCTATGAGTCCAAGCCTCCCAGGCTCTTCAGAATAAGTTTGACAGGTAGAGCAAAAAATGATTTCTTGCTGGCTGGATCAGCAGCAAGTCTTACTCTAATCTTCTTTATTACCTCCTCTGTACATGGAATTTTTTAAGAAGAAAAGATGCTGAGCAGCTTCTTAATTAAGTTAAAAGAAACACGTATCAAGTGCTAGCCATGGTCCAGGCATGGTGGGGAGGCTGCTGCCCAGGGAATGGGCGATTGCAGAGCAGGTGAACGGTGACCTGCCAGTGGTAGTTGGGGGGCAACCACCCTAAATTTGAAGGGGGTGGGGAAGCCCTTTGAAAGGAGCGCTCTCTCTCCTGAGATCTCCAGCTCCTTTTGAATAGGAGCTTACTCATGATCCTGTTATTCAGTCTGAAATCCTTAGAGCATTAAAAATAGCTTTATTCTGAAGCAATTCATTGAAACATATTCCAAATCTTACGTATGTTTTATTAACTGCTATGTTGGTTTGTCTGTACCCATGTTCTGCCATTGACTGCAGAGTGGCATTGCCTATAGTTTAGATAGTGGACGGATGGAGGGCAGGCATGGCCGACGAGCGTGTCCCTTCTCTTTCAGGCTGTGGGATCAGGTGCTTAGGCCTTGTTCTGAATAGTATTATACAAACTGTGGGGCTGGAAATCAATTCTGTGCGTATGCAATTGTTCTTTCCCTCTTTTACACACACACACATTATGTCCAAATACCTGAGCGTGTATTATTACGTGCCAGTCTTTGAACTAGGTGCTGTCACGTTATTTCATCTTCTCTGTCAAGTAGGGAGGACTGGCCCCAATGTTTGAGTCAAAGTAAGCCTCACTTGGCAGCTTCTGCCCAGCACTCACTTGATAAACACCTGCTGATGCACTGCCCAGGTGTCAGACACTGCCCTGGGCAGGGAGGGGCCTGGGCCTGGTCCTGCCCTCAAGGCTCCTAGATGCACAATCCAACTACCACCCCAAGGGTTGGCTTTAACAGGAAGAAGGGAGGAACCCCAACCAGGAGCCTCACCGTCTCAGTGTAGCTGATGTTCCCCTGAGAACCCGCCTAACTGTGCTTACAGGAAGTTCACGGTGGTGGTGATAGCCCGGGGACAAAACATCACCGGAAGTGGGTTTTGTGGTAAGGAGTGCTGAGCTGTGAACCCCAGGGGGCACTGAGCGCTACAAAGCGCCTCTCCCACACCTTCCTGCCCGTCTCAGGTGGTTAGGCTGGACCTGCGGCTTCTGAGCATGTGCCTCAGGCCCTCCAAGGGGAGCGAGCCAATTCCCCTAAGTGATGCCCCTCCCGGCAGTCTCCCTGCTCCCCCCGGAGCCAATGGACATATGCTCCAGAGGCGAGTCTATCAGGCTGAGCATGGAGACGCAGACGAGCCCATCCACACTCTCTTAGGTCCCTCAGGCGACAGCCTCCTAATTAAGCTTCAGCACCCCCTCACCCCAACCCACCTTCATTCTTCACGACTGGAGTCTCTGTGACTCCTGTGATCTCCAACATACACGCCTTACTCAGTCCCATGATCTGAAATACCGTCTGTATGAAGATGGCTCCTGGGATGTTTTCTTGGCCTTGCCATCTTCACCTGGATGTCAGAACCCTAAACCTACCCGAATGGGAACTCCAGACTTCCTCCCAACCTGCCTACCCTCCCCGCACCCCCGCACCTCCCCCCACCTCCGTGTCAGAACACAGTATCAGCATCCCCCCAGCTGCTCCTCCCTTCTTTTCACCCTCCACGACTGGTCCCTCAGCACCTACAGCGTTCTTTCTCTCCATCCCTGCTGTCCCCCTAGCAACCACATCTTCACTGATCTTACACCATTCCTCCTAGTCTATTCATGCACAGCAGCCACAGTGAGCAGCGGGGTTGGCTCTTAAGCTATAAAGCATGTCACTACAGTGGTTTAAAAGTGCACTTAAAAACAAATCCAAACAGTATGGTGGTTCCTCAAAAAATTAAATAGAACTGCCACATGATCCAGCAGTTCCACCTGTGGGGAGTTACCCATTGTAAGAATCGAAAGCAGGAGCTCAAAAAGATATCTGTGCACCGATGTTGACGGCAGCATCATTCACGGTCGCCAAACTGGTAATAATCCAAATGTCCACAGGCAGAGGAATGGATAAACAAATGTGGCGTATACAAGCAACGGAACACTCAGCCTTACAAAGGAAGGACATTCGGATGCATGCTACAATATGGATGAATCTGGAAGACTTTACGCTAAGTGAAATAAGCGAGACATACAAGGACAAATGCTATATGATGTCACTCACACGAGGCACCTAGAGTAGTCAACCCATAGAGACAGAAAGTAAGATGGTGGTTGCCAGGGACCGGGGGGAGGGGGAATGGGAGTTGTTAAATGGACACAGAGTTTCAGTGCTGCAAGGTGAAAAACGGTCTGGGGAGAAGGATGGTGGTGATCATTGCACAACAATGTGGATGTATTTAGTGCCACCGAGTGGCACTTAAAAACGGCTAAGTTGATAAATTTTATATGTTGTATATTCACTCCCCCGAACCACACACACTTACTCCAAATGTTGACCACTGCTTACAGCGGTCTTGTGATGCAGTTTTGCTCACCTTTCTAAACTCACTTTGTACCAATGCTCTTTCTGCCTCCTTGCTCACTCCTTTTCACCATGCTGGCTTTATTTCTGCCCCATTAATGCACCAAACCCCAGGGCCTTTGCACTGGGTACTCCTTTTGGCTAACCCTTTCTTGGCTACCCTGACTAAAAGAGCTCCCTACTTAGTCACTAGTCCATCACCTTGCATTCTTTTCTCTTTCCTCCTCTTATTTAATTTCTTCATAGCACTTACTATTATCTAAAATTATTTATTTTCTCTTTCCCATTAAAAGACTAGCTTCAAGAAGACAAAGACTTAGCCTAAGCTGTTTGCTGCTGTACCCCCAGGGCCTAGAATAGGGTTTGGTGCCTGGTAGGAACTAAAAAATAATTATTAAGCAAATCAGTGAACTCCTGCCTTTATTTACGCTTCTCTTGTGGACTGTCCCCATCTTCCTTGGCTTCTGAAAAATCTAGTAAAGAAAAACAGAGAGGTTTTCTTGTAAAGAGGATTTCCTCTGTAATTTTTCTGTTTGGTTTTTATTCCACTGCCGTGGCCAACTATATTCTATCCAGTTTCAACTCTAACTGCAACTGCTTTTTTTTTTTATTAATTCCTTTTGGAAGGATAAAAGGAGAAATAAACAAGTATAACACCCTTTGGGAGTAGTCTACAATCTACCTGTCCTGATAGAGCATTTCAACACAGGGCCATATTTTCAAATCCAAGCGAAGATTCATCATTGGCCATTTTCCATTTCTGGGTGTAAGAAGAGACTGACAGATGAAATGAACATGTGGAAATAGTAGAATTTCTTTATGGGGAGAAGCAGAAGAAAACATGGAAATGGAAACTTTCCCAGAAAATTAAGGACATAGAGTTACTATAGAGACGTTTCTCTCTATTATAAAACAAGTACAGAGGTAGTAAATAGAGGTGATAAAGCAACTTTGCCTTTTGGAATAGACAACTGGAAGTTGTACTTCAACTAAAATCAGCCCTTGAACAATTCCTGACTTGCATTACTGGTACCTCTCAGGAGTTTAGGAGGCCATGAGAGGAACTGCCATGCACTTCAAATCTGAGCAGCAAGGGGAGGTGGAAGCAGGAGAAATCTTGGACTAATCCAAAGTGTTCCCCAAATGTCTCCTTTTTGGGGATTCACACAGTGTTTCCTGACTTCAGGGCTGCATTCTCTCCTTTGATTCACCTGCCAATTCCTTCCCTTCCCTTTCCACAGCACCCTCCCTGGCCAACCCCACCTCCTCACTCCTCCTCTCTCCAGAAGAAACATGCTCACTGAGGGTCCTGTTCACTTCTCAGTTTTCTGGGACTCCTGGATATGTGTCTGATTTCCTCCCATCCATCTAACAAAATCCGCTAGATTCTCTCCTTCTCAGCCTCCCGCAGGGGCCAGGCAGGGCTTTTGACCCAGGGATGCTCTGTTTGGGGTATGGTAGATAGATGGGCCTGCAGGGCCAGTCTGCAGAAGCTTGTGGAGTGTGCAGACTAGGAGTGGACCTGGCTGCTGTTCTGGTAATGCAGGAATGAAATCTGTGCCTGGAGGATACTGAGATGGTGACATGAGAGGTGAGAAAAAGACCTCCTCCTAAAACCATATACAATATGAAAATACAATTAATACAACTAATCCTGAAAGAGCAATAGGAAAGAAGGCTGCACCAGACTGCATACACCTGGAGAAAAGAACAGACCTCACGGAACAGGGTAACATACCAAAGCCGTGACCAGGTGGGACCCAAGCCCTTCCCCCACCCCAGCTCACCAGCGGGAGGAAGAGAAATGGGGCAGGGAGGGAGTGGAGGCCTGGGACTGCTGAACACCTAGCTCTGCAGATCTGCTCTGGGAGCACCAACCTACACTGCATGGTGCTCTGGTGATTAGTGGGGTTGGAAAGCTAAGACAGGTAGGAAAACTTGGAGAGACTGAGATTCCAGCTGCTTGTGGAAAACAGGGATCCATATCCGGCTGTTCTAGGCAGGCAGTTTCAGAGACTTCCTAACAGCGAGAAGGCTACTAAAGGGTTAAGAATTGCACAGAGCTTACTGCTCAGAAGAAAGGACAGGTAGACAAAATTGTCCAGATGTACTCTGCCCAGCAGGTTGGAAACTTTCAGGATCTTCAGGCGCCCCATCCCCCTGGCTAGTTACGCAGCTCCAAGGCCCCCCACCGTGATACACAGCCTGCTGCGCCATCCTGCTGCACCTGGCTCGCAAACCGGCAAACCCTGCCCTGGAGTCAGGCCAGCCAGAGGGAAGCCCACCCTACATCAGCTAAAATGCAAAGCTTTGAAGCTTACACCTGTGTGTTTGGCCCACTGGTTCTAACAATGGAGACAGGCAGAGCAGCCGGGAAGCAGGAAACCGCTCTTTCCTCCCTGCAGGCACCAGCACCACTCCCCTGCGACGACGCCTGACATCGTTCCAGAGGCTGAGCAGCTCCAGAGATTAGAGCTTCTGGGCACTAGAGGGCACCACATACAAATATGAAACATCAAAGGTACCTGGTTCAAAGCAAAATCTCACAAACCCCAGAAAAAGGGTCAAGTGAGACTGAACTAATAAATCTTCCTGAAAGAGATTTCAAAATAAAAATCATAAACATGCTCCTGGAGGTACAGAAAAATGTTCAACAACTCAGGAAGAATTTAGGATGGAGATCCAATTGTTGAGGAACACAGTGGAGGTTTTAAAAGCAGATTAGATACAGTTGAGGAGACAATAAATGAAATAGAAATTAGAGAAGAGGAATACAAAGAAGTGGAGGCACAGACAGAAAAAGGGATCTCTAGGAAAGAATACTGAGAGAACTGTGTGACCAATCCAAACGGAACAATATTCATATTATCAGGATATCAGAAGAAGAAGAGAGATAAAAAGGGATAGAAAGTGTCTTTGAGGAGGTAATTGCTGAAAACTTCCCCAGTCTGGGAAAGGAGATAGTCTCTCAGGCCATGGAGGTGCGCAGATCTCCCAACTCAAGGGACCAAAGGAAGACAACACCAAGACATATAATAATTAAAATGGCAAAGATCAAGGATAATGACAGACTATTAAAAGCAACCAGAGAGAGAAAAAAGATCACATACAAAGGAAAACCCATCAGGCTATCATCAGACTTCTCAGCAGAAACCTTACAGGCCAGAAGGGAGTGGCATGATATATTTAATGCAATGAAGCAGAAGTGCCTTGAACCAAGAATACTCTATCCGGAAAGATTATCATTTAAATTTGAAGGAGGGATTAAACAATTTCCAGATAAGGAAAAGCTCAGAGAATTTACCTCCCACAGACTACAGTGTATGTTGGAGGGACTGCTCTAGATGGAAGTGTTCCTAAGGCTAAATAGCTGTCACCAGAGGAAATAAAACAACAGTAAAGAAAGTAAAACAGTAATTGCTAAGCAAATGCAAAATTAAATCAACAACCCCCAAAGTCAGTCAAGGGATAGATAGATAAGAGTACAGAATATGATGCCTAATATATAAAGAATGGAGAAGGAAAAAAAAAAACCTTTAGATTGTGTTTGTTAATAGCATACTAAGTGAGTTAAGTTAGACTCTTAGATAGTAAGGAAGTTACCCTTGAACCTTTAGTAACCACAAATCTAAGGCCTGCAATGGCAATAAGTACATACCTATCGATAATCACCCTAAATGTAAATGGTCTGAATGCACCAATCAAAAGACATAGAGTCACTGAATAGATAAAAAAAACAACGCATCTATATGCTGCCTACAAGAGACCCACTTCAAACCCAAAGACATACACAGACTAAAAGTGAAGGGATGGAAAAAGATATTTCATGCAACTAATAGGGAGAAAAAAAGCAAGAGTTGCAGTACTAGTATCAGACAAAATAGACTTCAAAACAAAGAAAGTCACAAGAGACAAAGAAGGACATTACATAATGATAAAGGGGTCAATCCAACAAGAGGATATAACCATTATAAATATCTATAAATGCAATACAGGAGCACCTATGTATGTGAAACAAATACTAACAGAATTAAAAGGGGAAATAGAATGTAATGGATTCATTCTAGGAGACTTCAACACTCCACTCACTCCAAAGGACAGATCAACCAGACAGAAAATAAGTAAGGAGACAGAGGCACTGAACAACACATTAGAACAGATGGACCTAACAGACATCTACAGAACTCTCCACGCAAAAGCAGCAGGATACACATTCTTCTCAAGTGCACATGGAACATTTTCAAGAACAGATCATATACTAGGCCACAAAAAGAACCTTGGTAAATTCAAAAAGATTGAAATTGTACCAAACAGCTTCTCAGATCACAAAAGTATGAAACTAGAAATAAATTACACAAACAAAACAAAAAAGCCCACAAACACATGGAGGTTTAATAACATCCTCCTAAATAACCAATGGATCAATGACCAAATAAAAACAGAGATCAAGCAATATATGGAGACAAATGACAACAATAATTCAACACCACAAAATCTGTGGGACGCAACGATGGCCGTGCTAAGAGGGAAGTATATTACAATACAGGTCTACCTCAGGAAAGAAGAACAAACCCATATGAAGGGTCTCAACTCACAATTAGTGAAACTAGAAAAGGAAGGACAAAAGAGACCCAAAGTCAATAGAAGGAGGGACGTAATAAAGATTAGAGCAGAAATAAATAAAATTGAGAGGAATAAAACAATAGAAAGAATCAATGAAAGCAGGAGCTGGTTCTTCGAGAAAATAAACAAAATAGATAAACCCCTAGCCAGACTTATCAAGAAAAATAGAGAGTCTACACACATAAACAGAATGAAAAATGAGAAAGGAAAAATCACTATGGACACCACAGAAATACAAAGAAGTATTAGAGAATACTATGAAAAAATTATATGCTAACAAACTGGATAACCTAGAAGAAATGGACAACTTTCTAGAAAAATTACAACCTTCCAAGGCTGACCCAGAAAGAAACAGAAAATATGAACAGACCAATTACCAGCAACGAAATTGAATTGGTAATCAAAAAACTACCTAAGAACAAAACTCCTGAACTAGATACCTTCACCGCTGAATTTAATCAAATATTTAGTGAAAACCTAATACCCATTCTCCTTAAAGTTTTCAAGAAAGTAGAAGAGGAGGGAATACTTCCAAACTCATTCTTTGAGGCCAGCATCACCCTAATACCAAAACCAGGCAAAGACACCACAAAAAAAGAAAATTACAGACCAATATCCCTGAAGAACATAGATGCAAAAATACTCAACAAAATATTAGCAAATCAAATTCAAAAACAAACCAAAGGTTATACATCACGATCAAGTAGGATTTATTCCAGGGATCCAAGGATGGTACAATATTCGAAAATCCATCAACATCATCCACCACATCAACAAAAGGGACAAAAACCACATGCTCATCTCCAAAGATGCTGAAAAAGCATTCGACAGAATTCAACATCCATTCATGATAAAAACTCTCAACAAAATGAGTATAGAGGGCAAGTACCTCAACATAATAAAGGCCATATATGACAAACCCACAGCCAACATCATACTTAACAGCAAGAAGCTGAAAGCCTTTCCTTTAAGATCAGGAACAAGACAAGGATGCCCACTCTCTCCACTTCTATTCAACATAGTTCTGGAGATCCTTGCCATGGCAATGAGACACAAAGAAATAAAAGGCATCAAGATTGGTAAAGAAGAAGGTAAACTGTCATTGTTTGCAGATGACATGATATTGTACATAAAAAACCCTAAAGAATCCACTCCAAAACTAGTAGATCTAATATCTGAATTCAGCAAAGTTGCGGGATACAAAATTAGTACACAGAAATCTGTGGCATTCCTATACACTAATGATGAACTAGCAGACAGAAGAATCAGGAAAACAATTCCATTCACAATTGCATCAAAAAGAATAAAGTACCTAGGAATAAACCTAACCAAGGAAGTGAAAGACCTATACTCTGAAAACTACAAGACACTCATGAGAGAAATTAAAGAAGATACCAATAAATGGAAATACATCCCGTGCTCATGGATAGGAAGAATTAGTATTGTCAAAATGGCCATCCTGCCTAAAGCAATCTACAGATTCAATGCAATCTCTATCAAAATACCTACAGCATTCTTCAATGAACTGGACCAAATAGTTCTAAAATTCATATGGAACCACAAAAGACCCCAATTAGCCAAAGCAATCCTGAGAAGGAAGAATAAAGCTGGGGATAATGCTCCCCAACTTCAAGCTCTACTACAAAGCCACAGTAATCAAGACAATTTGGTACTGGCACAAGAACAGACCCATAGACCAATGGAACAGACTAGAGAGCCCAGACATAAACCCAAGATATATGGTCAATTTATATACGATAAAGAAGCCATGGACATACAATGGGGAAATGACAGCCTCTTCAACAACTGGTGTTGGCAAAACTGGACAGCTACATGCAAGAGAATGAACCTGGATTATTGTCTAACCCCATACACAAAAATAAACTCAAAATGGATCAAAGACCTGAATGTAAGTCATGAAACCATAAAACTCTTAGAAGGCAACATAGGCAAAAATCTCTTGAATATAAACACAAGCAACTTTTTCCCGAACGCATCTCCTCGGGCAAGGAAAACAAAAGCAAAAACAAACATATGGTACTACATCAAACTAAAAAGTTTCTGTACAGCAAAGGACACCATCAACAGAACAAAAAGGCATCCTACAGTATGGGAGAACATATTTGTAAATGACATATCCAGTAAGGAGTTAACATCCAAAATATATAAAGAACTCACATGCCTCAACAACCAAAAAGCAAATAAGCCAATTAAGAAATGGGCAGAGGATCTGAACAGACACTTCTCCAAAGAAGAAATTCAGGTGGCCAACAGGCACATGAAAATATGCTCCACATCGCTATTATCAGGGATATGCAAATAAAAACCACAATGATATATCACCTCACACCAGTTAAGATGGCCAGTATTGAAAAGACTAAGCACAATGAATGCTGGTGAGGATGTGGAGAAAGGGGAACCCTACTACACTGCTGGTGGGAATGTAAGCTAGTTCAACCATTGTGGAAAGCAATATGGAGGTTCCTCAAAAAACTAAAAATAGAAATACCATTTGACCTGGGAATCCCACTCCTAGGAATTTACCCAAAGAATATAATTTCTCAGATTCAAAAAGACATATGCACCCCTATGTTTATAAGAGCACTATTTACAATAGCCAAGATTTGGAAGCAACCTAAGTGTCCATCAGTAGATGAATGGATAAAGAAGAGGTGGTACATATACACAATGGAATACTATTCAGCCATAAGAAAGAAACAAATCCTGCCATTTGCAACAGGATGGATGGAGCTGGAGGATATTATGGTCAGGGAAATAAGCCAGGCGGAGAAAGACAAGTACCAAATGATTTCCCTCATTTGTAGAGTATAACAATGAAGCAAAACTGAAGGAACAAAACAGCAACAGACTCACAGACGCCAAGAATGGACTAGTTGTTGCCAAAGGGGTGGGATGGGGAAGGGCGGGTGAGGAGGGAGGGAGAAGGGGATTCAGGGGTATTATGATTGAAGCATATAGGGTGGGGGGGATCAGGTGGAAGACAGTGTAGCACAGAGAAGGTAAATAGTGACTCTGTGGCATCTTACTACACTGATGGGCAGTGACTGCAGTGGGGTATAGGGGGGACATGATAACATGATGACATGCCCACTCTCTCCACTTCTATTCAACATAGTTCTGGAGATCCTTGCCATGGCAATGAGACACAAAGAAATAAAAGGCATCAAGATTGGTAAAGAAGAAGGTAAACTGTCATTGTTTGCAGATGACATGATATTGTACATAAAAAACCCTAAAGAATCCACTCCAAAACTAGTAGATCTAATATCTGAATTCAGCAATGTTGCGGGATACAAAATTAGTACACAGAAATCTGTGGCATTCCTATACACTAATGATGAACTAGCAGACAGTAGTAGTAACCACATTGTTTTTTCATGTAATACCTTCATAGGAGTGTATATCAATAATACCTTAATAAAAAAAGAAAGAAAGAAAGAAATCTGTGCTTGGTGTTCAGACTCCGAGGTGGGAAAGAGAAAGTTCCCCAGCCTGGTACTGGGTCCCTTCCCCCAGCAAGTCCAGTGTCACATGCCTAGACTCATCGTCATAGAAGTGCTGCCCGGCACCTGGGTAGGAGGGTAGAGGGCATGGACATTGTTTTACCCGAGACACAGCCCTTATTTGTATGTGCGTAATGAGAGCCAGTTAATCTGATCAAACAGTCAAATGTGTGGGAAATTTTATCCCACTGTGGACTGCAGGGATTTCTGATCATGGATTAGTTTTTTCCTCTTCCCCACTGAACTGAACATTGCTGAAAGTATCTCTAGAGTCTGAAAGCCCTCAAAGTAGGATTGTTTATCTTAGGATCCACAAAATCCCTGGAATTACATGCAAAAATGTGGGTATGTGCCCAGAGGTGGCAATCATGCACTATTCTAGCGAGAGGGGCATAGCTTTTAACAGATTCTCAGAGGCCAGAAGCCAGAAGAACAAGGAGGGCTGACTGGTGTAGGTACGTCAGCCAGGTGAGCCCAGGTGCTGGAACTGGCCCTGAGAGCGACTCCCGGGCAACAGGGGAGAGCCACCCAGAGAACAGGGAACACATGTGGTGGCCTGCTCGTGGGTGGCCCCCTCGGAGGGGCTGCGAGGCTACCACAGAGCCCACCCTACTCGGCACAGGCTGCAGGGCCCTTTAGATGCTGCTGTGCCAGTCTGACATCATGTCACTTGTCTAGCCTAGTCAGGGGACTTGTACCCTATAGATTCACAAAATTCTGGGTGACAAGCTGAAACAGTTTAGAACTTCCACCACATGTGATTCAAGGGAAGAAGCCTTTGAGGAATGGGTAGTATAGGGCTGGGGGTAGAAGGGTTACTGGAGAACCCAGTTTGAGACAAAAGGCAGCTGGTACACCTGCTCCCATTCTGTCCACCATTCCATCGCTACTAAGATTCCCCCAAGGCCATGCCCATGTCATGCCACTAGGAAGCAGGGCTCAGCTCCTGGACACTCTTGGTCTAACAATGATGCACGGGTCCCACAGCCCCTCTCCTAGTTCCGTCCCCTCATCTCACTCTCAGGTAAGAACTTCCTCTACAGACTAGAGGTCCTGCCTCTCTTCCTGAAAAGCACCTTCCTCCAGAGCTGCATCCTTCTGAGACAAGATCACTCTCCAGGTTAAACACCTTCAGTGACTCCTCATTTTTTTCTAAGTAAATACGGCATGAATTTCAATTCGACATGTTTTTAGTGTCATTTCCTACAATAAACCTAAGCTTCAACACACCAAACCCCTCAATTTTGCACAGACACACCTCTGTCTCTAGGACTCTGCTTATGCCTCTCTCTCTTCTAGGAAAGCCCTTCAAGGTGTCTTCTCTCTCTAGACATTCATGATCAGAGGCCCAGCCCCAGTCTGGCCTCCACCGTGGACCGTTCCAGCCATGCCACGCAGAAGTAACACCTCGTGGCTGCACAGTTCCATAGCTCACTGTTCCCGTACAAGACCAAACTGAAACCAGGGCTTATGGGTCCCTCACTCAATGCTAAGTACTCTGCGGGCACATGAATTATCTCACTTACCACCTGTCTCTGATCCCTCGCCATGTGAACTGTCTTCATTTTTTGAAGAGGAAACTGAGGTTAAGAGGGGCTAAGTAGCTTTCCCAAGGTGACAGAGCTAAGAAGAGTCAGAGCTGGGCTTTGAATTCCTGGGTGACTCTCAAGTTCATGCCCTTTCAGATCCATTAGGGGAGTGTTAGAGGCCACGCTGGTGTTGTGAGCAGCCATCTGACCTGCAAAGGTTGTTATCCTTTTCAGGGCAAGATCTGTCTCACTTGTCATTTATTATGATTCCCCCGGTGTCTAGGTCAGTACCAGGCAGAGTACTCAGTATGTTTGTGGCATTGCTTTAAAGGGTGGGAGTTTGGTGAGAAGTTCATTTGCCTATTGCCCACATAGAAGAAGGGCTTCTGAGATGGAATCTCCAAGAGCAGAAGAGTGGCCAGCATGTAGGAAACAGAGGGGAAGGCCTGTCCCCACCCTCTGCCCTGACTTCTCCCGGATTTCTGCCTTGGAGCTGGGCTTGGCAGCTCTAAGGGAGTCTTAGAAACCAGAAGTGCAAAGTTTTTGGAGCTCTTTGGGTGACACGGGGAGGAAGCCCAGGCTCTAGGAATGTAGTCTCCCCACCCCCGTTCCCCACCTTCCCGTCCCTCACCCGCCTTCCGCCTGCTCCTGGTCTTTATGAAGAGCTGTAATGCCAGGAAACAGGTGGTGAGGGTGCCTGCTCCCTCAAGAAGCTGCCCTCCTGCCCGGCGTCCCAGGGGAGGTGCCAGCCCCTCCTCAGGGGCCCTCCACCCTCACCCTCCGTGCTGGCATCGTCCACCAGGATGATCTCCCTCAGCAGGACGGCCGGGCTGGTGTGCAGGACGCTGTACACCGTTCGCAGCAGCGTGGACCAGGCCTCGTTGTGGAACACGATGATGACGCTGGTGGCGGGCAGTGGGGGGCAGCGCCAGAACTTCTGGTCAACACATCTGGGAGGAAGAAAGTGCAGATACAGCTTTCCAGGCCCCTGGATGTTCGGGAGGCGGGGAGGGCCCTGTCCACACATTTCCACAGCCATCCCCTGCTCCTCAGAAGCACCAGCCCACATTCTGTGCTGCGGTTGAGAAGAGTCGCTCCTTGTTGCTGCCTTCCGCAGTATTTGCCACCTCCTGGGGCCTCCGCCCAGGTCCCAGCCGGCCGGCGCCCAAACCCCTCTCCCTCAGAGCTGGCTCGGTGCCCTGGCTGCGATGCCGAGACCCCCCCGCCCTCATACTTCTCTCAGCTGCTCTCTAAGTTCCCAGGGCCGACTCTCTCTTCCTCAGTTATATGTGTCCTGCAAAAAGTGTAATCCCATCCCGAGGTCCCAGAGGGGAAGTCAGAAAGGGCAAATGGGACCTCTGGGAAAAGTGACTACAGCTTCCATACTTGGTGAGAGAAAAAGGCTCTTCTCCTTACAATCTACAGTTCTTCTCAAATCCGTTTCCTCCTGAGTCCCCTGTAACCTGACACGCCTAACACACACAATTTCCCGGGGCCTTTCTCAACCCCCACTCACCCCAACTACTCTGTGCACTTGGGCACACCGCTACCCCATTGGCACTCCATCTCGGGAATGTGGGGATCTGGATTTCAAGGAACTGTGCGGCCTAACACCCTTTCTTACTCCCTTCTGGTCAGAGAGAGCTCACGGAGCCTCCAGAGGGGACGCCCAAACCTCCTGCACTGGCTGCCCTCAAGCCCAGTGCCCTCCCTGCTAAAGAGCTCCTGGCAATTCCAGGTGGTTCTGCCTTCTGGGACCCTATCATGCGGTCCAAGTCTGAGGAACCCCGGGTTCACAGCCCTAAAGATGAATTTGAGGATGGGGGCCACCATGCAAGAAAGGCCAAAAGGGGTGTAACTCTTAAGTTGGGAAAGACAAAGTCGACGTGAGAAGGACACAAAATCTTTGACTTGAGGATGGTGTGAACATAGCCACGCCACATTAGAGTGAGGCGGCTACAGCTCAGAGATCTGAGTGCTGGGTCACTGCCCAGGACTGAAAGTATAAGCAGCTTCAAATAAAGGTTGGGATGAATTCATGGCCCTGTGGGCCTTCACTGAAGGAAACCAGGAGGTGGGGGGCTAGTGTCCACCCCAGGGCTGCTGTCGGGAGACGTCCCTTCCCAACAGCTCAGCAGCAGAGCCCCACTGTCTCTGGAGCCGGAGCGCCAAGCACAGGGCAAGACCACCAAAACTGGGGACCCGGATGGTCAGTCCCATCGCCCTGGTGCCGGGCCCTGGTCCCAGGCCCGAGTCCCACCTTTTGAATCCTATCGCCTTCATAACTGTGTCACTCTCGTGGGTCTCCTTAGGCCTGATCATAACACTCTGGAACCCCAACGCCTCAGATAAGGGCAGTTGGTCATGAAAAGAAGTGAGGGCTTACAGGAAATCTTTGCCCAAACTCTAAAATCCCCGTCAGCAATTCACCTGACACTCGGCCCGTGGTCAGGACCACAGCCATACCAGACACACCTCCGGCAGAGCCCTGGCCTCCCCGCAGGACCATGGCCGCTACTTACTCAGGGGGCCTGGTGTCGGGCCCCAGCGCCCTCTGCAGGGAGATCCGGGCACTGGCAAAGGCATTGAAGCAGTGCTTCTTGTAGCCCTCTTCCTTCTCCTGGGTCTCCAGCGGGCTCCACTCGCTCTTCTGAAATGCTTTCCCATCTGCCCCAGGGCTGTTGGGGTCCTGGGGGGGTCGTTCCCAGAAGGGCTTCAGCTCAGCTAAGGTGTAGAACCCAGGGAGGCAGGACTGGTTTGTGGTGACCACCGTTTCCTGGGGCTCCGGGGCCCTGATCTGGAGCTTTGGCATTGAGTCCTTAAGGTTGTTCACGGCTCCCAGCATGAGGTCCAGGACATGGTCCTTCTGGCTCACCAAGGACTTCAGCCATGGTTTCTCTGTGGCCTGTTCCCTGCTGCTCACGTCTCTCTGCAGGATGAGGAGGAAGAGCACGAAGGCGCTGCCCACCGCGGCCAGCCGCAGGGGCATGTGGCGTCTGCGGAGGAGCCTCATCCCCCGGAACCGTTCGGGACCCCGGCGGGGTCGGCTCCGGGTGCTGGGCCTGACCCTGGAGGTAGCTTGACGTGCTGCGGTGGCCGCACCCGGGGGCCTCAGCCTGAGGAAGGAGGGGATGAGGGTGCAATGGGCCAAGGCAGGGGGGGGAGAGCCTGGGCGCTTGGGGTTTGGGTCCAGGCTCCGCTGCTGGTAACGCCAGGGACCATTGCTAGTCCCTTGACTCTCCTACACAGAAGTATCCTCCGCCCATGAAATGAGGCAACAGGACTTGGTGTTTCTTTCCTGCCTGAAGATTCTTACATTCATGGATCCGGCACCACTGGGACACCAAAACTCTACATGAAGGGATTGAATCAGTTTGGGAAACAAGCTGGCACCAACAAGTAAAATTTAAAATGTACACACCCTCAGATGTCCCAGTTCTCCTCCTCGTTTTATACCCGATAACCTCTGGTGCTCATGTGCCAGGAGACATATACCAGAATTTTCTAGCAGCACTGACTAAAATGGCCAAAACTGGAAACCATCCAAATGTCAGCTGGCAGTAGAATGAACAGCGTGAAAGACCCGCACTCAGGAATACTCTACAGCGATGCAAAGGACGAATGACTTCTACATGCAGCGGCATGCGTGGAACAGTGAGTGAAAAAAGCAGGCCACACAGAGACATACAGCTGGACTTCATTTATAGAGAATTTAAGGAACAGGTAACACCGAACAACATATTGTTTATGAATACAACATATTGTTCCAGAAAATGATTTTGTGGTAAAGCTATAAAGAAAACAAAAGAAACCAATGAAACCAAAGTTTCTGAAGAGAGAGGAAGAGGTATGGGAATAGAGGCGCTGGGGGGGGGGCTTGAAAGTAGAGTGTTTTTACTTAAAGGGGATGATGGCTGCTGGTGGCACTTATTCTTCATACTCTACACATGTAAGTGTTGTTCTGTATCAACTCATATTTAATAAAATCTAAGATTCTAAGACCTTCCAGGCACGACTGGGCTCGGGGCTCACCGGCTTTCACCCCCAGGCAGGTGGTCCCATGGCTCAGAGGGCTGAAGCATCAGGCTCACCGGTGGAGCACTGGACGCTGGCGGCAACAGACCTGGGCACAAATCCCGGTTCTGCCCCTTCTAGTGATCACAGCACCTACCTCCTAGGGTTGTTATAAGGATAAGTTCAGTGAACTAATTCATGGATAAAGTTTAGCAGTCTCTGCATACACTAAGTTCTCAAAAAGTGTTAGGTTTTGTCATTAGCAGCTGTGTGACCCTTAGGCAAATTACTTAATCTCTCTTAAGCCTCAATTTCCTCATCTATAAAGTGGAGGTAACTAATACCTAACTCACAGCATTGTGGTGAGGATTAAGTCAGAGATAATGTATGCAAGATACTCGGCAGAGTGCCTGGCACATACTAAGCCTTCAATAATAAACAGTATCAATTTTCTATTATAATTAACAAATCCCTGCTCCGCTTGCCAGTAATTATCCTCTAGCAGCTGGTCCTTGGCCAAAGCCACTCATTACTTCATAGCATTATCTTGCTTAAAAGTAACTCCAGTCAAGGAGTTTAGTGGCCATGGTGTTGCACATGTAATTGTAGACTAATGATACCAAAAAAAAAAAGTAACTCCCGTCAAGCTATTTGATGCTGTTATTTAAATACACAAGCTCCTGCCTGTGGAGAAGCCTAGTGGCTGGAGTCACTTGGATCTGGGGAATACACAGCTGTCATGATGGCCAGAGGGAGCAGGGGTCACTCTGGGCTGGGGGAGACAGGTGCTTTTCTTTTGTAACATCAGATTCAGCAGCAGCATCTAATGCCAAATGAGAGGAAATCTCTTTGAGCATCTACTTTGTATTAGGAGCTAAGAGACGGGAGAGTAGGTGCATTCTGCTAGTATTGACTGACTACCTGCTATATGCCAGGTACTCTGCTACAGGGGTGTGTTGAGAAGCCACAGCTACTGTACTGAATTGACAGTATGCAGATTGTGACCTGCTGAATGAGGGGGCATGAGCCACCCACATGGGCTCGGCAAGTAGCTCCCTTGGCATCTGAGCTCCCACCTTTGGGGAGTGACACCCACGGGGTCGTTTTGATGGAAGGCACAGCTTCAACAGACCCACACAAAGGAAGCAGTCACAGATTTATTATTACTTACAGATCCCAGAAACAAGGGGGCGCAGTGAGCTGGGGGAAGAAGGGCAGTCCTCCAACCCCGTCAGGTGAACAGGAGGTCGCAGGGCTGCCAAGCACCTATTACTGATAAGGTGATTGGGGCAGGGATCACTAACTTTTCTCAGGCTTAACTCTAAGCGGTTATTTTAAAAGGCATCCCAAGAGAAGCAAAGAAGGAACTTTATGGCGGGCACTGCAAACTCAACTTTATCTAAATATCCAGACTCTGGGTGTAAGTACTGTTATCAAACTGTAAAATGCCTAGGCAGGAACTCATGAAGTTTTTCACAGTCATAATGGGAGAGGATACTGAGATGGGCAAGCCCAGTCTCCAAGGGATTCACAGTCATTTGGGGAAGTCAGATTTAATTTTACTTTATTGAAGATCTAATTGGTTTTGTTAAGCCATTCATGAATCGGGCAGTATCTGTCTAGCAAGTTAGAGATGCTCCCTAGGGAAGTTGGATTTTAAATGGAGATCACCCAGTGAGAAGAGAGCATGAGAGAGGCACCCTTGGTGCTGAGGAAGAGAGGATACAGGAAACTCAGCAAGCGGGGAGGGTGGCATTTGTGAAGAGGTCCTTCAGAGGAAGAAAGAAACCTGGGTGAAGCACTGACATACAAGTCGAGCTGGCCAGCAAGGTGAGCAAGGGAACAACACAAAGGCCTAGTGGCAGGGGACAGCATGGCCAATCAGAGAATCACAAGTTGTACAGGATGGAGGAAGTAGGTCTGCTGCGAGTAGCAGAGGAAGGGCCTGGAGAGGCACTGCAACAAGTTGTCATGCCAGGAGTTTGCCCTTGACCTGAGGTACAGGAAGCAGTAAAGGATTAGCCAGAGACCAGCATTACAGGAAGGGCAACATGACAGCTGGTGGGGGGTGTCTAGGAAATGAACTTGACTGGCAGCTGGATGGCCAGTGAAGAGGGGCTGGAGGAAGGCTGTCCCTTTCCTGGACTGGTGCTACCTGGATCCAATGCAAGTAGTTCTTACTCTTCAACTAGGTTTTAAAACCCCTTGGTAAAGGGAATTGTCTCATACCTCTCTGTGTCCCTCTGTATCCCAACTGGGGTGAATTGCCCCACCCCATCACCAAAGAGAGTTTTCCTGCATCACATCTTCTCTCCTCACCAGCCCTGCTACAATCTTGGGTCAGACCTATTTTAACCTATTTTTAACCTATTTAAAAACGAATAAAATTAAAAAATAATAGCATAGACATTAAATTGAGAAACGTAGAGTTCCTTGGGCTTGAAGAAGGCTGCAAGGAGGAAACGGGAACTTCATGTAGAGGCAGATTCCTGCCCCAGGGGTTGAGCTAGACACCTCATCAGTCTGGAACTGCCCCAGCAAAGACAGACAATGGGGACGGTAGAAGGAGGAAGTGTTTGCCATGACAGAGTGCCTGCTATTCTGCAGGCTGCATCTTCCCCAATACATCCTACCTTCCTACTCCAGCCAGAAAGAAAGCACCGTTAGAGACAAAGGCATAGTAATCACTGCTGCCAAGTGCTCAAGACTCACCTCCTCCAGGAAGGCCTCCCTGACTGACTCACTCAGAATCACCCAAGTCACTCTCCCTAGTCTTTTGCAGTGGGGTTTGCCTTCGCTCCTTTTATTTCCCCTGGAGAGAGAGGACTAGGGTTAAATCTAGCCTTTCTTAGGCATCTGCTGTCTTGATCCAACATGGCTGTTTAAGGCTTTTGCTCTGGAGCCTGCAGTTCCTCAAAGTACTAACTACATCCTGAAATGAAACAAGATACCTGCGATTAGCCTTAGCGTTAAAGAACTAGGTCTCAGTTTGTTTGCTCAGCATGTAGGCGGTCGGAAAGAGTCCCTTAGGAAAGACACATAATCCTACAGAAGCCAGAAGATTTTGGGATTAAAGACTCCTACTCTGTGTGCAGCAGAAGATTCCTAGAAGTGCAGTTAGCAAGGCTGGCTGTCACCGCCACCCCAGCTTTAGGGAAGGAAGAGCCCCTACTGGATATACAGGTCTTTGTCAAGTGCAAGGCCTCGAGGATGCTCCCCGCAGTGTCCGGTGTGGCTCCCTCACCTGCAGGTTCCCACCACCTGGCAAGGGTGCCCTCACCCACTCGTCCCCCCTCTGCTGCTACCGAGTGCTTATTCCCAACTCGTCTTCCTCCCACCGCCCTTGGGATTGCAACACATTGGATCATTTTGGCTTCAGTCCTAAAATGATGCCAGAAATCCTCTTCTTCCAGGAAATTTTCCTAGACTGAACAAATGGGACCTGCTTCTCTGGCCCCTCTAGCCTGAATACAAACTTACCGTTTCTTACAGTTATAAGGAGACTGAGGCTTCACCCACCCCCTATCAAGCCATTGATCACACCCACCATAGGACTGCAAAACAAATGTAAAGTGTTGTAAATCAGCTTGAAAAAAAATCTGTAAAATATCAGAGTAAAATAGAACAAAAAAGAAAATACCAAAGTGCATCACATGTGAGATGGGTATTATCTTAAAATTTCAGGTATTATGTATACATATATAGAGTCTACCAAAAGCCTTAGTGCAGTTTTAAGCTTTAATAACTTCAGAAGTATAAATCCTACAGACTTAGAATTTCATTTTTAAGTTTTATTTAAATATTTTTTATCTTATTTTTATGAATTTTGACAAGTAAAATTTTATTTCAGTGTTTGTCTCAGTCCCCTGAAGATGATAAACATTTCCCAATATAAAATTAAAATGAAAATTTGCTATTCAAAATTCATAAAACTAAATAAGGTAAAGAAATATGAATGATTACATTTTCAAATGATTTTTGTTTTATTCATAGAATTCATACCCCTGATGTGATTTAAGTATAAAATGGCCCAAAGACTTCTGGCATACCCTGTCACATGGGAGTGGGCACTAAATTCGTAAAATGCCTTTCTTACTTTGGTCCAACCAGAGGGGGCTGACCGATCCCTCCATTTCACATCCTAGCCTCCTCCCAAAAGCCTCTCAAATCCAGCAGGATTCCACTCTCCCAGGCTGTCCCCTTACCTTACTGTTTATACTTCTAAACGGCCTGCCTGGCGTCAGAGGAGTCTGTTCTCTCTCACACCTTCTCCTGAACCAGAGAGGCTCGGTTGTCTTGTTAAATGAAGTGAGACCAAAGAGGTTCAAGTGACCTGTCAGAGCCACAAGGGAAAGCACTGGCTTCTGTCACTAAATGACGCTGTGAATGCGCTTATTACAAACATTTGAGTTACATGATATTCCGTTGTTACATGTTGTTGTGCCACTTTGACCGGGTCTGCCTGTGAATCCAGCACCATTTTACAGGTGAGGTCAGAGTGGTTGGTTAGGTGACTTCTCTAGTGTTAAACAGCTCGTGGCTCCCAGAAGATGCCGGTCTCCCAGCTCCCAGGCCCCTGCTCTGTTACCACACACGTTTATCTCCCCCACTGGAAGTCACCTGGGGAGTCTGGGGCCTGGGTTTAGCCCTTCTGAGCCTCAGGAGGGCTGTTTTTCTGAGCTTCCCTGCCCCCACCTCCACCCTTAACACAGCTCCTTCCCTTATGCTCCACAGAGCTTGCCCTATCCCAAATCCTTCCTAGGACCAAAAATGCTTTAAAGATGCCAAAAATGGAAGTCCCAGGCAGTTTCAGCTTTTGTGAAAGCCAGGGTCAGCCACCCAGAACACGCCCTTGCTGGCCAGGTAGCCTCTTTGTAACAAAGTTTCTTTCTGTTTATCAGCTGAGCTGCTCACCTCCAGGAGACGTGGCAGCCAGGAAGTAAGTGGTGTTGACGCCACCACAAGGATGTTTGCTCCAGTTACTCAGACTAAGGCTCAATTAAGGGTTCTTTGGACAGCCGTGACTGTTGCCATCCTCACTGTGCAGGTGTGTAGAGCTAGACATCCTGCTGGGGAGGGGTCAGGTCAATTTCAAGCTACTGGTGGGTGACAGACCGAAAGGCTGTTTTGGTTAAATGGTTCTGCCTTTTTTCCTCCCAAGCAGTCCCACCATCAGACACAACAGGCATTACACTTCCTCTCTTCCATGCTGTGAACAGAGTAGCAAATTATCCTCCAAGCCCCTCTTCCCACCTCTGACCCATTGGATTAGAGAATGCCGGGGTGGGGATGGAGGGTCACTTTCCCCATAATTACACCTTCACAACACTTAAGCTTTTCCCCCAGACTAAGCTGAATGACTGTGGCTTATTTTCCCAGAAAGATGCACTGAAAGTTATTTCTGTAGCTAGTCCATCAAGTTTTTTGCCTAGTGTTATCTAGGTCCACTGTATGTTTACATAACATTTTAAACGAGTTACCCAAGCATGGATTTCCACTGAAAAACCCAACCCAACTATGCTCACACCGTGTACCTAGAACGGTGGTTGGCATATAGCAGATGCACAGCAAATATTTGTTGGTTTAGTCCAAGTTTGTAAAAGTCACTGAAAATCAAATACATGACCAAACCGGAAGTTCAACTGGCTTTTCACTGGATGACTCCAGGATGTGCAACTATTCTAAAAAAAAAAAAAAAAATTGAGCCTTAGGCTGCTGGCTCCTAGGAATCCAGGGATGAAGGAGGAACCCAGGGGTCGTGAGGTGGGATTCCCTAACACCTAGGAAACCTGGTAACAATCAGGCTGGGGTTTGGAAGAAGGCAAAATAAGGGAACTTGAACTGAGTCTTACCACCTGTCATTACCCTCAGCATGAGGGTGGGGGGCACGTGTGTGAGAGGAGGGGATAACAGGATGAGTATTCCTGAGGGCCCGGCGGGTCTTCAGATTGGCGTGGGGTGGGGAGCAGGGGAGGGGGATGGGGGGTGGTAGGGAGAACTGACTTTTTCCTTCTCTCCTCCCAGGTTTCCTCCTGGCTGTAGGACTTCTACCTGGGGCCACAAGAGCAAGATGCTCAACATGCCAGACACTGAACTTGGGGTCTGTGTCCTGCCCGCTAAACTAGCTGGCCTTCCCAGTTTCCCCATTGCTGCCAGGAGCATCAAAATCCTTGCAGCCAGCTCTGCCCCACTCCTAGGCATGTAGTTTTTAATCCCTTCTCAAGGTCAGGTTCCCGCCATGCCCGCCCCCAAGGCCTGCTGGTTCATTCCCTGCCTCCTGGATTCTCCTCTCTCTCTCCACTCTCAAAACTGTCACCGGAGACTGCCCTTATCTCCCAACATCTGGAGGATCTACAGAAGCTGCCTCCTTTGCCTCAGGCCTCTCTCTCCCCTTCACCATCCACACAGCAGCTTTCTTATTCCTTTAGCGCCCTTTGATTGAAGAACAAGCCTGGCGGTCTGCTTCCAGGTTGCTACTCACCCCCACCAGCTAGCTTCTCCTCCTCCAAGCCTTTCCCTTATAGTCTTGCAGAGAAAGCCATGTTTTTATCTTTCAAATTCTCACTAGAGATTGCCCTCCTCTAAGCTTTCTTAGCATCTAAGCTTTCTAAGAAGCTCTCAGCATCCTGATGTATTTGTTTCCAAGTTTCACTCCCATGTGGGACTTCCCTACTAGATTTTATGGGGGAGGAACAGGCCTAGACACCAGGCCACCTAGATCCTGTTTCTTTTTTCCTTCCCAGTGCTTAAATCCTGGTCCTCAATCCTCTGCCTCCACAATGCTTTTCCTGACCAGTCCACCTAGCCTACTAGTCCCCTGCAGCATCCTTGTGCCTGGAGGTATCTGGCTATGCTTTCTGCTGCGCTGCTCTGTCTGCCCTTTGTTCTCTGTTACATGGAGAGCTGAGAGGGAGAATTGGGTTTCTTCCCTCCTTTAAATCTCTCTGTAGGGCTCAGGACCAGATGGCACAGAGCACAGAACAACCTGACCCCACAGGGCTCTCAGGTGCCACAAAAGAGTCTTCTAACAGTGCTTTTTCTCCCCAGACTGAACCCATCCTTGTTCACTGGGCAAGCCTTTTACACAGCACAATTACAGCATTGAGCTCAACACAGAGACAGGCACTGCCCCGCACTTGACCTCTTATTTATTCAAACCCTCACTCTCGTTCCCATTAAGTTAGAAAGGACATTTCGGGCTTTCCCAGAGAGGGACAGAGGGCTGTATGAAGAGCCGAGTTCTCCCGTCTCTGGCACAGCCATTCACTGGGGCCCCCTGGTGCAGACACCCACTCTAGTCCTCAGCTTCCCTTCCAGGGCTGGAGATGTCAGAACACACCTGTGGGAGCCAGAGGACGTTAAGGACAATACCGTCCATGTTTATTATTACTACTTACCATACCAAGTCAAGTAACAGTTATCACCTCCATTTTACACAGAAGGACACTGAAGCACAGGAAGGTTAAATAACTTGACCGAGTCACATAGCTGGGAAGTAGCAGAGGCAGAATTTGCACTCTGGCCCATTCTCTCCCAAACCCACTGTTTTAACCATGACACCACACATGCTGTGCATTTGGCTGGGTCTTGGAGCTTCGCCAAAGCACTTTCACATACACCTTCTCATTTGCTCACCACCCAGGGTGTGTTCATGTGATCTGGACAAGGTCAGACAGCTAAATTAGTGACCGGGTGGAGTCAGTTGCCTGCCTCCATTATTCCTGCTGCCTCCTGCATTGAGAGGCCCTCAGCTCTAGGGTTAGCTGCCCCTCCTCTTCCTGACTTCTGTTCCTGGCAGTGGCTACATAGACTAAGCCCATGGTCCCATCTCCCATCCAGGTTTCTCCCAACTGAACTTGGGCTAAGATGCTTCTGATCTCAGCAGGCACCTGACACGTATCAGGGCCGCCCCTTTCCAGACCCGAGTTCTTCCAGCTGACCCGCCCACTGTGGGCAGTGATTACTGAGCATGAGGCCATCTTGGGTAGCCCAATATCCTTCATGCTTCTACCGGATCTACTGGAAGCAGACTACCCCTTCCCTTTGAGGGTCCTGTCCTGCTTTCTGTCCTGCTGCCCCTGAAAGCAGTTTTCTCTTGTTACCTCTGGGCGCCTAAAGTGAATGGCATTGTTGAAGAATAGGAGCTAGGGAAGTACCCACAAACATATGGCCTCCTGCTGGATCACTTGATACGAAGTTTATTTCACACCCTCCCCTTAGCTTGTATTATGCACCACACGAATTTACCTCTCATCCTTTTTACCCTTCCTAGGCTAGATACTAGATAGGGACAAGCTCAGGTTTCGGAGAGAATAGGGCCTGAGTAGTGCACACACCTCTCTGGTAAAATGAGTACAAACCTCAGGTTCTTTGGTGCGTCCAGACTTCACCTTCTCAGTGCCTGTAAACTCCATTTTTGGGTCTAGAGCTGAGCTGAGTACACAAGGTTAAAACCCTCCCTGGGACTACTGCAATGGGTGACTAATAGAAAGGGTGTGTTCTAAACTTTGCTGGCAAACTGAGCCCCTACCCCCACCTCCCTAAACCCCAAACACACACACACACACACACACACAGGAGAACCTTGTCCTACGCCCTGCAGAGGCCAGGGTCTGGGATGACTGGCTCTGGGGACAAGTAACAATCAGTTTCTCCTTTCAGTTGGCCTGGAACGAGTGACGGCAGGAAAATTGGGAAGTTGGTGACAGTCACCGTCATGAACACCCATCAGACTCCCTACCACATACCACACAACCCCCATTCGCAAAAGGCGCAAGCTTCCAGACCAAGGACATCTGGGATGGAACCTCGCTCAGGAGCGACGTGGCAGAGGAAGGAGGGAACCTCTTTGAAAGATTTTTGTAACAGAGCACATGGGGTGGCCCAACCTAGGGAGCTGGGGTACAGAAGGAACGGGGGGCATGGATGAGGGAAGCGGAGTGGCTGTAGAGCACTGAGGGGAACGCTATGGCTTGTCCCTCTCCCACCCCACTCCTCCAAGTCCCAGAGGTCCGGGCTTCTCATTCATCCTCTGAGGAAGGCCCGAAAGTGGGGGGTGGGGGTCTTACCGTGGGAGGAGCCAGAGGCCACCGCGACAGGTTAGGGACCAGCCTGGCCCAGCCCCTTCATTTCCCCGTGGTAGGGGAGGAAGTGGAGGAGAAGTTCGGCGGAGCGGCGGGGTGGGGAACAAGGATTTGGCAGAAGCGAGCTCGCCCGGAGCTAGTCCGGAGAGGCGGAGGGCTCTGGGTTCCAAGCCCAGAGCGAGGGTCGCCGGCTGCCTCTGCCGCTTACCTGCCGCGCCAAGGCAGAGCCGCAGCGGCCCCGGGGTGCCTGCCGCTCGCGGGCTGCCCGACGGGACGTCCTGGAGGGCGGGGCCGGGGCGGGCGGGGCGCGGCTGCCGGGGCGCACCCCGCCCGCCCTCCCGGGGCCAGGTGCAGGCAGCCAGCAGCGTGTCCGCCCGCGCGACGCCCGGCTGTTCCAGGGCCGCCGCAGGCTAGTGGCCGTGTGGGGGCGCCCCCGGGTCCCGCCGCTGCGAGGCGCCCAGCTTCTCCGGATCTCAGCCACCGGGGTGCAGTCTCCGAGAAGACTGGAGGTCTCGGTCACCGCAAAGACAGCAGGCACTAGCCGAGCGGCCGGCGGCGCGGAGCTGCGACTGCAGGGACTCGCAAGGGGCCGCGCGGGCTCGGGAGCGGCGCGGCTGAAGCGCCCAGAGCCGGAGGCGGCGCCCTGGAGGGGAGGAACGCAGCCCGGCGGTTACGAGCCCGGGGGCCGCGGCCCAGGTTTGCTTCTCATTGGCGGGGTGGTCTTGGGCAAATGACTCCTCCCCTTCATCCACAAGAGCAGGTGTTAACTGTGTGCCACGAACAATGCTAAAGGCTTCATATGCCACGTCTCAGGTAAACCCCAGCCCCAGCAAATAACCACGATTATTATCCGGAATATTCATGAAAGGCGGCTGACCACATAACTAACTAGAGTGTTGCTCCACGTGTGGTTCCCAGACCAGCGCCATCAGCATTATCGATAATTTGTTAGAAACGTAGATTCTTGGGCTCCACTCCAGATCTAAATAATCAGAAATTCTGGGGATGGAGCTCAGCAGTTCGTGTTTTTAAAAACCCTCCAGGTGATTCTGGTGCATGTTTAACTTTGAGAACCATCGAACAAGTACTGGTGGGCTGCAATGAGAATCCAGGTAAAGTGAACTCCAGAATCCAGGCTCTGAACCATCCTGTCAGAGCCTCAGGTTATTCACTGGTTCTCTCAGCTCTCAGGTTCTGTGATGTAACCTTTTAGGTCCTTATCTCAGTAATAGAGAAGTAGCATGGATGACTCCAAATAGCCTAGAATTTGGAAATTTTCTGTCGTAGAAACTTGGGTCACTAATTGTTTTTCTCTTTGTTTAGATATTTGAATGAGTTTGCATTTCTAAGTCCCTAAGATCTGGGAGCAGGGGTGTGGGTGGGTAATTCTGAGCAAGGAGACAGTTCGGACATGAAATGGGAAGGGCAGGGGAAGCCACTTGGGGATTAATAGCTGGACAAAGAGAAGTGATCTTGTTTCCGATCTGGGACCCCACAGTAGGACTGAGCTTTTCAGAAGGAGGTCAGAGGTTTTGCAGTGATGGAGTCTGGAGAGACGAAGCCACTGGAGCATGAAGATCTTGGGGGACAGTGAAGGATGGGCATTCCCAAAGGAGTGGAAAAGGGAGGCGTCCACTCTTGGCATGTCACCTATATCCCCTAATTCCAGGCAGCTGAGAATCCCCTGCCCTGAACCCCCTATTCCCTTACTTTCACACTGGAGACTCTTTCTGGGGTTTAGACTCCTAAAGAGAAACTTTTTACAGAGCTCCCCATTATCCATTTTAGCCCCGCTGCAGACCCCAGGGCTCACTCTCCCAGTGTTCCAGCTGCCACCATCCTTGTCACTTGCCTGATCTTAGTTAGAATTGAAGATTATGGGATGCTGCTCCTCATTTCTTTTCCTGGGGCCTAGACACTCCTGCGCAGGCCTGACCCTGCAGTCCTCCTCACTCTGCTCTGTGGCTCTGACCTGGCCCTTGAGTCTTAGTCATGACCTGACCTAACAGGTGATGGATGGGTGAGGCTGAATTCAACAGCCTCAGTTCTTCCCCAGGACAGAGTCATGACCGGTCATGAGCAGCCTGGAGTTCCTGAGAGGGTGGTGCCCAGCTTCCTCAGGAAGCAGCCTGTCTGTGTTGTGTTCCACATTCTGGAAGCAAGTTACTCATCCAGTTTTACTTCAGCTGACTCTGATTTTAAACGTGACTTTGAGTCCTCTGCATAATTAGCTACCTAATTTGGAGGCGCGTGTCGTCTGCAGGATGTGTGACCCACCCCTGGTGTGTCATGCACCGAGCTGTTCTCTCCCAGCAGGAAGGACCGTTTGGATTCCCTGCCCTCCACTCTGGAAGGTCTGGAGCTGAGCCACTGCAGAACCATGACTGAGACCTCAGCCTGCCACTGGTGGCAGGCCACTTCAAAAAGCTTTGTTTTTTTTAATTGAAGAAGCAATATAGGCACATAGGTTAAAAAAATTCAAACACTTTAAAAAGGTGTAAAATGGAAGATATACATTTCTTCCCTCACTAGACTTTTCAGTCCTCTCTAGAAATCATCTATGCATGTTCATGACTGAAACTGTTGCCATCACTAAGCTCTTCAGCAGGCCATGCCTGAATTCCCTATGAATTTCATTTTTTTCTCACAATCTTCTTTTTATTTCCTGGTCATTTTAGATTCTGTTTTTGGGTGTTCTGAGTTTCGCTTTTCACATCCGTGTGCCGAATTCAGGGGTTTTCCCCCTTCATAAGGCAGGAAGTGTGGTAGAGCACAGAGCGATTGAAGCGAGTGAGTCAAGGACAGCTCTGAAAGGCTACAGTCTGACATCAGCTTCTGGCCCTTATCAAGTCTCTTCCTTCCACACGTGGGTGGTGGTGAGGGAACGCCCACCTCTGGGTGGGGCAGACGAGGGAGACTTGCCCGTTAGGAGGGGTTGCTGATTGCACTTCACAGGGAAAGTTTGCAGAGGACAGTGCCCTGAGTTTGGTGAGTTTGTGGGGAGGTCAGTTGGCCTGCTTGACAGCCTGCCCACTGCACCCCACCTCTACACACCCACAGGTGGCTAAACAGGAGAAGGAGCCCTACAAGTCCCTTTTAACTTCTTTATGTCTCAGTTTCTTATCTCTAAAGTGGTGACAATGACTCGAGCAGATAACTGATGTCCAAGTGATAGTTCGGGTCTTCTGTTATGTCGGGTTCTTCATTTCTTCTCACCTTGTATTTCCCCTCCCCTCTTATCCCATTCCTTTGCCCAGAAGAGAAACAATCAAAGCCAGAAATGTATCAGGAACCCAAGAGGAGCTGTCCCAAGTTCTGCCATAGGGTGCATTACAAGTCACTCTCCTGTGTGGATGAATTTCCCCATCTCTAAGATGGGTATAATACTCTTTTTATTATTGAGCTGCTAGATTAGGTAAGTGACCCAATGGCTGGCACACAAGACACACTCAATAAATATTAGAATGTAGCCATTACCGTTAACTGTTTTCCTTCTTCCCTTCCCACCTTCGGCAAAATGATGTTGACACCCACCTCGTACTAGCCTCTGTGCTGGGTGTTGGGTGGGACACAGAACTACAAAGGTAAATTCGCTCATCTCTGCTCAGGGCATCTATAGTCTAGGAAAGAAGACTGATAAATGTAAAAATGGTTATGACCAGGGCCGACCCGGGACTAGGGTAAGGCACGTGAGGCAAAGCTGAAGGGGGTACCAAAAAACTCAGCAATCAAGTAACAAATTAAAAACACCAAAATGAGTGCAAAAAAAATCTGTCTTGAACAAAATAACAACTTAAAGAATAGCGCCCTCTAAACCATATTGGAGCATCAGGCAAAAGAAAAAATGTGCTCCTCCATATACCATATGTATATATATTAAGGGTTATTTTTTGTCTAGAACCTTTAAAATCATTAAATCATTGAAAAATACTGAAAAATTGAAAAGTAGGTGTTCTGTGTTCTTTGATATGCAACAATAATAGCATTATGCACAGCAGTAATAGTAGCACATCTTGGTTGGGGTCCTGGACCCGATTCCAATGTGTGTATATGTGTGTGGGAAAGGGTCTTCCCACACGCATAACACCAAACAATTCTGGAACACCAGCGGGGTGTTCAATTCTGATTTCGTCAACTCAATTCTGATGCTATTTGCCTGTCTTGCAAATGAGTTTCAGCTCCAGGCAAGTTCGCTATAGATTCACTGTGACCAAAAAAATTTACAGCAAAGGGTTCTTGAAGTGAAAAGGTTATACCCAACTTTATTTCGAGGTGGCAGGTCAGTCCCTCGGCGCTACCACCACTCCAGCCTCCGCTCTGCTCCCCTACAGCCTTCCAGACCTGCCACCCAGTCTCCGGCCGAGCCCCGGGCAGAACTCCTTACATTAGCACAATAATGTCTTATTGCCTAAAGGTGTGGAAGCAGTAACATAGGAACAGGCCAGTTACATTTAAGTTCAGTGAGGATCCTGGCCATAGGAACCCCACTTTATCCACACTGCCCAAGACAGCACCAGGTTCCCCGGGTTAAGGGCTCTGTCCTACAAGACTGCCATCAACCCCCTGACTCCAGACACTGGTTTCAAACCCTAAGCAGTTACCTGTGCTTCTGACCTACTGGCTGCAGATTGGAGATTCCAACGACCTCCTCCTTGGGTTCGATTAATTTGCTACAGGGGCTCACAGGACTCAGGAAAACCCTTAGGTTTACCAGTTTAACAAAGGATACTGTAAAGGATACAAGTTAACAGAGATGAAGAGAGACACAGGGCAAATAAAGGAGCGTCTATCCTCGTGGAGCGTGGGGTCTGGCTCGGCGGCACATGGAGGTGTCCTGACTCCCCAAGCATAAAGGATCTCTCCCACAGAGAAGCAGGATCTGAGAGATAAGCTCTTCTCAGGGGGTGCTGTGAGGGCTTAATTGCATAGTCACGATCGACTAAATTATTGGCCATTGATTCAACCTGGAGCCTCTGCCCTTGGGTGGGGGTCCAGCGGTCTCTCATTAACATGACAAAACACCCATTTCACCTTTAAGACTGCAGCATTTTTAGAAACTGTGGATGAAGACCAAATATACCTGGGAAATACATGTTTGGTCATATGAATGACCAAACATGTATTTCTTATGACTTATTATATCGCAGTAGGTATATTAAAACTCACAAGTGAATTTACTATACTTTTACTTCAGTCTAAGTTAATTAAAATTTATGTGGGATCATCACCAGGTTGAGAGAAATTGTCAAACATGCCACTCTCTTAACTGAAAGTGAAATAAGCAATTAATTAGATTTTTGTAAGTATCATTGATGAGTTCACTTGCATTAAAGCCAACTTCTTTTTTCCTCAGGCTCCAATAGGGCTCAGCTTGGCCCTGGACTGAGATCTGGATGAAGAACCTAAAAAGAATGGCTTGGGGAATAAGAGAAAGGGAGAAGGGTTAGAAGAATTGGAGGGGTAGGTGATAATAGTATTTATTATTTTTCTAGTTATTCAAATATCATAAGTTCAATGTACAAAATATAGAAAACACAGAAAATCACAAAGAAGAAAATAAGCTACCTATAATTTTAACACCTGGACATAAACCCTATTACTATTTTGGTATATTACTTTTTTCTGAAATGTATCTTAAATTGATGGTGTTATAATTTAGTTAGCAATGTTTCATTTTACTGGTATGTAAAAAATAATGATTTGTCTTACAATCTTTGTTAGGTGACTATATATAGTCATGAAATTATATATATAGATGAAATTACATATTTATATAATTACTATATGGATATTATGAAACTGGGATCATATTAAATATAATGTTTTACGACCTGATTGTTTCACTTAACTATATTATGAATATTTTTCAAGGTGATGAAATCATACAAGATCATTAATTACTGCATAGTGGTCTGTTGTACAGATAAGCCTGTTTTTTTTTCGTGACCAATCACTTATTGCAAGACATTTAGCTTGTCTGCCTTATTTGTTTTTCTGTTATATGTAGCTGCTGTTCCATTAGCAGCTAAAGCTGTGTACATGTTTTTCTTTCCCTTTCTGTCTTTTCTCAAGTGAGAGAGGAGCCAGAAAGTCACTTTGGTTGGCCTTTGGAGGATAAATCACCTTTGAGTCCTTGTACGATGGTAGGCGCGCGCGCGTGTGTGTGCGTGCGTGTGTGTGTGTGTGTGTGTGTGTGTGTGTGTGTGTGTGTGTGTGTG